>OW679195.1:80341067-81004128 GCA_940337035.1 Agriotes lineatus | reverse complement strand
ATGTTTCATCCGCCAATAATCACAATTTCAAAAATTACTTATACCCGTATAGTGTCATGCCGAATATATTAGAAAGCGATACAAGCGATACGCAAAATTAATTTTTTAAAGAACTTTGAAGCTGATGGATATAGATAAGTTGAGTTAAATTGTTTAATTTTGGGTTCAGAAACCTGATATTAAATGATGGCCACATATTTTAGAGACACGCTGCTCAACGATTATATATTTTTTAAATAACAGAGCACAATATTTTTAATCGTTGACACAAATGAGCACAAGCTATGCACAATCATGTGAAAAAGAAAATTATATGTAATTATGCAAATAAACATAATTATTCACTAGTAGCTACAGCGTGAAAGTGTAACCTCATTCAAATTTTAATAAAACTATGCTTTACCGAAGCAGAAGTGAGCACAATTTGATCAAATTAAAAAAAATAAATTTAGGTTACAACTTCACGAAATTATAAGAACTCTTGAAGATATTTGAATTCGTAATTCATGTTGAGGCGCCTCGGCGTACCTCAATGAGGTGCCCCGAAAGCAGGTCGACATGAAATAATGTAGTTTAAGAATGACATTAAGGAAAGGCTCAGCGAACGCACGCACCAATAGTTTAAACAATGTTTCAGGGACGGCGGAGACGGCGAGAGACGCGGCTCGCGGCGCGTGCCCAGTCTGCGGTTAGCGAACGGGCGGGTGGCCGCGGCTCAGTCCGAAGAGGAGATCCGCTCGCCGCCGCCGCGCCGCCTCGCCAAGGATGACTCCATCAAGATCAGCATCGAGAACACGAACACGTGCACCGACTCCCTGGTGACCGCACTCGATGACGAGACGTTGCTGATCGCGGACTACCTCTCCAACGACATGAACTACAAGGGCAGCGGCAAGGTCCACTTCGGGGTGGACGACGTCTCGCTCTATGGCACCCCCAAGGAGGAGCCGGGGCCCACGCCGCTGGGCTCCGCCGAGGCCGGCAAGCAGAGCTTCCTCAAGAACCAGCTCCAGGCCCTCTTCCAGCCCACCGACAACAAGCTGGCCATGAAGCTCTTCGGCTCCAAGAAGGCACTCATGAAGGAGCGCATCCGCCAAAAGGCCTCCGGACACTGGGTCATCCATCCTTGCTCCAGCTTCCGGTGAGTGCTTTTTTGTATGTTCGGGGAACAACCGCCCCATAATCGCGTTTTCGCGTCGGTGGTGATCGCAGGACAATGCTTAATGTGCCAAGTTCGCGCCCTTGGAAAGCCCTACAATGCCTAAGCTACACTGGCGAAAAGTTAGGGCAGGCCAGGAATTTTCCGGCCAATTAAAGCGGCCCATTGTTGTGAAACTTGCTGGATAAAATATGTGCGAGCGAGCGCGTGTGCATTCAGAGCTTTCGACAGGAGGACTGAAAGCAGGTTTACCAGCGTAACATACACGAACACTAAGACTTAGTTCAAATGTAAGGTGTCAAAACGAGTGTTACAAGTTTCTAGTACTCAACAAAGTAAGCAGAACCCATCAACATGGGTCGGAATGTGGGTATTAAGGGAGTTACAGCACTTAGAAAGGTAGTAGAAAAACATGGTTTTTATTTAGTTAAAGCAATACCAAAAACAAAATTTCGCACGTTTATTTTATGTATTGCACTAAATAGATGACCTTGCAAGATATTTGGTAGGTGGTTCAGAAACTGTAATTTTCTATATCAGGAAATTTTTTTATCATAATGTTTTATAAATTCGTTCGTTTTACGTAGATATTTAAAAAGCTTTCTCATAAAATACACAAATTTGGCTTTTAATTCATTCTAAATGGATAGTACTATCTAAATTTACTGTAAAAAGAATTATATACTTTTGAATGAAGTACTCCTATAACAAACGATCATGTACTTTATGCAGGACAGTGTCCTACCTGATTTTGGCTGACACGTTATTTTAACCAGGTTTTTTGGATGACGTTGGGTCTTCACGTAATGCTGTCCACTTAAAATTTAATTATTGCTGAACCTCAATCTTTAATTTCAAGCAACAAACCGTGGTTATGCAAAAAATCAAACATTTTCGAGTATATAACTAGAGTTGATGAATATTTATACCAAATTTCTGTATTACTGTAATTAAATGAAAACCATGCTCTTCTATTACCTTTCTCAATGCTAAAGATCCATTAAAACACAATTTCTTGTCTTATTTTCTGTGTAACACTATTTTCTTACACCCTGTATTTCAACTAATTCCTAGTGCTTTAGACCGGAAGTTTTATCTCGCTACAGCGATGAAAATTGTAGGTTTCTCTTTAGACCGAAACCCTACAACTTTCACCCCTAAGTCGTTAAGCTAGGTACGATGGTCGAAAACGGTAATAAGTTTCTGAAAAACATTGACAGAAACCCGTTAAGAATTTCAGTAAATAATAGGCTGAACAAATAGAACAAATAAACAAGATTCCATTGTTAATGAAAAATTTATACAATTAAAGTTTGTTGTATCAGACAATTCTTTAAATTAAAAATTTGTAAAAATTTTATTGGGGAAGCAATTTCTTGCTTCCGGAAAACAGTCATGTGACATCCTCAGCGAATCGAGCGATTAGAAAAAACCATTTTTATCAATACTAGAAAGCACTTACGTACTAACAGACAGTTATTACCAGCAAAATTATCAACAATAATTGTAAACAACTTTGATAAAAAACATAAAGCTGTTATCGTAATATTTTAAAAATTACCTTCCTATACAATTGAATGTTCATTTTTGGCGTTATAAAGCTCCTGTTGAAATAATAAAGTGCAAATAATGTAGGAGCGGAGTATTAGAAAGTTATGTTATGCGTTAGTTCGTCCTGAAAGTTATTTAAAACTTTACAAAATTGTCGTAGCCAGTATGTTTATTGAATTCCTTCAGGTCAAAATTTAAGAAAAAGTTGTGAAAATAATTAGCATTTTAATTCGTTTGGCGTACCCGTACTTCTGTCTAGCTAATTAAGCTCAAAAGCTCAGTATAAGAAATTCGATAGCTTCACAGCTGTTATAAAAAGAACTGTTTCCTAAAATAATATTAAATTGATGACTATTTTTGATATTTAGGTCACGAAGTATTTAAATTGCTAAGTATATGGTTTGCGGCTAAAACATTTTGAGAACCACTGCCCTACAGAAATCAGTTACCAACAATTACTACCACGAAAATTGTAGACAATAATAATTGCAACAAATGTTTACAAAACAAATTTAATTTTACTTATACAATTCCTGTTTTGATAATAAGGTACCTAGAAGGGTCTAAAATGTTACTTTATTTGTCAATAGATTCTGACATTTATTTCAATTGAAAGCTATTACCAAGTCGACTAAATAGCTCTTCTAATATGTATATTGCGTAATAATAAGCAGATAAATATAGTAACTTCTAGAACTATGTTATTTACTCCCTATCAAGTAAACGGGAACATACTAAAAACAGCAGATGTGAAAATTAGTAAACAGCTGACTCATACTATAAATCATATCGAATCTGATGATAATTCTACTGGTAGTAACTGGATGACTATTTTGCTTTTGCAAAAAATAATGTCATACTTAATTTTGTTTGATGTAAATTTAATGTGGGAAGTAGTTTTTTCCGGAAACACTGACCGGAAGATAGAAATTAATGCAAACATTTTAAAAAGTAGGCTGAACAAACTGAAAATACTGCATTGTACAAAAAAAATTAACATTTGTTGCATCAAACCCAATTTTGTCTGGCTTTTTAAAATGCAAATTCAGTTTGGAAAGGGAGTTTTTGTTTCCGGAAACAGTCACGTCAGGAAGAAACGCAAACTCAAAGAATTGATTCGTTACGGCATTCTCTCGCACTAGATTATATCATTTCGGATGCAAATCGACTTCCCGCTCTCTCACTTTTTATCTGCAGGTTATGTACCGGACTCCGTGAGTACCGGAATTTTTGTAAACCGGAATAGCAGATCTCGAGGAAAGGCCAGATTTGACGAACAAACCGGATTCGGGGATTTTTAAAGTCTAGAGGAAATCTGTTCCATATACTACTCTAATTAAAAATGTGCGCCATTTAGTCCAACTAATAAAACTGTGAAATTTCATATTCGACAATTAGTGCCACTGCCTTTGTTTAAACGAAATTTGGTTCCACAGCACAACCTCGTTAAAATAATGAAGCGGAGTAAGATTTATGTTACATTTCCCTAAATAACACTTCGTTGCGGACAGCAGCGAACTGTGTGGGCGAATATCAAATTTTAAAATCCCTCGGCCATTTTGAAAATGGCTTGACCATAAATTCTTGATTGGGTCCGAAATAGCGAATTAATTTTTTGTTTTGATCGAATGCTCTTTATCTCGTTAAATAAATAAAATGGACGTAGAATAGTTTCAGCCAAGGTCAGTATCAATTGTAAAATTAAAATTTTATTTGGAGTTTGTGTATGCCAACAAGCTCGTTTGTTGCACTTTTATCAGTTGGGTTTGTCGCTTTCAGCACAATCGCTTAACCTTTAACAGCATTGAACCAACCTGTCGTTTTAACAAAGGTGCTCTAGGAAAAAGTTTGATAAAATTGCAAGAAACTTAAGAACCTTCGGCTGCATTTCTTGGAATCAATTTCAGATATTATAAAAATGTTTTGTTAATAGTTACTATTTGTAATATTAATTTTTAATTCAGTATTTAGAGCAGTTTGATATAAATGTTAAATTTCTAATATTCACAGATTTCGAGTGCTATCATTTGCAATTTCTAGTATTATTGTAAACAAATCCTTTTATAAACCCTCACAATTGTTATGCTACTTTTAGCTTTAAAAATTATATTTTCGTTTTTTCTAAATTTCAGTAATGAATATAATCATCTTAAATAAATTTTCAGAAACAATTAAATTAAAATTGCCATCGCACGAATCTGGGAATACTCAGTGCACATGGGATATTCGGTAAGAATATTGCCCTACATATTGTTTCCTCAAGAAGTGGAGCCTCTTGAACCGTTCAAATGACAAAATTATCGCTGAAATGTTGCACTTGTGTAAACACTGCAACTGCAAAATTATTACCTAATTTCTAATATCTCCGTGGAAACTAAAATAAGTAGTTTTATGCAATTGATATTCATATGAGTATTCAGAAAACTACTAATATTGATGCTTGAAAGGGGTAAAATCAAATTTTCTGATAATTTTATTTTTTTAGGTCAGTAAAATTTTTTAGATGTTAAAATACAAAAGATTTATTATTTCAACGGCTAATAAAAATTTGTTCGCACTTCTACAGCTATTATTTTATTATAATCGCAGAACTATGCAGGACCACTACATTGTTTAAGTAGACCTGATGGAATTTACAATACAATAAATGGCAATTTCGCGGTGCATCTTCTCTGAATACTTGTTTGTATAATTTATACTTTAGCTGAAGCGAATATTTTAAATTCCCCAATTCGTTTTAAGCATTTGGTGGCTATTACTTATATTGTGATGATTATAGTTATTTCCTTATGGAAACGAAACTATACCTTAAATACTAGTTATTGAAAAGTTAGGAAAAAATTTATCAGAAATTCTATGTGTAAACATTCTTAAGTTGTTGACTTATTACCGACATATTGCTACCTGTATCCACTTTGTAATATCTTCCCAAATTGTTTTCTTAAACTTCCATTAAATTCCATGACCTGTCGGTTGGAGCAAAAAATTTTTTTTTTATTTTAATAGTATATTATGATACTAGTGTATAAGTACGCCGTTAAAGCACATGCGACTAGTTTTAAGAGCACGACGCAAAGCGGAGTGCTTTTAACGTCGCTAGTGCTTTAATGGCACTTATACACGTGTATCGTACGCTATTTTTTTCTACGATCGTGACAGAAATATAAAAAACTTAGTTCGGTGATTACTGTTTCCGTCACATTGTGTTAGATATTCTAGGTTTATGTTGACAGTCAAATTTACGGCAAAGAGTGTTTTTAGTACAGTATTAAAAACACGCCACCAATGGCAACGTGCGAAAAAAGACGTAATTCGGGCGCTAATATTAAGAGTGCTACAAAATTCACTTTTGACACTAGAAACTGTGCAAAAAAGTTGTCATTTTGAAACGATCGTAGAAAAAAATCTAATACTGCGTAAAAAATTGCCATATGCACTACTTAGCATTGTGATAAAAATTTGGTCTAATTCGAACGACATCTTCTGCCTCTCCAACGACCTTGAATATTTCATGTTTTTCTGTATACAATATTGGCAATCATTAAAAACCCTTCGTAGTGTACTGTCGTTAGGGTTAGATTTATGAAAAACAGCGGAAAAGTGCCATATGTACTACCTAATATTATGCTAAAATTTGATTTAATTTGGTCAACATCTTCTGCCTCCTCAACGTCCTTGAGTATTCGCCACATCTACGTTTTTTTTTGACGATATTAGCAAGTAATAAAAAAATCGTAGTGTACCCCTGTTAGAGCAAAAAAGACAACTACATTTACATTATACAGTCTACACCAGTGGTTCTCAACCTGTGGGGAGCATCCCCCTAAGAGGGCGCGAAGTATCTTGAATGGGGGCGCTTAAAAATTAGTAAAGAGAGTAAAAAATCTGTTTATTGAATAAAAAAGAAACAGAGAACATACTAGTTATTTACGTCGAAAGCTTAGTAAATTAGCCTTTATAGGCGAGCCGGATAATTTGCACCGAGTCAATTCAGACAACAGTAAACGACCTTTTAGCAAGTCAAGAGGGAATAAAATAAATTACATTCTAACAATAAAATAAAATGCTACCCCTATACAGTGCCTTTTTTTAACGGTGGCCATAGGGATTTACATAGTAAAACTTATACCTCCTGTTAACTTTTGTTTCTCTAAGAATTTAGAGCAAATTTTGATTTTGAGTAATTAATAACACCATTTTTTTACAAAATAGGCGTTACTAAAATAACATGTGCATAAAAATTTGATTATTATTAGCTTTAAAACGGGAAATTAGTAAGAGGCAACATGTTGTGGGGTTGCGAAAATAAAAATTTACTCCTTGACCGGGACCCGAAGCTATCCTTATCTCGTTTCGCAATTCACCGCCAGTGTTGATACACGTCGTGCGCCTTCAACGTTTTGAACGTAATTATTGTAATCTTAAGTAAATATTTTTTTATTATTTTGATATTTTTGAGTGTTGCTGTTTAAATAAAAAACGTAGTTAAATGTTTTTATAAATTATTTAAATAATTGACACAATTTAGGTAATACTATAAAAGTTAACAAAACCCAAACAATTTTACACGTAAATCTCTATGGCCACCGTTAAGAAAAACGCCCTGTATGTAGGTGGTACATATCAATATGTATTTCAAAACTTATTTTTTGAACAACGGTGATATTAACACTTAATAATTATTCCTTCAGTTATTTATAAATACTAACCTTTGTGATACATTTTCGGAAAGTGTAAAATTATTAAATATTTTGTGTACATTACCTACGACGAGAGTTGAGAGCAAGCGTTGCTTCTCTGGTTTATAAAATTTTCGTTTTTTACATTCAGCATTGAGCTTAAGTGACTGACTACAATACCATGTGGTAATTACCTAAAACCGCGTTTTCTAGCTACTTGTGGAAGAAAAAAAATGTCTTTGGTGTTCATCAACATTTTAGGAATGATGAATGACCTTGACCTTGAAAAAATTTCACCTGTGGCACTGTTCCCCAATCCCCTCGCAGCGAATAATATTTATTTTGAAAAGGGGGGTTCAGATACAAAAAGTTTGAGAACCACTGGTCTACACAGTACATAATGTATACCATACAAGACTGTTTATAATATAAATACGTTTTCTTTGCTTTGATTTCGAGGTATGTTCAAGGAAACCTAGTGAAAGAATCTTGCCTTGGCTTAAGGTATATATAAAAAGAGACACTGATTTAAATAACCATATTTAATTTTCATTATAGACTGCTACTTAGAATATTCTTGTCATCTATGTTAACCAATCAGATCACACAGTTTGAGAAAGGTACTCGGTATTAATAATCGATAATACTACGATTGGTTTTTCCTAGTAACTACTATTATACAAACATAATAATAATTCAAGGAAGAAAATATTTGCTGCATAGCATCTATAATTCCGCATAATGATTATTCGATAGGAAAAAAAACTAATATAATTTTTGCGCATTTCCTTTTTCTTGAAAGAATAAACAAAATTTAAACTATCAAAACTGACACTCTTTCCTAAGCAGAAATTTTGAGTGCTAAAACCCAAAAAGTTCGAATCCTTTAAACGAAAAGTAGGAGAATAATCTAAGTAGCATTCTATAATGTAAATTAAATATAGTTATTTAAATCAGTATTTCTTATTTCGTATAACCCAACTCAAGATTTTTTACTAGGTTTTCTTTGACCTACCTTGAAATCAAATCAAAGAAAGAAGAGACTTAGATTTAAAAGCGAACTCTAGCAATGACAATTGAGCACGCTAAAGCAAGCTTTGTTGTAAATTTTTCCGCAGGACATTATTAAACAGCCAGGAAAGCTTTACATAAACTCAATTCCGAAAGTTAAAATTGGACCAGATTTATTAAGCAAACACTATTTGAATTTTACGGAGAAGCGCTACATAATTTGCGCCGAAGACTGAAAATGACAGAGCACATCAAGCATTTTTCAGCCGAAACACATGGCGCTGCAGCATTTTCATCAAAAACGAAGTTGCCGTTTCATTTTCACGGAAGTACCTGGTGTTACATCCTGAGCTTTCGGAAGTGGCGCAAATTCCTGCGATTCACTGCTCGAGGAATCCTGCAAATTTAAATTGCTCGCCCACGCACGCTGTAGAAAACTGAATATTATTGGTTCGGTGTATTCGGTCAACCCTTCTTCGATTTGTTTCAATTCCTACAAATATCTGAAGCTAGAAAGGGTTATTTATGTCTTGATAACAATAGTTCGTATGTTTTAAAAATCGCTCATTTTATGATTTAATTGTTGATAAATCAAAAAATTTTGTGCGCTTACTACACTGAGAACTTATAGTTCTAATCCGCAGCCCTAAAGCAGCCTATTTTTAAGTGATTTTTCAGAAATATGTGAGGTAAAAACTGACAATATTTCCCATTGATTATCAGTTGCATTGCAGTATTGCGAATATGCAACGACTAAGCAAAATCGAACATTGTAATTGCTGTTGATTTAGGCAAGTTTTCTAGAAATATACATATTTATATCAGCAGGTTTGCATATTAAAACAATTTTGCTACATTTACACAACATTCAGTTACTTAACTAACATAATTAAACGTGTATACCTTTCTATTTGAGATATTTTTGTTAAATTCTTGATTTTGGAATAGTGTTATTACTAGCTAGAACACGCCGTTATGTAATAAAAAGTAAAATGTCTTTGTTTTAGTCCACTTTTGCATATAAGAACTTTACAGTGACAGCTTGGCTATCAATAATAAACAGGAAGAAAAGTTATGCTTTAATATGACAGCAGAAAATATCTACAGCAACAAAGTTTCTAAAATTAAGTTATGTGACATGATAGTACACAAATTGAATTCTTGTGTTTACAGATAATTTAATCTCCTGTATAGACTAACGTCTGCCACAATGAGGGCAAACCATAGAGATAGCGAACTTCAATTTTTAGCTTTATCACTGTAAAAGCTTCTCAAAAACTTACCATAAAGAAAAATTGCCCTGAAGTCCTCAAAGTACGCGTTTTCTCAGTTTAAATCAAGCTTACGTCAGATAAATCCTTTTATCCGGCTTGCTGAATCTACTAACCTAATTATTTTGCTTAGAAAAGTCGTTTTACTGCAACTGCAGCAATATTAAGCCGAAATGGACTCGCTTTGTAATTTTCAAGTTTTAAATCCTGAATTACTTATATTCCTTTAAGACCTATATAAAGGTTGCTTCAATTACTATATTGGAAATTGTAAACAAGGAACAAATCCACCAAACCGTAGCATCATTTTCCCATTGCACTCGTAACGGGAATCGATTAGAGCTTCCAAAATGTAGATAAATTCTTTAGCCGTGACATGAGAAGGAGCAAGAGCTGCTTGTTAATAAATCCAATTAAATGGGCGACAGTTTGGTAACCTATAATTTCCGGCTTTCAACGCAAACGACAGGAAAACGTCGCCTACTTGTTGCCAGCTTTTTATCTTTTCAAAAGTGATGCTTTCATTCAAGCCCTTACGTTGCAGTAATTCGTATATATAGACATATCGGCGAAGAAAGCCTTATCAAGGGGTGTAAGGCACTTTGAAGGCCATTATTTGGCGCTTTATATCTTGCTGCGGGTTTTATTTAGGCAATTCTCTAAAGTTAATGGACTGAATGAGGCAGTCTTTTTTTGTTTTTTAGAGAGGTTTTAAAGGATTAGGTCAGTGGCTAAAAGAGGCAGACCGGAAGTGAGCTTTATACTAGAAAATGCAGCGTAAGTTATAGTATGATGTTATTCTTACGTGAACTGTTTAAACATTTAAAAATCCGAAAACAACAGAAAGGGCAACATTACTTACGTCCTTTGTGAATAAAGTAGAGGTATGTTCCGCTGTAATAATTTTGTAAGTAGAATTTCAGTTCTGTCGTAACCTCTTATCTTTTTCCTTTTACTCGATTTAAAGAAAATTCTTTCTCAAAACAAGAACAAGAATACATGATTATTTAGCTACGCACATTGCCTCGGTCTACCGTTAATTAGCTTAGGTTTCTACTGCAATTACAATGTCGGTCTGAAATTGCTCTGTTTGTAACACAGAAAAACGAGCACGTAAGACTGAAGAGTAGTTTAATGACACTATTAACGGTTGAATTGGAAATCGATCGTTATTAGTGTAGGTCACTACGAATAATGAAGCTTAACATCTATCGTTACTCTCTAAGCGCTGCACATAAAATCGCCTGCTTGGAGAATAACCCACTCCGAGTATAAATCAAATTTAGTTTTTCCAATTTAACACGTGCAATATTCATTCATAATTTCTTTGACACTGTTTTCTACAAATTCCTCTACGGTAATGTTTAATTAAAGCAATCTTAATTAAAATTTCAGCCTTATTTTACAGCTAACACCTAATATACTATTGACGAGTTTTTAATTTCATCATAGTTGTTAACTTTTTAATATTTAGTTTGTAATTTTGTATTTGGAACTTTATGTAACCTGTACCACTGTTTTTTTTTCATCATACATGGTCATTAATTTGCTCAAGTTTAATTAAAAATGTGTAGATAAGGGAAAATATGACTTCCATAATTTTACGATCAACGTTCGACCCCCACATTTTTGATATCGGTTTCCTCAGTCGCTAAAATTTCACGTTACGTAAACGTAATTACCGATTTATAAATGACAGTAATTGGAAATTGGTCTCGGATTTGGCTTATTAAAGGAATTTAAGTGGGAAATACAAAAATTGCGCGTTTGGCTATTTTCCACTTACACGCGTTGCTCACGAGCAAATTAATATCGCACACAAGATGTAAACCTGTAATTTACACTTTACATGCTATTTCAGATTGACTTCGTCACTTCCTCGCGCAGGCTATAATTAACAGTGGACTTGCCCGTTTAAGTTAAGAAATGATATAAAGTAAGAATCGCTTCCCCTTTGAGTTAGCGAAAGTGCAGTTAGGAAAGCGTTATTAAAATGACGTTCTGTCAACCAAAATAAAAATGATGTAATAGTTGAGACAAATTACTTCAATGTGTTAAATTTGCCATTTTACTAAATTGATAGGGTAAAAAATCTTT
This sequence comes from Agriotes lineatus, assembly GCA_940337035.1. Lineage (NCBI taxonomy): Eukaryota > Metazoa > Arthropoda > Insecta > Coleoptera > Elateridae > Agriotes > Agriotes lineatus. The sequence continues at coordinate 80,992,360 of OW679195.1, read as the reverse complement.
AAAACTGAATTGTAAACAAAAAAGTTAAAGAAGTAAACGTAAAAAAGCCAACCTTTGTTAGATCAAGTAACGCTTGGAGAGTGTTCAAAATTATGTACAAAATAGATAAAAGTATGGTAATATTTCTGCAATACTAGAACGGTAAAAGGAAATACTTAATAATGCGAATTACATCCATTTTCAAGAGAAAAAAGGGCAGTCGGTGGGATTTGAAGCTGTCCTACCAGGTGGAATTCGATTGACATTCAGAAGCTTTACCTAGCACACGTAACAACGGTGTCTAACCTATTTGTTTATCGTTGCATTATGAAGGACACGGTCACGCCAGTACCAATCTTAGACGCCAGATCGGTGACAATGAAAACGGGGCAGGCACAGAGATGCAAGCACAACATACGTTTATTTATAAGTATTTGTGTCTAAGAGCGAAGTTTTATCAGTTAATTTCATTCCAATGATAATTTCGAGTTATAAACAACATCAATGGCAAATGCACCAAACAGGGATTACATGCTCGCCGATATTCAATCCTACAATCCTATTATGCAATTAACCTCTTCTCTTCTATATTTTTGAGGCATTTAGCTGCCCTTTGAGTGACTTTTTGTATTTTATCTTGACCTAAGTGTATCCCAGAAAATCTGGGTTCAAACCGCAGCAACTCCAACGGCCTTCACTACGATTCCCCAATCCGGTGTTGGCAACCGTGAGGCCTTAATGTCTAAAACCTCCTCAAAGAGGATGCAGTGGGGATGCTAACAAGGCTAACAAGGTAATTTTAATTATATGAAAGAATATTTCCAAGTCCAATTATAAGAAATTCTACTGTAGTAAGTACAAAAGTTAGTTTCATTAAAATGGATAAGCCGGACTCCTTCATTAAAATCTATAAATTTAAGTTCAGTAAGCCAAAGTATTGTACGTATAATTTTTTATTAATATTTTCTGGTAATGTTACAGAAACACTCTATAAAAGATATCAAAATGTAATTAAACCTTGGTTTGTCAACTTCCCCACACACAAGTTACATCATTTTTCGATTAATTAATAGTATTACGAACTTAAAGGTCGCGTGTCTCTATTTACTGTAACTATTAAAATTATAAAAACGGAATGATAACAGTGCTCGATTCTTTTAATGTGTCAGTTATACATAAATAGCGTTAAATTGGTTATTTTTATAGCATGTTTTATTGCACAAACTTAAGTAAGATCACTTTATACGTTGTAACTAGCAATTATAGAATTCGACACCTTTAGACTGATCTCATTTAAATTTTAGTTCCACCTCGATATACTCCCAGATTTCCTTCCGTTATTATTTTGCTTTATATAAAACCAAAATGATAGATGACTTCTAGCAATTCCTAGTTTTAATTTGGGCTATATATAAATCGTACGGATCGTTTTTTCCTGTTCCGTATTAATTTGTTAATACAATTTGCAAAGTTTCTAGCATAATAATATAAGTTATAACATTAATTATGGGAAACTCCAATCATAGAGCCAGATACCCAATAATGAGTTTTTTTTTTAAATTGAAGTAGCACCTTCAATGCTAAACATAAGAAAATACAATTGCATCAGTTTCTGTGTTTCTTAAATTGTTTTAATTTTGCAGATCTTTAGTTCATCGGTAAACTACGCATTATCGACATTCTTGAAAATGTAAAACTTGTTTCGTGTAAAATTTACATTAGTATCATATGTTAGATCTCAGATGACGTCGCTTAGGTTGCTGCTTCTTCGTTGGTGTACATAGGGTTGTCTATATCACTTTTCCATTTTAATTTTCAAAATCTTTGAGTTAGGTTTTGGAAAAATTAGCAATATACAGGGGGAGCGATTTCTGGTGTCCATTTTGGAGATATTGATTCAGATATTGCTTCTGGTGCTGTGCAGTAAATTTTTCCGAACCCTCACCGTAAATGTGGATTAATTCCTTCGAAATCTTGGAAAATTTAGTTCAGCATCTCTGTATTGGTTGTGCAATTGATTAAATTTGACTGATTAAGTCAGAGTGAGGCAGTGTTTTAAGCAAAATTATTATGTCACCAGGCACCTTCGACATATATTTCTGGATTCACCCTTGCACGTTCCTTGACGTTTTGGGATTATTAGAAGTAGTTCTACTCCTTTTTGTATCTCCCCATGTTGACTCAGTTGCCACCCCCTTTCCTGGAAACTGTATGACTGTTTAGCCCCTTTGAGATTGTGCAAGGTCAGGTATTTGCATCCTCTCCTTGTAGCCGATCTATTTGAGGCCAGCTGTCTCTCCTTCTCTTTAACACACTGCATCATTACAGGATTTTAGCTCTAAAACGAGATTATTCAGTTAGAATTCAAATTCATGTGGATTTTTGATTGAGATTAGACATTGCTGTTATTTTGTAGCTGTAATTTTTTAGATTATTCTGTTAATTTGGCGTCAGTGAATTGGTTGCATTCCATTCTTTCATAGTTTTTTGAAAAACTTGCTTTTGCGATAATATAGATACTGTACTGAAACCTTTTGCTGCTTGCCATCGGTTCTACAACTATATTGAAGTGTGTGACAATTCTAACGCAGTAGGCCTACTGCGAGAATTCGGTTTGCTAACGAAAACGACGTCATAGGTGAAAATTCGAGCTTTCGTGCTCCGTTATCGCATCGTGATCACTATAGGATTAATCGTGTGCTATACAAGAGCTTTGACTGGTACATGCTAATGTAGAATAAATTAAATTTTATTAGAATATCATGCAATTTTAGTTTTTCCCAAATGCGAGTGTTTATTGTAAAATGGCATTCTGTGTTAGACTTAGAAGACGTATAAATACAATTAGTTTATTTTCAGTTTCGAGGAGCGGTTTTAATTTTTAAGGTTTTACGTAATAGCCATTGCTTGTTTAAGTAGTTATAAACATAGACAAGGGGAACATTGCTGGCTTCTTCCATTAGCTCATGTTTAGTTAATGTGAGAATCAATTTTTATTATAATGGAGCTGCCTTTGAAAACACAGGAAAGTTACAATAACAATCTGGGTGCTGCTAAAATTATGTTAAAGCGCCAATTATGCTTCATTTCGAATAGCAATTTCTGTCAGCATTGTTAAGTAAACCGCTATAATTGCTCGCTGCTGGATTTAAATCAGGATGTTTGCGCTTTGTACACTAATGTAATCATAGTAATCTTCGGTTGACCCCTCAGCATTCCAAACGCAAGGCCCAAGTTTCGAAGAACCTTTTATCTTTTCCATAACTATTGACATATTGGGAAATATTTAAAAAAATTTAAACAAATGTATTTACATATTCTACTTCACAAAAGTGTGTATGTTAGAAGCAATTATCTTCTCAAGTTATAAGGTGAAAAATACCATTTTAATTTTGTCAGTCTTTTGAGGCACATTTTCAATTTTTGGACAGTTGTAATGCTTCAAAGCCGAATTTGAATAAAACCAACAGAGACAAATAACAATCCTTCGAATTACCAGTTATCTCCAACGAGGACTTCGAGAAAGCAACAACTTTGATTAATTTTCTTGTATGCCGACAAGCAATTCTGACTCAAGATCGTGGTTGCAGCCTCGTTTGCCTCGCAACAGCTAATTTCTCGCATCATGTACGTTTCGGTTCCTAAAAATACGATCGCCCGAAAGACCTTCCGTTTCGAGTGCTAATTTAGCGATAAATTTCACCACCCGAACCCCGGCTTCGTGTGGCAGAATTTAATCCAGCCAATAACGAAGGTCGACAGAAATACTGGGATGCTTATCTATTAGGCTCGAAAGAAATTCCGGAATGCGGGAAGGAGACATCGATATTTCGAAAATTGAGGAGCCTTGCCTTTGACCTTGTCTATAAGTTTCAATATTGGTCATGGCTTAGCAGGTTAGCTAAGGTCATAATCTTTTGTGCTGCTTCGAACCGGTGCAAATGGATTAATTAAGAGCTCTTGGTACCAGAGACGACCAGATTAGAACCACTAGAAGATCGGAGTGAATATTTTCCTTTTTATATACGTATTCCTGTGAAACCGGTTGCGCGTATTTTCACAGTGACATCGCTTATGGTTTTTGAATGAATTATTAATTATCTTGATTTCTGTTCACCTTATGTAATTTGCAAGCCGATTACTTTGGCTCCAAGGTTGGGGCAAGTTGAATACGAGTACGCTATAATCGACGACATTTCATGAATCGTTCCGCAAACAACCAACATTAAAAACCGCTATTGACAACTTTTTATGTGAAAGGAAGAAGCACCACTTGCAATGAAATATTCCTGTTAATTTGTACATAGGGAGTCGTGAACAAATTACCTGTCTGAGATAATAGAAATGTTGCATCAGAAATGTACACGTAGTTTGTATTACATCTGTACGATGCTGACGGTTGCATATTTGTAGACAGGGTCAGTATAATTAGATAGATTAATATTATTTTATAATTACAATGTATTTGCATAAGAAAATTAAAGCTTTTATTCTTATTTCTACGCAGAATCTATAATAATTAAAGTTTCTATAACATACGTAAATATACTGCGAACTTCAGACTTAATAAAATTAAGCAGATTTTCAACATTTTTTAACTACCTACGATCTACTGCAAACACTCTTCTTCGTTTTCAATTTTAAACCTTTCGCTTCTTATTTTTGGTAGAGGGATATCCACGTATCCCTTCATGGTTCATGAGACCTCCCTTTTTTTCTATGTCTTGTTGAATTTTGGGTCATTACTGCGCGTGCAGTTCTTGTTGTTACCATAATGGGAACATATAAGTGGGCTCTTCATAATACTTTTTTTTCACATCTCCATCTTAAAATTACTTCACGTTGTTCAATTTTCATCTCGTTGACACTAGTTGCTTTTATGATATTTATGCTCTTTTGGTTTTGAGGGCATATGTCTACCAATGATTTATATGTATATGCTGATAGAATTTTAAAAAATATGACGAATGCCATCAAGTTAAAAGAGCATTAGCCAGTTGTGGTGCTTTTGTCAAAGTTAACCCTTTTCTTCTATGCAATGCTGCAAGAACTGGACTATTTACAGGTTGCCTTCCAACAAGATTAACTTCTTTTCGTCATCTTTTTCTTTTTGTCGACTTTTTTTTTCTAGCAACCAACCGAAGCTCATTATTAAATTCACGGAATATAAAAATATATTAGAAAGCGCATCGTTGGAGTTTAAGGCTCGCTAAAACTATCTTTTCTGGCTGGTTGTTTTTCAGTACTTTCTGGTCCTCTTTTGGAGCTACCTCTATAGCACAGAGTTGTTGGCGTTCACAATTCTAGCGAATTCTTGTAACGAGGCTCTATGTTATCCAGTCACTGTGTTTATGCCCCATCTGTTCACCCAGCTAGCTCAATAGACATGAAACTCAATTTGTAGCTAAGAAGTGCCGGTATATACCAAAAACTGGAAACTGGCCTGCAACTCGGGGGCTGAAACCCACTTTAAAACACACAATAAAAGCCAAAAGACAGAAAAAATTAACTTGATTTGAATTCCGCGTACAAACTATTTCGCGTACGTATTTATTGTCCATTAATCGCATTCCTTTACAATAGCGAAACCTTCCCACATCTTGAAGCGAACGTTTATCGCTCAGACTGCAAACGTCTCCTATATCGAATTATCTTAAGCTAGTGGCTTGAAGGTGTAACGTAGTCCTTGCCGGTCTGGAGCCGGAGCAAAGAGTAAACAGTATAAGAGATGACAGTTGAACAAGGAAGCCTCATTTTTGAGAAAGAAAAAATATAGCAACTAATTTAAAGGTCCACCATTGGTTTTCGGTCGGCTTGTAAACCTATTCAATTGGCTGAGAGTCTGTCACCAGCCATATTTCATGCCCCAAGCAAAGAATATAGTGCCCCGGTAAGTTTTTTTAGACTTCGCGCCTAATTCCACATAACCAATTTAAGCGTTTGGAGGTCATCGAAACTAGTCGTATATGATTAAAGGATCCGCCCTAAGTGTTGCCTCTTCTACTGTTTATCCTTTGCCCCTACACCAAAGGACTGGCATACATACGTACAGTGGCTGCTCGTGATAACTGTATTTGGGGTGCTCTTAATTTTTAACAATTACTTAGAAAAAAATAACGACTCGCCTAAATTCCGGTGGTATTGTAATTCAAATATAGCAATGAGTTTTAATAATCCAAAAGAAAACATATTATGCACAGAACATAAATTATTCAAACAACACACAATTTAAATCAGCGTTAAAGACGATACACGATCATTTATTTAATAGTGAAAAACCACAAAGCAATGCATCACATCCTATATTCGTTTGTTTTTCTTGTAAATGTCCACAGAAAAATGTCTTCTAAGATTGCGAGTTCCAAATTTATTTTTAAGGTTAAAATTTAATCCGTTTTTTTGTTTTATGCTTTTCAGCTAACGGTATAGACTTTTAAAATTAATGTTGCGAATACTTAGTTATGCAAGTCAAACAAGTACCTAACCCGTGGAGAGTATAAAAAATCTGTGAAGGTTCGACTTCACTTCTCATTTTTCTGCAGGCAGTTCTACCGATAAGAACTAATTTATTATCAAACCAGTGCTCGGAGCTCGAATGCATTCAATTTCAATGTCAAAGGTTGCACCACATTTGCTTATAGGCGGCTGCCTTTGCACTCGGATTGCATTACATTTCCGAAGAATGTTTTTGTAAATAACCCCGCCAGTTTATAACGTTCTCGGCTACAGTGTAGTTAGCCTGCGCATCACATTGAGACTGATTACCTCAATTCTGCTGCTTCAGCTTTTTCGCTCATAATTACCATATAAGTTTGGGCCCTATTTCGGCTATCCCTCAGCAGCTTGAAACAATAAGAAAGCCGACCTGCGATTAATTAATAAAATAAGCAATGGTAGTAAAAATCGCAGATCAACCCCCCTACCATTTATACACCACGGCAGCTCTGAAAAACTGTTTCTTACTCACCGCGATGGCCGACTAGCTCAAATATCGGCGGCCTTAGATCGTAGGTTCAGATCATCAGCTATGTACCCTGGAATGTCTTCAAAAAAGGAAAGTAAAATGGAAATGGGCGCCAGAAATCAAAAGATTTCAAATAACAAGAAGAAAAATAAATTACAAGTGACTAGCGTTTAATTAATCAACAATAAGAAGTTTTGAAATGTCAATAATCAATAATCAGGACAATTAAAATGTAAATAATGTAATGACAAAATTGTGTATCTTAACTGAAGGTTTCGACACGCATAAAATTAAGAACCCCTTTCGGGTTATTTTGAAAACTTTACAAAAAACACTCGTGGGATAAGCTTATCACAGTCATCTAATAAAACCTTCTGTTAGGCTATTGAAAATAAATAGCGTGACTGTACCTTTTACAGAGGGTCGAAATACACATCAAAATAGCAACTTTAAAAAACTGAGCATAAAACTTTAAATATTAAAATAACAGGATGTATGAAATTGAACATTACAGGTTAATAATGGCAAAACGTATGAATTTAAATTTTAAATATTGACGGGTTTAAAATACACAGATGTAAATTTCTGGTATTGAAAATAAGTCGAAGTAATATAAATCTCGGAGTAGCACTAACTAACCTCGAAACGTAAGCTGGACGTGAATGGCAATAATCATTGTTGAAGTCGCCGGGGAAGCGCCGAAAATTGCTGCAATAGCATCTTCAAACGGCAGCAAATACGCCGGACCCAGCAGGTGTCGAAAATGCGATAAGACTTGGCCTCCGAGATAAACTCGTTGTTGAAACGGATACTTAAGATTAAGAGCTAAGAAAGATATAATTAGTATGGAGATAATAAAACAGAAAAAGCGCAATCGTACCTGATTACAATCAGCCCTTAGAAAATACACTGCTCGTTGAAATTAGTTGAGCGCACGTAATTTGGCTTAATTAAAAACAAGGCTTAGCCGCGCCGGTATCGGCGGGCTCAAGCGAAGACAGCAAAGTGCCCGGACGAAGAATTTCGTTTCCTCGAGGAAGGCTCGCACTCTGATAAGAGATAGCACAGGTCAAAAGAGCAAATTGCAAACGATAGGAACTTGATCCAGGTACAAAATGCGTTGGTTTGGAAAATTTACGAATTCGAAATGCAAAAGGAATTATAATTTAACTAAAAATATACAGGTTAAGCCTGAAATAATTGGATAAATGGCGAAACAATTAGGCAAAGCCAAAAAATTGTTTCACTCCCCACGGCCAAAAGAAATAAAAAGGTTTAAATATGAAAACATTAAAAAATGTAGGAAACCAAAGAATTCGAGAATGAGATCGATGATGCCAACACACAAAGCGAAACGCTATCGAAAAATCCTCTTTCGAGAAGATAAGCCAAGGGAAACAACCCTTATAAATCGGCTTAAAAATAACAGGGCACCACATAGGACACCGCCAAAGAAAAATAGACGTTCTGTCTAAACCGGACAGAAGCCTAAAAAACTGCTTAAACACAGCAAAAACCGACTGCATCACATAGGACACAATCCACCTTAGTACAAACATCCGAAAAACTCACAAAAATCCGAAAAGCTCGCACCGCATCATCATCACTCACTCCAAATCTAAAGTAACCCAATATCAAAAAGGTATGAAAGGGAAAAAATATCTTGAAAAAAATGAAACACAGTAAGTACTGCGACAAAAAGATTCGGGTGAAAACCCAGGAAAACATCCTAAAAACCATAACCGCCCCGAATTTAGGTAGAGACCCCAGAAGCCGGAGGGAACAACCGCATCACCACCAAACCCCGCTCGGGCATTCAGCCAGTCGTCGCAGCTAGATGGAAAAGGCGCGCCGATGACGGACTGAATGTGGCTCCCTCACTGAGTCGGATGGCAACTCAATCGCTAGCCCCAACTCCCAGAAATCTCCACAAGGCCAAAAAAACCAACCCAAACAACAATAAAATTTAAAAAACCCCAGACAAGTATAAACTCGTCTCGAAAAAAAATCACATCAAAAAAACAACATAGCTAACAAGCCATGAACAACGATCTGAAAATCAAATCGATCAAGGTTCTAAGCGAACACAAACACGGATGGGGAAAGCACTCGAAAAAAATATCCCAAAATATGGAAAGAAACGACCCCAACTGCTAGCGTTGCTTAAAAGGGAAAGCAAGATGAAAGTGCTTCCTATCGTGACCTTCCCTGCGTGCCCAACCTACCACCCTATACGTTACAAAAGGGAAGAACTAGATGGTGACGTTCCCAAACAGTGACCTTCCCTGCATGCCCAACCTACCACCCTATGCAAGAAACAAAAAGCACTAAGAAAACAAGTTTTTAAAAGAAACACTGTAGGTGTTTCCACGGTCACAATATCCTATAATACCATAGTCCAAATCCAAATAAGCGAAGCGCTTTTGAAAAAATCCTCAAATGAGACGGAAGTAATGGTAAGTAAAAAGGAAAGTGAAAAGCACTAGAATGCAAGATCCATAGGGAACATACCCTACAGCAACTTTTAAAAACAGAAGAGAAAACAGGACATAAGGAAAAGCGAAAAGGAAAGAGAGGAAAAGAACCAAAAAACCAGAGTTTGGAAAAACTCACGCTGCCACACCCACTCATCCAAGCTTCGACTGGCTAGGTCTACTATTCCATGCCTTGACCCGGGTTTACGGAGACATGGACACGCTTAAAGACGAGGAAACACAAGAAAGCAAACCGCCTTCAATCGCAAAGAAAAAAAATCCGCACCCAAAATATGTGCGTAAAAAAGACGCAAACAATTGCAAAAATAAAACGAGCAACAAGATGCAATTGCGCATCCAAAACTGGTTCAAATCCTCTGTCACGTCTGACAGAAGACAAACCTGCACCCCATCGGACACAGGAAGGACTGCCTCACATCGGACGCAGCCAACAAAAACCCCGCATTCAAAATCGCATCCAAAAGGAAATGCATAAACGCATTCAAAAAAGAAAAGCCAGAGAAAGAACGACCCGGAAACAACCCGTCGAGACCCTGAGTAAATACAAGTACGGCAAGGCAATTACTTAAAAATTCCCAAAGATGGAGTAAACTACACCAAACCGCACAAGTAATTCACGCAGGCCTTCGACCCACCGATAAGCAACCAAAGGAAGGATAAGGAAAAACCAAACATACCACACTACCAAAGCACACACGCAACCAATCAAAGAAACCATTCAGAAACCTCACTCACCAAAGCATACCCTTTCAACAAAGTCCATCACACTACCTATAAACATACCGCTAAACCAATCATTCGTCAAGAAAGATGAGGGAAGAAAAGTCAATAAGCAACCGACGAAAGGATAAGTAAAGAAAGGAAAAGAAAAGAAAGTCAAATATAAATACGTGCACTGCAACAAGATGTGAAAATTACAAAAGTGAATAGAAAAATGAATACAAAATTAAATATTGATAAATAAAGACATCCAGGTAAACACAGCTGATGTAACTACCAAAATCGAGCCCCATAGCGTTGGTCGCGCCAGTGGAACAATAAGAAAGCCGACCTGCGATTAATTAATAAAATAAGCAATGGTAGTAAAAATCGCAGATCAACCCCCCTACCATTTATACACCACGGCAGCTCTGAAAAACTGTTTCTTACTCACCGCGATGGCCGACTAGCTCAAATATCGGCGGCCTTAGATCGTAGATTCAGATCATCAGCTATGTACCCTGGAATGTCTTCAAAAAAGGAAAGTAAAATGGAAATGGGCGCCAGAAATCAAAAGATTTCAAATAACAAGAAGAAAAATAAATTACAAGTGACTAGCGTTTAATTAATCAACAATAAGAAGTTTTGAAATGTCAATAATCAATAATCAGGACAATTAAAATGTAAATAATGTAATGACAAAATTGTGTATCTTAACTGAAGGTTTCGACACGCATAAAATTAAGAACCCCTTTCGGGTTATTTTGAAAACTTTACAAAAAACACTCGTGGGATAAGCTTATCACAGTCATCTAATAAAACCTTCTGTTAGGCTATTGAAAATAAATAGCGTGACTGTACCTTTTACAGAGGGTCGAAATACACATCAAAATAGCAACTTTAAAAAACTGAGCATAAAACTTTAAATATTAAAATAACAGGATGTATGAAATTGAACATTACAGGTTAATAATGGCAAAACGTATGAATTTAAATTTTAAATATTGACGGGTTTAAAATACACAGATGTAAATTTCTGGTATTGAAAATAAGTCGAAGTAATATAAATCTCGGAGTAGCACTAACTAACCTCGAAACGTAAGCTGGACGTGAACGGCAATAATCATTGTTGAAGTCGCCGGGGAAGCGCCGAAAATTGCTGCAATAGCATCTTCAAACGGCAGCAAATACGCCGGACCCAGCAGGTGTCGAAAATGCGATAAGACTTGGCCTCCGAGATAAACTCGTTGTTGAAACGGATAATTAAGATTAAGAGCTAAGAAAGATATAATTAGTATGGAGATAATAAAACAGAAAAAGCGCAATCGTACCTGATTACAATCAGCCCTTAGAAAATACACTGCTCGTTGAAATTAGTTGAGCGCACGTAATTTGGCTTAATTAAAAACAAGGCTTAGCCGCGCCGGTATCGGCGGGCTCAAGCGAAGACAGCAAAGTGCCCGGACGAAGAATTTCGTTTCCTCGAGGAAGGCTCGCACTCTGATAAGAGATAGCACAGGTCAAAAGAGCAAATTGCAAACGATAGGAACTTGATCCAGGTACAAAATGCGTTGGTTTGGAAAATTTACGAATTCGAAATGCAAAAGGAATTATAATTTAACTAAAAATATACAGGTTAAGCCTGAAATAATTGGATAAATGGCGAAACAATTAGGCAAAGCCAAAAAATTGTTTCAAGCTGCCATCCGATCGATGCATTGATACGCGAGTGTGTTGACACATAATTCATGTTATGTTGACATACTTCGTGAATATTGTTTTACATGTTTAAAGCGGTATCGAATAGCCTACCTCCGGATCTCATTACTTATACCTTGTTGCATTATAACGGTAGGATAGATGATAATAGTAGATTATGTTATTAGGAGTAAAAGTGATACTTTATGTGGCGAAGCTGAAGTTTATTTAGCCGAACGTTAGTGAGGCAAATAATTCAGCTAAGCCACATAAAGTCACTTTTACTCCGAATAACATATACTATTTTATCCGCAAACGTATTCAGGTAAATTTCAGGCTAGCACTGTACCCCTGCGCCAACCTCTGTTGTTCAGATAACGCGCAACTGTAATGATATATGAACATACTGAATCACCCGTGCTAATAGCACACGGCCACAGCAGCTGTCACACCATAACCCACGGCGACAGATGCTCCGATCCGCTGCTTAAAGGTTTATTTAAATTAAAACTTTTTCGTACTTTTTTGAAAATAAAAACCGGCCTACGAACTAATTCTAAAAATTAGCAAAATTTTAAGCCATCATACAATTTAATCGGTCCAGTATCTTCGGAGGAGATGGCGAACAAACATAGAAAGAAAGAAAGAGAGCAATCATTTTGTGTGCTTAGGCAGATAAAGTACGCAAAAGTCGCTATTTTGTCTGCTTAGGCAGATAAAGTGACACTTTTACCTTGTCAATAAAGACAAATAAGTTGTCACTTTTGTGACGTTTGCGGATAAAATATATTTTCAATTATAGAATAGTTACCTTTTTAAATGTCATATAGGCTGTTGGGCACTGGGGGGCTAACGTCCCTGCGCCCTTAAAGAGCAGCCGCCACTGCATACGTCATCAACCCTGAATGACTTGCTGTATGCAAATTAGCTCCTAGCTACACGCTCGCTATGCTATCTGCCTAATTGCGTCACGAAACAATATGGGCGTCACGCAACCCTCTGGCGATCACTAGGCGGTGCAGACAGGAAACCCGTGACGGTGCCTCCACCGTGCTAGTCAAGAACATTACGGGAGACTCGAAACACTATTTTGCCTCACTTATGCCTGGGTTATATCACGTGCCATTCCACTCACTGCGTTTGAAATTTAAAAGCCTCCTACTTGGAAATTGTACAACAATATTTTTTATACAAATGTGTGAATTTAGGTTAGCTGCAGTTTGAGATTTGTGTGTACTTATTACCAAACTGCCTGTGTAATGTAAAAAATGTGTATATGACTGTAGATAAAAGTTAATTTGTCTACATGGACGGCGACGGTACAGTCACAACCGTTCTCTGTACCGTTTTATACAAATACAACACAAATTACGCCCGTGCTCACTGCTCCAATCGTTATCAACTGTACATTTAACGATAACACGACGGTAACTATGGAAATGTTACTTTGTTCATGGCCATTACGAGGCGCCGAGGCTTTCCTGTCTGTACATTTGTACAACCTTGTCTGACGGTCTCGTAGATGCGTACCTCACTAAGTATGCGGTTAATTGGCACTTACTTGGAAGCTCAAAGACTGATTCGCTCAATACAAACCCTTAGACAGTGAATTCTGTGTACTGCACAGCTTCAGACCGTTTGATTTAGCTCACTTTTGGCGATTTTTACTGTGACCCACGGGGGTTGTGTACCTTTGGGTTTATCAATTGCTTCACACACATATTTGAACTATATATTTATTGGCTATATATTTACTTATTAAATAGGCAATTTATGCGAGGGAGACCAGGTTACCGTTTCATTCTCTCTGCGAATATTCTCTATTTTTTCGGAGATAGTCAGTACAGACATGTTTTAGATGTTGAATACCTAAAAGTAATAAATTTTTCGAAAATATGGTGTAACAGGGTAAAAGCTTCTACTTCTGCGAATTGAACTTATTTAGAAATTTAGCTTTTATAATAAAGTGGTACACAATTAAAGATGCAACAATGAAATGCATAATTTATCATATAGCAGAAATAATGAACACGCTTTATCATCGAATCCTTTTTGAATGTCTATACTGTAATTTTACTTCAACTAATATCAATCAATATTAATAATATAAACGTTACTTGCAGTTAATTAGTTAAATGATCAACTTTCAACAGGATGGGCACCCCTACACTTTACTTTACACTCTTTCTCTGTGCGGATATATATTATCAAACATTTATCGAATTAAATCACAGAATCCATTAACCAAAAAGTTGAAAATTAATTGATTACTAATAAGGGGGGGAGGGGGTTATAGAATCCTATTGACAGTACAGAAATATTACTTTATATACTTCTACGTAGTTTCGTTTTGTCTAAAGCTGTGTATAGTACTATTTTAAAAATAATACTTGATTCGGCTTCTTTCAACCCACTGAGTTGAAACAAATAAAACATCAGCTATCACCTAGAGCTTAATTTTTAAATGTGAGAAACGTCTCATTATATTCTTGCAGCAGAACAGTTTCCTCTAGTCTTTTGCAAACGGAAGTGTCTCTCTTTAAATCAACGCCCGCCGTCTCGGTCGCAGCCAGCACAATTATAAGTTTGAATTGCTTGTGTTCTTATACAATAGACGAGTTTAATCAGATTGAGGAACACAATCACGCTGGTTGCAGGTTCTAGTTGTTGCCTCGTGTAGCTTTGATTAGGCAGTAGTTGCGCTACTCCAATTATTCTAATCGGGAAGCAAATGAAAATTAGATGTATGTTACTTGGGAGGCTTGCCAAGTCAAGTAACTGGCTTTTATTTTAGCAGGACGTTGTATTATAAATACAGAGGGCATTATATGTTTTTGTTTACTTAATTTTTGAAATACTGTTTGCTTATACAATAAAGAAGATAGATGATCTACATTGCTATGACGAGAGTATATTGATGAATCTTGGCCTGCTGCAGAAAGAAGAGAAGTAGAACAATGAAATTTTTTCTATTCAATGAATTCCCATATCAATGTTTGTAAAATCTGGAGTTAGTCTGTAAATCCGTGCTTCGCATATTAGCTAGCAACTTTATTAACCTAAAATTCATATTTGCGAACTCTCGAGAATAGTCTTCACACGTGTGATACGGCGTATTATCCTGCAAAACCGAGACGTCATTGCACAATTTCCCTCGCCTTTTTTCTACGTTTCTTATCTTAGTTGTAAGTTCTTATTTCAAGTAATTGTTTTTCAACTTTCGAAATAGGTGACGCCTTTTCTATCCGTGGAAAAGTAAGCCGTTGCCTTTCCTGTTAATCCTGGGTTCCAAATTTCTGCAAAGGGGAATAGCGAGAATGATATGACAACATCGATTGAATTTTTTTCTTCGGACCATAGTAGTGAAGCTAAGTATCATCAGTTGTTGCTGATTAGTCCAAAAAGTACGCGCATTCATACACAGAAGGTACATAATTACTGTGCTACTTGTTTTAAACCAAACCGACTATTTCCTAATTTAGAATTATGTTCAGTATCAGCACCGTCAGCGTCAGGGGATGAACATCAACTTAATCCCTGTGGCATACCACTACCACTACTAATTTATTTATGACAAAATTGGACAAAAAGTTCGTTTTGATGTCTCCTCTAAGGGTATATTACGACTGTCAGGTCTTTCTGCATTTCTACAAATTTCCAGGATTTTTTTTTTTATTTTGAGAAGTATATGAACACTATTTACAATGAAACATCGCTCTTATTGAACAAATATAAAGAACAGTTGCCACTGAGCAATTTCAATTTCAAGAATGATCCATATCGAGATACTCACGTCTGTTTTATTTTTCAAACAAATACTGTGAAACCTATAGTCTTCTATAACTCATCATCATTGCCGTTCGTAGCGCTTGAATAAGGTATCGATATATACTATCAAGAAATGCTGCTGAATAACAATTCTATTTAAATGCATCTATCTGAAAACATTGTCGAACTGTAATAGCAGTTCATAAATTTAGCAATCTATCCATAATGTCGCCGCTTCAACTTAACTGCAAAGTTTATAGTGCTCTAAGTTAACTTACGTTGTAACAATGTTTTTGCTGTACCGTTTTATGAAAGTTCATTTCCTAGTAGTGATGCTCGTATTCATGTGGCGTCGTTTGTAGTGCAATAAAACTGTTCCGTAAAAGTTTTAAACATGTGTAGACATATGCATATTTTATACTATCGAATTTAATTAAAATAATGGCCTGGTCCAGCCTAACTTGCATTAGTTATTATTTCCATTTTTAATCAATATTGGGGCCTGTTCTCACTTACTATAACAGGTGAGACTAATAAAAGTTACTGTTAACTCCTATGTTAACGAAAATTCCTTGGGATTTACATAAAAGCGTCTTTGCTTGTTTACTTTAAACATAAGAGCCTCGTAATTAAACTTAAACGCGAGTTAAACCATTTTTCCTTAATGAATTGAGAGTATATTTAGGAACGTTCAACATTTTATACTTATTGCCTGGCGATAAATTGCTGAGATTGTGAGTGCTAGCAAACTTGTGATTTTTTGCATCTTTTTCCTCAAATTTCCTTTGGGTGTTTTTAGTGGCAGCATGTTATTTATGGCACCGTTATCCCTTGACAACCTTATTTTTCAACCTGATTGATATGTGTTTAGGATTAGGCTTTGAATGGTTATAGCATCCGGCGTTGTAACTTGATCAGTATTTGTAAGCGTGTTATTTTGAAGATGTTGCTTAACCACGGTATAACTAACAATGGCTCCGTGTTGAATTTGGTGATAGCGTTACAACTACAGGTTGTATTTTCGTTGGGATTGAATAAAAATATCCATTTTTATTACACCTAGAAATAGTTATTTAATAATAATAAGAAGTTGAATTTGGTGCACCGAATGCTTCGTTTGCAACCCGCTCGTAGGGAGGGTTACAAAAGCACAAGGTCAGCAAGTAACTTTCCATGTACATTGTACATAATTTTTTTAAATGAGTTTAATTAAATAGTTTTAAAAACTGTTTAATAGTATAATAATTTATTACTTCAAAAATAATCCAGGACAAATAACGCGCAATCTAGTTGCTACGAATAAGCTTGTTTTGTCAAAAATTATAATTGTCAGTTTGACAAAGCGCTTAAGGACGAACAGAAAGTGTTTTACTTTCTGTGTCTCGAATTGAATCGACGCACAGAAAATGTTTACAGCAGCATTTCTATAGCAACGATCCTTACATAAATAAAATATAACATTTCCTATGCCGCCAAATGTTATAAAGAGACCGGTCAACTTTTCAAGATCTGAGACCTGTGCGTCTTCAATGACAGCTTCTCTGTTACTTGCTTAATTTTCATTTTTGTGTTTTGATGTATCAACCAGTATAACGATCTGTATAACGTAGTTTGCTGGTTAATTAATTTTTCCTCTCCAATGTGGTGTATTTTTTAATATCAGTTCTACCTCGTCTTCAACGTTTAAATATTAACCTCATTTTAACCTCAATTTTAACATGTGCTTCTACTAATGATCATTATGGCCTGAGGATGAAACCAGTTTGGTTTCGAAACATGTCGCCACCTATAACTTTAAAATGAATGTTCGTAGATAAGACTATTGAGTTTTATTGCTTCATAGAAAGGTTAAAGTTATATGGAAGACTGTAATTGATAAAAATAGAAAAAGAGGCAGGCCAAATGGAACACGGAATAGTGAAATAGCTAAGATTCTACAAGGACATTATGTATGTAATGTATGTATTTTAAATAATGTGTTCCCACAAATCTCACGTATTTTGGTCAAAATGTAAAGAAAGAAGATCTAATTTTGTTTTCAGCTTTCGTGGAACCGCTGTAAACAAATTGAGAATTTACAGAGAAACTGAAAATAAACAATACTCTTCTCTAAAAAACAAGACCAAAGACGTCTGCAGCTACCTTTAGTAGAAGTTAATGTTTATTTTATTTATGGGAAATATAGGCAGCAATAATCTTATTATAGCCCAGATCTATACAAATAAATAAAGTTTTAATAGATAGTGAATTATACATTGACTAATCGCTTGTTTAACGATCGTGGGCAACAGTGGGAGTTGGCACTATATCAGTGGTCGGCCATTCTATTTGAGAGGATGTTCTTTTGTGAAAAAGTATGTATTTTGATTGCTTCAACGCAATGCTGTGACCTCGAGGATATGGGTATTAGATAGTTTATTTGGCAAGTCTGGTATGTCACAGTATTCGTGAAGAATTTTATAGGTCGCAATGGCGTTTTCTCGTAGTCGCCCCGTGGCGAGTGAGGGGAGTTTCAATACTTGTAGTTGTTGATCATAACTCAGGAGTACAAGATTGAGGGGTAGTTTCGTTGGCTGTAGTTAAATATTTTCTAGTAGCAAAACGGTTTTAAGAGGGACTTAAATTGTTTGCGCAACAGAAACAATGTTCTATTTGGCCTAACTCAATAGTTACCAAATACCTAGGACATTGGTTGGGCTTGTTGAAAATGTTCTATCCATTGATTTTGTACCTATGGGGGTTGACGATTATATTTTCCAATATTGGTCGCCATGTATTTGAATCCACTGAACGGTATAACCCATTTCTCTATCCAAAGGCGACAGGGCTCTTTGTAAATTATCAAAGTTTTCGAATGTGTTGGAGAAGATTTTGGTATCATCTGCGTACATGGAGAAGTATTTTCTCGAGTTTTGATCAACATCACTGGTGTAGAGAATAAAGAGGACTGGGCCTAGAACAGATCCTTGTCGAACTCCGCTGGTAACTTTTACAGAAGATGATGTGCGTCTTACTCTAAATTTACTATCTTCAAGAAACAATTTCAGCCCTAACAAACTCGGATTGAATCTTATTCTGCCGGTACAAAGTCCGCAGTCAAGTAAAAATAACCAGCTGAATTACAATAAGCGTTCACGCACCCGCCCTAATAGCTTATACAAACTAAGAAACTAGAAAAAGAGCAGCATTATACCGGGTGATTATAAATGCTTTTCCATCCAGTTCCCTTTGAAATGCTTGTTGTATGAATAATATGTTGGTGACACTGTAAGTCTATGTCAAATTCGAGATTAGCAGGTTAGGTTTTGCGTCAGTTTGACACAGACTGACGCAAAACCTAACCTGCTAACCTCGAATATGACATAGACTGACGCAAAATCTAACATGCTAATCTCGAACTTGACATAGGCTTACAGTGCCACCAACATATTATTCATACAACAAATATTGCAAAGGGAACGTAATGGAAAAGCATTTATAATCACCCGGTACAAATGTTGCAGTGGTTCGTGTTGCGAAGGGCCACATGCAAAATACGATCGATCCGAGTCTAATAAACCTTTTATGTAGAAGTGTGACAATGTGCGTAGGATTCGTTGTTGGGATACCTTCTCAAAGGCTTTAGAGAAATCTAAGTAGAGATCATCAGTGGGTTTGTTGTTATCCAAGACTGAAAGCAATTTATGGATGACTATTAGAAGCAGGTTATATATTAATTGATTAAACCATGTTACTCGGGTCAAATTGTAGGATCTTGTGGACTAGATCCGTTGCATAACTTTACAGGGTGTGCTTGTCAGGCTAATAGGTCTGTAATTTCCTGCGTCCAGTTTATTGCCACTTTTGGAGATCCATGAAATTGTTGTGGTGTTGCAGTTCAGTGGAAGTATATTTGTATCTAGCGAATTTTAAATGATATGATAGAGTGAGGAAGTAAGCTCGGCTATAGAATTTCCGACAGAATTGGGGGTGACACATTTGTAACGAGTGCTGTATTTCAGATTTATCTTATTCATTAACGAGCTATTCTAAATTAAGGACTCTTTAATACTGTCGAAATCTGCACGACAGTAGTTGTTTTGAGTTTCTGTTTGCACACGGTTGGTGTTGTGAGGTGCTATATCTTCAAAAATATTTGCAGCATTTTGTGGGAAAAAGATATTTGATGTAATTAACCATTTTTAGCTTTTATTCGGGTTTGTATGTGTATAGTTTCGGCAAAAATAGATCAAATAGGTAATGCATTTTTCATAAAAAGAATACGTTTGCTGTTGCAATAAGTATACTTAATCCTTCCGGTTTTGATTTCATAAAACTTATTGTGACCTTAACCAAATCATTTTAAGGTTACATTTTAAATGGAATTGACGATGTAGTGTTAATCAGCAATTATGATGTGCTCAACAGGTCTATGCTTGGGCCACTATTTCAGTTTTGTCAGAATAAAAGTCGCACATGTAACAAATGGCATACTGATACTACAAAGACTTACAAATTAAACTCAATAAAGAGTAAAAAGATCGTTTAACGACAAGCTAAAAGTTAATATTTCTAAAACAGATTATGTGGTCGTTAAACTAAACATAAGTTAATCGATTGCATAAATTGAGTTGAACTCAACCAAATTCCAATCATCAAATATTAGGTTACTACCTATTAGACGATTGCTTGAATTGCTCAGCTCAAATTGAGCACAAATAAATATGTTCTCTGCTTTCTTTCTCATTAGTAGTTTGAAAAAACTTATATTAGTACTATAATTTTTATATATTATGCTAGTAGCATTATTTTGTTGGTAGTGCAGGCGGAAACATTTACTATCCTTGGTAAATATTCAGTATTTCATGACAAATTATTGAACATTATTAGTGCGTATTGTTCCTTTAGTCACAACCATCTCAGCGACCCTAATTTGATAACATTGAATAATATATGTTTGCCGATCGAAGAACGTTGTTGACTGGAGATATAATTAATGTATGTGTACCTTCACAGGTTCTAATTACAGTTGTTAACTTCATCTTAGGACTACTATATTTTAATAATTTAAATATTACTTTGGCGAAGCTACAACATCATGGCATTTTATATTAAAAGCAGTCTTCAATTAACCCAGGTGAGTTATATTACTTATAGATATGATAATTAGAACAATCCCTTTTATTCAAATAGTTCTACTTCTATTCTTGTTAAGGACTGTGAGCAGGTGGCAAAATCTATATTGTCTGTAAAACAATATTAATTTTCGAAAGTTAAGAAAAAGCAATTATAACTAATTTGTGAAATTTCATCAAATTAGTTGACATAAATCTACAATTCTTCCAATTTAACCATTGGAAACATTATTTATTTAAACATTAACATAATTTTGTAGATACATCATTGAATTCATTTGATGCCTTGGTTTTCTAATCGAGTTTATCTGTGTGGTTTAATACAAATAAGACAGTTGCGTGGGATATAAATCAAACTTATTATTTGTTGAGATACTATTTGTACTTATAGTAACTTACTGTTTTTAATTTGAATAACATTTATAACGCAAAACGTAGTTTACGGTCGGGATTTCAACATTTTAACTTTAAATCAGGATTTAGATAGAAATATGTTAGTAACTGTAAGCAAATGGCATATGCTCGTAAAACCTGCCCTGCATTAAGATATATACTGAGAGAACATAATTCAGCCACAAATCCGATTCTACCGATATTCAGCAAATATACAAACTTAAATTGTTATCTGTACGTGCCCCACCTGTTGTAGTGGCGGCTGAATATGACTTCAGTAAGAACACAATTCGAAAGGCTCATACGTGCAGGAAATATAAATTCAGAGATGAACGGACGTTTATTAGCGTCATAAAAACCTACTTCACTTTTGTTATCCTTGCTATTGCTGAGATGAATTAGACGCCGTTAATTACTCATTCCAAATTCACAGCAGATTTTCTGGAACCACTCAAGTGGTGTCATAAAAATCACCTTGATTTTTTAGACAGATCATTAAATGTATTCATGAGTTTATTCGCGACGATAGGAGTTTTTCTATTCAGATTTTTTGCATAACATAAAACTTTCCACTGCAATTAGGTAGCATAAATGTAATCTTATATAAAGGGTTTTCTGAATGGTCACAGCTTGACCAAATGGTCTTGAGATTATTTTAAACCAAACCCTTCTATAAATATACATCCGATCATTAAGGCTTTGTACACAAACAATGATGTAGAATTTAAACTTAGAAATGTAATAACTTCACATCTATCTTTTAAAATTTAAGATGCACTTTTCAATTCGTGCAACTGATTAAAAATGACTACTGTGACTGCTGACTGTTGTATAATATTGACTAAGCGCTGCAATATCTGTGTATTTTTGCATCATAAACATATACCGTGCTTACCTGCTGGCACAAGCTTTACTGTCGTAGGAATCCGTGCCCGTCTATGTTAATTTTTCAGCCCCATCTAAAGGCATGGATCAAAAGCAACGCCTTACGCAAAGCATGCTTGCCGGCATGTAATAGTAAACACATTTATTTGTTGTAACTTTATTTACAATTTTATTTGAAAAATGCAAATACTATTTTCATTGGAATAAATCCGCCTATGTGGATAATAGAATAATAATCAACGCACGAATTAACTTTCATCTCATATTTATTAAAATATTGCAAACGTCTGTCTCCTAGTGGCACTTCAAATTATTTCATAAATTAAAAGTTAATTCTCACTTTTTTAGCAATAATTGAAAATTAGATACGTATTTATAGAAATTTCAGGAGGTCACATAACCTCAAAAACTATAGTACATGTAAAATGATTATTAGATGTTTTGCGAAACATGTCCAAATAAAAATTTAAAGAAACGGCCAACACGTTCCTAAGGACATCATTTTCTTATATTAAAATGTCTTGGATTTATCTTTTCATGCGTGTATGAATAGAAAAATTAACACTTCAGAAAAATTCGTTAACAAAATTAAAACAACACTCTTCTTGACTACATAGAAAATAACAGTCTCAGTACAAGAAATTACTATGTAGGTATATCAGTTTCCAAAATAACTATATACACAGTGGGCCAAAGAAACGGGTACAATATTTAAATACTCGTATTTTCAATAGAATATTTTGTATGACTTTGTTTAACCACGCACAACTATGGATTGGCATTATATATAATACACATTGAGCTTTTCGATGACACAATAGTTATTTGAAACTATTAATGACTTACGAGGCTATAAAATCTGTAACACTTTTTTTGCCCACTGTGTAAATATAACCATTAATATAAATAATAATGTTAAAAAAATAATTATATTCTTTACAGATATTCTCCAATAGAGTGTTTTTTCAAATAAATCTTTATTATTTGAAATTTTCTTATAACTGTTTTGTTCAATCCAAGCATTTATTTTTGTTACATTTTTTTACGCACGCGTATGATATAAAATGCACTTAAAACTGCTTTGCACATGTTGCCAATTAAAACAGTTTTTTAGATTGATACACTTAAACCACATTTTTATCATGTGCATATATATACTCCTCAACAAATGAACTGGATCATTTGCATATATTGACGTAATTTTTTAAAATATTTTCCGAAAAGTCAGTCAATGTATTTTTGGTAAACTTTTAGGATTGTGTCACTACAAAAAGCATTTCTTTTCATAATTTGGTTTAGATAAAACTAAGTCCGTCAATAAAATATTATCATTTGCCCAAATATTGATAACACATTGCATACAAAATATGAAAATTCGTTGCCAAAAAATTTTAAACGTTCCGAGAAGACTCAAAAAGCTATTAATTGCCTTTTTTGTTCTTTCTCTTGTTTTTGTTAAATATAGTTTTTTATGATTTCATTATTTCGTAATTTTATTAATGGGATTTCGGTAATGTCTCAGTTGATAGTTGAGGACAGTGTAATTAAATATGCTTAATGTGAGTAGGTATATTATAAAACAACAACTTTTTTGCACTACTAGTCTCAGAACGCATAGTTATTGGCCTATTTTTAGGTCGTGAAGTTGATTTTCTCCACCAAGGGAGAGAAAGTAAAATAAACAATTTTCACCGTGGTAACTAATAAATTGCTAAGTTACCAAATATGACTATTTTAATTTTGACGTTTTAAAGAGCTGTATTGTCAGGTTGACAGTTAAAATATTTTCGAAATTTGTTGGGAATTTAGGTATTAAGCTGTTTGGTAGTGCAAAAAATAGTATATACACCACGGTAGCGAATCGTCTTATAACCTTCGCGCTTTAGATACTTCGCGCTGCGCGCTCAGTATCTAATATGCGCTCAGGTTATAATACTGCGCTTCGCTACCTTGATGTATAATATACTATTATAGGTATGAATGATATATTTTTTATGGCGTAATGTAGCAAATTTTTATGGGTGGTCCAGTTTATTTGTTGAGCAGTATATTATTAGCATTCTTTCCGCTTCAGATTTCTATGCAACAAATTCTTAACAAGACAAGTACAAACATTTGATGCCAGTTAACAGAAATAGCACCATCGCAAGAAGTAGAGGAAACAGCAATTTTGTGTAACTTCGAAAAATGCCAAAATGGTCCAATGCGGCACACTTCTCAGGAAAATTTTCAATGTGGGACAAATAATTCGAATCCGGGACAGTTCCGCATAATCTAAGACTTCTGGTCGCTTTAAGTATATACAAAGTCTATTCTAACAAAGTATTATGATTTTTGGATATCACTATATTACTTTATTGCAATCCTCTGCATAATATGATTGAAGGTAATACAATTCACAGAAATTGAGAAGCTGTATAAAGGGGCATCGTGCTTTTTAAATTATTCTAATTCAAGTAAGCTACTGTTATTATAGAATATTTAGTTGCATTATACCGGGTGGCCATAAATATCTGATATCACCCTGATATTACCTTTGGAATCAACACCGTTTTATTAAAATGATGAATCCAACTAAACTAAATGTCACTAATGTCATCACAACTAATATTCCTATATGTCAAAAATTATTAAAGATTGCAATAAGTAATGGAGTTAGAATAGGAGATTTTTATAATCGAGTCGTAGGCTAAACTGCAGAACCCGGGGCACATTCCCCTCCTCTTATTGCATTTTATTACATTACATAGGTACGAATACTTATGGTAATTGAAATATAATGCTAACCAACATTTTTAAGTAGCTAATTCCATGGCTACCGGGATCTCAGATATTTATGGCCACCCGGTATTATGTTTGTTATTTTATTTAGTCAGTAGTTGGGAAAGGATTTGACATTTTAGAAATATGTTTTGCATTTGATTTAGTAGCACACTATAAATTTTATCGTTCTCTATACCTATATGCATAGCAAATAAATTTGAGTTTTATAAAATTCGTGACAGCATTTAATCTGGCTAAAACAAAAATATTATTGCAGCAATAACTATTTAGGGGTGGTATCTAGTTTTAATAATAAAATATTGGTAGTAAACCTTCCTCACTTTGATTTTAACAACATAATGTTGATGATTTACAATTTACTACGTTGTTAAATTCTAATTAAATATAATAATAGTAATAACTTCTTAAAATATAAAAAAGGAAAAAATGTGTAGCAGGTTAAGACCAGTTAGAGTTGTAGTACAATACAGTACAGTTACAGTACTTTTAATGGATAAGCAAACTGCTATTTCGTTAGTTTAAGCTTAACAACACTAAGAAATCATTCTTTGCATTACCAAAACTACAATGTAGCACCAATATAACACCATTAAAAATTTGGCGTACAAGAATTTATAATGGTTTTCAACAATTTTATGAGTAGGAATATTTCTAACAAATGTTTTCTGTAGGCTAAAATTAGGTATTTGCTTTGTAATTATAATTTGTGGAAAAATTGCATTTTTAATGAATCATTGAAATATGTATAATTAAGTACAGAAGACTTATTTTACTGCGAGTATACGTAATAGCTCTTCTCTCAAAAACTCGTTGACTTCACCTTTGGAGCTAGGGAGCCGAAAATAAAATATTCCACAGACTGCAGACACCATGTAGACCACACCAGAGGCAAAAATCTTTTGCAAGGGAAGGGATAGAAGAGCACGGGAACTCAACGTGTAAACCACGCCAGATGCGAAACTCTTCTAACAATCGGAAGGAGAAAGGCGGGAATGTATAGGCAAGTACCGTCGCGGTTGAGTGACGCTGGGCACAGGGCCGATGCGATTGAGATTACTAGGGTGTTTGTATATCTCAATGGCACCGCGAATCTTTCTGCTAAAGAAGAATGTAGATTAGCAATTAATGGAAGATCGGTGTCGTGTTGGTGTTTATTTAAAACACCTTTTATGGTAGGAATCTTCCTTTCGGTTATATAATAGTTTATCATAATTCGTCTCAAAACATCACTCTCGCATTCATCCAGTTTGCCTATAGTGAAAAATTGCGATCAAGTAATTTGAACAGAAATCAAAGTGGTTTTAATTTGGTTAATGGTCTTTAATGTATAGTCTTGCACACCGGACTTCCCTTACTACTCACATAGTAGTCTTTTTGGTCCTTATTAGTCGTGGAAACGAAATCATTTATTCACATAATTTTACTAAAAGTAGTGTGGTTGTTGTACTGTCAAGCTATCGCTAGAATCTTCTTCACTAATGTCAACCCTTAAAATTAATCCCAACTTCTGGAACAATTAATTACTCGTGGCGTTGAGCAATTACGTAAACTCGAATTTACCCACAGTTCAGGTTGTACACAGTCAATCCCACGATTTAACATATTTAACGTTGTATAGTGGGTTTGTATTTGATTAAGGATGACACCCCAGATGCGGGTCTGGCAGCCCCATTCCCAGCAGATAGCCGATCTCCGCCTTTCACCAGTTTTGGATTAGCCGGAGCAAGCCTGGTGGAATGCCCTAGGCAGGCATAATAATTATATTATTTGAATTTTTGACGTCTGGCACTAGGAGATGGACCTGGTCAACTCGATTCCATGTTTACATAATTCAGAGCAGGCTGTGATTTTTAACATTTTTATGCAAGTTTAAAATATGACACTTATTGGTCAAATCATAAGTAGAAATGCCATCTAATACCATTTCGTGCTTCTAAATTAATACAGGTCAAGTTAATCTAATGATACAAATTTAAATTTGAGAAAATTTCTATCTACACTATTAAGCCAACTTATATTTTGACATTTAGTTGAGTAAATATGGATATTAATAAAAATTTCGTATTTATAGTTTTCTCAATATATATGTAAAAAGATCTAGCATATAAATAAAACTATCAATGTAAGTGTAATTGGATTAATGTTCGATGTTTTCCTGTGACTGAGATTAGATGACCTTTATTTTATTTAACGTACTGTTAAGATTTTATTTCGTTAATATCGATAGCGATAAATATACAGTGTGTACATAAAATAAGGAATTAATTCATTATCTAGAAAAGGAAAAGCTTTTCGGAAAAATCCTCGAACACGTCAACCTTTGTTTTAAGAATCGCATCTTTTGACGTTCTAGTCGCATTGGTGACACCATTACTGTTCCGGATATGACGTCATAGACATTTTTTTCAAATGGCAACCTCTATTTTTGATGGTGCCATTTGAAAGAGCATATTTTTCTACACACAGCACATCAAAATTTTGTCATTTTACATAAGGAAATTTTTGATAAAATTAATGTTATAGTGATTTCAAATTAATTTATTTTATTCAGTTAATTAAGTGTTGAAACTGAAGTCTTTCCTGAGCCTGGCAGTATTAAAAACGGTCAATAAATTCTCGTTGGACCTTACTGACACTTTCTTGTGAAATATTGTAAATTTTTTTTAATCCTAGTTTTTAATTCCTCAATATTGTTGGGTCTAGTTTTGTATACGACATTCTTTAGATGGCCCCACAGAAAAAAAATCTAATGGATTAAGGTTCGGAGATCTTGGGGGCCATTCAATAGAACCACGCCTACCTATCCATCTATTGGAAAAACTTGGTCAAGATACCTTTTAACATCAGCTGCGTAATGCGGCGGTGCACCATCCTGCTGGTACCATAAGTTTTCATTTGGTAGAGCAGGATCAATTGCATTAGGAAATCAGATTACCAGATTGGGTATAACATAATCCTGTAGGAATTGGAGGTATCTTGGACCATTTAAGGTTTCTTCAAAATAGTAGGGTCCAATAATTCTATTTTCTGCAATCGCCTCCCAAACATTTATTTTCTGAGGATACTGTGTGTGATGTTCTCTCATCCATTTTGGATTCTCCTTAGCCCAGTACCTATAATTCTGCCGATTTACTGTTCCTGTCAGTGTAAAGGCAGCTTCATCAGAGAAAACAATATTTTTACTAGCAAAGGGTGAGCATTGCACATATCCATTAACGTTTGGCAGAACTGCATCCGTCGGTCTAGATCATCCTCGGAAAGTTCTTGGGTCAGAACTATCTTATAGGGATACCACTTTTCCATTTTAAAATTTGATGTGAAGTTGTAACTGGGATATCTTGATTTTGGTTAATTCTTCTAAGGCTTGTATGGATTTTCTTCCACAGCTAACAAAATGTTTAATTTGGTCTCCTCATTGATTTTAGGACGCCCAACTTTAGACCGATCATCAACAGTACCAGTTTCTCGAAACTTCCTCTCAACTTTGCTTACTACTGATTGAGTTATGGACCTATCCAGGTATTTGTTATTAAACCGTCCAACTACTTTTTGTTGCGTTCGTACTCTGTCACCGTATCCAATCATCATCAGAACTTCGATTATCTGAGTAACAAAAAGACGCATTTATTCTTTATTTTTTCGAAAAGAAGTGAATCAATAAAATGTAAACTTCAAAACTGTTATATACGTCAACATAACAGCTAAATCAACAAGTTATCAAAAAAAGTAAAATGTATTTTTTGCTATAATAAAAAGAGTGGATTTTTAGGACTTAGAAAATACATTCTTACCAGTGGCCTGCTAAAGGAGACCTTTACAAAGCTAGGAAGGACTTCAGTTTCAATACTTAATTAATTAGTTTGTTCAATTAACTGTATAAAATAGATTAATTTGAAATCATTATAACATTAATTTTCTCGAAAATTCCCTTATGTAAGATGACAAAACTTTTGATGTGCTGTGTGCAGAAAAATATGCTTTTTCAAATGGCACTGTCAAAAATAGAGGTTATCACTTGAAAAAAAGTCGATGACGTCATATCCGGACCAGTAATGATGTCACCAATGCAACTAGAACGTCAAAAGATGCGCATCTTAAAACAAAAGTTGACGTGTCCGAGGATTTTTCCGACCAGCTTTTCCTTTTCTAGATAATGAATTTGTTCCTTACTTTACGTGCACACTGTATAGTCTTCTAATCCTGAATCTAGTTCTTCTCAGGAAATTATAAATAGTAGTCTATGATTTACAATACAATCACTTCCCATCGGTTTCGTTCAATAGTTATTAATACGTTTTTCGCAATATTCCATGAGTTTTCGTTATATGTACGGAAAGTAATTCAAGCCATCAATTTGCAGCATCTCTTTTCTTGTCTTTATTCTTTATTCGTTGCTTAAATATTGCAATAGAATTGTAGTGACCGGATCCATGATATATTGCCACACTCTTAATAATTTCTGAATCGGATAAAGTGTGTCTATGTTATTTTACAATTTAGAATGGGTCTTAAGAATTGGTTATCTATTGCATTTAACCTAACCGATATGACGGAACCACTTGCAAAAGATAGTTAATATATTCCAACCTTCTCGATTTACACAAAAATGGAATAATGTATACGCAGTCCTTTTGCACAAATTCGATTCGAACTGTTTCCGTCTATTTGATTGCGCTGAATCATTCATCGATATATTTGCTGGGAAAATTGCGTTTTACTTTTTCAGAAAGGCGATTTTAGCCCCTGATTTAGGATATGATGCCCACATTTATCATTTGGATGTGTGATGAAATTCGCTTCAATAAAAAACTCTTTTTTGCACTACTAGTCTCAGAACGCATCCTTATTGGCCTATTTTTAGGTCGTGAAGTTGATTTTCTCCACCAAGGGAGAGAAAGTAAAATAAACAATTTTCACCGTGGTAACTAATAAATTGCTAAGTTACCAAATATGACTATTTTAATTTTGACGTTTTAAAGAGCTGTACTGTCAGGTTGACAGTTAAAATATTTTCGAAATTTGTTGGGAATATAGGTATTAAGCAGTTTGGTAGTGCAAAAAATAGTATATACACCACGGTAGCGAATCGTCTTATAACCTTCGCGCTTTAGATACTTCGCGCTGCGCGCTCAGTATCTAATATGCGCTCAGGTTATAATACTGCGCTTCGCTACCTTGATGTATAATATACTATTTCTGTTAATATTAGTACATTTCCTGGGAAAACAATTAGTTTTTGAAACTCGGTGGGTTATCAAAATCTATCAGTAAGAATTTTGCAAAACTAATTTAATAAATTGGAAAGTCGTACTTTAGATCATTTTAAATAATTGTGCATATCATAACAGATTTGTTATCATTCTACACAGAATAATGCAGTCTAACATTTTGTAAATGCTAATTAATTCACTGCCTCGCCTCAATTCTTGCAATACTGTAGCGCATATTTCCCGAAAAGTAAATAGACTACAATGCGGCAGTATTTAAATGTATTCAGATGCTTAGTTTTCAGAATGGAATAATTGAATAATTTTAAATTCTCCTAGCAGTAGTGCAGATTGAAGTGCAGGATAAACTTTATTTAAGATTGTCAAACATCTTTCAGACCTTATTGAGTAGTATTAAATAAATCATAAATTTAGAACTAAATATATTTCCGTAGTATTATAAATTATGAAAAATCTAATAATCCTTGAATTTTGTAACAAATAAACACTTTGCTAATGAAGTTGTAAACTATGTGTCATTAGTTTATCATTGAGACGTTTACAGTATCGGGGGCATAATGATAAGCAATACTTCTGCTAGCTTCGATAAAGCCCTGAATGTGTGGTTTTGACCAACATATTATGTTCAAATTCCATTCCATAGTTAATAAGTCCTTTATTGTCGACAGTACATCACCGTATCAAATATTTGTTCTGTTTTGAAATTCATATAAATTGCGATATGTCATAATTCCTAATTTTACACTCTCAATTACATATTCTTGTGCTTTGTGGCATAGCAATGCGATTTAGCATGGTGGGATTTATTTTACAAATAATGCCTACATGCACTAGTAGTA
This sequence comes from Agriotes lineatus, assembly GCA_940337035.1. NCBI lineage: Eukaryota > Metazoa > Arthropoda > Insecta > Coleoptera > Elateridae > Agriotes > Agriotes lineatus. The sequence goes on along the minus strand of OW679195.1, from coordinate 80,961,514 downwards.
ATAGTAATAATAAAAAAATTTAAACATTTTCACCCAGTTAAAAAGTGTTGGAACTGTGTACCTATATTTTATTACATTTTTAAGGAGTCCTTTAGATTTAGTCTAATTATTTTAATAATTGCAAACCGAAATAGGTTTTTTTACCAGCACTATTATAAACCATGCGCTCAATAGTTCATATTCATAGTGAATTTTTATTAAAAGCTTAATTTCTCAGTCTTTGGAGTAAAGTACATGTTGAAATTAAAATAAAACAAATTTAAGGCTCCATTTATTCCTGTAATAAAATATAAGGTGTTCCACTTAACAAAAACTGAGAACATAAAGATTGAAGTTAGTGAAATTTGAACCAGTATAATAAACTATCCCGTTTTTATAAATCTTTAGTTTTTTTTTATCCTAGATGACGACCCCCTCAATTTTCAGGAAAGCAATATTCAAAAGTGGGGGAAACGTGACGTTTTAAATAAAAGCTTGATATTGACATAAAAATCTTAAAAACGTTCATAAATTGGAAACGCTGCATGCAGTTTAAAAGAAAAGTTAGAGTTAAACATAGAACCTATAAGGTCTTGAATGGCCGAAAAGAAATACAGGGCGTTCCATTAACAGAAATTAATACCTTTTCAAGCCACATTTTTTTGGGACACCCTGCATATGTCACAATAATTTTAAAATGTGCTCCCTTTAACCCCATTAGGATCACCTCAATTAAACTTTTTATCGGAAGAAAAGTAAAGGCGTAATCGGAGACCGGCGCACTAAATGGACACCTTGTATATTTGCATATATTTTCTTCAGTGTTGGTAATAAATCCCGATCCTAGTAATGTTAGGCTATTGCTGACGGAGTGGATACTTTAGTACTGAGTTAAGGCTCGGTTAAAGTAATGCGTGGTATTGGAGTTCAATTACTATACTAAATTTCAAATAAGAATGCAGTAGATGGCGCTCTAAAGTCAAACTCAGTTTTACACTAGGAAAATATAAGTTTCTGTGACTGCTGGTATTTTACAATAATATGATCCTGTATAATTCAAATAAACGTTATAGGCCAGCTTCTTTTATCCACTATTTATCGGTTTATATTTATATTTTTGGAATTCATACCGAATGTCAAATTGACAATTTAGAAAAAGTATTGATTCTCAGATCCTTGTAAGGATGACTTTGTTTTGACCAATCACGTCCATAGTTATGCTTACTAAATGTTCCAAGTACTGCATGCTTATTTGGAATTTAGTATAGACAAAATATGGGAACAGGTATAGACTACCGAAAAGTGGCCTGAGGAATGGTCAGTTGTTGTTCCGCTGTTTAAGAAAGATTCTTCTACAAACTTCGGTAACTATAGAACTTAAAGTTCTTAATATATATTGGAAATTTGTTACAGCTGCCGCCACTACTCACTTCCCGGATTCCATTTTCTGCGGTCTCTCCAGTCTTCTTCTTCTAATCTTCTACTTGCCGTTGCTCTTACAATCTTTATATTCAAAAATCGTCTGGATCTACCACGCCGTCGTCTTGTAGGAAGGCTCCCTCCACTCATATATTTTTTGGGAAACCTTTCTTTCGGAATGCTTCTTCAGTGGCCGTACCATTTTAACATTTTACACTCGACTGTATCCAGAATATCTTGCTCCACGTCCATTCGCCATTTTACTTCCCTCGTCTGAAAGACGAAGGAAGCATTGTAATCACGAAAAAAACACCTTCCGAGATTTCTTCAGATCTTCACTTTTCAGGGTCCCTAGATGACGAAAAACAGGTTTTCTCAATTCCGGCTGTCTGTCTGTGTGTCTGTTGGCGGTATAACTCAAAAAATATTTGTCGGAGGATGACGATATTTTGCACACACATTATATATATACCAGGAATGAAACCGGGAAAATTTCAGACAAATATATACAGGGTGAGCACCTTAAAATAATAAAATTTTGTTTATTTTCATTCAACTTGGTAATAGATACAAGTAGTAATTTGTACATAGTGCAGGCTTTATTCTTACCAAAAATGGGAGCCAATAGATACAGAATAACTTTTTTACGATACAAAAACGAGGCACAAATTAGCGCGTTAATAAATATAGCTGCGACGCAGAAATGCCAGAGGTCGGTGCTTCGTGGCTCAGGTAGAAGTTGCCCGGCCTATTACAAATTCCACAAAACGTTGTGGCCTGCTGTTCGAATTCGTCCACGGGTAACGTTTCTTTTATTTGAAAATGTATTTAATTTATTAGAAACGTGAAGATATTTTTACTTCTAACTAAATTTGATTTTTAAAATTATTCAAAAATAAACTTTATTTCATAAGCCATTAACCACAATAAAACCTACCTAATCTGTAGCATCCTTTTTGTTGACATAGAAATGTTAATTTTTTAAATTTTAAAATTCACTTTCAACATCCTGTTTAACTTGTCTCATTGTTATTATAATGTTACCTATGGATTTAATGTAGAAATTTGGTTTAAATTACGTATTTTTGCATATTTGCGTAACTGATTCGACTGTGTTAAAGTCACATGAACTAATATTTCAGTTAGTTCTAGTTCAAATGTACTTAGTATAGTGTAAACCAGGGCTGTCCAACTTCAAGGGGCCCAAGGGCCACCGTAAAAAATTTGAAGGTTAGGAGGGCCGCATCATAAAATTTGTCGTATGCGACTTTGTGAGTGATTTTTAATAAATAGAAAACGTGTATATTTCAATACTAAATTTATTTATTCAAGAAGCTTAGGTTACATTACAAAAAGCATTGAAACATAAAAGAGATATACAGGGTGTTTCCTGAGGTAACCGACAATCTTACACCATATGTTCTAGAAGTGATTCTAAACAAAAAAAATCATATTCACTTTAGGTTAATTCCTTTCCGTTCTTGAGATACCGACAAAAGAAAAAAATTACATCAATTAATGTAAATTTACGTATAGAGATGTGACGTTTCACCCCCTTACTAAGGGCGTCAAATATTTGCCCCTCGGGTTACGCTCAAATCGGAGAAATACGTTCACTCAAATATATATTCGATTGGGTAAAACACCAGATAATTACCAAAACAAATATAATATTTTTAGCTAGTTACAATGATTAATTAAAAATGACTCTGAGTTGTACATTATTTAAAATGAACATGTTCTTCTGGAACGGTGTCTTGTTTCGTGGGTCAAGCTGCAACCCAATGCACCGGCGAGTATTGCAGGTCCTTATTGGTAGTCCGCAGGTACGCATGCCGATACTTCGGGAAATGGGCTAAGTAGGTCTTTTGTTCCTGCAAACTTGACCTTCCACTCAACAGTGATTTTAAGCTGTAATTTTCCGGCGAATTTAGCGATTTTAAGGGTTACCTAGGGGGGGCGTTAGTGCCTAAATCCTGGTGCAGAGGTGGCTGATACCTTACGACGCCTAGGCGTCGTTCTTGGGGCGAACGCGGTGTCAAATCCTGCAGATGGTATTTATTCGCCTTGAGCCGGAAAATGATGTTAACATTCCCCCGGTAGGGAATGTGCGGGCTACGGAATCGAACGTCGAAGTCAAGGAATTCGCTTTTTAATGACCAAAAAGGGGCCCTGCAGGTGAGTTTATGAAGGGCGGCTACAGGACTCTAGCCGCTCACACGCGGGGTAGAGGCTGCGATTCCTACAGGTTACAGGTTTAATTATTAGTAAAATGAGGTTATGAGGACTATTTCACCTTTCGAGGCGCCGGGATTTGCGTTTAAAAATTAGGCGGTCGGAAATGGCTTTAAGTCCTTCTAGACAGTACAGCGTATTAAGACAGGGTTAAAGCCTCAGGGATTCGATTTCCCAAGAAAGTTTAACAATCAAGGTAAAATCGAATTCTAGCGGTCTTGCTTTTGGGGAAAATTTTAATTTCTCGGGCTGACAGTACAACACGTCATCTCCCTTGAAGCCTGGTCTGGTAAGGGTTGGAGGTCTACTCCGTTAGACAGTTCAGCGTGTCAGACCGGAGGGCTCAGGTAGAAGAGGACAGGACAGGATCAGGACTGGTGGACTCAAAGGGGAATTTTCTCAAGTTACTGGAACTGGCAGTGCTATCTTCTTTTATACCTTTTCTGCCGCGTTATCGAGGTACTTGCCCTAGCTTCCACTGGAGCGGCTAGGATTTCTTATCGCCAGTTCACGCGTTGAATTGAGGCAGCGCTTGATTAGGCGATGTATCAAATTTAAATACGTTATGTATAATAAAAATTTAATACAGGAGCAAGCGTTACAGAGATAAGTAAGCTAGATAAAATAACATTCGTTGGTAAGTAAAAACTGTCAAAGTAAGCATTAGTTAACAACAATTAACAACTAGAAGAACTAAACACTACTAAAAAACAATCAAAAACAGGTGTCTGATCGCTATAGCAAAATTCGCGTTGGTGGCAACTGCCAGACTGAGACAACGGACAAGACAAGCCTTACATCGGAAGTGGGCGGGACTGTTTCCTAACACAATGTTGAAAGATAAAGTGAAAATTATTTTACTAATGATATGATTTTGTACCTTTGTCCTATGTACCTATTTTAAATTGTTTTAATTATTTATAATGTATAATCGAGATTCATGTTTCCTGAAAGTATAGTGATTCGCGGGCCGCAAAAATATCCTGGAGGGCCGCGGGCCACATGTTGGACAGCCCTGGTGTAGACAGTATTTTTCATGTGCTCCCGCGATCAAGTGTATTTTTGATCTCCCTGTATTATTATTTCTCAGCAAACCAGTTTCATAAAATGAATAGCTCTTTCATGTTTCACATTTATTTTATGTAACAAAGCTTAATTGACCATTAGTTTGGTAAAATATAACATTGCTATATTACGTGACCACAGATATAATCGATTCTACGTAATTTTTAGCATTGCCTTTCCTCTATGTACGACATTTCCGTTTACACCTTATATACTCGTACTCCAACGTTCGGTAAAAACACAAGAATGTTAAAAACAATAAGAATATGAAAATTGGAGTATTTAGGACATATATCATAAGATATGACAGGTATAAAATGCTGCAGCTCATCATGGAACGTAAAATCCGTGTTGAACGATAAAGAACATCCTCGCTAAGAAATTTATGAGAATGGGACTGAAAAACTACCGTAGAGCTATTCAGAACCGCCGCCTCTAAGGTATAGAGCGCTGCAGTAATCGCAAACCTCCGGTAGAATAGGCAAAATGAGAAGAAGAATAAGGAAATGTCTTCATTACGGTGGTAACATTCTGTTCAATGTCTTCCACGTCGCCAAAGCGTCTTTGGACTCAATTTGAGCTAAGAAAATAGTACAAAGTTGTGCGGGACGATTGGTACACACCTTCCTTTTCGCCAAAACATTCTTCAAAATTTCCTAATCATTTTACGGCTGATTTCGAGTTCCTTCTCAGTCAGCTACCACAAGATCTTAGACTTTTTCAAACCACTTGAAAACAGGAATACGGAACAAAACTTCGTCGTATATAGTTTTTAACATTTGGAATGTCTCCGTGGGTGTTTTCTTATAGCTTCCTCAGTGTTACCAGTTCCATCTCGTATACCGCACATATTATGTGTATCAGACGGATAAAAAGGTGGTGTGTCGATCGTATATAATGTTACCGGTTATGAAACGCTAGAAATACTCATATACTTAGGATTACTGATAAAAAATATAGCGGAATGGGGCAAGATACCAAACGGCGTTTGGCTCTAGTAAGAATAGCACCAGCAACGTTTACAAAAGTTGGAAAGACTCAGCTATCACAATGTTCACTAAATTAAAACGGGTATATGGACTCATCCTGAGGTATACCACAGATAAATTGCAGGCACACAAAGAAATAATGTCCTTGAAAAATAAGTCAATATTTTATCCGCTATTTCGGCATATGTCCCGAATGAGGAATTCCATGGAGAGATTGATCATGCAGGAAAATATTAAGGGATGTAGACCTTTAAAAAAAATGGGCAGATTACGTTGAAACACGAGTGGGCGACGACAGTTTAGGCTACTTTATAATGTCACCAAACCCTTTTTATGGATTTATCCTATACACCAGAAGAAGGTTCACGACTTCAATTTCCGGTTGTAATGAAATTTTAATACTAAGAAAATCTGGATTGAAAACTTTCACATTATTTCATGATATATTATCAAAATGTGTGCAAAAAATGTAAAATAAAAACTAAGGTGGAAATATCCTAATCTTGAAGCAATTGTAGTAGGGATTTACCATATAGCATCAGGTGTCCAAAGTACCTGGTAGTGTACTCTACATCTACTTATAAAAATGTTGACAAAACAAACAAGCGAATTTTCATGAAGCAATTAAAAATTTTGTCGTATTACTTTTCATTTTGATATCTTTTCCGTATTTGATCATAAATATGGCTCAATCGGTAATAGTTTAGTGCCGAACCCGTCATAAACTCGGACCTAATTACAATGCGTAATTCCATTTTGTCAACAATTGCCGGGCCTTTATCCCCAATGAAGCAGTGCCGCTCCATTAATAACGAATTACGAATGCCCAGATTTTACGAATCCACAAAGCGCAAATGAACAATAAAGCAATTAATGCTGTTTATAAATAATCCATACAGCGCTAACTTCATTTGCGTAATTAAATACCAGTTCTGCATTTTGCAATCGGGATTTGTTTATGCAATTTGCGCTTGGCGACTCGGGAAATTCTGCGGCTGCAAGCAGTTGTTACCAGAACATGGACGAGAAAACCTCAGGTTGGCGACCTTTACCGCGGTTGCTTCAATAAAAATATTGCTTGACAGTCATAATAACACTTTTTGCGTGCGTGTTTACTATTTTTGCGGCTTCAAGACGCACATGGTTAAGTAATCGTGCAATCATGCAAAGCGTTGGGTAGCGACTAGGTAATTTCATCTGTTATGATTTATGTAGACATGTGCAAAACATCAATTGTTAAAAAAATAATAAAAATATACAGAAAAAAAGTTTCAAAAAAAATGCGTACTAACTCTGAATCATATCTACAAGGGAGAAATTACACAGTAATTATAATTTAGCACTGTTGTCATTTATTATTCTTCAATCATCTCAATCACCTTGAATTGAAAAACCTTCCACGTGTCCAGTGGCGGTGCAAGAGCACCTTGGGCCCCTAAGCAAATATAAAAATGGCCCCCCTTGTAAAAGGATTTATATATTTAATGAATTGTATATTTATAATTATAGTATACAAAGTAAACGTTTAACAAAAAATTAAATAACATCTTGTTATAACCAACAGAAATAGAGTAGTAAATGCCTAACATTTAACACATTTTATAACTAACATATCTAACAAAATATCAATTAAAAATATAAAACTAAATAAAATCTTCAAGGTGGTATAGGCACAAATAAATACAAAGAAAACTGGCGGATAAATATCTACCTAGGTAGCACTACTAAATAATAATTATTTGTGCAACAATTGCTAAAAGTGGACGTTTATGCACGAGATATGAAAATTATGAAACGAAGCCGAAGGTGAGTTTCATAACATGTCTCGCGCATAAACACTTTTAGCACGAGTTTGCACACAATATTTTTTGTACGGCCTAAAGTTTACTGATATTAATCCATAAATGTCGATTTAACAAATGTTTGCATTTATGACAGTTATAATTTATGTCATAGTAAACAGATGGCCTTGACGCGCAGGTGATTGTTTCTGCAGCCGGTAGCTGTCAAAGGTAGTTATCAAAGATAATTATAAATGTGCACATTTTACTTTATTCATTACATAATGCTTTAATTATTTAAAAAACGGTTTACCTCTAACGAAAGAAGTAACTAGAATAACTTTACAACTTCACTTTCAGTTCGAAATTTACCAGCTGTTTACTTTTAGGACAAGGGCTAAAAGTAAACAGCTGATTTCACTTATAACACGCTGATTTATAAAACGTATTTTTTCGTGAAAAGGGCTAGTGCTATAACGCCTGCTTTTAGTGGTGGCCGTAGAAAAAATAATATTCAGGTAAAATCCTAAGAACTCACGTCAAAATAGGTAACACATCCTTAGTATATATTTGTATCATTAATATCTGTAAAACGCCGTAAAAATAAATTGAGCAGAAATTCTTCTTCTTCTTCGCTAATCCTTATGCCCTTTCAGGCGTCGGATGTAGGTTCCTTGTCCTGTATCCATTTCCTCCATTCTTTCCTGTCTCTTGCTAGGATTTTCATTTCCTCTACCGTCTTTCCTCTATCCATTCCAAATTCTCGGATTTGGTCCATCCATTTTCTTCTTGGTCTTCCCCTTTGCCTCTTTCTTGGTTTTCCCATCTCCATTATTTTTCTTGCAATTCTGTCCGGTTGCATTCCAGTTCAGTTGTTTCGCTTTTATTTTTTCCATTATTGGCTGTTGTTCTGTTATTTCTCTGATCATGTCGTTTCTTACCCTGTCCCATTTAGTTTTTCCAGCAATTTTTCTAAGGTGTTTCATTTCTATAGCATTTACTTTGCTTTCGTCTTTTTTTCTTAAAGTCCAGTTTTCACAAGCGTGTGTAATTGTTGGTATCGTTATTACATTATGTATTTTTCGTTTCACCTCTATGTCTATGTCTTTATGGCCTAGTATTGTTTTATTTATTGAGTAATATAATCTTGTTGATTTACTAGCTCTGTTTGTAAACTCAGCATCTATTTTCCCATCCTCCGTTATTATACTTCCCAAAAATTCGTATGTTGTTACTCTTTCCAATAATTTTGCAGAAATAAAAAATTTATCTTTCTGGCCTTATTGACAGCAAATTGTTCCACAAGATTTTTATGTCCATCGTAGACGTAGACGATGCTTTTTGCACAATTGACAAAACCAGAAAGTCATGTAGCCCAGCTTGGCTGGTAGAATTTCTTACATAATGTTTTATTACTTTCAACTTGCTAAATGATCTTTCTATTGTGGAAATTGTTACAGGTAGAGTCAGGAATAAAACCAATGCAGCAATAATTTCCCCAAAATTGCTTTCGAGAACACTATATTTCTGTAGGAATAAACTTGTCAGATCTGGAACGCCCTTTCTATCATTTAAATCTTCGTTTAGTAAGGAAATAGCGTTCACAAACTGAATGGCGAGATTATTATTGAGGACATCAGAATACTTTTTCTGAAGCAAATCACATCGGACCTGTTCAGCTTCTTGCATACTAACACGTTTTTCGGTTCTAAAACTTCAGAAATATTTGTTAGTTTTTCAAAGCTCTCAAATCGAGTCGGATCACTGATGACTGATAACTGAGAGTGGGGGACTGAGGTTGCAGTGCTATCAATGTATACCTAAATGAAGTAGAAGATATCGAGATATTTAATCAGCGAACTTACCGGGCCCCCCAAAGGGCCCTCTAAGGGCCCGGGCCCCTAAGCAACGCTTATTCCCGCTTATGCATATCACCGCCACTGCACGTGTCCTAGTATTTTGGAAATGTTAAATAGACATCATCCTTTGGATAATGAGGAATGTATCTACCATAACCCTTAGTCCATCATCATGTTCCAATACATTGACGAAATTTTGAAAACGCGTAAGTCCCTAAGGTCTGAATCGTGGGAGTAAAGCACATGTATTGAAACTCAGTTATGAATTCCATTCAATGAAATACACACCCACCACAAGTTGTTTTAATGAAAGAGAATTCGAAATATTTATCTTTATTTACAAGTTTACGGTTGTCATGTGTTTTGCGCTATACCGGGCCCGGCAACGATGCGGGGGTGGAAGATATTTCTAAAACTATTAAAGTTACATGGATATTGTGTATATAAAAGTTGTAGGTACGAAGGTGGTGGTTTTGATTATACAGGGTGGCTTAAAAATGTGTAGCGATCAAACTTACTTTTTTTTTAATGGAATTCCCTATGTCTGGGTACTAGCTTAAAAGTTTTGCATTAAAATACTCGTCATCTTTATATCAAGTTGTATGGATCTAACGTCAACTGTTTTGGAGATATTAACGATTGTATGCAAAACATTCTGAACTTCAGGCGGCTGCTGTAAGCAACAGAAAACAACTGAATAAAGAAAAACGTTACCAAAAAATTATAATTTTCGTGAACTACTTTTCAAGTGTAAAATGGTGGATCTGCGTATGAATGCTGTACAGAGTGCTCAACATTTGCAAATGTAATTATTTCGATTTTTTTCAAATGGAACGTCCTGTATATTTTTGTATTTTCAAAAATCCCCTTTAATGAGCTTTCTTTTGATATCTTACTTCATAACTCTAAGTTCAACTGTTTTTCAGATATGCGTGTTTGAACATAAAAAACAATTTAAACCATTTTAAGATGCTTTATTTCAGGGGATAACAATAAACACCGTTAAAATTTTTATTCAAACACATGATCTCTCCAAAAATAAAAACACAAAACCAGGTTTAGAAAATATAAATTCAGGCGGTGTTGATACAAGGAATAATAAACACGAAAAAACGATAAATTCAGTAATAAATTAATTTCACGATCAAACAAAATCACATTAAAAAAGTCAATACCTCAAAAGCTTATACGTAATTACATTAAATGTTTAAATAGTGGTCCTTTCTTGCTCTGAGTATTAAAGCTGCACAGAGAACTCATAAGGAACAAATATAATCATTTTGATTTATTTAAATGGAACACCCTGTATATCTCTGTATTTTAAAAAAGTACTTTTAATGAGCTTCCTTCTGGCATTTCATTCCTATCGCAAAATACAATCGCTTTTCAGATTTAATTTTCTCCTGCTGTTTTTCGTTTTTGCTAATTTCTTTTTTCTAGTTTTGAGTAGTGGCTGAATTTTTGTTTTCTAAACTTGGTTTTATAGGTTGTGTGGAGAATTCAAGTGTTTAAATCATGATTTTAACGGAGTTTGGTTTTTATCCCTTGAAATAAAGCATCTTAAGGTGCTTAAATTGTTTTTATGTTCAAACACGCATATCTGAAAAACAGCTTAACTTAGAGGTATGAAGTACATATCAAAAGAGAGCTCATTAACAGGGCTTTTCAAAACTACAAAATACAGGGCGTTCCATTTGGAAAAAAATTGAAATCAATAAATTTGCAAATGTTGAGCACCCTGTATAGCATTAATATCCAGATCCACCATTTTTCACTTTAAAGGTAGTTCACGAAAATAATTTTTTGTGGTAACGTCATCCTTCATTCAATTGTTTTCTGTTGCTTACAGCAGCCGCCTGAAGTTAAGCATTTTTTACATAAAATCGTTAATATCTCCAAACCAGTTGACGCTAGACCCATAGTAATGTGCACCACCTTCATACCTACAACTTTTATAAACACAATACCAATGTAACTTTCATAGTTTTAGAAATATCTTCCACCCCCGCTTCATTGCCGGACCCTGTATACAGGGTGTTGACAAAAAGGGTAAAATATTTTATCCACTTATAGATCTCAACAATACAAACAAAAATGTCCTAATAAACATGGGTCCGGAAACGCTTCGTTTCCGAGATACAGTGTGTTAAACTTTTTTGTAATTGTTTTTTTTATGTTATCTAAAAACGCTTTCAGCGATTTTAATGAAATTTTTACAGTTTGTTTATAACTTTATGAGGTATCTTAAGGACCTATTACAGTTAATGTAGTAATTCCCGGGGCGTGCCCAGGGAGGAGTAACGATTAGGTTTTTGCACAAAAAAATAACTCCCACGAAATATTTTGCAATTTTTATATATATATTTTTAATAAAGCTTTAAAAATGCAACTTTTTTGTCTCCTAATACTTTTTGAGATCTCGCTTCGCTTTCAAGAAAAAAATTAAAGTCCATATTTTTGCACGTCTCTGAAAGACAAAAACTAAAATGCTTCAATATCTAAAAACCCCGTAACCGATTTTAGTGAATCTTTGAAGGTTTACTAGTGCTATAAATGATCATGTTTTCGCACACGTAGTTTTAAATTATTTTATCTACTAGCAACATGATACTGTACATTTTCGTCATAGAAACAAAATATGAAAAGCTACTCATAACTCCCAAGGGACTTGTCAAATTATTTCTCCCTCAAACTCGTGGTAACAATGCAACTACAATTAACGTCCTAGCAACTATACAATGAGGCAATCCTTGATGTTAGTTACATATTTTAATTTTAAATGTCATTATGACATTTTGAAATTTCATACTATTTTTACAAATATGCTAGTAGATAAAATATTGTATGCGCCACGGGAGATATTCATGTTCTTTACCTTCGGTTGACTTACAGACCTCGGGCCAGAGCCCTCGGTCTGTAACACATGTCAACCTCAGGGAAAAAACATATTCATATCTCCCTTAATGCATAAATATCTATATTACAGCCTGGTTTTTTTTTAACTTTAACACTCTGTATCTCAGAAACCAAGCATATGTCGATTTAAAATTAGGGTTTCTCATATTAAATTTTTAAAAAAACCTAAATATTAAGCGGATATGGCACATGAATTTGCTAATTGTGTCCTTGATTAGTAATAGATTAGCGTGTGATTTGCTCGGCTTCATAAATTAATACTACACGTACTCAATTTTTTGTATTGATACAATTAATTCTCTTGACTCTTACCTTGATTTTTTTATAATGTGCTTTGATTATAGTACACCATGTGCAACGCTTGTATTGAGTACATTATAGCCTAGATATACTATATTTAAGAATTTTAACTTAAACGTTTTATTTATATTTGTTTAACATTGGGCGGTGTAATTGCATTTTATTGGCAATCATCGCAAGGTAGATTTTTATTAATTTAAATAAATACTAATTTATCTTTCTAATATTTACGAATAATAAATGCTAACAATAATTTGCAGATGTTAACCACTCGAAGAATTTCTTCGTACTATTTTCGATGTAAAGTATATTTCGCATATGTTTCTTATCAAAATATAAGAAAATATAAAATAACTTTCTTACAGATCTTCAAAAAGAAAATGCTTAAACTAACTAAATGATGTGAAATGCGCCCATATTGGAGTATTGAAATTAGTTTTTTTTACGGAACTAGGTCACTACACTGGGATTTTATATCGATAGTTAATTGAAACAATGTCTGAAATGTTCTGAAAATTAAACCATCGAGGTTGGCGTTCAGCATTTTTGGATTTATGGAGCAGTAAAACTTTATAGTAAAATCGGTCGTCACCGTTGAACAGGGCTTTAGCGTCGAAATTGCTGCTTTAAGTCGTTTTAGTGTAATTTTGCAGATTAAATTTTCCCCTTCACTTCTTTCACATTATTGTCGTTTTGCACCCTGCTGTACTTAAACATTTTATTTAATACTAAAAGATACAATGCAATGAGTTTAGTGACATCTACTTAGCAGATTTTCTAACTAAATGTAAATAGTATATTACGATAATGACTTTTTCTCAAACTAGAAGCTTTATTATCATATACAACTACAAAACTGAGGGCATTCCTTAACGATGTTCTTAAAGAATTTGCTACAAGGGCGGGTAATTTTGTGGTAATATTAAAGACAAGATTAGATAAAAATTCCTTTTCAAACACAGAAATGCAATAAGAGGTGGTTCCTGTGGCGATAACGTACAAAACTAATGGTCTAAACGAGTAACTATAGAAAACTATTTCGTGTAGATAAAGATAAGGAGACATCTTTTGAGGTATTTGAAAAGAATTTACAAAACGACTAGAAAGTGAGATTGTTATGGAATATCAACCCTAGCAGTAAATGCTGCTTTATTTGAAGACAATAATATAGACGATAACCTACACTACACAGAAAAAGAGCAGTCATTGTGTGGTTGGAATTGTTCTTTACTTAAAAATAAAAAATGTTGGTTCTCTAAAAGTGTAATAGTTTCATATCAGTCGAGAGTGTAAATGTTCGTGTAAAAATTACCCAATCTGTGTTGAACACATTTTCTAATTGTAATTTTAAAATAGTAATTTTTGTATCCAGCATTTGAAATACTACTTCTTCGTTCGAGTGTGGCAAATTAATTTGAGAACGCAAACGCACTTCATATTCGATCTGCAAAGATGTTTTTTTTTTCGAAAACTACATTAATATTAATTTATTATACAGTGTAATCAGAATAATGGGTAACAAAGGGGCAACTATTTTATTTTCCATTTATTAGTAAATTTTGTTCTTGCTAAAATCCCCTGATTTGCGTAAAACTCAAAATTTAAATATCTCCTTTCGTATACCCGGGGGGGGGGGGGGGGGGGGGGTTGGTTCAAAAATATAAAAATGGCTTACGAATAAAGTACCCTTATTTTTCAAAATACACAAAAATGTTATTTGGAAAAGTTGCTTAGAATTGAGAGAGGGTGCAAAATAGGAAGTCACTGCCACATACTCCAAAAAATATTTTTCTGTTTTTCCTTTATTTACCACCTTGTGCATTACACTTTAGATTAACTTATTATGGGATACGGGAAGGATATACTTTTAAAAATCAGTGTCGTTTACTTAGCAATAAGAAAATTAATCGAAGTTAGTGCTAATAAATCTATTTCTTAGTCCAAACTAAATAACACAGGTATCTTCTGAAAACTTTAAAAACAAATGATCCAAACATCAACACAAATTCACAACAATTTCAGTTTTTAATTGACAAATATTAATATTCCTCCTTTATTATTATTTTGTATGTTTGGTGTTTTTGATGTTCGGATCATGGTTATTAATTTATTTAACAGAGGTTTTTTCACGTTGGACACAAAAAAATCTATTTTTTAACACTAATTTCGATTCACGTAACTTTCGGGTTGCTAGGTAAACAAAACTTAAGGTTAATAATATCTTTATGGTATCTGACAATAAATTAACTTTAAGGTAGCTATCTCATTTTTACAGGGTGGTACGAACAAAATAAGAAAATCAAGAGAAAATTGTTTGCGGAGTAGGTAACTGCGGTATCATATTTGACCCCTTGCTTTAATTCTAAGCAACTTTTTAATTTTTTTTGTGTATTTTGAAAAATAAGGGTATTTTATTCTGGAGCCATTTTCATATTTTTGCAGCTCCCTCGTATACGAAAAGATATATTTAAATTTTGGCAACTGAATTTTGTGTTTTAGAAGATGCAGGGACTTTTATAACAAACAAAACGTTTTAGTAAATGGATAATAACAAAGTTGCCCTTTGTTACACATTATTCTGATCACGCTGTATATGTTGACGCATTGAAAACAGAATGAAAATGTCAAAATGGTTTGACAGCTTTAAAAAATATATTATACAGGGTGATTTTTAAGTTGATTCTTTCCTTTTACCATTATTAAAACTAAAAAAATAAGACTTTTTTGTCATTTACCACTTTTGCGAAATATCAAAACTAAGGGAAGTAGAGGGTGTTAAAGTTTCAAATTAAGAACTAAAATTACTTAACAAAAATTAAACTAAACTTAATCTAACTTAAATAATATGTTCAAAATGATCACCATTCGCTTCTACACATACGTTCCACGGATAAGAGCGATGCGGCAGGGACATTTTGACGACATTCCCAGTAAATAATAAGCATATTCACTCATTCATTGTTTTCATAAACATGAGCCATTATTGTAGCAATAACATTACTAAAATTCCAATGGAAAACTAGTTGACAGGTCATTGCTTGACAACAGAGATAAACAAACATAAAATTGCCCAGCCGCCTTTGCGCCAAAGTTCAGTTTTTAATTTGAAACTTTCACACCCTGTATTTTCGTTAGTTTTGATATTTCGCAAAAGTGGTAAATGAAAGAAATGCTTATTTTTTAGCTTTATTTCCTGTTAAACAGATAGAATCAACTTAAAAATCACCCTGTATATGTTACAGGCAACTTATATAATTCAGGTATAATATATAATGCCTAATGAGCTGTAGGCATTTTATTATATTTGTGTTTTAAAGTAAAGTTATTAGCCAAATTAGCCAATGGGTTTAATGAGGCTGTACGCTAACTTATCATCCAGCAAATTTTGTAGATATTTATGGCAGGCGAGCTCATCATTTGCATATAACACACAATCAAAGGCTGTAACTAACCTAACAAGCTATAAGCACACACAGTCTAGAAAAGAGAATCAGCGATGCCGGTTTATTTAAAATAACGTGAAACCCTGCAGTCATTCTATATAATGACTAGGCATTGTATATAATACTCAGATATTATATATAATGACTGATATTATACAAATTGCCTATAACATACAGTTTCATAAGTTGGTATTTTTCTTTTCCTCGTTTTTATTTACTTATTTATGGGGATGCCATTATAAATACAACAAGCGATGCTGCATATGCTAGAAATTAATACGCAATAGAACCAATTTTAACTACTTATGAGACATAGATTTGCTTTTGCGTATAATATAATTATCAAGTTATTTTATTATGTTAAACACTAGCAACCCAGTGAGACAAATGTCTCATTTAAAAAAACAAAAAAGACCGTTTTGCAAATAGAACGCGTATTCACCACACGTACGTATATGACGTCATTGTTGGTAGCAAACTACCAGTCGCATTCGCCTTGATAAAATTTGCCTAGAATCTAACCTAAAAAGTTAGGATTAGGATAATTAAGATAATAATTAGTGTTAGAGACTGAAATTCGGTTCCTGACCTGACATGACCATTCCAAACATATAACTTTAATAACTTTTTTCTCTATCTCTTACGGTTTGGCTGCTGAAACAGCGTCCCGGACGGACAGACAAGTCTATTAGATAAAGGATTATGAATAATACAGTAGAAATGTACCTTTAAAAAGAAAAAAATGGGGACCAATGATTCACAACTGAGCTATCTAACATATCAATGAAACTGCCGATATTTAGGCTTGTTTCTCTTTTTTAGGGGAGGAAGGGATAGAAAATGCTATTACTGTTTATATTTTTGTAGCCTAATAAAATCCGTTTAATAGATATTTATGCATTAAGGGAGATATGAATATGTTTTTTCCCTGAGGTTGACATGTGTTACAGACCGAGGGTCTCTGGCCCGAGGTCTGTAAGTCAACCGAAGGTAAAGAAAATGAATATCTCCCGTGGTGCATACAATATTTTATCTACTAGCATATTCGTAAAAATAGTATGAAATTTCAAAATGTCATAGTGACATTTAAAATTAGAATATGTAAGTAACATCAAGGATTGCCTCATTGTATGGTTCCTAAGACGTTAATTGTAGTTGCATTGTTACCTTGAGTTTGAGGGAGAAATAATTTGACAAGTCCCTTGGGAGTTATGTGTAGCTTTTCATATTTTGTTTCTATGACGAAAATGTACAATATCAAGTTGCTAGTAGATAAAATAGTTTTATTGTCGCCTTTACACGATGAAAAGTAACAAAGTTATGACAGCGTAAAGTTTTTATAATTTTTTTCTTTCTCAGTTAAGACTGTTTTGAACTTGAATTTGTGTTGGTAACTTTAGTTCTCTCAAAGGTTTCCATTCAGTATAACAAAATTTTGTTGAATTTGTTTTGTATATATTGATGAAATAGATTTGTATCCATACGCAGTTATAAATGGTGAAAATCGCCGAACTGGTAGTAATCTCTATATTTATTTTTATTATTATTATTATCGAGACAAACGAGATTTAAACTGTCATAACTTTCTTATTTTTCATTGTAGAACTGCAAAACGCAAACCAAGTTGAAGCTAATTTGAAAAGCTACAATAATCAGACCATTTTTCAACTAGACTGGCAGTTGCTTGGATACTTAAACATATGTCCATTTAGTTCAATTTTCACCGCCCTGCTATGGAAAAGAATATGCCTAGGCCTGGGTAACTCGATTGTAGTCATAAGTCCTTTGCCCCAATTTTTTCCGTATTACACCACTTTTAGTTCTATTTCGAGTGTACTTAGAATATTAAACAAAATATTTGTCTGACAACTTACGTCAAATGGGTAATTATTTTCAGCAAAACCCAATAGGCGTGACGAAATTTCATGTTCAAAAATTATTTCCAAGAAAGTATGTGTGACGCATTCCAATGTAGCATCCTTGCCTAAACCAGAAGACCTTTGGAATCTCTTGGAATTCGTCTAAAAATTGAAAACATTTCAATCTCTCTGCCGGTCAATTCCCACTTTTCTCTCTCTTTGCTAATATGTGTTTATACAGTTCCAAACAGGGTTCGCAGGCTCTTCGCTGAATTTAATTAACTAAATTGAACTTTGATATTGAAGAGCAGCGCTGGCTTACGGACATTTTCTGGAACAATGTCGTTGATTGACAGGTTCTGCAAATAAAATGTACAAAATGCACAAAAACTAACGCGTGCTGCTTTGTTAAACTGCTTCGATTTCAAGTTTTTTAAGTAAAAACGGTAAGGTTAGCGCGGAACTAATTGATTAGCATAACTGTGATTCTTTCGCATTTAATTTTGACCTTTGGGGCTATTAGTAATATAATGTTAAGCGATTCGGAGAAAAATCCGGTTTAATCTAAAACACCGGAATCTACCGTTATTAAAGTGACTCGATTGAAAATGAATTTTTCTGAATTCGCTATAATAGATCTTCTCTTTCCATATTTTTTGGACGATGAAGTCGGCTAAATTAACCTTGCATCCAACTTCGACTTAGCCTTGACCAGACACGGTCATGAAACACATTACGTGCGTAAAAAAGTAGAACAACATTGAATGAAAATTAGATATGCACCTTTTTTGCATCTCTTGAGTTTAATAGAGTAAGGACGCTTTTGTGCATTGTAAGTTTGAAAGTATGCAAATTTGGACATCAAATTTAGTCACATTCGGTAACTAGAATTTATTTTGGAAGTTCGGTTGCTTGTGTGCCACTGCTATAAATTGTCTGGCACTTGACTCAATTTCAATGGTTTAGAAGCTATTAGTTTTTCGCTAGTCGTTATAAACACAGTAAGTTAGGCGATGCTTGTCACTATTAAATAAAAGTCGGTGCCGTCGTCGATTATTAGCAATCTTTGTTTATGTTTTCGGATTAATGGAATTCCAAGCAGCAAACCACATAGTAGCGTCACGGTTAATATTGAATTAATCTGACATCAGTGTTAATAGATAAAAATTGCGTCTGATAGGTTAGCTTGAAGAGTTGCTATGTCTAAATAAAGTACTTGTAGCTGAATTTTCGTGTAGGTTACGTCAGACAAATTAAAAGAATAATTTGGCGAACTAAGTAGATTAGTGTGAATTGTTTTTTGTATGTAATGCTGAAGCAAATATGTTTTATAGAGTTGAATGTAATGTACGATTACAATATGATAAAATTCGTAAAATACGAAAATAAATAACCATTACTGTTATTCCAGCTATAACAGAAAATGACATCTATAAACACATGTCTTGATAATATCAATTGTCCCTACAGTTTGTAGACTATTATGTGCTAATTGAATAGTAATGTTAGTAGTTAATGTATAGTAAAACGCCTTTTAATTTTTTCTTCTTATGCAACTACTTCCGTACTGAGCCTTTAGTTGCGGGTCTCTTATTCATTTGACATATTCGTTCAAGATGGTGTTGGAACAGTTTTTTTTGATTCGCGGCTGTTTTGTCTTTTGCTGGACTACTGGATTAAAATACAAAAATTTCTGGCTGGCGCCCGACCGAAACACAAAACCGCCCATTCGGTCTAAGAATTCTGGACAATTCTAAAAGCAAGTCAGTAGGTGGCTTTATGTTTACACCCTCTTTTTCATAAACAATCAAATTATCCAACCAGGCATGTAAACAACAGCAAACAAGCATTAGTTCAGGGGGCCTTGCGCCTCCCGCGATGTGCCCAAGTAGCATCTATTAGTATATATTGTTCGGGGATAATCTTCGGTGCACCGCCAATGATGTACATGTAACACCTACGAATGCTTGCCACATCGGGCTCCTGTCAGCCGAATGCTAATTAGACCAGTGTGAATTGCAACTACTGCTGCCGCTCCCGTAGAGACCGTATTCGCAAGCCATTTGTGGGAAATGGGCATCCCAGACCATCCAGGTTCACTTCCTGGATCATTGATAATCGCTTATCAGATCAAGGGATAGCAATTATCCTTTGATGTCTATTATTTCCAGGCACATAGTATACTATATAGCGGTACCAATTGTGTACCAAACTAACAATAAGAATGAACAACGACCAAACAACATCTCTCTACAAACGAATGCAGCAATATGAACAAGAGTGTCCAATTCAGCTGAATAATAGAACCACTTACAACCTGCATTACAAGACTACTCGATCCATAATTTCTATTACAGGCTTTATTCCTTCATCCTTTCTAGTAATCCACATAAATACATGTGACTTTAACACAGGCTGGAAGCTACACAAATATGCAAAAATATATAATTTAAACTAAATATATACATTAATTTGATAGGAAACAATAAACTAACAATGAGATACATTAAACATGTTGCAAGTGAATTTTAAACTTTAAAAAACTTTGACAATTCTATGCCAACAAAAGGCGTGCTACAGGTTAGGCAAGTTTGATTGTTTTCAATGGCTCCCACGATGGAGTTTATTTTTGATCTCCCTGTATTTTAGTGACAGATTCTGCGTCACAAATTTAAGAAAGAAGTTCATATAAACCTAGGTCCAATTCACAACCCTTACGGAGATATTATAGGGGGTTAACAAAAGGTTTCTGTCATTTCACTGAAAACTGGGAAAAGAGTGTAATATGAAAACTGGAAGATCTTTTCTACCAATAAAAGCAGAATTTATATATTTTTTATTTTGATGCAAGGCTTTAAGGAGTTACAATTTGCAACCCATACTGTATTTTATTTTGATTACAAGAACTATTGATTTTAATAACGAACTGAAAGAACTAAACAGTTTTTAAGTAAATCAAGCCTACTAGTTAAAGAGCTGTAAAAAACCATTTAGACTGGTTGCTAATTTCAACCTGTTTAAGCCATACGTAAAAATTAAAAACCGTTTTATAAATAAGCTCTCTATCAGTGGAAAATATCTGCCAATATTCATCTTAATATCCATCCCTGTTTTCAGTGCAATGGAAATAACCTAATTTAACCTCTCTCTAATATCAAGGGTTGACATTTATTGCAACTATGTTTGTATGCGCCTTTTTGTCAATTTGTAAAATATAATCCGCCATTAAAATATGGCCAAGTATTTCACTTGCACCCTGTATATTGATATTGTGTTAGTGTTATGGTTACCTTTCATAGAGTATTCAGTATCTCTATCATATATCAGTGTTCTCAGGTAAAATGATCTATTTAAACCAATAAGTATTGCCATCCTCCTTTGACTTAAGTTTTCATATTAATTCATTTACAGTAATCATTGTTTATTGTTTTACTTTTTCCAAAAATATGTTTTCTAGTGCAAGTTTTTCGGCCACCTAGACTAGTGGTCGTCAAGTGACGACAAAATAAAAAATCTGGTGTGATACACTCACACAACTTCCTTTTACAGTGATCTTATAATTAGCCAAAAAATTTTAAAAATTACACAAAAACGGTACAAAATAGTTGAAGAGACAAATTTTCTCTAAAATTTTAATCTGAATTCAAAAATGTAATAATATACCGGATGTTTTATTTAAAATAGAAGTTAATAAAAACAATCTGTAAAAGGCTCTACCCAGAACTTCCCTCGTCGACATTGTGACACTAAATAATTTTAAAAATGAAGTTAAGGGTAAAAATATCTTCACGTTTCTAATAGATTAAATAAATTTTCAAATAAAGAAAAGCCGGTGCTGGAGCGATTTGAACCGCGGCGCTTGCGACTGCGAACAAAGCGCATTCGCCAATTTCTAACAACGCTACGGAGACCTGTTGATATCGTTCCGTTTCTGCAGGCTTAACCTTCACGAAGGGCATGTTTTAAGTCAGACAGACAGACAGACAGACAGACAGACGAAATTGAGAAAACCTGTTTTTCGCCATCTAGGTACCCTGAAACGTGAAGATCTGAAGAAATCTGGGTAGGTGATTTTTTTGTGATTACAATACTTCCTTCGTCTTTCAGACTAGGGAAGTAAAAATAGAAAAAAAACAAAAGAAACCCATTTTAGAAGTATTCAACTGAAAAATCACCTATCTCACATCAATACACATTAAAAATTTAATAAAAAGTAAAGTTTGAAAAAATCGTTAGAGCCGTTTTTGAAAAAAATCGAAAAAAAACTGAAACGTCACAAGAGTAAACAACTACTTCCGGTTATGCGATTTTCTTCAAAAGCTTTCTGTTCACAGACAGACAGACACACACACAGCCCAATGAACAAAAATATGTTTTTTGGGTTCAGGGGACTCTAAAACGTGAAGATCTGTTGAAAACTCAATTTCGAATTTTTGAGGTGAATCCAATACTACTTCCTTTATCGTAAAAGCAAGTAAAAATCGGTGTATTTTAATTAAAATTAAATTACCTAAATGTTTTCTATGTTTGATTTGGAATTTTGGTAGTTTATAAAAACCCCTAAGGGGACTCGAGCTGTCTATTCGGATTATTTTCACCTCTGGATACTAACCTACTATGATCGATTAAAAATACCCATTTTCGAAAAATCACCCTCACAGTCAAGGTAGGCTGAATATGATTTCAAAATTTTATTTAGGAAATACTCCGGATACAGATTTTTCTTACAAAAACGTTTTTTTATAACAGTAATCAAAATATGCTCTAACATAAATTGATATAAAACTAAGATTGCACTTTTGTGGACGAAAACCAAAATTACCTTTTGTTTTTTATGTTTCACACAAAATCCTGTAGGTTATTAGTTAATTATGTGTTTTTATTATATTAGGGAGATTTCGGTTTCAAACAACGTACAAAAATACAATCATTAGCACCTACCTTCTAATTTTCGAAATTTGATATTTTTTTTCATGACGTTGTGACTGGATTTAGTAAATATTATTTTTTAGATTTAATTAAATATATTTTAACCTTCTCTTGTAATAAATGCCTATAGTTTTACTTTTTTAAATTTTTTATAACATGATTTTGTATTTGAAGTGATGAGTAATAAAAACTCAAAATCATTCAAGATTGTAACAATTGTTTTTGAAAAACAAAACAATTAAAGAAATTTTTAATTTTTACTCCACAAAATTGTAAAATTTTGGATTTACATGATTTTTTACCATTTTGCGCTTATGATTACCCTACACTTCTTTTTCTTTAGTAGAGATCAATTCAGAACCGTTTTTTATTCTCTCTAGAGTAAATTATTTTGTCGAGTTTTTTGACAGCTTTTAACATTTTATTTTTCAGATTACACCTTGGAGGACAATATATTCTCACTAGTTTCATTAACTGATTTATCTCGCATTTCATCATTGTCATATTTAGATTTTTTCTAGTGCGTTTTCCTTTGTTTGATTGCGGCATCATTTACTGCAGAGTATATATTGCTGATGTTTTTGACACAAACATTAACACATTAACAAATTATCATTAATTAGGGTGACTTCAAAAATGTCGCTATGAACGCGCGGTTGTTATGCTTAATAGTTTTATCATAGTTTTTAAATTCTTGTTACATAGTTTTAAACCATAAAAATAATGACTTTAAAGAGAGCAAACCAAAACTCTTCATCTAAATGACGTTTAACCTTAGCTCTCAGCGCTTAAATTTAAGGGGTTTGTAAAAAGTAGATGTGACTCGCAAGATAATTGTAATTAATGTTCAGAGGAAATTAGCCCTCGGAAGTCTGTAGATTCTTATTTTGGTTTATTCTAGCCAGTAACTTTCCGCAGTGCAGTTCTTTTAGCTTTACGATTTTTTAAGATTGTCGACAACAAAACGACAAACTCACTTAGCAAAGAAGGAAGCGCCTCAAAACTGGCAAGCTAATAGTTATGAAATAAAACGAGTTGGTGTTTTATTCTGCTGTCGAGTATATTTATGAGATTTTTAGTATGAGTTTTTTCCAATTTTGGTCTGTTTCCATTTTTAAAAATTTTTGCAAATTTTACAATGTGTTACTTTGTCCGTGTTCTATACTAACTAACATCATTATTTAAGTCTGTTATGTAGAAAGTGCACTTCTAATTTCCATTTCTCAGTTGTATTTTATTTTGGTGTAATTAAACGTGATAAATATAAATTCCCAATTCTGCTAATTAGATACAATTTGCTTAAAAACGCATAACCTCGACTCCACAATTTCTCTTTAATAGTACGGTCAATATCAAGGTCTGTCGCAAAGACAGCTGTTTGTGTTAATTGCCACCAGCCAGCGGCTTTAGCTTTTAATTAATTATAAAGGGAAATAAGATATTTGCCGCATTCCAAGCGTACGTAAAGTATTAAGTGGCACAGATTTCCATTATCCTAAGTGCAATTGCGCGTGTCACAACATCGCTGCAATTATTTGAGGCTGAACATTGAGATTTATTGCGTCGAAATGCTTGCTAATTCAACTAAACTGTTCCAAGGAAGGACGCAGTCTTTCAAACATGATGTCTTGCAAATTTCTACTTTACAATACCATGCTGTGAACATAGTTACATAATCGGAAAATAATGAGAACTTTATGTTTGCATTTTGTTTCAGCTCTTATTTTAGAATAAAACCTTCTCCTTTAAGAATCGCATTTTTGCTTGCACAAGTCAATTTTTGTGGATCTTTTCCGTATTAGCACCAACAGCCTTCTGCAGTTTTACCGTTTCCGTTGTGGAAACGGTTTACACGCTCAAGCAGATTCAAATTCAATTCAAGATCAAAGCCTTGGAATCGTCGCCTTATCTGAATTGAGATTAGTCGTATCTGTTAAAATGAATTTTCCAAAGAGACTTTAACTCGTTGGTCATCGGCGGGTCCAATTAGATTATCATTTCTTGAAAAATGGTTTAGGGAGCGTCTGTTACTCAAACACAATCATCGTGTATTTGCTAAATGTATTTGCATCTATTAAGCTTGTCAGTCATATCGGACATTCGGACTTGCGTTATCACACACTGTATGCGGAATATAAAATGGGATAACGAGTTACAATGAAATCTGTCTAGTCCTTTAAATCTAGGAACTGGAACATCGGGTGACAGTTCGGTACGACAAGAACAATGAAATGCTGAATTTTTTACCGCTGGCGCTGGTGTGTCAAATTAAACGAACGTTCTTGCACTGGTGACACCTACTTTTGTATATAAGATTGAAATTTGATATATGAAATGGTATTAATTGTGTTTTCAGTTTTTGCTAGTTTTATTGCACAGTTGAAATATTAATTACTTAGTGGGTGCTATAGAAGTTTTTTTTATTAGCTATGTAATTTTAAGATAGGCGAAATTTGCTTTGAGGAAACCACATTATTTGGGTGTCGAATTAATTGTTTAACAACTTTAAAGTACTATTCTAAGAATATTAATCCACTGCGTGGATAACTACTTTAAAATTACGAAATAGTGTCAGAATCTCATTAAAATCAAAATCAACTATATGAACAATTGTGCTTGGTAGTTTGAGATCCTTAGTAAATATCATTATTACTGAAATTTGCCCATAATATATAGAATCAAGATCAACTTCAAATCGTATCTATTAGATTGTTGGGGGAGTACTAAATACATTTCCGTATGTTAAAGATTGTGTGCTGCATATTCTTGTTTTGATCAATAACAAATCTGTTTAATATTACAGTTGGTATTTATTTATTTATTATTTTTATAGAATCTTTAAAATTTTGGCTACAGGTGACAAGAAATTATTTTTGCTTATATAAGAACGTTATTGATAAATATCATTATTTTAAGAATTCCTCTTTGGAATTTGGAAGAATTTCTGCTTTGGTAAATGACCGTATATGTATTTTGTTTTTCATTATTTGCACAAATATGCTTTAAGATTAGTAAGATTTAGTCATTTAGTACAAGCTGTTGAATACATTTTCTATGCTCTTTATCGAGAATGGGTTAATAATTTTAGTTAATTGGTATTAGTTGTTGAACTGTTGTGTTCTGAATTGGTATTCTTTTGCACCTGGAAACTGTTACGGTATTAAAACAACTTTACGACACCCACCCAAGGTGAGCATCGCACCACTGAATCAGTCCTGGAAAACTGGCACACTTGCCCTGAGATTTGCTAAAAACAGACTAAAGGCCACGGCTGGAACGCTCAGGGAGTCGGGCGTGAGTCACACGATACGTTCTGGGCAAGCGTGTTGAGGCATATATATAGGGTACGTCAAAATTATAAGGGCGCCACCAAATCTGACTTTAAATGGGCTCGGGTAACCGGGCTTGGGCGGTTAGACGAGGCAACAAGTACGCTAGTTGCTACTTGATAAGGGTACTCGAGAAGTATCGAACTCGGATGACAAAATCGATAATTTGAGGTTTGAATCGTTAGTTCGGGTTTGTGCTGCCACTGCGGGGGCGGCTGCTCCACTTACCTGCACACTCCACCACTCAGAGGTCGTCGTACATCTAATCGTGACACTAGCTGTTTATTCTGAAAAAGTAAAGCATGCAGGGGTTGTACACAGTAAGAAGCCCCGCGCTTGCACACTTGTCTATTGAATGACGTTATACAGGATCAGGCAACGAATGGGTCACCATACTAAACCTAGGGCTTAACGTAGACCCCAGCTGGAGGTAATCGCACTATAACTAAAGCATACAAATGTTACACACAAAAACAATATCCAAATAGAATATTAAGAAAGCGTTCAAAACGCCTAAAATTAGCAACGCAGCGAAAGTCAATGTTTGCACAGTTACAAACTAAGGATGTACTACTGAATGAATGCGACCAAAGTCGATCGCTTACACGGCACATTCGCGTAAAAGGGGTCACTAAGTTACATAATCTTTTTAAATGGTACCTGGTATTTATTCTGGACTTCTCCTGAGCAGTGCGGGTAGCAGTCAGCAGCGCCTGCATTTGCAAGCACATCTCCTTGGGCAAAGACTCCGCCGAATAATGGCGTATTATTTCAATGTAGTCACTCACGTGGGATTGGTGTAACAGAAACGTATGGGCATTATTCACGTCCTGCAGCGAGTCCCCAACAACTTGTAGGAATGAAAGAACCACTTCTTTTCACGACATGGCCGGACGTAGCCCCCAATTACAACGCCAAGAAAAACGCGCTCACAAAACGGCACGTGCGTCACACACAAGAGCTTCCTTCCGACCTCCTTGATCAATGGCCTGAGTTGAACCGCCGAGCAAGAAGCGTTACGACGCCCGAAGTGGCGTGAGCCAAAATGGCGTTACCACGTGACTCTCGACAGCCAATGGCGATGCGCCCAGTAAAACAAATACGTTCCGGTGACAAAGAGAGCGCGAGGCCTCGCAGTCGCACCAACAGCGTGATTTCTAGAAGGTTCGGAAATCTTGCGAGCGTTAACACCCGGCTGTCAAAGTACCAACAAAGGGGTGCCCCAGATGACGAGAAATACTGCGCTTTTGACCAAATATGTGCAAAATCATTATTATGGAATTAGGCGATGAAGGCAAATAAGTAACTAAAAGGGTTTAACATACGGGCACGCTGCCCTAAAGCCTAGGTGGCTAATTAAAATACAAAATGACCTGACAAAACGTTTAGAATATCTTTGCGCTTGCATAATGCTCTCTGTGTGAATAAACTTCTCAACAGCGAACACACATTTATTTAACGGAAAATATAGGACAATGGCGTATATAGCAATTTATTTAGGCGGGAGGGAAGAAGTCGATTTACCTCAAATCATATTTTTATCATTAAACAGATAATCGCCAGCAGCTATGACCGCACAAAGCAAAGTAGACAAGTGGGAGAAGATTTTTACGAAGCATATTTGACCAGATCTCTTTAGATCGAAAAACTATTTTAATTTTTTTTAATATAAACGAAACGAAACATAAATTCTTAACAAAATTATTGTACTAAAATTACATTTGGGAATAGTATACGTGTAGTTTACGTAACAATTCTGGAAAGAGCATCTCTACAGGGCAAGTAGGCAATATTTTTGAGACATCTATGTTTTTTCTTAATTTTACCTAAATATTACACTATTACTACAACAACAAACAATTAATTGCTATATTTTCGTAAAAATCTAGAGATATCTGTAGTTGATTTAATTTACACAGATAACAAGTATTTAAAACCAATCAAAACGACCTGACCTGATTAATGCTGGGTTGATTGTATAGCTACATCAGCTCTTCATTTGTCTTTCTCTACCATTGGACTTCTGTTTTTCTGTTCAAATATGCTTCGTAAAAATCTTCTCACACACGTCTACTTTGCTTTGTGCGGTCATAGCTGCTGCCGATTATCTGTTTAATGATAAAAATATGATTTGACATAAATCGACTTCTTCAAAAACCGCTTTGGTACTCTCCTAGGATATGTCAGTACTTCTCTAAGCGATTTTTATCCCCGCGTTCATTGTTTTATAAACCGTGCCCAGCAGTGCTACTTCCTTGTATGTATATACAGCATTCGGATTTATTCCCTTTCTTGTAAAAGAGATAACAGCATAGCGTCTTTCCATTCTTGGGGCACTGTCTCGGCGTCCCTTATCTTTCTGATTATTTCTACAACTGTGTGTTGTATTCTTTCTCTTTCATATATTAAATAAACTGTTTCACCTGGTCTCTGTGTTATTGCCATAATTTTTTCTGTATCCAAGAAAATAAAGCCATTTATTATTATTATTATTATTTCTTTTTTGTCAATAGGTACCATTGATTCATCGATAGCGTGTAAACAATTGTAGTTTCTTACTATTTTATCTTTTCTTGGTCATCATCATTTTAGACTTGCTCAAAATATTCTTATATCTTTGTCTTATTTGTTTGCTGTCACTTATTAAATTTTGTTCCTTGTCTTTGTAGTAACTTACAATGGTCCTAACCTAACCTTTTTTGTGTTTTTAACTTCTTGATAGACATTTATGGTATTCGTGTTAATGTACCTACTTTTTTCTATTTCTTCCATCCCTTTTTCTGTAGACACTTCCTTTTTGTATCCTGTACATCCTTTTTATCGTAGCCTGTCTTGTTTACATTTCTTTTTTGTATCTGCTAACCAATTATTCTTCCTCCTTGGTTTTCGTTTAAATTGCATAAAATGAATGCAAAACATATACTTGAAATCTAAATTTTTGAATTGAGAGCAGGCTGCGATATTAGCTATTTATAACAGTCTACCAAAAATGGTACAGGTAACATTTATATATTAAAAATTACTGAAGTCAAAATAAGATTAATACTAAACGCCAAAGTTACATGAGCAGGCTATAATTGAGAATTTGTTAATGCTAAATCTCAATTATAATTCAAATAACGAAAATGTTAACAGCTGTACCAAGGAGTCATCAATTATTATAAAATGTTACACGTGCAAACTTGGAAAAGTTAAATTAGGAAATATTTCAATTAAATTAAACTTTTTGCTACACTATTGTGAAAAAGGCAGTACTTTTACAACTTCGAACATATACAGAATATCTATAATATAATTTTCCTTAATGTGTGTCCGTGTGTCCGTGGCACAAAATAAAATCTCACGTTCCGGCTTCACAGATGTTTATATTTGTTTCGGTTTTGTTTTTCTTATCTGAGCGCTCGGCTCGGAGCGAGACCTTTCGCGTATCCTATTTCACGTGCGCGTAGCGCGCCGTTTGCTTGTAGTATATAACTAATACAAACATGATACATACAATGTGGAAATAAAGTAACGGATAAATTCATTAATTTCGTTGATATTCATTTTTATGAAAAAATCTGGAGGGGGTGTAGCGATTTTGACCATAGGGAATATTTTCAGCTGATTTTCAGTTTCTTATGTATTTTTTTCATGATATGACGTTATCGACTTTTTTAATGACAAACTGTATTTTTTATTATTGATTTTGGCAGTATGTTGTTTTCAATGCTATTAAATTCTCAATATGTTACATCTGAAAAAAAATCAAGAAAAATGGTCTTAAAGTTTAAATATTAAAAACCAATAAAATGAGCAAAATAAATCTAGTTACCTACGTTTGACGGAAAGTCATTGACGGGACATTCGTATTTATTAAAAAACTATTGAAAAATAGAACTAGAACTCCATTCAAAGTTAATCCACCGGTAACTAGATTTATTTTGCAAATTTCAAAACAACATAAAAAGTACTACCAAAATTAATAATAAAAAATACAGGTTGGCATTTACAAAAAGTCGATGACGTCATATCATGAAAAAACATAAGAAACTGAAAATATTTCCCATGGTCAAAATCGCACATCTCTTCGAGATTTTTTCATAAAAATGAATATCAACGAAGTTAATGAATTTATCCGTTACTTTATATCCACGCTGTATACAAGTTTCACTGAAGATATAATTATTGGAGAATAATTCAAATGATTCGCATTTTATATGCGGATTGGTCTGTAGCGTATTTACCCTCCATTTTGGTATATCTAAGTTTCGTCGAAATATGCAAAATTTATTTTTTCTTCAGATTTCAAATACTGTAAATATTTTCTTAAAACACTGGCTTTCTTGGTCTGTAAAAGTTTCTGTCCAGTAAAAATGCATCTGGCATTGACTTTCTTGTATGTGTAACTCATGTTTCTAATGATCCTATACATTGAAAATTTTGAACTATTGTAATTCTTCTCGTACCAATTTTTATATATCCTCCTAATTAAAATACTCCCCTTTTTGTAGAAATGCCAAATTTTTCGCCCTAGATTCTCTAAAGCTATAATACCGAAAATATTGCGATGGTTTTCTTCCTAGCTTTGAAGTTTTTCTGTTTTCAACGTGCAATACCTTTTTCGTCGTTAGTAACAATTCTTAAAATTGTTATATATTATAGAGCACCTAAAAACATTGTTCTACATATTCATGCATATTAACCTATTTGGTAAAACTTACTATTGTTACGATTTGCGTTCTTTAATTAAATGAACTATGTAGAAATATACTGTACTTTAGTTAGCTGTAAGCCATCTGTATAATAAATATTTTACGGTAGAATTCGTAGGCAAAATGTCATATTTAAATTACAACAAGCGGATGTTTAGAAACGTGCATTTCGCTTGGGAAGCTGGAGATATTCCAATCTCACGAATAGATTAGAGTACGTTTATGCAGGGTTTACTACATAAGCCGAAATATTGAGTGATGTATATGACCGGTACGTGATTAGAAGAAGCAACGGTTGCAACTCGATCATAAAAAATATTTGCAGCTGGGATCAAATGCTTTTAGTAGAATTGTAATCCTTTATAGCGGTAATTTACGAAGGGTTCGAGCAGTCCACATTTCACCGTGGGAAAGCCTCAAACTTATAAAATTCATAGAACTATTATGAACTATCACGTCCGTATGTACGTGCCAAAATTCCAAAGTTTAGACCAGCTCTGATAGGTTATTGGGAACTTTGTAAACGCCCACCGAGCTTTCTTGGTCAGAATGGACTTAGAATTAAGTTAGTTAATAAGAAGATGTAAATACGTAAACTTAAGTGTTCTGTAAACGGCAGAAAAATAAATGCAAGTATTTGTATCTACTTAAGTGTTCCTATTAATCTCAGTAGCTTGGTCTTCGTGTCCGAGTGTGTTTTAACTAAAAGGATTGCCAGTTACCCCGACTTTAGGCGTCTCGCAATAGTACTTACAAATATGTTTTTACCTCTTTCCATTTTGTAATTTCAAATAGCAATGGGAATTTGTGTTAAATATTTTAATTTCACATTTTAACTTTAGTAACTGCGATAAGATAACCGTTAAATTAATTTCAAATTAGGGCCTGCTCTGATAATCTAGATTTGGAGTATACATACAATTGATTTGCAGCTGTCTACTAATTTTCATTCTGTAGTAGCCCATTTAAAACCACTGGTCGGAGGCCGGAGGCTGTAGAAATAGCAAATCATTTATTTGTTTGGTGGAAGTTCAAAAATATTGGAACCCTTTTAATTGATTGCAATAACAACTTGATTGTTATTAAACTAGGCATTACTAACAAGGCATGAAAGTTAGCTGTTCGATTCAAGTTGTTCAAAACATTTATAATTCAGGTATATTTAAAACCAAGCTGTTATAGTTACAGAAATTTGTAGTATTCTTCCCTGCAGTAAAAGCTCTCGCAACATCTTGGAAACTTACTGACTACTAATTTATTAGACAAATCTCTTGTTATAATAAGGGTATTTAAAACAACTTACTTAATATTTATTTTCCTTTTTATTAAATATAAATGGCGACTGAGCCATATGAGTTGAATCTTTAGTATAAATATTATGGAAAAGTATTTGCACAGTTTAGTAAGAACCGTTAATTAAAACAATCTAAAACCAAACCATTGCAAATCTTACATCTTACAAAGCAAATCTTTAGTTCTAACGGAAAAAACTGAATAATTACATAAAACCAAGGAACACTAACCCAGAATTTTAGATTACTTCCCATCTGAAATATCAAGTCTCATCTGTAGAGTAATTAGTAACGGCCCTTCGTTCTTTTTGTAGGTCAAACTTTTAAGTGGTCCCTAAACACTAGCAATCGATGTGGGCGCAACCCAGCACTCGAAAATATTGCTGCTGCTTAATTGAACCTATCTTGTCTGTAACGATTACACTTTCAAGAAGCCCCCTTGCGACGGAAATCCGGAACAAATTTTCCGAAGGTATTCAAATTATTTTATAGATCAGAATTGTGGAACGTGTTCTATTTATGTTTATTTATTAGTTTTATTTCATTGTGGCGTCATTTTTAGATGCAGGATTGTCATTAATTTTGTATCTTCAATTATTGATAATATTTTTTTTGGATTTCAAAATTGGATGTATCTTCATTAATGTTAAATAAAATATAAAACAGAAGCAAACATAATAACAAAAACTATTTGACTAGGTTACGTCTAATAGGTACATATTAACAATACCGCAAATCCAAGAAACCACATCCAAGAGGTTTCAACTGGAACGGAGTATCAATATACAGGTGATGCATTAATCACGGGCGATGTAATTACACCTCATTGTTTATGGATTCGACGTAGACAGATTACAGGACCTTGTCTTTCATCAGTACAATTAATGCAGACGTAATGAACACATAGGCCGTGAAGCGTTTCCAAAATTGGCATTCCTCATGCGAACAATGATGCATTCTCCGTACAGGTTGACTTCCTGAATGTAGATTAATGGCTTTTATGTGCTAACTGCTCGTTCGACGTATTCATAACGTTTTATTATTTTTAAATGGAGGAACTTTACTGAAAGCAGTTTTCTAAGTCTATAAGACATTTGAAAAAATGTTTGTTTTAGAAATTTATCTCTATTTTGCTCTTACAGGAATAATAGTTAAGATTTTAATTTCCGACTGAATGTAGTAAAATAAGCAATGCTAATATTCATTATCATGCAAGCATATATTCGGAAATACCAGATTTAGCCATTAGTAAATTACAAGCCCTCACATTTCCGTAACTTTCATAATGCAGCAAAACTAATGGAATTACTTAAACAAGCACATGGTTCAGGTTCGCGTGTTCCCAGGGGCTTGGCTCAAACATTTTCACTAACATTATAGTTATTACCGGACAGAAAACTTTTTTACTTGTTTGCATTTTCCATTTGTTTATGCCGCCAAAGTAGCATTTGCTCCACAAGTTATTTTAAGAGTGATTTGTATGTTTACAACCAGTTTAAACATATGAACTGCAGAAGCGTTTGAAATTGAGAGTATTTTTTCCTTCAGCACGTGCTTGTTTGTTGGTCTTGTAATTATCCCCAGAATTCAAAGCTGGTTGGGCAATAACCCAGTCACGTTGCGGATAATTCCCGAGAGTCATGTGTTTAAGTGTCATTTAGCTCTTTTTATTAATCTGTTTATCACAGCGAAATTGCACAATCGAAACCTGAAATACGTGTTTTATTAAGTAAAAAACTATCATCTGTTAGTTACTAGTTACCTGCATTGATTCTAGAGATTAGTTGGTTTTTTTTGTAATGGAAAGGATTGGCTGCATATGTTGGCATTATTAGCTTGAAAGACTATTTGGTATATTTAATAATGACGTTCATAATGATGAGGCATATTGAAATCATACAGCGCCTCCACCAAACGTCCCGACTTCGGGTAATAATATTCGACAATGTGTCTTCCTGTTAAAAATCAAACAGAGAAAAATGACGACAAAGTTACATTACATTCTCTGCAGGGTTGCAGTGCACAATATGAGCAAAATATGAAAACTTTGCATTTTATTGCCTAAAAAGTGAATTATTTGCTGGAACTACGATTCGTAACTCTGGGCCATTGTTCGCATTCCTACTTCATATTTTTATTGAACTTATCGACTTCAGAACTTGGGGAGTACCAATAAAATACGCAGTTTTATAGCTCCCACTTAGTATATGAACTGTCCCAGTTTCGCCTTCTACCCCCGGTTCTGCTTATAAAGTGGATTGCATTGCGTTATTTATCTGTTTTATTAATCTCCTTCTTTAATTTTTGTTCTTGGTGAAACATATTTGAAAAATTGTTAAACTATCTGTCAAGGAAGATAACTCTGGAACCAATACTATCCCGATTTCTACAAACTGGTCCAATCTATTACGAAACGTTATTATTAGCACGTTAACAATCATTTCTTTAGAAATGCTACAAAAAGCTGCTACAATTTCCCGAACGACAAATTAATGACTATTTGCTTCTTTTGATATTGGCTCATCTGTCGGGTGCCTTGTTAGCTTTTGTAACAAAATGTTCTCTGCTCTTTATAAAGATCGTCGGTAGCGTCTTTGTTAAAAATAATCTCTTCAATCTAAAACAAAGTACCAACGTTTTTATGCGTATCCTTTAAGAGAAATCTCATCAATATAAGAAACTACAGCCCACATGCCAATTCCAACTATTGCTCGCGTAGACAACTGCACTTTGGGACATCTTTCTCTAATTGAAAAGTAAGTTACCTACACGAGGGTCCCTGGGCGAGCCCTTGCGCATGAAATTTTAAATTCTAAGGGAAATAAAGACCTTATTATAAGTGAAATACGGCACGAGCAAGTATCTTTATTGCTACAATTTGTATGGAAGCTTGCCAAGTTTTCTCAATAACATAATTCTAAGGGACTTCAAGACTCCATTGTATGGTTTGCTCCACCGTTTCTTGGGGTCCGTAACCCTAAGATATCGCTGTCGCTGCCATGTTAGGCTTAATGAAAGTGTGCAACAACGACAGACGTGCATTGATTAAGGAAGTGTCTAAAGGTGACGTGGTGCATAACATTTCAACTATCTACGTGAAATTGGCAAAACCACACATCGCAGGTGGCATAAATGCCCTTGATCTTGAGGCGATGCTTTTCTGAGAAGTATTGCGAAGTATATTTTGAGCAGTGTTACAACACGGTGTTAAGTAATTTATAAAATATAGTTACACCTACATAATGTATTTAGTAATTATTAAACTATATATAGTTAAATCACAGTCAAAGGTTAATTTTATAATTCCAGTTGGGTAGCGTCAATTGGTATTTCCGTAAACAAGCAGTTTTCATTGCCCACCATATTTATTTAAGGAGGACCAGTGAATAGCGAATAGTTTCCAGATGTGCGATTTTCTAATAGACAAATAATTAAAAATACGTATTATAGTTCACAGATTTCTTAGCACTTCAAATAGCTGTACCTATAACATTCAAACGGTTAAGCCTTCCGTAAAGATGCTGATTTATTGTAGAACGTTACTAAGTCGGCTATTGCAGAGCGGAGTGGATCGCAATCCAGCTGTAGTTTTAATTGCACTGAATGAAAATAAGTCAGAACGTCAAACACCTGATATAAAAAAATGAAAACACTATTGGATGCAGGCACTCTGGTTCCAAAACAGCGGACACAATCAAACGTAAACAAACGTTACCGTCAAGGGTCTCCTTCGCGATTGTAATCTTAAGAACAAAAAGAAAAATATCAATTGGACTATCAGTGCTTTAATGAATAACTAAACGCGAACAGAGATTCACAAGGGTATCGGTAGATGTACACAATCATACAGGGTTCTAGTTCTAATAATATCCAATAAATTCAAAAATACTGGAATGATGTAATAGAAAGTTTGTTATATTCGAAACGGACTCGGAAATCAATTTGACTGTTTAGCTTATTATTATACAAATAACACTAAGTTGTATTCAAAACGAACCAAAAATTGA
The DNA here is from genome assembly GCA_940337035.1 of Agriotes lineatus. Taxonomy (NCBI): domain Eukaryota; kingdom Metazoa; phylum Arthropoda; class Insecta; order Coleoptera; family Elateridae; genus Agriotes; species Agriotes lineatus. Next base: position 80,925,418 of record OW679195.1, on the reverse strand, counting down.
AATTATTGTTATATAAATTATTACAAGAGATTTAAAAAAAATAGTGTACGAGATTATGCAAGCACATAATAAGAGCGCTCGGAATCGATTCGGCAAGGAGTAAAAAACCTAAATTGAAAAAGCATCACTTTGCATTAAAAAAACTACTGAGTAAAATAATGTACAGGGTTATTCATTATAAATTACCCACCCCTTATCATCGTTATTATTGTCTATAGAAAAAAAAGTTTTAAATAAAAGTTATGTGGTTATAACTGAATTTTATTAAAATACTATCAAAAATACAGTGGCGTGCATAATTAAGGGGATACAAAAAAGTAATATATTTTTTTAAATGGAATACCCTGTATATTATTAAATTTTTGGAATGATCTTTTTCTCCTGATTTCAAAAATATATTATATGTTACCCCTATATTATACCGTTTTTGAGTTATTAACCGTCGAATATCTTAGTTAAAGTAGTTACTGTAAATATGGATAAGTTAACATTATTAAAGTAAGCTATGAAAATGACAACTAATGTTTGATAAGTGACATTTATTTAATGAAATAATCAAAATGGTTTACAGTGAGGAAGAAAAAGTCCAAATATTTACTTGTTATACTATACAAAATAATAATAAATAATAATATTCGACGTTTAATAACTCAAAAACGGTATAAGGTAGGGGTAACATATGGTATATTTTTGAAATCAGGAAAGAAAGATCATTCCAAAAATTTAATAATATACAGGGTGTTCCATTTAAAAAAATATATTACTTTTTTGTATCCCCTTAATTATGCACGCCAGTGTACTTTTGATAGCATTTTAACAAAATTCAGTTATAACCACATAACTTTTGTGTAAAACTTTTTTTTTCTATAGACAATAATAACGATGATAAGGGGTGGGTAATTTATAATGAATAACCCTGTACAGGTTCCGTTGTACGACGAGACCTCACCATACACACGCAATTCTAGATATGGTACTTTACGTCGCACATAATTCACACTACAATCTAAACTATGTATACTAATGGTCCTAAAGCAGAGCCTTCTGGTACACCTACCATTGATTTAGAAAATTTCAAACAAACATGATATTTTTCACTTTTTATTGCATGCAAAGTAGAAGCCTTCCGCTGTTTCTGATTTATTTATTTTTAAAGTTCCAACCAGAGTTAGCTTATGTGCTTATGTTCGTATACTAATATTGATGTGCCAAATAAAATGTTTGCCTCTGGTTACAACTTGTTCATGATTATATTTCACCCAACTTTATTGTTTGGTGCAGTAGGTACCAGGGGAACATTTTCATTCCATATAATCTACCAGGTTGTTCAATATCTTACATCTCAATTTTGAGATTATAAATATTTCTTGTGTAAAACCATTCAGTATTTTTTCGATTTTTTTGAAAGAAGGCATAAAAAGTACAACCAGGATAAATACTAAATTTAATTCTTTACACTATCCACTATTTCTTACTACAAATGGTACACTGGGAGTATGCAAACACGAAAGGATTTTACTAATAAGAGCTCTCTGAATCGATTCGGCGAAGTACTAAAAGTCCTAATGTAAAAAGCATTAAGAAAAACTACTGAGTAAAATGATTCGTACGCTCCTTACGACGAAACCTAACCAAATAGATGCTATTCTAGATATAGTACTGTATATCGCATATAAAGTAAGCTATTAATATAAACGCCGAGTAGTGTTCACATATATCTCTGTGAAATCCGCCGTCTACTATTCTTGACAAATAGAACATACAGCAGAAATCTATAAAATGCCCAAAGTAAATAAAATTGGTAAAACATTCATGATTCCGAGGAAAGCAATGGTGGTGGTTACACCACGGGTACTCTAAAGATGAAATCCCTGACCTTTCTTCGCCGAACATTTACGCCAAAAGAAAGTAGAAATTGCAATCGACGACCGAAATGAAGCCTGGTAGCCCAGGCAGTAGGTTTTTTCAGCGTGCAACGTCTAACTCAACAGATGATAAACAGCAATGTAGGGCTCGTACAACAGTGTTCCTGAAAGATAACGGGAAGAACATCGGAGTTACTCAAAAAGTCTTATTAAGCAATCCGCCAAAATGTCAGACTACATGAAGATAGAGCGACAGCAATGCCGTACATCCGATTTTCGGCGGCCCACAGGTGGTTTTAATTCCAAGTACTGTGAAATCCTGATTTAATCAGACCGGTGCAGCAATTCACCAAACTATAAAAAACATGTCTGTACCAGATTATCCACGATTTTTTGGGATAAATCCGTTTACTAAACGTCACTAAATGCAGCCACAAAAAATACATCTTGCAACATCGAATGTGAAATTAAGACTCAAAAATTTCTAAAAATGAAAATTGAAAATAGCTCTACTTTGAGCTATATACCCATTTTGAAATGATGAATACTCATTGCGAATCTATAAATTACCAAAACCTATATAATTCACTTAATATACAAAGCGACGTTTAAAATAATCCAGTGGTTTCTTAAGTGATGGATATTTGTATATTTACCAAGGAATTAAAAAAGTAGATACAGAGAGTTAGTTGTACTCAAGTTATCCCCTGTTTAAAAAAATAATTGCAATGTAAATGTCAGTGACAAATCATAATAAGAGAAGGTTTAGTAAAAAAATGAAATTAATTTCAAAGGGGTGTGGAGGAAAGGGAATATTAGTAAGCAACAAAAAAAAACTCACATCGTTGCCTGTACTATAAGTAAAGGCTATACAATTACAACGAATTAATTGCACTAATATTTCTAAACGTAAAGGTAAAATAACGGTTAATTAATGAATTAGTGGGATCTTTCAAAATTATTAAAAAAGGTTATTCTAAAGGATCAACTAATATTTACATTTTTAGATATTGAAATAGATTAAAAAATCTAAGTAATATAGCATTTTTCTGAAATTCCATTTACTGAAGTTGTTGGTATCGCCTATTAGTGGAAATTACAAGCTTGATTTTCTTGAAAGCGATCCCACTTCAGGCGCTCAAGTAAAAATGCTCGATTATAAGCTCGCTTTCTCATCCGATGTTAAACAGTTTTATGCGCAGCTGTCAATTTTATAGACATGCCGATTGATTGATTACGAGAAAAAAACTCGGTAATCTGAAAAAAGAATAACTGTTGTTCCGATTTTGGTAGCTTGATATGTGTGTGATGGATAACACAGAAACTGCAGTGTCGGTTTGTAGCAATTAATCTACCGCGTGTTGTTTTCCAGAATTGAGTTGTCAACACGAACGCTGAGGGTGTTATGTAATTGCTCGCCCCTTTGATAATATAGTTCCGTTTTTCAATTTTCCAATTTAAGGCTATTATCTCCAATATGTCAGAATCTTGATAACAAGGTTTAGATTGCTGCAACATAAAGCAACCAATATCGTCTTCGTTGTTAAAGATAGAATAAGTTTTGACATGTAGGAACTGATTTCTTTCTATTTATGCATTATGGTGGTTGCGTATAGCTCTAAATCTTTCAGCAGTTTTAGCTTTCGACAGAGCAGTCCATCCCTATTATAATAACATAATGTTATTTTCGACGAAATCATTCGTCCAACCTTTTGCAATTCCAATTTTGGAAATTTGTTATTTGCCGAAAATGAGAGTTAATAAGTAATTAGGGCTTGCGCTTATTGGTTTTAGACTACAAAATCTGGATGTGGATCTCAATAACAACAACAGCCACAAACATCTAATGTCCATCCCACTACAATTCCCCAATCTGGCTTCGGCAACAATGAGGTCTTCATGCCTAAAACCTCGAAAATGCTGTTCTCTTTTGGATTTTTATATACACAGCTCAATATACTTGCTCAATGTCTATATCTAAATATTCTCTGCTACGAATGTTAATTAAACTCAGAAAATTCCCTAAGCTAATAAATATTTAAATTTCGTAGAAGCTTTCAGTGTCTTTAAGGCTTTTCTCATTGGATTTCTGAAATGTTTGCCTAACTTTACTTTACCATATCATCGCAATAGTATATATACAAATATACACACTTGATTTGATTAAAGCGAAAAGGTCTTCCACAAAACATTTTCTAAGCGGGCCAATTTATTTTAACTTGACTAGAGGAACTTCCACGAAATCCGCACTTTCATATCATTTGAATATTTGAATGTAATGCACAAGCATAACTACTTTCGAATGAAACGATGTCTTGACAGCGACTTCTTGTTGGTTTGATTTATGGCTTCATTCTCTGCGTTTCGGACCATCAATCCTTTCATGCTGCGCTTATGCTCAGGTAAGTGTGTCAAAAGGAAATAAAATGGGGAGAAAGCCTGTCCTGAAAAGAAATACTGACGATGGACGAAAGGCCGCTCCTGTCTAACCGCAGTTGCCTGTGTTTGCTAGATAAATTGCATTTGTAGAGTATGCATGGGCGTGCTATTCCTGCAGGAAGTATAAATGTATATTTTATTAACAGAAGTATGTAAGAATGTGTTGCTGCTACAAGTAGCGACAGTTAGTTTGTAAGTTTAATGTTTAAACGAATAATAAACCAGGCGATTTTGAAGCCAAGTCAAACGTAGCGCTTTTCCGTACCAAGTAAATTATATTTTATTAACAAATCCATGTACATGTTAGGTTATGACAAAATTACCTTAAATGAACTTTTTATCATTTTTGGTCATCATACTCAATTCCAAAAGACAGATCTTACATTTAAAGTCATAGCCAGCTACAAACTTACGTTACACCTTGGCGAGATAGTTAATTAATTATCAGTGAAATTTATAGCTCGATTTCAAGGATGAGGAAACGAAATTCATTTTTTCCGTCTCAAATGACAGGACGCGGCAATGAAATAGAGTCCCTATATATAAAGAGTTGGGACATGTAGGCGACTCACTTTGGATCCACAAATCATGGAGTACCTGACTTTTGTTGAATTTAAATTTTATGCAGATCATGCATACCCATGGGCAAGATTTTGTAACCACATTTTGTGACAGTTGTGACAAATACTTACCAAATATTTTTAATTTGTCAAAACATAAAAAATATTCTGCAATGGCTGGTTGTTCAGCAATTAATTGTAAAAATCGAATAGATCTAGAATAACCTTTGCGTCGTTTTCTGAGGAACGAGAAAATAAAATGTGTCTGGGTAAATAATATCAAAATTAAGGATTTTAAGGCAACACGCCGTTTATGCAATGAACATTTTGTGGATGATCAGTGGTTGATTAAACATGGAAAAACTATACGGAAATATTATGCTATTCCAACATTATTCAATTTTTGGCAACCAGATTTATATAAATGCGAACATTCTGAAATAGGAGAAAATGAACTAATCGATAGTGAAAGCATCAAACGGCAGATTATTCAGGCCAGTGTTAATCAGTACAAAAAGAAAATTTTTCTCTGGGGAGGTTGAATTACGTCGCCTCAAATTCAACATTATTTGTCGAGCATTAAATTCGTATTCATTCTAGATTTTCAGCTGCCACTAAACATCTTATTTCACACCTAAGATTATAAGCAGGGGTTTTTCATAACACAAGATTTAAATACCTGCTTATTTCTAACCGCTGTTCACGTCTTCAGAAACTAAGTAAATTTAGCCGGCAAATTTTTAATAGTTTTAATAATTTCAGATAAATATTATTTTTCTTGCATGTTGCCTCAGATTTCTAAATGAATGCATTCTGTGATTTGGCATGTCAGTTAATGTCATTTTGTCTGTCTTTCAAATAAAAAAAAATGAAATATATTATTGCTGAATCATGTGATCCTTGATTTGTGGATCCAATGTCCCAACTCTTTATATATAGGAACTCTACAATGAAATAGCCTTGCGCGCCCTCTCGACCAGTACTTATGCACGACAAAATATCCGAGTGGAAGCCTTACTTATGTAATTTTTCATTCTTTAACATGCGAAGGTAAAGGGCAAGTGTGGGTTGTGCGCTCCATATTTTCTAAACAGCCAAGATTTACGACTGCCGCTTCTAGGTCAAGTACCATGCTAAAAAAATCAAGTACAGCAATGTAAAGGATCAATATAGGGATAGGCAGAACTCTTGGCCATGATGACCTGAAGGCTTGTCGGTTTAAAAAAAGAGAAAAATCTGCATTTTGAAGAAATTATGAAAGTTGTCTGGTTAGTTGCCATTGAAAAATTATTATAACCAAACTCTTAGTTTTAGTTCCTATCTAGTTATCATAGTGATAATTGATGTACACTATTTCTACTTTTTTAAATAAATAGCCTTGCATCATATAGATAGCATTCTTGGTAGTTACTTTCAAACTGCAATTATTGACAATTAGAAACTATGCGAGTTTAGGTGTAGTAGTAATTTATGTGCATCAGTTTTTGTTTTTTAAACAGTTCAATTTATATAAACAGCTCTTTAATTCAAATTTCTAGCCCAGTTTGCAAAGCTAAACCTCAAGATCTGGATTCCTCGAGAATTAAAAAAAATAGCTTATGTGAAAGTTACATAAAGTGATCATTTATTGTTTTTATAACTGACATTATGGATTAATTTAAATTTCTAGTCTGATTTGTGTGATTTCTTTTCGACTTTACACGCTATAACCTTCCTACAGCTTAGCTTTCAAAGAAACCGATTTGTCGATCTCTTATCTTTATAGCCAATTAATGTTGACCTAAAATATTCAAATCCCGGCTTCGGGCCAGCAGAGGAACGTTGCGGCTAAACAAGGTCTGTTCTGAGGGGCAGCGTTAGTTTACTAACAACATGCATAATTAAATCTAGGTAAAGTTGTAAGAATGTCTGCACCCCCGTTGAAATGCTCAGAAGATCAGGTGTAGCGCTTCTTGAAAAAAGTCTGAGCTCGCATACCATTGATTGCACGCAGCAAACAGAGAAAAATCTAAATATAGCTATTAATTTCCGGCTCCTGTATGAAATACAACCTTTTCCTTGCTTCAAGCTTAGTTATTCCGGATTGATAACTGCGTCGAGCTTGGGGGCTCGCTTTCTCCGAAAATATTCGATATACCTACTAGTCTTAAGAATTAAATACACTTTGTGGATCAGTGGATTTTTTCAGCAACATTTAATTTAATTCTTTATAAAGTCTACATTTACATGTTTATCAGATGCATCTTCATTAAGCGAGTGGTTTATAATAAGCTGCATGTGCCGCGTGCTTGCATATCCACTAATTTACCCATGGTTCTTAATTGGTTTGCCTATATATAATATATAATTTTTAATTATTTGCTAATTGAAATTTAATTGAAGATTTCAAAGTTTTAATCAATTTACTTGACAACACATACTTCTTCAACAGAATTTACAATAGAATCTAAACTATGTATAATAGTGGCCCTAGAGTAGATCCCTGTGATACATACACTTACCATTAGTTTAGAAAGTGTGAAACCAGATACAATACGATTGTGCACAAAGTAGAATTCTTTAGCTGTTTCTGGTTTATTTTCTTTCGTATTCCTTCTCCCCACGATCTTCGAAGTCTCCTTCTTTTTCTGTCTTTATTTTGGCATTCATTCCATGGCAACGTTAGGTAATCGTTTATTTCGCATTCCCTTCACATGACCGTAGCAAATTAACTGTCGATAACAGTATACGGGAGCGCCATCATTTCTTTTATTATTCCATTTGTTTGTCGATCCCTTCTAAATACCCTACATGATCTTCCCAGCACGTCCAATTCTACATTTGAGATTTTTCATTTGCCCGGTTTTCCACGTTTAACTTTTAAGGTTTTCTTTCATTCAGTTATTTTCTGTTACAGCAGCTGCCTGATATTCCAAGTTTTTTGCATAAAGTCGTAATTAACTCCAAAATAATTGATGTTACCATATAACTTTATATAAAAACCTTGAAGCTACCTATATGGGGCACATTTTTTGAGCCATCCTGTATAATCAAAAATAGTTTTATCATATACACTACCACCGTACCGACAGCTTTCATATAATAGTAATTTACGTTATAAGTCCGGTAAACGCAAGTTTACAGTAGCGAGTCCAAACGTTTCGGGACGAGGCGACGTAGGAGCCGAGTCTGGAATGTTGACACGAGCTACTGTAAAAGTTTACCGGACGTATGTCGTAATGCGTTTTATTTCATACTGCAATTATAAAATTTTTACTTAAAACTACAAAAATTTTTTTTCAATTGAAAATAATAAATAGTTTGATTATTGATTTATTTCATTTGAGTCCGGTAAAATATTTTATCGGACCTGTTTATTTCATTTGAGTCCGGTAAAATGTTTTACCGGACCTGTTTATTTCATTTGAGTCCGGTAAAATGTTTTACCGGACCTGATACCGTAAAGCCTCATTTTCCGGACTAAAATCATTAACTTAAACATGAGTTTTACGATGCAGTATGAAATAAACGATTTTTACGTAACGCTCGTAGTTTTAGAAGTATCTTCCACCCCCCGATTCGTTGCCGAACCCTGCATATTTGTTTTTTGTTTATTATCATTCCCATTCCTTTACATTTTACTTTCTTTTACGATAAAGGAAGTATTGGATTCACCCCAAAAATTCGAAATTGAGTTTACAACAGATCTTCACGTTTTGGAGTCCCCCGAACCCAAAAAAACATGTTTTTGTTCATGGTTCTGTGTGTCTGTCCGTCTGTCTGTCTGTCTGCCTGTGAACAGAATATCTCAAAAACGAAAAGAGGCATGGCGTTGAAACTTTTGTGTACTATCTAGATGCGACAGCAAGAAAATTGCATAACTGGAAGTATGGTGTTTACTCTTGTGATTTTTCAGTTTTTTTCGATTTTTTTAAAAACGGCTCTAAAGATTTATTTAAAACTTTTAATGTGTAATGTGTATTGATGTGAGATAGGTGATTTTCCAGTTGAATACCTCTAAAATGGGTTTCTTTTGTGTTTTTCCCAATTTTTTTTATTAACTCCTATTTTAAATAGAACACCGGGTATATTATTACATTTCAAAAATCAAATTTTTGGCTAATAATTATAAGATCACTGTAAAAGGAAGTTGTGTGCGTGTATCACACCAGATTTTTTCTTCCAGGTTTTTATTGCCTGCTCAACATATATTTTAAATAATGTAGGAGACAAGCAACATTCCTGGCGTAATCCCTTTATTACCTTAAATCCAGTAGATACCCGATTTCCTATTTTGCTTTAATGCTGATTCGTCGTATATGTCTGCCATAATTATATCGCTGTTTATACTTGTTTCGTGCAAGGCTTCCCACGAGTAAGAGCACGTTGTCACAGGTGCAAATCACGTCCGACCATTGTACTCTTTTCGATTATTTGTTTCAAACAAAATAAGTTGGCAAGGCGAGATTGGCCAGCTCTGAACCCACTTCCTTCTTCCTCTCGATCCTAGTATTTTTTCTCACTTTTCTATTTTTTAAACCTCCTATGGCTTTTATTAGATTGTCCATATTTATATGTGCTGGTTCTCCTGCTCTTCTTGTCGTGTTATTGGACTCTGCACATTGCTGCCTGGTTTCCGTTAACAGCTTTTAATAATAATCTCGATCTGTAGGTGTTATTGATTCTTCATACATTTTCATTTGTTTGCGATATTACACTTTCTGTAAATGTCTATGCTTCTGCGCGTCTCCAACTTCCTACATATGTTTATATTTTCCTGCATCGTCGGTCCTATGATCCTCTATTTTGTGAGCCGACTATTCTTCTTATTTTGCGTGTTTGTTCCATATATCTTTGTTTATCTTCTTCGCTTTTATTGTTTAACCACCTTAAGTATATATCTTTCTTCTCTTGTAAGGCTACTTCAATTTCTTTATTGCACTATATAATTTTGCTTCTTTAATGTGTTCATATAATTTATTAGTATTTTGATAGTCGTTTTCTTCTACCGTCCAATCTGTTATGGTACAGGCGGGTTGTACTTTCTTCTTCCAAAGTTCTTAAATTATAATGTACTATTTTTAGCATTTTCCCTTCCTATTCTTGTTCTTTTATCATTTTTTCTGTTGTAATGTATGAGAATGCTATCTTAGCCATTAGAAGCTGAAGGTCGGAACCACATTCAGCACTGCGATTAGCCTCCACATCGTTAACTTTTAGTTTTGTGTCTTGGTGATCAATTATGCGTGTATATTTATGCACATTCTTATATTAAAAAATAGCTTTGTTGGTTATTATTTCGTGTCTTATCTGTAAGCCTACGCAGTCATTTAGATTCTTTATGATTATTATGCTCGTATGATCACTTACATCGTTTATAATCCCCAGATTTTTTATAGAAAGCGTCTTTGTTTTTTCTTGATATGCCTACAATATTTCTTTTCTATCAGTAGAGATTCTTCTTTCTTTGCTGTTTATTCTTTTGAAACTTCACTGAATAGCTGTATGTATCCATCTATTTCTTCATTTTCTGAGCTTTTCCATTTGGTTTTTGTTAACGCCACAATGGCTAGTAGTAGTAGTTATGGGGAGACCGAAGTCTAGCAAGTAGGCCACCATAGGCCCTTTTTGCCAACCCCATGCCATCCCCTCAACCACCTTCATTATCGTCCTCTTCGATGGGCTCTTCTCCCTGCTTAAACTTTTCTGATTTTCTAATGAAGATCAGAATATCGGCTCAGGATAGGGAGTTCAACCCTTCCGTTTGAAGCGTAGGTGCACAATGGCTATATTTAGTTTGTTTTTTCTTTAATAGTTTAATTTTTTTTTATTCTGATTCCTTGTATATTTTATTAATTCTGTCAATATTCTCATCTCTAGTATTTTAGCAGATAAAACGTTTTTACGGAGCATGACGTGCTGACCCATCTCCAACCCCCAACCTATAGAACCAGGACTAAGCAACATGGTATTGTTAATATAATCTAGATCTAACGAACTACTGCTTTAGTAAGCATGCACAAATTAGTACAAATGTAACAGATCCTCTGGTTATTGTATACTTCGATTGTTTTAAAAGAATATCAACACAATTAAAAATTGAATATAAACATGTTTTCCTGGACTAATAGAAGACATTTCGTATTCAACAGAAAAGAAACAGGCCTGTTACCCGCAAGATGATCGAATCCCAACCTTGTACAAAAAAATGCTAATAGGCTATTTACTTGGAAATATGCATTGAAAATTCAGGAAAAACTGTTTCCACAACGCTGCCCTTTTCGGTGTTGCAAAACGAATTCAGATTTTTTTTGCCTTATTCAACTCTACGTTTTTCGCCGTAGGGAATCGCTAGAAACCAATCAAGTTCTCACTTAAATTATTCGTTGTCCAGGTAGTGCAATTCTCAAGTCGGCTATGCCTTTCCAGATACAATTTTCAGGCACTCCTTCCTCGTTCGGATTAAGTTGCTTTACAGCTGGCTTTAAATTGATTAAACTAGAAGTAGTGACAATAGCGGGTAGAATGGTACATTTTACGGATCCATAAAAGCCCTTCGATATAGCTGCAAGTCATTGTTATAACGTCGACATTAAATTCTGCAGCGTCGCTGCCGTCGTAAAATCGTGACATTTCGAACCGGTGATGTGAGGTTTGCATAAAACGTGAACTATTAGAGTTAATATCTGGCAATTTCGATTAATACCACGTAACCGAACCACTCCACTTAGAGGCAATTAGTCAAATTGTTATGCGGCCAAGAATTGGCTGTTTCGTATCCATGGTCCTTCAAAGGTGAGAAATTCAATAACAATATGCTGTGCGCCTATGCTGAGCGAGGGGACTAGGATGCTACATTTTCGCCCCCGTTAGTAGTTTTATGGCATGTTTGGGAATTAACCTCCGGGAATTTTAGGGACGCTAAGTTGAAATAAGGCAGTAAAGAGAGCGCGGAACGGTCTAATATGGTAATTTTTTCTCTATTTCTTCATTATTAAACAGCAGTTTTGCTTCAGTCTGACCTTGAAATGTAAGCCTTAGCTGTCATTTGGGATGGCATATAGAACATAGGATTTGAGCTTTCAACCTTTTACCTTTAGACATAGACACATTCTTGAATTTATTTCTAAAGCCCTAGAGATATTTATTTTGATCACCTGAACGTATGTTTGTTAGAAGTTCAGATATGTTAAGACCGAATCTTCACTTCAATTTCCTTGTCACCACACAGCTATTGCATGTATATTTTAAGCAATGCATAGGTTTAGCTTATTTAGGTAACTTTTCGATATACAGGCAGATATTACAATCAGCTTATTTGTATGCACCATTAGACCTTCACCTAAACCACAAAAAATATATAACTTAGGGCAATTATTAACGACTATTATAGAACGCAACACAATAGAGATTCTATGAAGAATAACATTAAGCTGGAGTACATTTGGACTAAGTTACATATTAAATTCTAGTATATTCAACACATTTCTTTTTAAGTGAACCAAGGCATTCTGCTTGTATTTATATGCGGTTTAGGAACATAGAGACTCACGTAAAGCAAAGCAAAAAAATAACGCAGGGATTTATGAAACCTCAAAATCTCGAAAAGATCGGAAACGAAAGCAATGCATCTGGATACAAACTGAAGTAAATGTAGTACATATTACCACAATAAACGATAACTGATTTACAAGACAATTAATAGACTGGAGAAAAAAACAAGAAAGCGAGATACTGGTCGACCAAAAACAAGATGGAGAGATGATATACAATAGACTGCAGGTATTCAGCGGATGATCAGAAAGTATAGGCTTCAGTAAATTTATCATTCAATTAATCTTATTTACTTCAACTATACACGAAACCTTCTCTTAAGCATCAACTGTTCTTATTAGTAGTAATTTTAAGAGAAACATTCTTCTTCTGATATGCCGATAGCCTGTTTCTAACCAAACAACATGTAGTTCTAATAGCTAAATGATGTGCCTGTAATTTTCTATCAAGTAATTAATTTTAAAACGGATGAAAGAATATGTAGTTAATACCTTCTTAAACGTAAATACCTTTGTTAGTATTTACAGCTGAAAAGCTAATTACTATCTGTAGCAAAACTGAAAAGTTCTCTGGATGCAATGGGAAATCGACGCTGGAAGCGCAGTTGTTCGCTTATGAAAGTCATATCGATAAGAACTTAAAAGATGATGTTATTGGTTGTTAGGCGCCACCGAGTCAATTACACTAGCCTAAGGTGGTTTCGTGGGAGAGCGCAGAAGCTTTTCCTAGAGGCGGCGGGAGAATATTGTGGTGCATTAAGCTTCGGATTTAGAATCTACCTTAGTCCGTATTGATGAAAATTACGTGAGGATGCACTGCGCTGTACAAATGAAAGTCAACCAGTAATTTTAAATCCTCATTCAGGTAACATACACAGAAAACTGCAGTTACGCGGACCCAGCTGAAGGTAAAAATCGTAACAAACATTGAGTTCACTTTCTTAAAAGGGTTTGATGCCTGATCGCTGATATCACGTGCAACGCACCAACACTTATTTTACAAATGCTATCTACTTGTCAAAACCATTCAAATATGAACTGTAATTCACACACATAAACACAACACACATTTAAAATTAACGGAAAATAACACATGTACCATTTATTTTATTCTAGAACATCATAGTACATTTCAAAATTAACGGCAAAGAACACACAATATTAAATGTTAAACCAAAAGTGACTTAGAGGGGTGCAGCGTCCAACTCCGTGCCTCGAGCGAAATATTTAGCCGGGTCTTGATGATCGCCTTAGCGTCAAAGTACCATCGAGTGAGGGACAAGCGTCGGTGTGGATTTAAGCACACGCTCACGAAACGTCTTATCAGACCTGCATCGGAATGCGGGAATAATACGAGATAATGCAGTTAATCATTTCTTAAATTCGACTGGGATATCGATATGAAATCTCCACGGAAATTGGAAAAAGTGATAGCCTGCGTCTTTTAAAGCCTATTAAATTCGTCAGTTCTTGAGCGCACGGTAAGGATTTGGCAAATGGCCATCTTTACGGAACAATTCACACACCACACGTAAACATAGCTTAATAGTCCCTGGTCAACTTTAAAACTAACTAGCACATTCCACGCAAACGAACGTGAGACAAGTGTGAAAGAGCTCACTGTACGAGCAACTACCATGCTTGACGACAATTGCAAAACTGAATATATGTCACCCAACGCATTGATTGGTGCGACGAGCTCAACAGGACGAAAAGCTAACATTCCTTCTTCTTTCTTAGGCGCCGAACCTCAAAATTTCAAACTATCTTAACGAAGTTGAAGGAGTTGTATTAAAATAGAAAGTTTCCATCATTTAATTTAAGATTAATTTAGAAATTGTTTCTTCTAAGTAAGATTGGTGTCGTAACTTCCAGATATACATGAAGGCTTCCTGTGTGCTTCAGATTACCACCGACATAAAAAAGACATCAAAGCGAACTGATCGATAAAACTCTTAGGTTTTAATATCTTTAAGTTATACATTTATTTGTATTTGGCAAAATTTATTTTCAGAACTTGAATAGGTTGTTTTAAAATTGTACGGAAGATAAGCTTCTTATACGAATTATGCACGCTCAAGGAAAATATTACTTTAATTAATCTAATCTGTAGGCACTTTTCTTAACTGTACTGCTCGCTGAAGTTTTCATTGGATATACCGATAACTTTAAACACATGAAAGTAATGCAAATTTGGTAATATTCCAAGAGAGTTCGAGAGCAAAGCTGAATTACTTAGATTTTGTAGATGCAGTTTTGTCGTACCAAACGTTGCAGAGATACCAAATAGCATAGAAAATCGACTTCACTCTTTGATTCTCTTTCATTAAAATTTATAAAGTACTTTTAAGACTAGGCATAATTTTATTATAAGTGGCAAGGAATCCCTCTATTAACATGTTAATTCTATTTGTAGAAGGATTAATAGGAATCTCATTTTTCAATGTTCAGAAATTATTTGCTGCTATTATAATTATATATTTCCAATCGTAGCGAGGTAGCAAAACCCAATTTACAACTAGAAAATAAAAAATCGCATGAAAGCACGCTTCCATTTTGATAATATGCCTTTTACATTAACTTCCACATCGTACATCAAACATCAAAAACTTGGCGCCCTCCCAGACAGCAACGCTTTCAGCGATTCCGGTTTTTCCTCCATACTAATATTCAGTTTTAAATCCATCTTAATGCAGTCCATCCACTGGAGATAAAATCCACTTCAACGCCAAATGCAGGCCAGTGCAACCAGGGTGGTTGTAGTTTTTGGATTCGAGTAATGTACGTGTCGTGAGCAAATGTCGTGGATAGTTTGTAATTCAAATTGATGCAGCATCCACTTTGGGTTTGAATTTGAGCATTGCCGACTGCTGACACCTGCATTCGACACTGTTAGATAATGATTTAATGGCGAGTACAACTAAGTACACGGAATTTAATGTGGTCTTGGGCATGAGTGATTATTATTAACCTCTTGATTTACGACTATGCAGTATGCTGTTGATTATTGCACCTCAATAAAATTTTAAATTATGTTTAAGGTTGTATGCGCAACTGACGTCTCCTTTGTTCATAAAATAGTTTTCTTTTGAAGCGCCTTAATTGGAACTTCATTTCTGTATTATATTGGTTTCCGTATAGGCAAATAACTTCGGAAAATGTATTTCAATCAGCTTTCATCTTATTTTAAAGTAATTATGGAAAGTTGAATATTTTTACAGAAATGTTGCTGCTATTTAAAAACATGCACTATTACAGTAGGGTAACTACCATGAGATAAAAAAAATGATTCTGAGCAGGCCTTGATATGTGTTATACGTTTGGCAGTACTGAAGTGTATTGTCAGTCTATGTCAAATTCGAGATTAAAAGGTTAGGTTTTGTTTGTTGTTTGACACAGACTGACGTAAAACCTAACCTGCAAATCTCGTATTTGACATAGACTGACAATACACTTCAGTACTGTCAAACAGCTCCAAGATTCATGCATACCTTCGTGATCTCTGAAACGGCCACATTGCCTCAAGAATACGCGAAACTACGTTTTCCTTATAAAATGAAAGCAGACAGTAGTTTCGAAAACCCTATTAATTTAACATTGATAAATATACATTTAAGAGAATACCAACTGAAGGCCAGAACCGCAGCAATCAATGGTAACAAAATAATCCCTAAAAATTGTACCTGCTTGTGACGTCACGTTGCACTGTGTATATAAAAAATGCTTAACCAGGGTGACGATGTAACCAGGTTACAAAAATATATATAAATTAATAGTTAAATACTGAATTTGATATCATACACTTATTTCTTATTGACTCTATTATATACCAAAGGTACCATTAGTTTACACAGCGATCAGTCCTTTGTGTGGCCTCGAAGTGATTTAAACACGCAACCTTCTAATCTGAAATCATGAATTACGATAAGGAAATCGTAACCTGTGTAGTTCGCCTGTTGGCGGGGCGGTAGATAGTATCCAACGGCCTTGCCAACAGGCGAACTACACAGGTTACGAGTAGATAGCGGGATGAAATGGGGGTTCCTTCAAATATATCCGATACAGGGATCGAGATAAAATTCCTCGGTACTTAACAAGACGAGGGGGATATAGGGTAGTAGGCTGTCTTGTTGGAAGCTGGGTACATCCGAAAAAGTTGCGATTTTAAGAATGGCACAATAAGACTGACCCAACAGCTACCTTTACGGAACAGCAACACTTCTACCACACGCAATCTATCTGCTTGAAGTCAATCGTATCGCGTTCTCTACGTGAACTGGAGTCGAGACTAGTTTCTAGATTTCCTCAACTCTTTATTACGTACTTTGTCAAATTATGAACAATCATATTTTTGCAATTTGGGGCATATGCTACATTTATCCTAAATTCCAAAGTGCAAAGTTGGTCGCTATAGAGACTCATATAAAACTGTAGATCTGTAAGTTTGTAAAAAATATATTGTTCAAGTGGGTCAGCTACTTTAATCAAAACTTATTCGGGAAGCAATTGTAATAGTTTGCTGTAAGCAACTTGTCTACAAGAGTAGGGCTCTCCCTCTATAAAACAGATTATAAAGTTACCCTTTATTAAGGGTTAAATAGCGTAGTTAATTTATAAATACTTAATTCTGTTATGAATGGCTGACTAGTTTCGAACGGAACAGCTTTATGAACGCTAGAGCACGCCTTGGAAGCTAGAATTGCAGACTTAATTTAACCCAAACAATCATTTCACATTTTCCGGAAAAGCCGCACAAGTGGTCCCGGGGTAGTGTCGATAGTGAAAATTAATCATCAGTTGTCGCAGCGCAGTTGGTTAGATTCAGAATTAATTCACCGCTGTTAGGGCTAATCGACAACCCTTAAACATGACCGTTTTCATGCCAAACGAGACCATAAAATGAATATTTGGGCTTAAATTTTGCAAGGTTTGAAGATCACTGAGCAAATGTTTGCACATAGTAATAAATTCTTTGTATTCGCAAGGAAATTCGCCGTAATTGCAGCAGTTTAGAATGAGCTTTCCTCGAGGTTCATAAGCCTACGGCGAATGCGGTAGTTCCTATAGTATTTTTAATGTGAAATATATGGCATGCGAATGCGACTCTATATTAATACTAGTTACATGCTATAGAAAATGCGTCACGATACACTGGCCGAACTATTTTTATCCGAACACTTATTGATTCCATTAGAATAATACAGGGTTTGGGCTAGAAATTCGGGTTTTCTGTGGCTACTTGTGCATTATATAAAAATACACTCGCTTGCTTTTGTAGAAATGCCTATGCTATAAATAATTGAAGTTATAATCGATTATGAATTATTAGATAGAAATCATTTTTGTACTCGCCTCATTTCGACGCGTATAACAAGTAGTCGTCGTATAATTTACCTGAGAACCTTGCTAAGGTTTCGGTTAAAAATAAATTGCCTTTTCCAGTATGTAACTTGAACAAGTACTACATAATAAGGTACGTGAGAAAAATATAAGGAGCTTGGACGACGATTGTGTTAGAAAAGTAACCTTTTAGAAGAAAACTGTTCTTATTAAGCTTTTTTGCACAAAAGAATACTTAAATAACCAATACCAGCAGAAGAACCTGTCTGTTAAGGAAACATTTGTCAATTCGTGTCCGACTTCGTGAATTTAGGGATATATCTATCCGCCCTATCGTGTTCTTCGGACACTCTTTCTAGACTGCTAGTTTTTCAGAGCTAATCACACTTCAAAAATAATTTATTGTAGGTTGTAGAGGTCTTTAACAGTTCGGAAACTGATCAATTTCATGGTAGATTTTTAGAAATTCGATACACGGATGTTAGTATAAACTGTAAGTGACTGTGACAAAATTTTATTGAAAATGTGAGCTGAAACGATTTTATACTTACTTATGGATAGAAATGCATCAAAGGTGATTAATTACTAATAAATTAGTCGTCGTACTAGAAATTGAAGTAATTGTGGCTCATCTAACATCCTACAGATTAGCAATCAATTTTCTAAATAACTTATTGAAACATACGTTGGGTACCGTAATTATCTAGTTCTCTATATGTAGCTATTTTAGTAGTAGACCATTTTTTTTATAATAACAATTTCTGTGCTATACCAAAAATTTTGTATACCAATACCGAAAATAGTTGGACGAAATATATATGAATTCTAACACTAAAATACTAACTAAAATAAACATTTGTTCATACACCCTGTAGTAAAGTACAGAAAGTTAGGACTGCAAAAAAATACTTGTGTACTATACTTTCTGCGTCTGCAATCAACTGCTTTTCAAATTATAATTTATGACGTTTATGGAACTTTTGCGTATTTTATTTCAGATTATTTATGCTAGAAATGTATGAAATAATTACTATATGTTATGTACCGCTTAAAACTTGAAAGAGAAGATAAACATTTGTTGGTAAGTTATTATTCCTATTGGCATTTGTGGTTTTTCTACTCAACATCTATTAATAATTATATTTCCCGTAAATGCAAACCACATTTGCAAATTCTACAATTCGCCCATTTATTTCTTCTACATGATTTTAGATGTATTAGTGATACTTTATTTATTACATAGTACTCGGAATTTTTATTTTAAATATAAAAAGTCAGTATTATCAGTACATAATACAATTATGTTGTAAAAGTAAGTCATGAAACCCAGATGGACTTCTTGGCACAGCTCTGTGTTTTGACCAAACAGCAAAGTAAGCATCATTCAACGGTTTCAGAATAGGCATATTCTAGGGCAGGGGTCGGCAACCTTTTTCGGACGGCGGGCCATTTTCAAAATAAATTTTTTTATGCGGGCCGCACATTCAAATGTAAATATAGAAAAAAATTATTTTTTATTGACATGCTATAATAACAATAATGTTAGAGAACAAAAATTTTACAATTCTTAAAAGGAAAAAAAATACAATTCCAATTAAATATGTATAAATATGTAAATATAAAATATATAAATATAAAAAATATAAAATATTGTAGTGAAACGTCATACGGCTGTCAACATGAACGCACATATGAACATACAGTAGCAAACTGGCGAAATGAAAGAATTAGTGATGGGCCTTGCCAAACATACAGGTCTCGCCCTACGGTTCGACCTGTAAAGTATTGGCGCGGCCATAAAAATGTTGCTACCGGTCTAATAACGTAAATAGCTATTACTGACCGTCCTACAAACCCAAACAATAGATGCCAACGCAGATAAGGGCTTACGGCGCGACGGCGAGTGCTCTCATCGTAAATTTGCACGCACTTCATCTTCCTTCCGCTTGTTGTTATTTCGCTCGTTTTCCCTTGCTTGCATTTACGGAATGTAAAATAATCGGATGATATTCCGATTTTATAAACATTCCGAAATGGAACATTCCGATTATTGAAATCATCCGATTATGCCCATCACTAGAAAGAATGCTACACTTGCTAAGCGAGACGTCGTATTCGCTGGGGAGTAGGGATTAAACTTGCGCAGTAAAATAGGTTTCCCACTATGCTTCTGTTTGTCGCGCATTTTTGTCATCGGCCACATTTCGGCACGCTTAAGCTCTAAGTTTGTTGATTTTTCCTAAAGTTATATTGGTGCTTTGGCGGGCCGCGCAAAAAGTTGCAAAGGGCCGCATGCGGCCCGCGGGCCACAGGTTGCCGACCCCTGTTCTAGGGGACTGCAAAACGAAAACAGCCCAAAGATGAAATCAAAGAATCTATACAAAGTATGGAAATAGCATTCTTAACCACAAGAATGACCAGGCTATCCAATTTATTAGACAGCAGCCAGACCACAAACGTTTTTAGAGAACCAAAGTGCAACGTGAAATAATGTTAATGTAAAGAAGACTAATATCTGCTAGATGGTGACACACAAAAAAAATATCAAAGGCAACATAATCGTCCTCGGGGTAGTTGCTTATAGCTTTGTTGGTAAGATCCCCATTGCAGGTGCACCGACCTCTCCTGTTTGAGAAATTTTAGGCATTAAGACCTCACGATTGCCGAAGTCGGGGTGGGGAGTTCCAGTTAAGTCAACACAAGATTTATATGGCCGTTGGAGTGAGTTACTGAGGTTTTAACACAGACTTTCTGGTTCAAAACCAGAGGCGCGAATTCCCAACCACCGTTATTGCATCGTTTGCATTGTTTATTAAGTGGTATTAATTAAACTAGTTAGACGAGTGTATAAAACATCGTCTATCTTTATTGAAGCATCTGCTGCTTCTTTTTTCTTGTGTCACTGTCTCTTATTTGTTGTTCCTCTGATATTAATCACATTGATATATTGTGATTGCTTCGGTATGATCATATGACATAGATCTCTTATGATGTGTGTGATACATTAGACGTCTTCCAAATTGTAAAGTTATTATTATTATTATTAGTCATTTTTATTTTAATCACGTTTGTCTCAACAAAATGCAGGTACACTTTAATAATAATTTCTCTAGGTTTTTCTTAAACAAGAATTAAGAAATGTAGTATCATTAAACATTCCCGTATAACCTTTTTCAGGCAACCATTTTTCTGTTGTCTTTTTCTTCTTTATTTTACTTTATCCACACATAGTGTTGTGAGCTATTTTCGTATAAAACATAGAGGGTATAGGTCTATAGGTGTATATTGACCAAAGTTCAAAGGACATCTCTTTCAGTTGCGAAGTTAGGCTATCTGAGTTCGATCAACTTCTACTGTTTTCTTCAAGATATTCAGTTTAATTATGATAGCTCATATATGAATAATGATTGAACATTGCTAAGTACTTTAAATGGATAAAACCAGCTGATCGTTTTATTGTCAATAAAGGAAATTCAATCCGCGTCTTCGCTTAATAGCCCTTATACCTACGCAGATTTTATTTTAAACTCCATTTACTCGAAAAACATGTTGAATAAGCACATACATCAATGTAAGAAATGTCATAAACAGTTAAAAGAGTGAAAGCAGTTTTATAGCAGATTTGCGAGTATTTTCCCAAACGAATTGAAATTGACGTAAAATCCATTTTTATTGCCCGCAGAGAGAACCTTCAGCTCCACTTTTATTCTTTTTAAAAACTGCCGAAAGACGTGTTTGTGAGCTCATTTGTATCACCGGCGAATCCACCAAAGCGTTCGCCAGCAAAGCTATAAAATATGGCCACGGTGAAATGGTTCGCTCCATTTTGTTTTATTTTTCATCGCCTTGTAATAAATTTCCAACATGCACTGTCGATGACGCCTGAAATTGGAATAATAAATATAGATTCGCAGCCAGCTTCCTCCTTCTTGGTAGGTGTCGGTTTCCAGCTGTAGATAATTTAATTTGGCCCTGGCTTTATTTGCTGACCGTCAGATAATCCCAGGAGGTATCTATTCGGTGGAGCAGGAAATACATCCTTCTCGACTAGGATTGATCTTTTGGATGGCGAATCCGTGTGGATTTTAGTGCTAGCTATCACCGCTTTTATTAATGCTGAATGCTGAAATGGAACCACTTCTAGAGTTTAGTTTTGAAATAATTTTGGATTTTTAACGCACACTATCGAGGACGAGGAACTTCGTTCGAATTTTTATATTTGTCAGAAAGTTCCGTGTGCTATACTATACAAGCGAAATTTTGCTAAATATCACGATCACGTTCTGATTATCATATAAAAGGAACTGGAAAGACAAAGAAACCAGAAACGTAACTTTGAAACAAATACTGGAGAAATAGAAGGGAACTGGGAACATACAAAGGATAATTATAGAAACAACAGAAGAGAGAAAAAGTACAAATAATAAAAGCAGTAAATGGTTTGATGAAGAATGTGAACGATTATTGAGGAAAGGGACGAAGCAAGATTAGACATGCTAAAAGATACTTTATAAGAGAAAATTTTAGAAACAAAAGAAAAGTACTAGATAAAAAGACAAATAAATAAGAAGCCAATATGAACAGCAAAAACTGAAGAAGCGAGGACAGAAGATAATTCTAGGACATTTAATAAAAATGTTAAAGACAAAAAGCCGGGTTTCAACGGAACTATGTAAGGATGAAGAAGCAAGTTCGTTAGGCAGTACATCGAAAAGAATTGAGAGATGGGAAGATTTTTTCGAAAAGCTATTAATTCCATATCACGACCATTCCCATGTGACACATGAACTATGGGAGGATGAAAACGGGAAAGATAGACTAGACCCACTAGTAAGAGAAGAAATCGCGCAAGGCAGAAAGGCATTAAAAGAAAGTAAAGCTACAGATGAAGAGGGTATCTCAGCGGAAATTCTAAAATATGCAGGACTAGCGATAACGAAAGAACCACGTACGTGCTTTAATAGAGAACATCTGGACAGAGGAAATAATGCCCCGAGAATGACGCATGGTGGCAATATACCCCATTCATAAGAATGGTGATAAAACTGTGCGTAGTAACAATAGAAGCATAGCTTTCTTTAGCATACAAGATCTTGAGAAATTAATGGAAAACAAATTCAATAAGATTGTAGTTATTACTAAAGGGGTTTCACACAGGGAAGAACGACGACAGCTCAAAATAGACTTCTTCTGGCCATGGTTCTAGAAGGTTAGCGCACGAGGAACAACCGGATTTCTTAAAAAATGGTTATGTAAACCCTTAAAGGGAGGTCAAAAGCCTTCGTGCTCCGTCCACCAAGGAGTAAGCAAATAAGTAAGTTAAATAAAATTATGCGAGGAGCAAAAAATAATCGACAATAAGAGTGACTTCAAACCCGAATAACCCACAAAAATTATCATAGAATGTTTTATATGGCTATTACTAAATTGATTTTGTCTCCGAATCTAAGCTAAGAAACCAAATATTCTGAAGGATGGTAGAATGGGAACTGTCTAGAAAAAAATAATTTTGTTCTTGTTTGATCTCATATGCTTTATTAAGCTGGTATAGTCGCTCAATTAAATCGTTTCTAATCATCTCAACTACATATGAAGAATGAGAATAAAGAAGTTGTTACGTGTAAAACTTTACAGTTGTAACAAAATAGATTATAACATCAAACCTTGTGCACCTGGTGCGATACCTGTGAGCTCCTGAATAACATAACGGTAGACTGGTCGTATTTCAAATATAAAATAATGGACCAATTGTTACAATTATAACATTAATGAATGGGCGCCAGTATCTGTCAAATGACTAAAGATACCACGATAGAGCCACTCAAGGTAGTTATGCTGATCGCGTAAGAACGCACAAAGCACCAAGAAAAGAAAACCATCAATTGAATGATAACGATTATATTCAATACATTAAGTATATATACTTGTATCTATATCCTCCAAATAATAATTCAAGGGCGTAAATATTGTAGTTAAAATTCTTTAGTAATCTAACAAATTGAAAATACCATGCGAGTTTGTAATATCAAAATCACGATTATTTTATACAGTATGTGAGAATTATCAAATAGATGTTTCGAACGCAGAACCGAGAGTTATACATCATAAAACGTTAAGCATTAAGCAATAACATCATATGAGAATTACGCATATAATCTTGAAAATTGACGTATTCTTCAAAAAGCGACACTCTAAGTTGGATGTAGCTAGAATCTTTAACAACCCCGAAAATCCACCGTAGGCCAGGCGCACACAATCTATCCATAAAGCGGACTCCACTCGTCGGAGAAACCCACGAAGCAGACGAAACGTAGAACATCATAGAAGAACGTTCAAAAAGGTCGATCATAGTTGATAAATCAACCCGATAAGTGAAACTGATAAGGCAAACTAATAAACCTATAAGGAAATACTTGTTACGTACTTTAGCACTATGCCATGAAATTGACTCGCCCCTTAGTTATTGCTCGGGCTTATAAATGTAATTAGCGTACACTTCAAAAATCCGTTCACAAAATGTGTGCGATGCCTCTCCAGAGAAATTACAAAAATATCATGAACACTGCACAGAAGCTTAAAAAATGCCACTAGCCAGCCAATTTGATAATAAAATTTCATGTTTACAAATTGTTTATCGACAGCCTGCTAGCTTTTACTTTTTACCAACCATCCTCCAGGGATAATGAAAAACAATTTGTGTAGGTAACCAAAAATAACCCCATACGTCAACTTAATTAGACTTCTCATATAAAAAGGTTATGTATTATTTGTCATGTTGTCTAACTAGACGCTTAAAAACTTCTATGAATTAAATTTATAGCATTACAAAGATAGAATTGAGAACAAACACTATTATTAAATCGTCAGAGTTTTGGAAAAACTACAATGATAGTTATCTTCAATATGTTTTCAAGATTAACAAGCATGATAAGTATTTGACTTATATAAGAGTTTAGTAAAAATCTTTTAATTTTTGAAGATTTTTACAAGCTATATCTTTATCTACAGAAAGGATTATCTTGTAACTTTTCCATGATTATTTACTAAGTTATATTTTGGATTCCCAAAGTAATAAGAAAAGTTGTTGATAATAATTCCAAATAATAATTATAACTCCTGTTGGACAAAGAAATGGAAACACTAATTTTTATACTTTGCTTTTTTTTTAAGTCATCAAATCATAGTCGTGACTTTATGGTTGTATTGTAATAATTAAGTATCAGTGTTACTGTGTGATCTATTTTTAAGTTCGTGTGATATGAAAAACATAATTACACTGTTTAAACTCAATAATAAACGAGCACTGGATTAACGTTGGAGTTTCCATTTTTTTTGCCCGCAATTGTATCTCTCAGGTATGTAATATTTTTACATAATCGCCATGTTATCTGCCGAATAAAATGTTTTAGTTACACTTATATTAACAGAAAATACTCGTATAGAAGAGAATATAGACGGAAATTTCATCATATGTTGTTTTTGGATAGATCTTCCTTTCAGCTTAAATCGTTGGAATGTGCGAGTTCGGATCAATCAAAAGACGATTCGGGCAGCCAAGGTGGACGTATACTCTTAATACAATCATGTAGGTATTCCTTTGGATTCGCTCGATTTTCGCTTCCCAAAAAAGTTTGATCAGGAAATATATGTTGGATATAAACTTAAACTAGTGTTTGAATGACAACCAAGAGACATTTGAAATTTAAGGCAAAAACAAAATAAACTGCTCAAGTACAGGTCTAAAGAGTAGCTTCAGCACTGCGAAAACATTAAGTATTATAGTGCACCCAGAATGTGTAGTTCAAAACGTGACCACCGAACTTCTGTAGATGACGCCAAGTGGACAAGCCGCCACTGTGCTAAAATGCTTGGAAATTTTGCAAAGTGGAAAATCGCCACCTTTCGCCAAAACCAAATGCGCATGAAGGTGCTCGGGACCTTAGCAACAACTTTGCCCCCTTTCAAAATTTCGATATCTGTAGCCGTTCGAAAGTTACAGGCGATCCAGACAGACAGACAGGCAGACAGACGGACGGACGGACGGACAAAACGTTCGCATAAGTACGCTGAAGCTACTAATAAATAGATAGTTTTGAAATTAATTAAGCAAACCACTTGAAATTAGAAAATAACGACGTTGTATGTGTTCTGGCACGTGACTGATTACGGCGAGAGCTGAAGATGCTGGATTAAGATAAAACAGCATGTTAATGATCGAAATCAGGAGTGTGTTTCGATGGCAACGTTTTTGTTTTTAGTTTTGCTTGTAACTTGTGTTCTAACAGTGAACGCAACAGAACTAGAACATTCAATTACTACTTAATTTCGACGATGGCTCTAGATAATTGATTAACAAACCATTTACCATATTTTGGGATTTTGGGAATTGTTCTCATCTGCATTGTAGGTAGCGACGGAACGAAATAAAATTATTATTATTATTATATTTCTAGAAATAGTGCTTTATGTCTGCTAAGAAGTGCTAAAAGGTATTAGTGATAGCTGATCGTCAGCTCATTAATATTTAGTTTTTTCGAAATCGTGGCCTACATGATTTCTTTAAAATAATATAGATTGAAAGCCTTAGTTGTTTATATCAAATTCATATAATTTCTGGAGGGTCTTGCTATGGCTAGTAGATTTAATGATATTTAAAGCAATAATTAGCGTATGTTTATCCGCAGTGACTATATTCCGAGCAGCAAACAAATAGAGTATACAACCCAAATTACCACTTACAATGCCGCCTGGCTTATTATTTTAATTATAACTAACATAGGTTCAAAATCTTGTCTGTCAAGTTTGACATTTCCAGTGTATCGGTGGTTGGTGATTTGTGATTGATTACTTTATTTGTTGGTTTTAGTTCGCTGTTGTAATTGTTCCTGTTACGTCTTTTCACGTTGTTTTATATGGTATTTTTAATCACTTTCTCACAAATGGCATGCTTTTTGAGTAAGTCGAAGTTCCTGCTTGTATTATAACCTCACCAAATTATTTAATGTCATTTGAAATTATGTCTAATTATAAGAACCGCTCTGTGATTCTTTAGTGATTATTATTAAAATAGTGATCCAGTCAGCGTTGTATTATGTCATTTGGGTTGCATACTCTACGCTATTTATTCGCTGCGCCGAGTATGGGTTTAATAATTTTTAACAATTTTACACTGTAGCTTTATGTTTTAAATAAACCTTCTCCTGCTTGGCGGTGAGTTAATTATAAAGTTTCATAGTGTTGTTAAGAAAACAGAGTTGGAAAGGCGTCGTGCAGAATATTCGTTGACGGAAGCCCAAAGAGTTCTCGGCATGTTTACACAAACTTTTCAAAACTTGATCAATCACTGCAGAATGCCCGCCAGCAGCAGAACTCCACCGCAAAGTCTGTATGTGGGCAACAAATTGTCCGTTTTTCTCGCCGATAAATCAGCGATTCACACAGTAACAGGCCAGTAAACAGGCTAATAAATTAAGCCGCAAATAGGCCCCAATTGTTTAAAATGCCCTCGAAGTTGATTAAAAATTGATGGCGCGTTTCAGTTCTGAAGTGCAGGAAGAAACAATGTAGCGAATTGATCGAAGCGAGCTTCGTAATGCCCAAGTTTTGGGAAGTTTTGCATTCAAATGCACCTGACAAGTGCACTTCCATTCAGGGCGAAAACTCTAAAGTTGGTTTTGAAATTTTAATCGGCGCTCCGGCTGGCGGCGCGCAGTTTCGATTTAAATTCGGTTTAAAGCGGAAAGGCTCAAGTGCGGTACGTCACGTATCAGTTTTATTATTTTTGCTTTTAATTCAAAGGACGTGGGTAGGTCAGACTGAATATTGGGTCAGCGTGTCGTATTTAACGCGGAGGCCAATGTCGGTTTACGTTAGATTGTAAAATTAGTAAATATCTCGCAGATGCTCGTCCACTTAGGACATAAAATGAGGAAAATTAAACAGCACTGCGAAGACGTACGTCGGCCGTTAAAAGTAATAAAGAGCGAAGTTTGTTCGTTTAGTTGAAAAATCGCCCAGGACAAGCGATAATTAAAACCGAAAGTTTTGAAATAAGTTATCTTACGGCGCCTACTTTAAGTGTATGAATTTAAAAGAATTCTCGTAATGTGACATTTCAAAGCTTGAACGTAAAAATGCCAAAATTCTATTTGAGGATACTGAAGTTTTCTTACACATCATGCAATGACATTTTTCAAATTCGTTTTAAACTGAGTGTTAATGGCTGAAAACACATTTTCCAATTTATTTTCCATTTATTTTTAGTTCATAACTCTGCCTATATTGGTAACCTTAAGAAACATATTGCAATCGCTCCGAATTAAAAAGTAAAATCTTGAAAGTTTATTACTACTTATATAAAAATAAATATTTTTCATACAAGCATTGCCATCAAGTAAAATAATACTTTAAGATAATGAATAGTATTTCTTTGCTTATGTGCTTCTGCTATAAAACTCATTCATAAATGAATAGAATATCTGGACAACGAAAATGTCATGAAAAGGTCAGGTGGAAACTCTTTTATTTACGACACTTGTCGTTAAATTATTTTTCAAATTGTGGATTTGACATATGAAGGTTTATAAAACTAGGTTGTTATGTTATTGCAAGAAAATTCTCTTAAATTAACCACTTACTTGGTAGTCAATAGATTTACTACTTACGCAAAGAAAATCTGATGCAAAATGTATTTTTCTTGTGGTAATGATTACTTGCAATGGAAAATTCAGCTATGAATAGCATAATACGCTACTATAGCTGCTATTTTCCAAACCTACAGTAAAAATAAGACCGGAGTTAATTTAGTAACAAAAAATATATTTTATCTACTACAGTGTGTAAAATTGCCTTTTAGTTGGCAGTTTTAAGTTTGTAAAACGACTGTTTAATAATATGTTTTTATTAGCTTACGTCGTCAATAGTAACGTGTTTAAAAGATTTCATTAGGCACGTTGTCAGTAGCAACGTGTTTTAACATTTTTAAAACACCCAAAATTACGACCGGTTGCTGGTCATTCTAATTTACATTTAAGTTTTTTTTTTTAATATTTACCGTGTTTTCTAGATTATATCGTAGATAAAATATTGTACGACACACATGCGTAAAGCATCTTTAGTCACTCGCGGGGCTTAAAACGCTTGCTCACTCGCGTTTTAACTCTACCCCACTCGTGCGTAAAGAGTAGCTTTACGCACTTGTATCGTAAATTACTATTATAGCATTAGCACTGCGTGTATTTCAAGGGAAAAATGTAAAATAAACTTAATATTTTTTTTAAATAAAATTGTAAATAATTTGCCTTCGTCGCTCAACTATAAACCGAGATCAAGCACAAATTCAGCTTAAATTAATTAATGTTAAAATATCAGTACGGTTTCAGCGATGCAAAATACCATACGCAATTAACTTTAAAAATGTTAAAAATACATATAAGTTTGGAAGCAACCCAACAAATAATAATAATATTTTTCTAAGTAAAATAAAGTTTATCAAAATTAGTGCTATCTAATGCTCGTATCTTTGGCTCCGACTTCAAATACGTTTTAATGCATATTAGTGGCTTTATCAGCACAGTAAAAACTTTATTATATCATTTGTATGTATGTAAAAATATATCAATTTGATTTTATTATTATCTTTTCGAGTGCTGTAAAGTATATCCCAGAGCCTAGACCACAGACATGTCTACATACAAGAAATAACGCCTTGAAAAGCTTAATTATGTATCAGTAAATTATGACAGCCAATTTTTACTTATTTCATAATTATTTTCGGTCTATATTGCTTTGTGTAATATCCTGGCTTTTTGCAATTTTTCATGGGCGCAAGGCGTTGGCGACTTGACCGTCTTGACGATTTTGGGTCGTGCGTTGCATTAACGAAATAGTTCATGCTAAGTACATAAAGTATGGAGTACAGAACTGGCACACGATGTAACTAAAAATAGTACACTTTAAGGAATCTAATTTAATCATTTAATGCGAGTAAAAAAGTACTATACATATGTGGTTTAACAAAATACATTAAAAAATATGAGTAATACATATGTAAATAAAAGAATATTCATGATATGCAAAGCAAAGTTGGGATTCAAGTAAACGGTTTAGCTACGAATTATTATTATATAAATAACACTACGTTTGTTAATTTGAAGACGAACCCAGAATATAAATTGTTACAATGAACAAATACTATACGAGAGACAATCAGACTTGACTGAATAAAAGCGCTGGGCATTGATCAAACGAAGCAGAAAAGCGCGTCCATAAAGATCGTGATTCGGCAAGCTATGAAGTTGCAATTACAGCTGAAAACACAAGAGTGATGACTCAGACCGCAGGTATAAAAAACGTTAAATAAAATTCTCAAGACAAGCCGCAATCGTGCTAAAACCGATCCGTGTTATCAGTTAGTATAGATAGAACAACGCCTGGCTCCTTGAACACCCAAAGGTTTACAATAGATTGTCTGAGATAACGTGAAGAATATTGAGGGGGCTTACTCGAAAACTTGAAAAATCCATGTTGGCAAAGGAATTCTTAGGGCGATACGATATCACCGAAATTGTTCACCCTCGCCCTACAAGATACTGTTAAGAACCTCTTATGGGAACAAGTAGCAAGTAGGAAGTCGACAACATTTTGAAAAGTCTGGTAAATTTGTTATTTCAAGTATATTAAATATTCTTTACAGCCGCTAGAAAATATATAGGTTATAGCAAAAAACGTAATTGTAAACAATAGTTAGAAGTACTTGAGACAGCCCTCGAATGTAGTAATCTCATAACAACAGTGATAGTTTACGAGAGTTCAAAAATGTGCTTCTTTTCTTCTGATCACAGGAATGTTATCAAAATTTGTAGGTTTTAACAATATTTTTTTTCTTTATTGCAGTTTCCTGTAGCACATCTCCAAATATGAACTAAAAATTCTACTGAAGACTTGCTATTTTTTTCACAAATTGTTAATAAAAGTTATATTGTGAATGCAATTACCCACACACAATTATTTTCGATTTAGTATTTTCCATAGTTTTTACTTTTGTGTAATCCTTACAATTAACAAAATATAGTACAGATTAAAAAACTAATCTCCGGTTTATAAATTTTCGCTACCTTTACTTTTGCATTATTAAATAAATATAAAGGTAACTAATTTTTATATATTTTTTGAAAACGCTTGCGTCATTTTATTATATTTACTTTCAGAAAAGGAAAAGTATCTCCCATTTTCTACATATTCAGTTGTTTTTTCTTGTATATCCCATTATCAAATATTGAACGTTTAATAACTTTATTTTGTAAGTTTTCTTGTATCTTTCTCAATAATGAAAATATACAATTGGTCATAACCTATCAATTGCATTATTCATATGCAGAGTCTAAACGGCCATGTACAGAGAAAAAGGCAAAATGTATCGTGCCAACGGCATTTTAAGCTTTGTTACATAAAAAAGATTACAAAAAAGCAAAACATAAATATTGATTCGGCTAAACGTCAATAAACGGAATATGTGTGCCAACAAACAGAATATTTGTGCTGTTATGTTAACAAAACTCCCTAATAATGTTTTGCAGGTAAAAACTAGAGTTGTTTCTTCGTAATTTTTAACATTGCCTTTACCCCCTATGTAAGACATTTCCGTTTACACCGTATATATCGCAAGAACTAAGCGAATTTTTTTTGCAGAAATAATTCGAAAATACTTAGTCCAGTCAAATGGTAGAAAATAGGGCAAAGTTTTGGTGGAGTTTTGATATTTGGTTCCTATATGTTTTGTTTCGAGTCTCTGTATACGAATATCAGGTTTGCCAACAAAAATTTTGACCGGAAACACGTTTTTTTTATGCAAAAACGGTGTATAAAACGATTTTTTTAGTTTCTCTAAAATTACTCGAAATCTATCCATTTTTCGTAAATGTTGAATTTATATGAAATGAAAGAAGACCAAATTTCCTACATTTTATGTAGTTAATGTTTTTTTCTCCGACCAATCGTTCAGCCGCGAAAGCGCCACGAAGTTAGAGTCCAGTCAAATGGTAAAAATGGGGAAAAGTTTTGGTGGCGTTTTGATATTTGGTTGCTATATGTTGTTTGGGTCGCTGTACACGAATATCAGATTTTCCAACAATAATTTTGACCGGAAACGCATTTTTTAAGCAAAAACGGTGTAAAAAACGGTTTTTTTAGTTTTTCTAAAATTACTCGAAAACCATCCAATTTCGTAAATGTTGAATCTATATGAAAGGAAATAGGATAACATTTCTTATATTTTATGTACTAAATGTTTTTTTCTCCGCTCAATCGTGCAGCCGTGAGTGGGCCGCGAAGTTAGGTGTTAAAAGAGAAAAAAGGAATTATCCCAGTTTATTTCAAAGTAACTCGAAAACTATTCATTTTTCGTAAATAAAAAATGGTATATGAAATGAATCTTCATAAATAAAATTTTCGCAAAGCTGATATTTGTGTACAGCTACCCAAATATCAAAACTCCACCAAAACTTTTTCCTATTATCTACCATTTGACTGGACCATAACTTCGCGGCGCTCTCACAGCTGAACGATTGGTCGGAGAAAAAACCTCAAGTACATAAAACGTAGTTTATCTTCTTTCATTTCATATATGTTCAACATTTACGAAAAGTGGATAGCTTTCGAGTAATTTTCCGGTCAAAATGTTTGTTTGGAAACCTGATATTCGTGTACAGCTACCCAAAAAACATATAGGAACCAAATATCAAAATTCCACCAAAACTTTCCCCTATTCGCCCTTTTTGAGCACCATCTGATTGGACTATAAACAATCTACATCATTGTTGATTTCTGTAATAACGAAATTTAGTAGCTTCTTTGCCAAACCGCAATGAATCTCGAAATCTAGGTTGTTCTACTAGTGAAAAAAGCCAGGAAAGCTGATAAAATATAGCAGTAAACGTTTGTGTAAATCATTGCAAAGGTTACTTTTGCGGAATAAACAATCGCTTAATAACGGCACTGATGAAATATTTCGTTCCACTTCTTCAGCTTAATGGTACGTTTTGCCCCACTTCAGAAATAGAGTGCCCGTTCAGCAGAATTTAATCAGCAGTAACAACGCCGTCAGCAAAAAATATGAAAGGAAAAAAACAGGAAAATTTAAGGTGCTCTAGTGGACTTTGTTCAAAAATTGCAATTTATCACGCGGACAGTCACGCCGAGCTTGATATTTTTTTCCAAGTTACCTATATCTCCCTCAATCTGGATGTACGACATCGAATGCCTGGATTTCTTATGTGCTAGTGCTAACATATCGTTCTTTTTGATGTAGGTCGACCTCTGCACCTTTGATTGATTTCAACAATCATGCCAGTTTTTCGCGGAACATCTGAATGCCGATGTTTCGGTTGGCCTGTAGTACTCAAAACCTTGGATTGCAATTCGTAGGGTTTATTAGAAGGTCGTTTTTAAAATGATCCACATTATAAAATTAGAATTATCTAAATGTGTATTTTCTCGAAGGAGGTTGTTTAATATGTACATCCATATGTCCCATGCCCTTATTAGACTTTGTGTCAAATGATAAAATATAACGCATATTAAGAAGGTAGCGAAGAGTAAGGGAATTTTGAAAAAACTAGTACTGGTAATACATCGAAATCTATATTACAGTAAAATTTTAGGGAAACTTCAAAAGTGTACTATATGAGTTTTATACTACGAATTTCATTTCTACCGTCGTTTGAACGATTTTCTACTAGGTAAGTTTCTAAAGTGTTACAAGGCTATATCTCGAAAACGGTTTAAAATATTTTCATGAAATTTTACTGAAGTAATAGGGAGATGGGGGAACATATTTAAACATATTTTGACATTTACCTCCTCTCTCTGTTTTGAAGGGTGGGAAAACTTGAAATTTTGTAATTTTAAGTAGAAAGATGCACTTTTGTTTATAAAATTCGAACCTGTACAAAACTACGCATATGTACAAACATTTTTTGATTATTGCCTTGTAACACTTTAAAAAACTCACCTAATGGAAAACGTTGTAAAACGTAGAATTTTATAAATGATCGAAATTGCGTCTAAATATAATCTGGCATGGTGTCAGAGATAATTAATCGTGGGAATTTTAATACGTATTGCATACATACATATATGTGGAAAAATATTCCCTAAGTTATTGATGAGACTTTTTCGATTTCGTTGTTCCTTATCAAATCCATATTAAGAGAATCTTGGAGGAAATGTATATATCACAAAAATGATTATCTACTTTTTAAAAACTACCTTTTTAGCAGTAGTGCGTTAAGAATAATTCAGTTCCTGTACTTTACTGGTCGTTGTTTTAACTCTAGAACTATTGCATAAAATAGTATTTTTCGTATAGCTTAGACTTTTATACTTGACCAAAATAGGTATATATTGCACCCAACAGATACAGAGTGGCACCTTAAAAAACTTCGGTCTATTTTAGTTTTATCGCAAATTTTGCATATAGCTTCAGCTTTCACTTGCTAGAGTTTGGTGTAAAGCGTTTGCAGATTTTTTGAATACTACATTGATTGTCATTGATGCTGGCCTACCTTTTGAGATCATGGACATTAATGGCGTAATATTTTATAACAAGTATCTGGCTCCATTTACTAATAACTCATCTTAATTGTTAATATTGCCACGTATGCATTTTGAACCTGCTGATACCAATTATCCGTTTCAAACTGGTTAAAAACAAATACTTCTTCTTCTCAATCATATTCTTCCTCTGTTTTATATTGTAGCGTATACAGAATATAGTAAATATTATAATAAACAATGTTATTAAGCATGCAGATTTGAATTTCAAAATAAAAAATTTAATATTTATTTTATGTAAATTTAAATGTGTACAGTAGTCTATCAAGCTACCTTGTAGAACGTCAATAAAAGAAAATAACACAAAGCAAATTCTTATTCTAAATATGTAGAAATGTAGAAAGATACGCTTTATACCATTTTTAATAACAGCATTATTACAGTCTTGGTCAATCTTAGGCATCTACCTGACCATAGCTTTGATAGATCATCACGATTAGATACATTTCCTTTACATGAACTGACTTCTATGTTGATTCTGAATAAGACAACTTGTAAAAAACTGCAAAATGTGAACACTGGACATAATCGTTTCTTTATAAGTGAAACAAATAGAACATGACTTGAGTCTATATCTTCAGCGCACAGTTGCATGATCTTATGAACTTTTTGGAGTTTACTTCTAGAATAAAGCGGAATAAACTATTGGGAGAATTCTATTTAACTACTTGTAAGTTTTTTTGTACAACTATTATAGATTTCCTGAATTGTAGAATTGAGAGTTAAAAAATGTCATTATAATGATTTCGCCATTAGCATTTTTATGAAGTAAAAAATTATTTCATAAGATATCAGATAATTATTGTTTTCACATGATGAACTACTTTAACTTGGAGTCATCCTAAAACATAGCAGCCATTATATTATTACTGCACTGGCAATACCATTGCAACATCTTCTTTTTAAAGGTTTACTAGATGGTATATTATGGTAAATTTATATTTATCAAATAACTTGCCAAATTTTACTTAGGGGCAGCTCAAAGGACGCAAGAAGTCTAGACACAGTCTCAATAACGATAAGACCTTATAATTCTCGTCTAATTAGAAATAAATAAATAGCAAAAACACTCGATGGGGGGACGTCGCGAAAATAACCCTAGTGGCAATTAATTAAATGAATGTGCAATGAGACACCAGTTACAAATTGAGACTCCTACCGAATATACCTACTAGCCTTACAGGACAGACCACTAACCAGAAATCCTAGATATACTTGTAATAACAAATTTTATAAATCCAATCCAAGAAAAGGTCATACCGGAACTGGACTCAGACCACCTACCTGTGCTTATATCCTTCACCATCACTTCCCTAAACATGCCTTCATTGCCCAAACTAATCAAAGGACATGTTAACTAGCAAAAGTTTCAAGAAGAACTTGATATTTTGTCACGATATTGATGACAATATTGAGCAATTTACAAACTATACTACAGAAGCAGTCCATGTATTAACTACACATTACGTCTTACCATAACCCAAGAAAGTCCACCTGCGCTGCCCCTGCTCAACACATCTTCGAACTAATTAAACAGAAAAGCAGATTACGACGTGAGTGGCAAAGAACTAGAGACCCTCAATCTCAAGAATCAACTCAACATCACCCACCAAATTAGGCAGGAAATCGGCAATCATAGAATCGCAAGATATAAG
Source organism: Agriotes lineatus (assembly GCA_940337035.1). Classification (NCBI taxonomy): domain Eukaryota; kingdom Metazoa; phylum Arthropoda; class Insecta; order Coleoptera; family Elateridae; genus Agriotes; species Agriotes lineatus. The sequence goes on along the minus strand of OW679195.1, from coordinate 80,889,416 downwards.
ATATGTGGGAAGTCTAAAATCGCATGATCAAGAACTATGAGAAGCCACCAAGCTCATAACACGGTACGGTAGTATGAAATAATATCAACATTCAAATCAAATTGTATTTCTCATAGCGATGAAGATACAGCGAAACTGTTCGCAACCCACCTGAAGCAGACATTTACGCCAGTAATCTCCAATTCGAACAGAAATTTTTCACATACTGTCACTACAACGAAACCCATTTGCCAATAGAGACGAGTTCAACAAGCCCACTACACTAAATGATATAGCAACTTATATTCAAGCACTAGCTACGAATAGGTTATTTTCCACATCATGGAAACATGCTCACATCATCGTGTTTCATAAACTAAGAAAACTAAACATGGCTGTAATAGTTATCACCCTATTAGTCTCTTAAATATACTATCCACACTTTTAGAAAAAATAATAAATCAAAGATTTAATTTCTCACTGGAAAACAATCAAATAATACTGGACTTCCGGTTTGGTTTTAGAAAAGATCTCTCCACAGTACAGCAACTACTTCGAGTGACGGAGATTATCGAAAAATGTTATGAAAATAAACCCCAGGCCTTCCATAAGGTCTGCATTGAAGGTCTCGTATATAAGCTATTACACTTAGATCTTCCTCTTTACATCAAATCAGTAATTATCTCTTTTCTAGAAGACAGAACTTTTGCAGTACGCATCAAAGCAACAATATCATCATCAGAACACATTCGCGCTGGCGTTCCCCAAGGAAGCATGCTCGGTCCTACTTTATTTCACATTTATATTCTAATACCCGATTTCTGTAAATTAACCCTTTTGCCAATGACACTATAATTATAACTCAACATGCTAGCCTAGAAGTAGCCATAAATCAACTACAAGTAGTTACCAATGTACTCAGTAAATGGTTCTAAAAATGGTGCATATCTCTGAATCCCACCAAATGTGCTGCCAAAATCTTCACCCTGAAACGCACCAAGAATCACTCTAGTATACAACTTGATGGAATGAACATCCTATGGGATAACCATAACGAAACCATTAAGTACCTAGGCCGTTTTCTAGACCCACGTCTGACATGGAGTTTTCACATTAACAATAAATTGAATGTCGCCTACTCTAGACTAAGAGAGTTTTGTCCCATGCTAAATCGGGAAACTCCATTACAACAGCTATGTGGTATACTTCCATGCAAAGCACCCTTCTCACATATGGTCGCCCAATATGGTGCACAACCTCAAAATCCAGCATCAACAAAATCCAGTCGTTTAAAAAAAGAGTACTTCGAATTGTGATTAACGCACCCTGGTATATGAGGAATCAACAAATCAACAAATAGAAACGTGTATTTGTAATCTAACTAGAGATTTTCTTTCTAAACTCGACACCACAAAACAATGCCATTCTCCAACAATTAGCTCGCAAATATATCCACACAAGACAAGAGAAAACTACCTCAAGATTTGTATTCAGAAGACATCAACGAATCCATTAACATTGACCTTTACAACTTAGCTGAACCATCACCGTTTGTAATTCGTAAGGAGTCACATACCTCCGTCACATACTGAGAACACCAATACAAATAATAAAATTTACCTTAACTCAGCCATGCATAACATTCTTGTATGTTTATCTGGTTTATCTATTAAAAAAAAAGTTCAAAGGATCTTGACAGACAAAACGAAGAACAGCTTTGTCTTTAAATTTTTTGCCTTTATTCTATTCTCTTGTAGTGAATTTATATTCCTGTGTATGTATTCCATGCTGATTTTTTGTTCATTTTTATTTTTATTTATTTTCATGCAATTATTTTTGGTATGTGTTTCGTATGAAGATACATCTCTAGAACACAAGCAAAAATTTTCGTCCAAACCAGATTTAAAATGTTTTCGTGTAGTAGTAATTTTTTTCAAACTGATTTTTACTTCCCTCGTATGAAAAACGAAGGAAGTATTGTAATCACGAAAAAATCACCTTCACAGATTTCTTCAGATCTTTAGGTTTCACTTTCAGGTCCCTAGATGACGAAAAACAGATTTTCTCAATTCCGGCTGTCTGTCTGTCTGTTTGTTGGCGGTATAACTCAAAAACTATTTGTCGGAGGAAGACGATATTTTGCATACACATTATATATACTGATGGCGCCATAATCTTATATATAAAAATGAATCGCCGTCTGTTAGTAACGCAAAAACTCGAGAACGACTTGACCGATTTGGATTATTTTTCTTTTGTTGTGTTCGTCTTACTCCCGAGGTGGTTTAGCAAAAAAGAAAATTCGGAAAAATCCAAAGGGAAAGCCGGAAAATAAAATCATGTCATAATCCGCATCAGAGCTATTGTGCTGTTTGTGCCGACAATTCTCGGAAGGACAGTTTTGACCTGGGAGGCCCAGCCGCTACCTGCACCCACAGGGGGCGAAGCGAATGCAGGGTCGTCGCAGTCAGTCAGTCAGTCAGACATTCAAATTTGGTTTATGTACAAGTGATTGTGAAAACAATTCGGTGTCGTTTTATAGTGTCCGTTACAATGCCAAAGGTACGACGAGCTAACATAGGTCGTCGAAGACAGTCAGCTGCGCGGGTATCTACTTTACGTGCCAACCGCAATGATGACCAGCGCGCTACGGATAATGAAAATAGTTGTAGCTATTAGCATGTTTTTAAAATGAAAGAAATCGAAAATTCGAATATCGGTAAAACGTTTGCTGAACACGCTAATAGCAAGCAAATCAATGTTCGGGCAGGACAACGTCTGTCGGGTTCGCTACCCCTTAAGAGGTGAAATGGGGTAAATAAGCCTAAAAATCGATATGGGTGTCGTTATTGAGGTTTTTTAGGACGTTGATTGCGAAAACGGCATTTATTTTTAAGTCCAAGACGGTGGACATGACATAAAATTAAAACTTTATAGTGGTTAAACGGGGTTTCAGAGACAAATTATTTTTGAACAGAACAACGTTTGCCGGGAGGGGACGGAACGGGACGGGACGGGAAGGAATGGGACGAGACGGGACGGACGGGACGGGAAGGGATGGGATGAGATGGTAGAGGAGGAGACGGGACGGACGGGACGGGAAGGGACGGGGCGGGACGGGACGGGACGGGATGGGACGGGAAGGAATGGGACGAGACGGGACGGACGGGACGGGAAGGGATGGGATGGGATGGCAGAGGAGGAGACGGGACGGGACGGGACGGGGACGGGGATGGGATGGGATAAGATGGGCTGGGATGACAGAAACTAATTAGTCATTATTTAATACAGAAATAACGAACCTCGCGCTTACGAAGTCGCGGGTACAGCTAGAAAGTAGCATATATTTTTAAGTCCAAGACGATGAACATGATATAAAATTAAAACTCTATAGTGGTTAAACGGGGTGTCAGAGACAAATTATTTTTGGGCAAAACAACGTTTGCCGGGCCAGCTAGTTATATATAACAGCAATGAGATAACATGAATATCAAAATAGAATGCTTGAGTACACTATTTTAGTAGGCATGTTTAGTTGACGTATGTCATCATTAAATTAAGCGTCAAGCCTGCTCGTATATTTGCTACTATGTTTATCTCTTTCTTACTCAAGCAGTACGTGTTATACTCGTATTCTTGTTCATGTTATCTTATTGCTGTTATATATAATTGTGGCCCCATCGGTATATATACGTATATACCTGGAATGAAACGGGGAAAATTTCAGACAAATATATATAGGGTGTGCACCTTAAAAAAATAAAATTTTGTTTATTTTTTATTCAACTTAGTAATAGATACAAGTAATAATTTGCACACAGTGCAGGCTTATTCTTACCAAAAATGGGAGCCAATAGATACAGAATAACTGTTTGGCGGTACAAAAACGAGGCACAAATTAACGTGTTACTAAATATAGTTGCAACGCAGGAATACGAGAGGTCGGTGCTTCCTGGCCCAGGTAGAATTTGCCCAGTCCCTTACAAATCCCACAAAACGTTGTGGACTGCACACGCGTTCCGCCTGCCGTTCGAATTCGTCCACCGGTAACGTTTTTTTTTTTTAATTTAAAAATTGATTTAATTTATTGGAAACGTGAACATATTTTTACTCCTAACTTAATTTTATTTTTAAAATTATTTATTGTCACAATGTCGCCGCGAGAAGTTCGGGGTAAAGCGTTTTACAGATTTTTCGTGTTACTCTGCAAAATTAAAATACAGAAGCCTTTGTTACATTGCGTCAGTTACACCATCCCCAAAAGCAATGCACACATTCTGTGGTTCTTTGACTGTTTTCTATTAAGTAATAATACCTGCATGTGTAGAATACAACTTTTTATTACTAAAATTTGAAATTGCGATAATTAGCTCATTTAACAATATTATTCTAACCGAACGAAATGTCGAATATGGAACATTAAGATTTATTACGGAAATCTACATAAATATATTAAAAATCTGTAACTTACAGAGGGCGAAAAGCAAGTTAAAAAAGTTTATTACTCATTTAATATAAAAATCCCGCTTCAGACAGCCCGACGCTTAATGGGAAGAAAAATTCGCGTAGGTACGAGGTCGTATATCACGCCCAACACCGGCTTGACGGATATTCGACTGCAATATTTTCAGCTTCACTCGTTTTATCCTTTCTTGCGTGCTATTTTATTAGGCTGTATTTTGTATTATTGGAATCTGTTCTAAGTATGATCTGTGGTACAAATGGATTTGTATCGACTTCTTCCCTTTTTATGTCCGTCAAAGCGGAATTCTAGAGAAAGCGACGTTAGTCCATTAGCTAAACTTCATGTTTCAAATTAAACAAATACACTCCGATTTAAAGTAGATAACAGTCGTTAAGCAAGGAGTGGATTTAAAATGGCGTAGTCTCATAAAACGTTCAATTACGTTTTACATGTTCATAGAAAAGTCGTTAAATTTCCATGTATGTAATAGATTTCGATTAATGAGTGAGCATAACCCAGCTCCATTAAAGGAACGATTAAAGTTTTATTTCGCGATGTGTATCTAGCTGCAATGTGATGTAACGAGTAACTAACAGAAAGCCAATTCAGTTCTTTTTCGGTAGTCGATTTCGATGGTAATTTCCTATAATGAACAGACGGTAATTGCCCATCTTATTTTTATTGTATTATATATTAAAATATTGTAAAAATGATTAATTGGTTTAAATTTACATTTCCTGTGGTTAAGTGGAATTTAAAATAGCTGCTTAAGTGACTCATTTGTGTAAGTTTAAATTAAGTTTAGGATATCTTGAAATAAATTAGTCGTCTTAATATAAAACTAAAATGATTAAATATAACAAGCAAATAATTCGTTAACAGTTTTTAAGCAATTTTAATTTTCTTCCTAGTTTTTCCTGATATAGAAATTGTACGATGAAATTATTTTAAATTTAAAAAATTTGTTTTATCTGTGCATATTGCTAGAGAGTACATTGGTGACGTTTTGTTCTATTGAAAATGTATTTATTGTAAATTATATGCCAAATAACATATTTTTTCTACGATTACTACTAAAAGTATGCCTTTTAGCGCTAGCTTTTTTCACTAAAAGTGACATTTTATAATTTAGCTTGTTAAAAGTGAAATCAGCTGTTTACTTTTAGACCATGTGCTAAAAGTAAACAGCTGGTGTGGAATTTAGAATTTTAAACTGGAAGTGATGTTATCAAGTTATTCTAGTTACTTCTTTCGTTAGAGGTAAAGTGTTTTTTAAATAATTAAAGCATTATGTAATGAATAAAGTGAGATGTGAACTATTATAATTACCTTTGATAACTGACTTTGACAGCTGGCTGTAGAAACATTCACCTGCGCGTCAAGGCGATCTCTTTATTATCACATAAATTATAACTGTCATAAATGCAAACCTTTGTTAAATCGACATTTATGGATTAATAACAGTAAATTTAAGGCCGTAGAAAAAATATTGTGTGCAAACTCGTGATAAAAGTGTTTATGCACGAGACATGTTATGAAACTCAGCTTTCGGCTTCGTTTCAAAATTTTAATGTCTCGCGCATATACGTCCACTTTTAGCACTTGTTGCACAAATAGCTATTTTAGAAATCGGCAGTGAAGTAATCCATTGTTTTACAATTTTGGAAGTTAGCTGGGGTGACAGATAAACGTCAACCGACATCAATATAACCTGTAAGAGTTGGTTAAAAATGTAATTCTACGATTTCTCGTTTACCAAAATGACATAATGTGCTTTTTGGAACTGAAGTTCCTTTTTATGCCCCATATAGTTTATTACTCCCGTGTTTAAGTATACAAATAACTATTTTTTCTGCACAAAGTATTTAAAAGTGCTATTATTGACCTTGAAACTTAAAATTGTCCACTTTCGTTTTACTAGGTCTTGGAATTATTTACACGATAATTAAAGATATCATTAAAACAACACGAAAATTGTTTTAGACTTTAACTGCAAAATAAATTATACAATTAGCGTTGGCAGCATTATACCAAAACATTTAAAGCATTCACTTCATACGAACATTAACAGAAACGATCATTGTTAGCGAATAAAGGCGATAAAACTCAACACATTTCTTCTTTTTCTTTGAATGCAATATCTATAGATTTAATGCTGTGCTAAACACAACAGGTTTGGCAACTTATTATTTCCTTCAAAAAATATCTGTAGGTACTCTTAGTATAAAGCAGATTTTGCTAGCCTCGTCTGATTGCTATCCTCAACTATGACAAAATACGAACCTGTCGCTTTAAAAATAATTCACCCAAGATACTTATCACAAGATAATACGATATATATAATATTTAGGCAGAAAATACCTCAGGTACCTTTGAGCATACAATATGTAGTTCAACTGCTGAAGATATTCTATGAAGTTCAGCAAATGTTAATATAAAAGCAGGCTCCTAGTAGATCATCCTGTACCTACATATACCTATTACATTTGATGGTGTATTAATTGTATAAATATAATGCTGCAGAATAAATAACCAGTAATTAATCACGAATTACGCATAAGCGAATCGCTGAAATAATTCTTACAATTTAAATTTAAAAATGGTTTTAGAAACGATGCACTTTTATATTGCGAAATTTATAGATCCACGCTTGTTTTGATTGAAATTTGTAAATACCTTCAATTTATGTCCTAAAATACATTTTAAAGTAAATATCTTACTATTTGTTTGAAAGGTTGACATTTCAAAATAATTATTTCATTTCCTTTCTCTGTTTGACTGTTGTGGATAGCTAAAAACAAACATTCGCCCATGCAAGTTTCATTTGCTCCAATATAAGAACAGTTCGTTGTGTCAATCAATTATTCTTTCTAACAATAAACAGAAAAACGTTAGGGGAGAAAGACGGCAATGCGTGTTGATGTTAAATCTGAAAGTGTCCATAAAGCTGTAACCTACAATTTATATTTAAATAACTCGCCGTTTGTAAATAAAATAGTTAATACAGGGTGATTTATAACGGGCGGACCAAACTTCAATAGTTTGTTGGGGAGGTCATTTTGAGTAAAAATGTTATATGAAGATAGGTCGTATTCCATTGAGTTACTTAACTACAAGAGATCAAAGTTTTATTAAGGGGCAGGTAAAGCTAAAACCGCTCCAAGTAGCCAATATTTCAAGCGTCATATCTACTACGTATGTTCTGGGTCAATCATATCCAACTTCTTTTTATATGATAGCTTGTAGTTTTATCTGTCAAACGTTTTTCTCAAAAACGAAACATAAATTTCAAATTCTGTTTACGCCAATGTCCTAGACTTCTTAATATTTAGCGAATGGGATAATTTCATAAAAATCGTACAAAGGGTACTTGACTTTTTCAAACTTATTTTTGACATTATTTATGAATGCATGTTATTTTTTTATCTCATACACTAGCACTGTGAAAAAGAATAATTCTGATATAAAAAAGACTAAGATTGGACAAGCCGTTTGGGAGAAAAACTCTTTGGAGGTACATTGCAAGGTGTTTTTAAGATATTTTTTAATGACCTTTCTACCAATAAATTGCCATGAAATCGTTTGACAGATAAAACTACATGCAATCATACAAAAAAAAGTTTGATATGATTGGCCCACATACGTAGTAGATATGACGCTTGAAACATTGGCTACTTTGAGCGGTTTTACCTTGACCCGCCCCTTAATAAAACTTTGATCTCTTGTAGTTAGGTAACTAAATGGAATACGACCTATGTTCATATAACATTTTTTACTCAAAATGACCTCCCCAGCATGCTGTTAAAGTTTAGCCCGCCCGTTATAAATCACCCTGTATAAAGGATAACCATGTAGATTAAATTTATAACTTCCCACTCTATTGCGATTTTTAAAATAACAAATTTGCGCTGTTTCGTTGCAAGGATTAATTATTATCTTATTATGTTGCTTCGGTCTTAACTCATTTTGTAGAAACTAGGGTAATACGAAATGGCGGTTTTAAATTCATACTTTATGAAGCAATATAACCCTTCAGATGAATATGTTAATATAGAATTCAACATCATTAAATGTATTGCTATTAAAACCGGTTATTCTCTTAAACTAATTTTACCTATTTATTATAAATTTCAAACTAAACTTTCCAGGAATTTAACTCCGATTAATAATTCCGAAAATAAGCTCTTTCATTCAATTCCGTATTACGGTACAATTTCTTTGTCTATGAAAAACACTGGAAGCAAATATAACTTTCGCTTTTTCTACTACTAATTCCCTTCAGAAATTATTATTAATTTTAATAAATATCCTACCCCTTTAATAGAACGATCTGGTGTCTACCATCTCAACTGCTCGTCGTGCTATTGTTTCTATATAGGTTAAACTGGACGTAGTTTAAAAATAATAATTAATGAATATTTTACTTGCTTCTGAAATAACAGCTTTATTATTGGTCAACCTAATAAATCCTCTTTTGCCAATCACATTTTACAGTTTAACCACAGCTTCTACCCTAACAAAAACTATACCATTTTACAAACTGTTAATAAAGACATTCTTTTGAATTTGCTTGAGATATTTGAAACCCTACAATAACAAATTCAAACTCGATGAGATTTCATATTTTGACACTAATTATATTTTTCTGAGTATTAAATGATTTGGGTACTTCCTATTGATTCCATCCCTTATTTGGTCCTGCAATTTTTAAAGACTAAGTGCCCAGGAACATTTAAGGATTCAGTTAATTTAATCTTCGAATGATACATGCAAGCACCACTATATTTCTTTGCAGTAACAGCAGCTCTATTCAGATAGACGTTACATAGTTCTGTATTGTTGGGGTCACGTAGCGTCCTCTAATATGTTTATTATTTAATATGTAACACGCCATTGCTGCTATCAAATTTACATTTTGTAAACGTTGTGTTCAACAGTATTATAGTATTTTATTGGTTCCTCACTTGTAAACATCAAGTTATCAAGTCACTGTATTAAGCAAAAAATTGTAGTTTAACAAGTTACTAACTTGTAAAATCTTTACAAGTTAACTATCAGTTTTACAAGCGTGCTCATAGAAAAATGATAGCGTGCAAAGCCAGAGTTGCCTTCATTAGTATGTGTCATTATGATGAATTTAGTTGCTTGTCAGTTTGACATTTTAAATAAATGGTAAATTTCTAGTTATTTACAAGTGAGGAACAAATAAAATATTCAACAATACACGCAAGGTAACAGGTTTTACTGGCTCAAGAAGGTGACTGGCTCGCCTGCGGCTCGCCAATCATATCCTTCTATTCGCCAGTAAAAACCCTCTTACCAAGCTAGTAATGTTAAATACTATAACATTACAAGCCAGGTAAAACAGGTTTTACTGGCGATAGGATTGGGATGACTGGTGAGCCGTTAGGCGAGCCTGTCATATCCTTGAGCCAGTAAAAATGGTTACCTGGCGTGTATTGTTGAATGTTTTATTTGTTCCTCACTTGTAAATAACTAGAAATTCACCATTTATTCAAAATGTCAAACTGTCAAGCAACTAAATTAATCAATATGACACATACTAAGGAAGACAACTCTGGCTTTGCACGCTATCATTTATCTATGAGCACGCTTGTAAAATATAACTGGCTAGCCAGTAAAAGATTTACTGGCTAGCCAGTTAAGAAACATTTTCAAGGTGAATACAGTGACTTGATAAATTGATGTTTACAAGTGAGCAACAAATAAAATGGTTTACCTATATCACGTGGTCCATAAACAATGCATTCCGCTGTTGTCATGTTGCTTTAATAATTAAACTGCTGGACAAAATTATTGCATGACCGAAAAAAAATGTTCTTAAAGGTCTCTAGTCTTTTCAGAACAGAAACAGTTGTTTGAATTTGTTTTTGCAAAGTGTAGTTGACCGCAATAAATTTCCCTTCATAGTACCCCTTTTTACTATTGCGAAGCTGTAAGACTTATAAGAATATGAAAAATTTAGTTTTCAGAATATTTTTTTGTGATGCGATAATTTTGTCCAGCAGTTAGTATAAATTTGTTACAATAAGTAGATTGAACGCTTTATTTCCTTTCCATTTTCTTGAACCAAACTAGGAAAATCTAAAAAAAATTATATGTTGTGAGAAAATCATTTTAATAGATACACGTTGACAAGTTTAAAATTAGTAGTTTTAACTTTATTGGTCATAAACTTATCAAAAAAAATCTTATCGTCGCCTTGTATTTGGTTGAATTAAAATGCGATCAATTTGCAATTGATTTATTTACAAATAACTGACAGCTTAAGAAAGAATGCAGATCTATCTAACCTCCTCATAAAATTATGTTAGTCATAGAAAGTGCAATTTATTGTTTTAATACAGTACACTATTGTGCATTCTTAACAGCAAATAATTTATTAGAAGTTGTTGAGTTTATTGCTTTATAAACAATAATATTGCACGAACGTAGCATTTCAAGGTCATAATCGGAATAGTTACGTCGAGCTCTCGTGCATTGAAATTTGATTGAAATGTTGCCTTTGCAACCCAAAAGGGCATTGTGGCCCACTTAATACTTTGCTGCGCTTTTAATTGTCACCGGATTCCACTTCGAGTTCGCAATGCAAATCCAGCAGTATAAAAATGTCGCAGTCTTTGCTATCGTAGGTTTAAATTTCCATATAAATTAAGAGTTAAGATCATGCGCTCGAGTGCCCACTAGCGGGAATTACAGCTTGAATTATCGTTTCCAAGGAACTGCGAACACGAGGAAATAATTGCTTAAAGTTGTTAAAATATCGCCGTTAAAGGAAGCGATCTTGAATCATCTTCACGTCAGATTAATTTAATTTGTTATGTGAACAGTTTGCTCCGCTGCTTTTCTTTGATAGTTTTGTTCTAGTTCTAAGCAGATACTTACGAGCACATAAAAAACTAAAAAGTCGCCAAACTATGTAACTACCCTAGGACAAGCTGGTTATATCAGACGCTTTCAGTTGTAACTATAGCCCAGAAGTGTGCTCTAGATTTGCGAGTGAATGGAATGCATGGCAACATGAAGATTAACCTCTTGCTCTAATAGGGTCAACTTGGTCTGTCAAGTGCTGGCACACGTGATTCACTAAGAGCAAAATTCGCACACGCAAAACTAACATTAAGGGACTATTCAGACGCCTCTTTATTAAATTAGAATTTATCCAGTTTTAACGAGAACAGTACAATAATTGCCATTGTTATAAAATGGACGACATATAGTCTTGTCTGTTATTTAGGAAAGTACCTGGTGAACAAATTTCAATTGAAAACCTCAATAACTATAAGAGATAATTATGAAAAAAATGGAATCTCCATCGTCGATATTTTTTTGAGAAAACTTAATGGTAAAAACCAAAATTGGCTATCATATTTTATTTCCGAGTTATAAAAAATAAAGAAAAGTGATTTTTACGTTCTTCGGGCACTTTTTTAATAAGAATGCAGTGGCGTAGTCAATTTTTCAAAAGGAAATTTAAATTCGAGTTATGCCATAAATCTATGGTTTTATATGGAACTAATAGTTGACTATAGCATCATGAGAAAGAGAGTTTTTTCTACTCAAGTTATATATTGAGAGGGTATTAAGCCCACAACTTGGCTCTGTTTGAAGTGCAGGATAATTGATGTATTCAATGAGCACAGAGTTGGGATATTTTATGTAATTGCAATTTTAAACTAAAGTAAAATATTAAATGCATTGATATTGAGATAAGGGAAACAGTAAATTAGTTGGAAAAAGGCACGCAACGACAAAGCATATTTCAAAGGGTTTGAATTGGCTTGTAAATAAATTAATATAATTTAAAAGGAAAGGTTTGTTAGCTGCATTTGAAAAGGAGCGTAGTTGTTAAATAAAAGCAAAGGATAGTGAAAATAGTGAGCAAAGCAGAAAGGTAAAGCAAGATGAAGCATAATATAATATAGAATATTGCAAAGAGCAATGCTAAAAGAAGGCAACAGAAGAGAAAAGATAGTGACGCGAAAATGGTGAACTCAAAAATCAGTGTATTTAAAAATATAGTGCAGAACAGAGCAGTGACAATAATAAATCGTACACTTTTAATTATAAGGGTTAAAGGCATTAATTTAGATTTAAGAAAATTGTAAATATTAATTACGTACTCAAATTGACTTTCATTATCAAAATTAATGTCCATTAACATAAGAAAATCAACAGTAACTTAGGAACCTGATGCTATTTTGTTTAAAAGGGACAAGAGAACAATTGAATTAAAATTATCTGAAGTTTGTCGAATTTGTGCTCTACATTTGAATACAGTTTTATATTAATAAACGAGCATTTACCATTCTAAAAGTATTGCATTTTATTGTGCATAAGTGCATAAGTGGGAGTGTTTGTGAGAGGTTACACGAAATAAAATATAAAATTTCCCAATCCCATTTGCGGCTGAGGTTCGGCAGCGAGCACATGAAAATTCCGAAGTTCGATTACGAGCAAATTAATCATTGGAGCCCAGAGATCGGCACTGCAAGTGATCAACAGAGTCCGCAAGCACGTCCCAACCAACGTCTGCACCTGGGGGAGCATCTCCAGCAGGAAATCGAAGCAGCATCACTACGAGCAGCTCGGAAGCCATCTTTACGAGATAGGATTAAGCCTGCAATTTGAGGGTTAGGTTTAGGATAACGCACCAAACTACAAGATCAAACCTTCCCGGAGAGGCTTAGCGTATTCCCAAGGTCTCAGTTACTTGGTGTTTTTCGAAAATCGAGTAGCGTCAGTAGATTGTGCCGGGTTTGGCGAGAACCGAAGCGTCCATAAACAATTGAAAGAATTGACGCGCCTTCTACGTCAGAACAAGCAAGAGGAGGTGACGTCATCCTAAAAAACAAGCAAGGGGATGTGTTTTTATTAATTGCCAAGCGGGGAAAATCCAAACAACTACCCTGATGCGTTTTTCACAAAATTTTCACCCTTAGACGTTCAAAGAATCGCTAAAGCACTGGCGACATTTTGTGTCATCTGTCAGATTATGAATTATATGATCTACTAAGAACCGCGCAAGTCAAATAATCTAAAATTTATGGCGATAGTACAACTCTGATCCCACCTGAGAATAGATCTTGTATTTTTGCCGCGAGCTAGCGTAAATAAATATTGCAATTAGATAAAAAGAGGGGATTTTCACCCATTTTATTGGTGTAATTAAATGTTACATTGCATTTTTAACCAGCCTATAATTTATGACAGACAAGTTTGAGCGCAGTGTGATACAAATTTGCCCAAAATTTAACTTATTAAATTTTTATCTAATATTACAAACAGTGCAGTTACAACAAGCAAGCTGTCATAGCAGACTAGGCAACGCAACGTGGAGCTTAGATTTCATTTCAATATACAATGTCGAGTCGATTTATTCATTTTCACTATATTATAGCAAAACTAGCAATATTAAAAGTAATGTTTAAAATTTCATGATTTTCTAGTAGAAGGTTTATGTTATTTGCAATTTACTTGATTAAATAAAACATATATTATTGCGTTCTTACAATATCGATATGGTATATCACGACGGCGAGCATTATTGGTTTTGAGAAAACACAAATTTAGACCTTATAAAATAAGGTTACAGCAACTACAACCAACCGCTGCTGAACCAAAATCAGGGATCCTTTTATTGTAGCATTTAGCATGCCTGCTACTATCATTTTCTTCTTTTTCTCCCCTTCTGTGTATAGGTATAATTGCTCATTTTTCCTCGTCCACATTTCCTACATCCAGTCGTTTGGAAAGTTGTCACTTCATGTTTTCAAGGTATGCTCCTTCGTGCTAATGGTGATGTGTCCCTTGTTATATTTACAATTCTTTCCTCTGCCATGCGATCAATGTCTGCATTCCATTTTGTGTTTCTATTTAATTGATATTATCTATACTCGAGGAATTTTTAAATGAATTGCGGCCTAATGAGAGACGAAATATATGTTTCCAGTGAGACAGTGCACGACCTCATAATACGAGCTAGAATCGTCCCTGAATTGTTAACCGTTAATTTTTAAAAAAACTGGATAGGGACCAACGGACCAGTAAGGTGGCCACCACGTTCGCCGGATTGACGTAATTTTTTGTGGGACACATTAAAGGAGACATAGATAACAATACTAATAATAATATAAACGAACTAAGAGAACATTTTACACAGTGTGCTCGTTCCGCTTATAAAGTTTATACTTAGAAAGCAGTTCGGAGTGTGTAATGTGGATTATGTGTTTAAAATCTGTCTAAAATTTTGTATAGCTTCATAATTTCTCATTCTGAACACTTTTCTTAATAAAATTTTGCCGTATCATGAACAAAAAGGGTAGTTTACCTGAAAATAAAATAGTTTTCGCTTCCCTGTCAGGGCCTACTTGTTTTTCAAAAAATGAAAATATTCTTAAAATTCTTTTCAAACCAAGCAGGACAGAATCCCAAAACCTTAAAATAAATTTCAACATTTTTTAGTCCATCTCACATCTTGTTAACGTCAATCCTGCGACACACTGTATATTGTTGAAATGAGAAAATTCTCTTCTTAGCTAATTTAAAAAAAAAAGTTTATGTTGAAAATTAATAAAGATAGTTTAAATCTGTTAAGCACATTTTATTTTACTCTGAAAAATGCCTGAAGAATGTGTGAGTAACTTGCCTCCAGTGCCACAAACAACCAAGCTGTCCACATGTATCCAAAACGCAAAAAATGTTTGTTTATAACTCGAAAATAAAAGACGATAGCCTATTTTGGTTTTGACTATTAACTTCTTCTCGAAAAAAGACATGTAGGATGGGTGTCGATTTTTCTATATCTCTTATAGTCTACATTTTCCTATCCTTTACATCCAATTGTGTCGTATTTTATTTCAAATGCGATTTAAAGCACTACTTTTGTAAAAATGCTTAATTAATTTTCACCTTGCAGTTAAAAATCCCAGTGCATCCTATATTCCTGTATACCTTAAAAACACAAATTTTTAGATTATGACATAACAAATTCTAGAGTAGTGTTGCATGTTCAATTGATACAATTATTTTTCATTTTGAATTTTAAGAAATACGTATTTTAAAAATAATAGCAATTCTTTATACCTACCTCGATAAGAACCAATAGTAAAAACTTCTCATCCATGTGGTTTCTGTTAAACATTATATTATTTAAAATAAACTCTTGAGATAGATTTCTACATTCTAGACCAGAACTCGTTACTTTTACAACATAACAAAATGGAAACATACAAAAGCTACAGTATAAATTGGGTTATTGTTTTGCAAATTGGATGCGATATTCGAAGACATATGTAATTGGAAAAAGTTAAATAGAGAACATGTAGCTAAACAAGAAAGTCTCTAGTCCGGGAACATAAAAATGTCGCCTCGCATTTTACGAAATTCAATTTTGAACAGTTCATCTTACGTGCATAGTTACAGATACACAATTTTCATATCTGGTCTATTGTTACACTCACAAATAAAGAAATAAAATATGGAGTAAATTAACAAACTAATTTGATATTCTAACATATACAGATACATCAATTTTCGAAACCATAGTAAACAATTTGGAAATTTGGTGAGCTTGTACCTGCTAGGTTCCTCAGACATTGAGCAGTCCCTCATGCCGAAATTCTCCGAGGAATTACAATGTCCGTGAGCTGTTCCAAGATTCTTGTTGCAGTTGAATTAATTTAAAATCTTAGCTTTTTGCTTGTCTCCTTCAAGGACGTCTTGATAGCGATGGCTATAGATAAATTTATGGAAGATTTTAGAAGTTTCAGTGCTTCTTAGTTTCGCACAGAACGCATTGATTATGTAAGTAAACTTGATTTAAGAATCGCCCATTGAATGTAATCGAAATACCCCAGTGGTTGAATGGTCAAATGTGACATCAGTGATCGCGTGGATTAATTTATTCAGTCGGTAATCAACAATCCAGTTTCATTTTGTTCTTCTCTACAGTTGAAACCCATTTCATTCAATTGTCCAGTGTACATACCCAACAAAAACATACGTGACAGGCTTTTCTTCTGGTTTTATTGCGATTTGTTAAAGAATTAACGGCCCATTCATTTTCCTCTTGTATAGTGTGAACTTCTTTGCCTTGGATTCCTTAAATCTTGGAAAACCTAAATTGAGGACATGTAGGGCTCAATTCTTTGTGAATTATGCTGAAATGTCCAAGTTTAAACCCAATCAGTTAGAACAAATATTTCATACCAGATATTGAGTGTCCGTGACCGAAATTGATATTCAGCGGTAGATTGATAGGATGAAGCAATTAGTTAGCATGCATGCCTTAGAAAAGAGTCCTAGATGGTAGCTGTTCAAGATAGAATATGGTGAAACCTTTAAATTATTCCGTAAGGAACAGATTCAAGAGGAGTTGAAACGCCTTCTATTGAAACATTTATTGGAAACATCGATAAAGATAACTTCGAACCAAATTTAACTACTCGACAGCGTGGTGTGTTTCTAACACTCAGAAACAAAGTTCTGAAACTGATAGTAAAAGAAATTCGAAGTAAAGTATTAGCAATTTGCTCTAATGTTGTTCTGATAATGATTTATAGTCTCATTCCTATACAGTTTCCTCCTCACGGTCTCCATTATCACTACTTTCGTCGATTGACTCGTCATTTCACCATCCAAGTTGCTACTATCAACTCTTACTGATATTGTTTTACGAGTATGTGCAGAAATTACTTTACTATCAGGTCAAGTAATAAATTAATCTGAAAGAAATTCATAGCTTGTCGTAACTAATCATACAGATAGTAATGAAAATCGCGTAGATCATATTTCTAACAGAAGTATAGATAAATCTACATGCATAACCCAAAGCCACTAGAGTTGCACGATGGCAGGGGTCGGCAACCTGCGGCCCGCGGGCCGCATGCGGCCCTTTGCAACTTTTTGCGCGGCCCGCCAAATCACCAATATAACTTTAGGAAAAATCAACAAACTTAGAGCGTAAGCGTGCCGAAATGTGGCCGGTGACAAAAATGCGCGACAAACAGAAGCATAGTAGGAAACCTATTTTACTGCGCAAGTTTAATCCCCACTCCCCAGCGAATACGACGTCTCGCTTAGCAAGTGTAGCATTCTTTCTAGTGATGGGCATAATCGGATGATTTCAATAATCGGAATGTTCCATTTCGGAATGTTTATAAAATCGGAATATCATCCGATTATTTTACATTCCGTAAATGCAAGCAAGGGAAAACGAGCGAAATAACAACAAGCGGAAGGAAGATGAAGTGCGTGCAAATTTACGATGAGAGCACTCGCCGTCGCGTCGTAAGCCCTTATCTGCGTTGGCATCTATTGTTTGGGTTTGTAGGACGGTCAGTAATAGCTATTTACGTTATTAGACCGGTAGCAACATTTTTATGACCGCGCCAATACTTTACAGGTCGAACCGTAGGGCGAGACCTGTATGTTTGGCAAGGCCATAAGAATTCTACAGGTAGTGTATCGTATAAGATTTTTTAGGATACTGCATTGGTAACTAGCGTTTACATTGTTACAAACGAGTCCGGTAGATAAAATTTACCGGCCTAGACCAGTAGTAGTTCTATTACTACTGGTCTAGGCCGGTAAATTTTATCTATCGGACTTGTTTGTAACTATGTAGACGCTAGTTAGCAATGCAGTATCCTAAAAAACAATTTATGAGTTTGAGTCGCACAGTGGGATATGAGGAAATAAAATATTTTTTCAAATTATTACAGTAGTTACGTTAATAGACTTTCGGAAAATGGTAGTGATATTTTAAAGTTTAATAGCACGTAAAGTACATAATAGATAGTATAAAACAATACTTGAATTTGAAGTCTGTAGGTGTACTATCTAATAATTAATCTACGAAATACCACTGCCATTAGTGCCATTCACGACCCGTCGACATTCGCCAACCAGCATATAGCAGTCAAGTGAGTCAATACAACATTCCGTATTCCGTTCAGTTCAAATTGGCATTTCGTTTTCTCATTTTGTGTACCGAATAGTAAAATAATCGAATTCCGAAAGTTCCGAATTTTGTGCACCGAACAGTAAAATAATCGAATTCCGAAAAGTTCCGAAATAATAGGAACATTCCGATTTTTTGAACAATCGGAAACTTTCCGATTATTCATTCCGGATAGGCCCATCACTAATTCTTTCATTTCGCCAGTTTGCTACTGTATGTTTATATGTGCGTTCATGTTGACAGCCGTATCACGTTTCACTACAATATTTTATATTTATATATTTTATATTTACATATTTATACATATTTAATTGGAATTGTATTTTCTTTTTTTTCCCTTTTAAGAATTGTAAAATTTTTGTTCTCTAACATTATTGTTATTATAGCATGTCAATAAAAAATATTTTTTTTATATTTATTTTTAATAATATTTATACTCGTATATGATATAAAAGCACTATTTAAGTTACATTTGAATGTGCGGCCCGCATAAAGAAATTTATTTTGAAAATGGCCCGCCGTCCGAAAAAGGTTGCCGACCCCTGCACTATGGTACACCATTGCCTCAAGATAGGAAGGTTCCAAAAGCCCCATCCCACTCGTAGCTGTCATATACAGGGTGTAGAAATGCTGTACGCACCATAGGGATTTCAATGGCGATTTCTTCATATGAAAATATTTGCTTCCCTAATTATTTTAGAGCAAACTTGTATTGAAGTTTTTTGTAGAGAAATTATTTGTTTGCATCTGTCAAATGTAATGGCAACCAAATAAACAGCAAACTAATTTGTTGATGCTTTGAGATGATTTAGTAATTTCAAGGCACCGCTGATTTGTCTAAAAATGGTATTTTATTTCTTTAAATTTTCGGTTTTCCGAAATGTAAAATGACAAATTCTGGCTTAAATGGATACAGAATTTTTTTCTCTACAAAAAACTTCCATTCAAGTTTGCTCTAAAATAATTAGGGAAGCAAATATTTTCATATGAAGAAATTACCATTGAAATCCCTATGGTGAGTAAAGCATTTCTACACCCTGTATGAGCTACCCTAGAAACTACAGCTCTGAATTACATGTAAATATGGGAAAATATTCAACAAATCCGTACATTTTATATTTTTATTAGTCGCTAAATGTATTACACGTTCATAATTTACTTGAATTAATTGTTATATTACCATAATATGCTATTTCGACATCTACTTGCATTATTAAGAATTACATATTTAGGTTATACAATGTCCGATGACATACGGAATATAGGGAAACGCCAATGGTAAATTTCGCTAATGACCAACGTCGTCTTTGCACAGTCTGTGCTGTGGAGTAATGCTTTGTCAGATCTGGCTCTTGCGCGCATAAACGACTTGGGAAAGTCATTTATCAACCTAGATAACTAAGTTTTAGCTATATTATAATTTAAAATGTGCTTTCGCTTACAGTGCAGTTTCATTATTACTTATGAGAAAAATTATTTTAGAAAAGAGTGATATTCAGAGATTTTATATTTATTTAGTTGTAATAATCACTACTTTATTGGAAAATAAAATTCCCGCATTGCACTTCAACTGTCACGATTACTGTTCGTTCTATACTTTTTTTATTATCAAAATAGACATTCTAACAATTTTGTAAAGTACCATTTTTAGTTTTGAAAAATATATACACCCCGCGAACAGAAAAATACGTGTTCTTATAAACCGTTTTCTTAAATTCAACTTCTTACAAATGTTTCTTCGGTTGGGTTGGTAGAAACTCTGCAAGACCTTTGATGTACCGAATGGCAAAGCTCGTTTCTGAGAATATTCATGAGCTGCCAGCATGACTAATACTCGATAAAGTTATTTGAGAAGTTCACAGTTTCCAATGGATTATTAATAAGTCAGTCTACTTGCCAAATTATCGATACACTTTTCAACAGACAGCATTACGAAACTAAAATTATATTTTCAAATAAAATGGTTACTTTTGTGGTACTGTGAATAAAACTGTTTTAAGTTCAGCTTTGAGCAACCTTTATAATATTATATATATATTTTTTTTATAATTACGGTTTTGTGCTTATAATTAAAGCTTTCTGACGGAAATGCTACAATCTAGAAGGCAATTATTTTTGAAACTGCAAAAACGGTGCTGTGGCCTTAAAACGTCTGGTATTAAATTGACTAATTTTTCAGCACAGTCTTAACAGGCATTTCACCAAAAGAGCAAACAAAGAATTTTATTTGCTTTGTTTTGTGTTTTAATTAGTGGATCTTAAATGTTCAACCACAAGTCTACGAAATATTATACCGAAATTAAATTCTCAATTTCTCCGAAATCCCTTCGTTCTACTGAATTTCATAAGCAAGATTACTTTGGCAGCAAAAGCATTAGTAATCTTAATTGTTTTCTAAATAGAGATTTAAGTATTTACAATTTTTCTCTTTTTTCCAGGTAAGTTCAGCAATTCATTTTACTCAGGTTCACAAAATGTGGTAAGTTTGTTACTTATTCTGATTGCTGCCTATTTAATAAAATTGGCGTAATCCCTGACAGTACAGCAAACGTGTAGGTTGTAACTACATCAGGGAACTGTAATTACTGGCTAACAGGATTGCCTCTGTCTATAAAATAACTCCAATATGTGTAATACTAGCCTAATAACATAAGTAATATTTAACGATCACAATATTATTTGTTTATAGCAAAAAATATTCATTACTGTAGTAGAAATTGAATCCAGAACATATTTCTGTGGTGCGTTGAGGATTTCTATAGAATTTTTTTAATATTTGAAATACTGTTATGTAACGCTACTAAATTTTGTTTCGTATTAGTCAGGAATTAGGGACCATAAATTTGATCATACTGTGTGCACGTGAAGATATAGTTTTTTTTAATGTACACTATCTGGAAAGACTTTGCGTATCTAATTTTATGTTTACATCGTATTTACAAGTTTCTTTTGCATATATCTCAATGATTTTTAGACTAGCGGAGCGCTTATAGTTCCTAGATTTAGAAGATATCAAATTAATCAAGAAATTATTTTTAAGAAATTGTTTAAACAAAGTGTACCGGAAAAGCGTTGCGTAAATTTTAGAATCGAGGTCTTTTGAAAACTGTTGTTCATAAATGCATATTTTTCGCGTAGGAAATGTGTAGAAAAGAACGAGTAAATGTTTACTGAAAGAATTACCTGCATTCATTTATTGTTGTAAAAAATACGGTTTATATTTCGTTGCGTGTTTTTAGTTATACGCGTGTCGCTCCTCGCTGATCAAATTTGGCACCGCGTAATCAAGAGAATAAAAAAATAACGTCGGAAGTAAATAGACGAAAGATAAATTTTGGCCGATTGTTAGACCACTACTAGAGATCATTTTGCCATTCCTTTTTACACATTTCAGACGCTGAAAGTATACATTTAAGTGCATTCGTTTTCAAAATGCCTCAGTGCTCAAATGTATGCTGTGTGTAAACAATTTCTGTAGCATTTGTCAGAAATAATTTCGATATTAATTTGACATCATCTGAATCTAAAAAGAAGCCGCTTTTCATTAGTTTAATAATCATTGAATATGGTAAAAACATCAGTTGAAAAATAATATAGCTTATCGGTTACTTAATTTTAATTTGTTAATATATTAAAAAAGAACCACTAAAGCTAATTCCAATACAAAATTTACTACGCTGTCACTTGTCCTCATAGCTGAGTTTGGTCAATATTTTCTTATTGATATACAAATTTCACTGTACTCTATGTGGACACTTAGAATTTTATATTGCAATTAGTTTTCCAGTTGGTTTATATACAGGGTGAGTTTTTATGAATGTTTAGCATGGGGATCTCGGAAAGTATTGGAGATAGAGAGGCGGTTAAATGGGGAGAGAATTGCAATTTTACGAGCTCAATTTAATGAGCTTTTTGTTTTTTTGGAAAAAATGCAAAGCTAACTAGATATTTCGCAAAAATGATTGTTTTCTAATTTCGTTCGCTGCCTATAGCTCTGTTATTATTGACTTTAGAAAAAATGTGTAAAGGAAAAAGTTTCTTAATTATGTGCCTAATAACACAGTCTAACCAATTTTTTATTTACGCTATAATTTTTGATTTATGACACAAACTTGTGTTTTTTCTAATGGAAACAATAGTCGGCCACGACTTTATAAAAAGGGCCATTTTTCAACGATTCTAACGATATACCACTTGACATAGTTAATTTTATAAATAAATAAATTATGGCTATTTTTCTCTTTTTGTTTTCGAACTGTTTAAGTAGTAGACGATGGAAACAATTAATAGATGCAAGCAAGAATTATTGACAGGTGCATATCATTTAGTTTGTAATTAATGTTGATTGAGGCTTCGTAAATTATCAATATGAATTTTTCTAATCAAGAAAAGCGTGACATGATTGAGTGTTACATTTTGTGCCATAAAAATGCCGTACAAGCTGCACAATAGTATTTCGAACGGTATTTTGATCGTTGTCAGCCTTCTCTACCTACCTTTAAGAGACTGTATGATAATTTAGGAGAGTATGGTTCTTTCTATAAGTCAAATAAGACTGCAACAAGCATTAATGAAGAGGCAGAGGTAAACGTATTGGCACGTGTAATGCAAAATCCATCGATTTCAACCCGAGAAAAAGTTACATAGACAAAATTCATATTGACTAAACAAAATTTTATATTAAAAAAAAATACTTTGCTAGCACTGAAATGAACATTTACATTTTGTACAAATAGTTAACCAAAATCGAAACTTTTTTAACAGAATCTGTGTTTATTTACCAAGTAATTGTCATTGTTTCAACAAAATATTTTGTCAAAAGGAGTTTAACTAACCAAAATTTACAAAAATTTATTGAAGAAAAACAGAAAAACTTCAATATTTTTTTATACACATCAGAAGCTGTTTAACCGTGATCATAGAGTACAGTTGTTATGCGCAAACCTATGACAACATAATTATTAATTCGAAACACTATCCTCTGAATTCTTTTAATACGCATCAAGTTTGTTTTTAAAATTATTACAGGCTGAGGTAGACAATCCATTTATTCGCAATTCTATTAGAGAGAAAATATTTTGTAGCAGGGTGGTCTTTATTTATATAGATTTTTTTTAATTCTGACCATCTCACCCTTTAACATTTTTCCAAACAGAAAAATAAAAGCCCTCTAAAAGTTAAAACCAATTGGATAACCGTAAGAAGTACCTCAATCACTTTGTCTTAAAGACCTAGAGGAAAATAAAAAAAAATGTATTATTACAGGTTCATAAATTTATTAAAATATACATCAAAGATAAGGAATACATTGGCATTAAACAGGGAAAAAATATAAAGAATCCGTGGCTTCACAGAAACTTTAAAAATAAAATGTAAACGTTGCATAAAAGCCTCTTTTTGCTAAGTACTGTCTGGATATTTCTTACGGTAGTCCTTTACTACTTGTAACAGAAACTCTTTTTGATCCTCTTTCTTAGTTAAAACGCTGTTAAACTTTTCTATAACCTTTAGCACCTATTTTAATGAAGTCCTTGACAACATTAAGGTTTTGAACGGTCAACAATCCTTTTTGAAATTCTTCTAGATAGTCCCAAGTAGCAAGATCATTTTGCAAGGACTCGTACAAAATTTTTATCACTTGATAAATGCTGCAGATTGAAAATGTGTTGAACACCAATCATCATCACGGTGACCGAGCGTTTCTGCAACATTTTCTTCATCACAAACGTCAAACGATTTTGACTCACTAACCAGTTTTGGTTCATGTCATTTAACACTCGGTTGTTCCTCCTTAACCATATATTTTATTTTTCAGTTCTATGTACGATTTTTTTTTGTCAATTTCAACTCTTCCAACATCCTTTTCAACATTTCAATTTCACATTCTTCGGGAGGTACATTACCTACAGTTGGTACAAATACAAATTATGAGTATTTAGTAGTTATCTAACACTCACATACTCACATTGAGTGAAATACTCAAATCCTGCAAAACACAGTTGACGCATTCGCCATTTTGGGGAAACCGCTACCAACATTTCGCTAGGGGAATCTAGTTACTTCCGGTAAATGGCCAGTCTCTCATTTCTAGGGTCTATAGAACCCACCTACCGGACTCATGGTAAGCTGGTAGATAGTATCTACCAGACCACTAAAACAAAACAAAAATGTGAGCTAATGAAATTGAAATCAAGCTTAATTTTGAAAAATGAAACGTATGTCGATTATTAATTATATTAATGCTCAAGAATGAAATACACATAAAGTTAATTTTTTTGCTATAATACCTGTCAAACTGTTGTTAAGGTTGGCAAAATTGACAGTGAATTTTCTTGGATGATGTTTTGAGCCCTGTCTACCCGTCGCGCTGACAATTTAAAAATTAATTAATTTAGGTTACCTTGGTCTCCTTCAGTTTTTCCCTTCATTCCTAATGGTCTTCTTTTCATGACATTTACCATTTTGTATTCTGTTAAAATAATTTAAATTTGTTTTTTGTTACCGACCTACCTATTTATTTTCATAATAGCGATTTGTCATTCTGACTCTGACAGCTACTTACGTTACCTAACCTCTCAGTCTGATTATTAAAATTAGTTACTAGAAAAAAGAGGTAACAACATAAATTGTGGGTAGCGACCCAAACAAATACCAATAGAAACACTAAAGATTTGACACTGACAGGTATTATAGAAAAAAAAATAAACTGTACATAACCTAAACTATAGCATAACTGTCACCGACTGTCATGTCAAAATTTTATTTGAAAATTAACATAAAAACCAACACTTAAACATTGTTACATCTGCTACATCAATCATTTCGATTATAAAAACTTTTTGTGTCTCATTAAACATGTATAATTTAAATGTGATAATTTAAACAAAACTTGATTCAAGTTGGTTAATTATTGTTTGTTGAATCTAAAAGTTTAGCAAAATTTTGTTCAACACTTCCAAATAATAATAAAATTATAAAAAAATAGAGTATTTTATTGAATGCAGCCTCTAATATTTATTCTGTTATGGATCAGCTAGATATTTATATATTAACAGAAAATCCTGAAAAACATAATCATCAGTTTTTACAAAGTTTCGGCATGTGTGGTTTTGCTAACGGGCAACATTTTGAATCTTTCTTCTGTTACAATGTATTTGTTAATCTGTGGAACATTTTTGTGGCGTTCCGCACACGACAACGAAATATAAGTTTTGTCTTCCACATCAGCATTCTGTATATGATCAGCTTTAATAACATCACAAATTATATGTACCGGGTGGCCATAAATATCTGATATCACATCACCTTTGGAATCAACACCGCTTTATTAAAGTGATGAATCCAACTAAACTAAATGTCATTAATGTCATCACAACTAAAATTCCTATCTGTCAAAAATTATTTCAGATTGCAATAAGTCATGGAGTTAGAACAGGAGATTTTTATAATCGAGTCGTAGGCTAAACTGCAGAATCCAGGGCACATTCCCCTCCTCTTATTGCATTTTATTACATTATATAGGTACCAATACTTATCGTAATTGAAATATAATGCTAACCAACATTTATAAGTAGCTAATTCCATGGCTACCGGGATCTCAGATATTTATGGCCACCCGGTATATACAGCGTTATTCACGAGAAATGGCGCCCCTAGCTAAATTGGATAGGCAACACATACATTTTCACAGGCCACTTCAACTCATTTTGTAATTTAAAAGAACCAAATATCTGAGACAGCTTTCTTAAGTTGGTTGTAAGGTTATCAGATAAGAAAAATGACGACAATAATTGTTTTTTATTAATGCAATATAATACAGTAATCATTATGAGCGTCGTTTCTTGTGAATAACCCTGTATATATCCTCATATTAAATTATATTCAGAACAAAAAGTTATAAAACCTTTAGGAAGCAAAACCAAATGTTATACCCAGTGACAATGACTACATTTCAATTAATAATACAGAGTGAGCATTATAGACTGAGGAAAAAGCGGGAAATTTTGAATTACATTCTAGCATTTTTTTGTTTTTATGTTTCTCGCAGGTGTATCACCCCAACTTTCTATTTAAATGGTGGCACTGTAAGTTTATGTCAAATTCGAGGTTAGCAGGTTTGTGTCAGTTTGTGTCAAAACTTTTTCCTCACTCTTTAATGCTCACTTTGTATAACAATGAGCGTACAAAGTCGATACAATTTATTTATTTATAAACGTCATTTGTTTTAAGTGCAATTTCTTTCACTGTTTTGAAATGCCACAGTAATACGCACTTATTGCAAATAGTATATAAAGCGTTCTCGATTAGGCATACAATTCAAACTAGAAAATGCATTTGAAAAGATTTATTACAGTTGTGTAACGAAATCCATTGCGACGGAATTTTATTAAAATGTTATGTAAAGTACATATATCCATCGTTCACATTGTTCGTATGCTTAGCATTGCAAATTAAGTTACTGCCTGATGACGTGCAATCAAAATATTTCTATTCCAGTATATAAACAGTTTGAGATAACGATCTACGTTCGCGATTAATCAGATGCCTACAAAAGAACTTCAAACAGAAAAATGTATTTCGTGGAATGGAAAATTTGTCTATACTTAAGCAAAATTTAAAACATCAGTGTTTACTTCTGGAGGGTCTAAAAATACTGCGAAATATTAAAATGCGAAGTTTACCTAGTTTTTCAACGAGAAAGTTAAAGTAAATCCCGTTAACTCGCCATTAAGTTTGGTTATTTTTACTACCCAAAGTGTGGGCTGGACGGATGTCATTACGGCAAACCTGCAAAATTTGACAATAATTGTAGGAATTAGAGGTTCCAAAATAAACTGTTTATGTTAGAGTTTTGAAATCCGTGTTGTTAACATGTTGATACCTCTTGCTGAGAGCTACCAGTCACAACTTCCAACTGCTAGAACACAGAGCAGGAACGAAGTGTATTTAGTAATTTGTATGTTTAAACAATGTACGAGGATCACTACTTTGGATAGTTTCGAAATTGTCAGAACTTGGAAGCCTAAATTGTACTAAAAGTATTATTACTTACTACGCTTGAACTTATAAAACTATCAGTTTAAATGACCTAGTAACTTATCACATGGGTTGTTCATAAAATTATTTTTTATATTGCACATTCTATGTCAAATCTAATACAATTAAGCGTATGTAACCTTTTTCCTAGAGGTCAGGTTTGTGTATATAAATAAATTGGTCCCAAACAAACCAACACTTTATTCTTGTTTTATTTCCGGGTTAAGTATAACTTATTAAACGCGATTGGGGCTCGATAAAGCATTCTGCTTTAATCAGTGTTTTAAATTTTTCCATAATCAGGTCAAGCGTTCAAACGTTTCAGAAACAGAAAAATGGGATACTTTCTCGTTACAAATAGATTAATCATCGTTATATTTATTTGCCCTGTTTTTGAAGTGTTACAAAGTTCAGTTTATATTTCTGTTCCCCTATAATGTGAGGGAAGAGAGCAACTTGGACTAACTGTTGTGGTAGTTTGGTTGCCTATATGCCTTTCTGACGGTACCTCTAAATGTAGCTTTACTTTGTACTTCACTTCCCTCGTGTGAAATTTGACAAGGAAACTTAAATGATCGAGTTCCGTGTATTAATTTATAAAAGTTTTTTGCACGCCTGATTGAAGTTGGTTCTATAGGTGTAAGTTTCAAACCATCATAAACTAGTGAAAGTTCAACAGTTCAATTGTTTATAATATAAACGTTGCTTAAAATGGGGCTTTATATTATTTTATTTTATTTTATTTTATTTTATTTTGAGAAACAAACAGGCAATAAGCCTAATTACATGTTTCTTAACTCAACATAAATTTTATTAATATACGAAGCCAGTTTAATTTAAATTAAATACTCAAGCTTAAATTAACTTAAACTTAATTGTGATTTATTATGTATATCCAATTTTCAGAATGTAAGAGGATCAGACAAAATTCATCATTCAAAATCTAAATCATATAAATTGTTCCTTAAACGATTTAAAGAAATGCCAAATAATTCAATATTTGTACTGTTCTTGTTAATAATAGTACACATATTAATAATAGGAGAAAATAATCGTATGTTTGTTCTTGCAAATGGTATGTAGAACGAAAAAATAGGACGAATTCCATGAGGCGGGATTCGAATAGAGAATTGTTGCAATATAGCAGAACAATCGAGACTATAATTAAGTATTTTATATGCAAATATTATGATGTGAGTAATTCTTCTATGCTGTAATGTTTGAATATGGAAGTGATCACGTATCGGTTGATACGACCCAAATTCAGGACTAACCCCAAATTGTTTATAATATAAAAATTTTATAAACTTATTTTGCACTTTCTCAATGAGCTGCTGCAGATATTGAGTATGCGGAGACCAAACGGTACATGCATATTCGAGGTGAGATCTCACATACGCATTAAATAAGATAATAATAGGTTGTATTTGACTAAATAAGTAAGTATTTCTTATTATAAAACCTAAATTCCTGTTGCAAGTGCCAACTGTTTTCTCAATGTGATATTTAAAATTAAGGTCCGACGAAAAATGTACCCCAAGATCCTTAAAGTTCATAATTCGTCGGAGATCTTTGCCATTCATTACATATTGTGCATTTATACAATTTTTTTTAATCCCATAGGTCATAACAAAACATTTAGATAAGTTAAAATGCAATTTATTGTTTAAACTCCATTGAAAAATGCTGTCTACATCAGCTTGCAATTCAAGTGCATCCTGTTCACTGTAAACAGGCTTCTACAACTTTAGATCATCAGCGTAGAGCAGACACCTCGAATATTTAATGACACCAGGCAAATCGTTAATGAATAATAAGAAGAACAGTGGTCCTAAATTTGAGCCTTGTGGTACACCCGATGTAGCATGAAAAGCTGATGAGTAAGCTCCTTGGTAAAAAACTACCAGTTCTCGATTTTGAAGGTAAGATTTTATAAAGTATAATAATTTACGTGAGAAACCAAATAATTGCAATTTTTTTGTTAAAATATTATGATTTACTTTATCAAAAGCTTTTTTAAAGTCCGTGTAGATTACATCCATCTGTCCCCCTTTATCAATTTCAAAACTAATGTCATGTACGAAAAGCGTTAAATTTGTAACAGTCGATCTTTTTTTGAGAAATCCATGTTGAAACTCTGACAGCACACCCCTTACATGAGAATAGATTTTGTTATATATTATATACTCAAATATCTTTGCCGGCACAGGTAAGACCGCCACTGGTCTGTAATTTTTAATATCAGTCCTTTTACCGTCCTTGAAAATTGGTACTATTTTAGATCTTTTCCACCTTTCGGGGAATATAGAAAGTTTCAATGCCAGATTGAAAATTATTAATAGTGGGAAGGACAAACTTTCCCAGCAACCTTTGAAAATGTAACTAGGAATGCCGTCCACACCACAACTTCTACTATTTTTTAATTTTCTAATCGCCTCAATAATGTCATTTAATTTTATGGAATCTATATTTAATACATCTGGTAAGTATAAATCACTCCCTAAGATATTATCATCATTATCCAAATCCCTATCATAAATAGAAGAGAAATGTTGTGCAAACCCTTCAGCAATATTCACGTTTCCTGAGAATTGTTGATCATTCAGTGTAAATTCCTGAGTGGAGGTGTCATTAGATTTTCTACTTTTCATAAAATTCCAGAACATGTTCGGTTGGTTATTAAATACAATACTATCTTCAACGTTTTTTATATAACTTTTATAACATTTGTCAATATCTTTCTTTACCTCCGATCTTAATCTTTTAAATTCTGATAAAAAATATGCATTTCTCTGCTTGTTCTTACGAAAGTACTCCTTTAGTTTTATTTTTTCTATTACATCATGCGTGAACCAATGTGGATAGCTCTTTTTATTAATGTTAATTTTTGGAACACATAGGTCAAAAATTTCGTTCAGACGGTTGTAAAACATGTCGACGGCTTCATTTACATCTTTACATAATAGTAACTCTTGCCAATTACAATCATTCAACAGATTGTACATTAGCAGGAAATCCGCCCTTTTAAAATTATACTTACAAGGGATATCCAACCATTCTTCACGCCTGAGATTATGACAATTTTAGACCTTTCACAATTAACACAGTTCAGTGAATGAAAATCAACATATTTTCTGATATTACAAATATGCACAGGAGTCATCAATCTCCTGGTCATTAGGCATAGGAAAGCTACCCTAAATACTCAGTGGATTATTAAGTTATAATTAGAATCAGATAGTGGTTTGTATAGTGTATTGCATATAAAATTGAAGATGCTGTTAAGACATTTATAAATTTAAAAACCTCCGAAATGAAATTATCGGAGGAGGCCAACTGGACAAAATGGTCAGTTTGTCCGTAAATCCTAGGGGTCAACTGGGCAACAAACAAAAAATTTTTGTACAAAGGTACGAATTTAGGTTATTTGCAGATTTAAGATTTGTGTGTACTTAGTACAAACATTCCTGTGTAATGTAAAAAATGTGTGTAGGCCCTAGCGCGAGTCCCTTGCCCAGTTGACCCCTATACTTACAGGTAAAAATTAAGTATCGGGATTATAGAGTTGACCGTTTTCCCAGTTGGCCTGCACCCGAAATTATCTATCAGTAATGTTAACCCTTCTTAGATTTCAATTAAAATTTGTAGAATGGAAAGTGCAGAGAGCGCTTTTAGATTAAAGATAAATATTTTCAAGTTCATGGTTTCAAGATCGTTAAATTTAATTACATCAGTTTTCAGTTTGAAACGTTTACCTGATGAAATTTTAAATCAAATTGAAAAGTTTAAAGGTTGCTAGAGAGATCAGAGTTCGTAGTTGGTTGTTAGTAATCTTACATTTCAAACCTAAAGAAGCTAGCTAATGTTAAATGTCACGAACTTTCAATTACTTTGCCAGATAGTCATGATCATTAAAATACATTATTTCGAATTGTATCAGTATGTAATTTCGGCAAAAAAATGTCGTTTTACTTCTTCCTCTAATCAAAGAGCATGCTCTTTGCTCTAATCATATATTTTGGAAGTTCACAACGACAACCATAATATATCTTTAAAGAAAGGCTATTGTATCTGTTTATTAATTAATAAGAATACATTTTTAAATGACATTACAGATTATCTTAAAGTGATGGCAAAAGTTATAAAAGTGGCATTTAGTTTTAACATCCACTCTCAGTGATTATTGTAAGTTATAGAATTTTATGGAATCAGAATCGGTTCTAATTTTTATAAGCAATTAGTTTGTATTTGTGACAATGTAGCAATGTCAACAAAATATATAAATAAATAGAAAAGCATATGTGTATTCCTGTGGAAATTATAATACGCCTTTAATAACTGTCAATTTTAATGTTTATCCTTGAAACAAAAGTATATTCCCTAAAATAAGTTCGAGAATTGACATTGAATCGTGTATGCCACTAAATGCAAAGCGTTCTGATGTACGAGTAAATCAAAACATTGCTATTTTAGATTATTGTATCAAGTGATGTTAAAAGGGAAATTCATCATTAATTGTCGTAGTTAACTTTGATTTGGGTTGCGGCCTGTAATGCTGCACCAATTAATCGGGCGCGATGTTATCTCCGACTTGAAGAGACTCACTTAGAAATTATAAATACGTTATGCAACTGAGTGTAAATAATTGGAAGGAGAATGAACCAAGCGACCCCTAAAGTAGTTGCTGAAAATATCCAAACGTAATTAATTTGATTCATATACACTTTGTCGAGCTCTTATTAACTTCATCAGTAGATAATGAATGAGTAATTTTTCGTATCTGCTTATCACCATTAAATTACTTACTTAGAAGCCTTTAAGTCCTGGGCGGCTATGGATTGTAAAGCGCATGTCTTGAAAAATCCCAAGCGTCATAATTAATTAGTTATTTGACTTGTCAAAGCCAATTTAAAGTAGATCAAATTAAGTTTATATCTTACTAGTACATTATTGTTTCTTAATAACTGACATACAAGGAATATTATGGGGTACATAATACCCTGGCGGGCATTATGAGTTACTATGGTACGCGAATGATCAGAAATGACAACCCTCAAATTTCTGACCAATCACGTACCTCGATGTGTCGATGCGTTCACAGCAATAGCTGATCATCCAATATAAACTTCCTACTCCATTATTTAGGTTATTAAGAAACACAAGCAAAACATAATATTTTGTATGCACCACGGGGCATTACTAGATGTTTATACACCCGGGCGACTTTCAAGCCCTCGGGCGGGTATAAACATCTTCATAATGCCCTTGGTGCATAAATAACTATTATGTTACATTAATTTTTCATTAAATGATTAATCAGGAACAGAGTCAAGTCTTATTTTCGTAGTGGGCAATCGAATAAACTATTTAACTCAATCTACCTATATGTAAATGCGTTTCGTTAAGCATACTGCTTGAAATTTTCTAAAAGAAACTAATTTTGCTTATACAATTAATAACGTGTTTAGATCAATTTCAATGATAGTTGGTATAACTTTCACTCCCTCCGGTACACTTTGCATGAGTTAAAGTCAATTGTGGGCTAGTATTGGTTATTATCGATGGAAGGCGATAGCTGTTAATTTTGCTTTCAGAAATAAACATTCGTTGGTAAATATTTTTGTATCTTAATAGTTGTTAACTTTAATGTTGAGGCCGGGACTGAAAAAAACCTGAATGAGTGAATGTTGAAAATAGATGAGATCTAGTTGCCTTTATGCTAAGGAAGAAATTATGACAATTGCGTACGAAATATTTAAATTTTAAATTCTCAATTTTACCATCGTTTTCTTGGTTGCAGATATTAAGTCTACATAAAAGATTGAACTGCCCTTTGTGAAACATTTTTGAATTACTCCTAACTAATAAGTTTGACAACTGAGAAAGAATTGCTACTGTATAGACTTCATCTGTTTTCAAAAAAAAATTTTTTCTAAATTATAATAGATATCAAACATTACAAAGACAAAAATACTAATGACTGTCTCTTCCTGGAAAAAAGTTATCGGATTTGTCACTAAAATGTTACTGTCTGATATGTGCTGTGACATCCATTTTTCGTCCAATATACATCTTGAGTGCTACTACCTGCTCCACGTTAGAATTTTAAAGTGTTTATTGAAAAATCTGAATTTTCAGTTTTTGCCTTTTGTATGCCATTCGTTCATTATCAAAGATAATATTGTTCCCAAGATGTCATATTTACATCCATACGGCGCCGGCGTGACATGAATGGTCGAGCCATTCTGAATTCTCCGATTTTTCTTTAACTTCAAAGTAGTTGCTGATTTCACAAAAATTATGTAGTTTCATAAGGCTGATTAAGGCTGATTAAGAGCTTGAATCAAAAATCGTAAATTTCTAAAAATGGAAAATGTTAAAAGCAATATAAAACTGCAGGACAGTAACGAAGTATACAGTACAGTATCTACATTCTACATACCTTATTAAGTTGTTCTCTGAATGTCATTTTTTGGCAGTGGTCTATTGTGATATGTTTTATCGGACTTTTTCCACTGTCTATGGTGTATATAATAATGATAATAATAATAATAATAATAATAATAATAATAATAATAATTTAAAAAAAAAAACTCATAACTGGAAGGCACCGGGTGTCGACAATATTCAAAATTATTGGTACAAGAAGTTTACCAGTACACACAACAAATTAACAAAGTACATCAACGAATACATAGCAAACCCTGAAGAACTGCCTGCTTTTCTTACAGAAGGTGTAACCTATATGCTGCCAAAGACAGTTGAAACCAAGAATCCTGCAAACTTTAGGCCCATTACATGTCTGCCTACTATGTATAAAATAATAACATCCTGTATAAATCATATCGTCTACGAACATTGCCAAGAGAACAACATACTCGCAGAACAGCAGAAGGGGTGCAGCAAACAAGGAAAAGGATGTAAGGAACAGCTGATAATCGATTCAGTAGTATTAAGTCAAGCTTATAAAAAGAAACGGAACATTTACACAGCATACATTGATTATCAAAAGGCATTTGATTCTGTTCCACATTCCTGGCTTTTGGAAGTACTTCGTATATACAAAATAAATCCTGCACTGGTCACGTTCTTTCAAGAATGTATGGAGAGATGGAAAACTACAATAATCGTTAAGTCGAAAAATATTAATATTAAAACTAAAATTATTAAGATAAAGAGAGGTATTTTCCAAGGCGACAGTTTTAGCCCACTATGGTTTTGCCTAGCTCTAAATCCTCTTTCCAATTTGTTAAATTCGACAAACAGAGGCTATAATATCAGACATGAATCTAATACCTTATACAAGTTGAGCCATCTGATGTACATGGACGATATTAAATTATACAGCAGTACTTCCAATCATTTAGAACAACTTCTTAAATTAACAGAAACGTTCAGTAAAGATGTAGGTATGAAGTTCGGATTAGAAAAGTGTAAGACGCAAAGAATACATCAAGGTAAAAGGTATGTAGAAGATTACAAATTAGATAATAATGATGTAATACCGAGTATGTTAGAAAGCGAAACATACAAGTACCTAGGTATTAAGCAATCTCAGCTAATAGAAGATAAAAAGGTTAAAGAAGAACTGAAAATCAAATTTATCGAAAGAGTTAAACACATAACTAAATCTAAGCTAAACTCAAAACATATAATAAAAGCTGTAAATACTTACGCTATACCACTGCTAACATACTCGTTTGGTATTATTGGGTGGACAACTACTGAGTTGAAAGATCTTCAGAGAAAAATAAATACACTGTTAACCAATGCCAAGTTTCACCATCCTAGGTCTGCAACCGAAAGACTCACTCTTCCACGTGAGGAAGGAGGCAGGGGATTAATTGATATATTAAATCTACATAATAATCAATTACGCAGTTTAAGACAATATTTTACTGAATCACAAGATACATCGATGTTACATCAGTCAATTGTATTATCAGATAATAATTACTCGCCACTCGATCTAGGCAACGAGCGCATCTTTCCTATAATCTCCGAGAGCGAAAAACATGAGACCTGGCTGCGAAAAGCTCTTCACGGTAGACATGCTCACGATCTAAATCAACCTCATGTCGATAAGCATGCATCGAACGCATGGTTGGTTGCCGGTGATTTGTTTCCCGAAACCGAAGGTTTTCTGTTAGCCATACAAGACCAAGTAATTAACACAAAAAACTACAGAAAACATATAATCAAAGATGGAACACGTGATGATGCATGTAGATTATGCAAGTCCTGCCCTGAGACGATACAACACATTATATCAAGCTGCCATACGATAACACCGACGGATTACAAATATAGACACGACAACGTAGCTAAAATTATTCATCAAAAGTTGGCAGAGAAATATTCACTTACTACTAGCAGTCTTCCATATTACAAATATGATCCTGAAAAGATATTGGAAAATGAATGGGCAAAAATATACTGGGATAGAACTATATTAACAGACAAGACCATTCACTACAATCGCCCAGATATTACGCTCTTGGATAAGAAACACAGGGTAGCCTATCTTATAGATATCACAGTGCCAAATACATCTAATTTACAAGGAGCATACACCGAAAAGAAACAAAAATACACCGATCTATTAATAGAAATCTCTCAGATGTGGCAACTTAACAATGCTTACGTAATTCCCATTGTACTTTCAGCTACTGGAGTCATTCCTCGATCCCTACATGACTCCTTAAAGACGCTGAAATTAGATGAGAAATTATATATGTTCTTGCAGAAAGCAGTGATTCTTAACACTTGTAACACTGTAAGAAAATTTTTTAGCATCTATAACTAATAGATGCAAATAACATACTCACCTAGCTTTGGTTAACTGCGACCCGTTAGGTGTAAGAAACCGTAAAAATCATTACGAGATTAACAGTCCGATAAACCATAATAATAATAATAATAATAATAATAATATTTATTGATATATAATCAAAAGGTGAGGGGTCAGGAAAAATCCCGAAACGTCGTGTGATATACAACCTAGACAGTGGAAAAGGTCCGATAAAACATATCATACCTTATTAACTTTAAATGTAGGATTATTCATAACTATAAGACTAACAGTACAATTTAGACACCCATCTTTGTTGTGTATTACGTTATTTGCTGTATGACGTTTCTTTGAAGTTCTCCTGTATACTGGCGATTAAAAATTCCCGCTTGTCACTGTCTCGTGATTTTTGAGCTGTTTAGTTGCCATCCTGAGTCATCATACATAAATGTGCAACATTTTTCAATCTGTTTGTAATTGATGAAATAATTAACTGTGATTTAATCGTACCACTTCAAGTATTGATTTTTTACCTCTAACCTGATGTACCCATGCACCAAACAATATTGTACCTATTTATGTTCTATATGGCCAATTATGAAGCACAATGCTTTTGCTGCAATACTGTGAACTTTATTGTAGTTTGCTTTGAGGAAGGAATAAAGCCTTCTGAAGTATTGACTGGGATAAAAGAACTTCTTTTGAATTGCTGCCCTGAAGAATGAATCCCAACTACTTACTATATCGTTTCAAAAGCAACAGGCCATGCCGAAATAAAAATACAGAAGCATGGAATTGAAAATTTTGAAATCTTGAATGCTACCTGTTTCTTATAACTTCAGTCTCTTAACATTTACTACGTCCAGATGCATTGGACGACTATACTTAACACATCATATACTGCATGATTGACTTGCTAAAATATACTTAAATTATGTATTTTTTACACATAAATAGCTTGCCTATTTAATTATTATATACAGGGTGCATCATAATTAGGTGTAAAAATTAATAAAAGCTTCTTTAGACCAAAACAAAGCAATTATCTTAATACATATTAGTATCAAAATGCTCCCTTAAAAAAATACAAGGTGTTAATGAAACAAATTGTGGCTATAACTTGGAAAATAAGCATCCGATTAATTTGAAAATACATTATAGTAAATACAAACTAACAAAGCAATGACTGAAAAATAGAAGACTTTGGCACATGTTCAAAATGATCCCCTCTAGTCGCAATACAAACATGTCACCGCACTTGGTGAATATTATATCATGTGAGCAAACGAAAATGAAATCAAGCTTGGCTTTGAAATATTTGTTGTATGTTGTAAGTTTATGTCAAATTCGAGGTTAGCAGGTTATGTTTTGCGTCAGTTTTGACACAGACTGACGCAAAACCTAACCTGCTAACCTCGAATTTGACATAGACTTACAGTGCCACCAACATATTTTTCATACAACAAATATTTCAAAGCCAAGCTTGATTTCATTTTCGTTTGCTCACATGTTAGTTTTTTATTATATAGGTACTCTAGTTTTAACAAGTTTCATTACCAGCCTCGAAAATTCTATGCTGCAACTGTTCCCTCCTATTAACTACTATCAAAATTAGGCTACTTGATTTTAAAAATGCATATGCCTACTTTCCAAATATTCAATTTAAAAAAATCATTGACACTTTGACATCTTTTTAAGAGAGCATTTTGGTACTAAGGTGTATTGATTGCTTTGTTTTGACCTAAAGAAGCTGTGGTAAAATTTTTACGAGTAATTATGACTCAACATGTATAGGTACATTTTTTTAAATCTATCATATGCGCAAACAGAAGATTTATCAAAGATGCCTTTGGAATTTTGATGTTATGTGTATTACAACACCAGAAAATATGAAGCTGTCATCTGATATTGGTTACAAAGTGAGGTTGTAATCGTCTTCTTCTTCTTCTTCTGGTGAAGGCTTTAGAAATAAGTCTTGATCACAGCTATAATTATGTTGCGATATTAGCCATTGTCAGCCACTATCTAAGGATGACATATAACATTTTGACAATTTAAATTTTGGTACATTGCTTCAGGGTTGACGACACAATTGAAACAAAAATAAATACATATACATTCTTTTGCTTGAGAACGGGATTTCACCAAAAAAGTATGTCTTGGTTATGTTGGCACATTAGGTGAACCTTGTGTTTGTATATATATCCTTCAAAATCAACTTCTGCGTAATCCATTATTGACAGAACAGTCCAAAGAAGTTCATAATTCGATGCTAAAAAGTCTATTTATGTCCTAAGTAACTTTCTTAATATTAGCAACAGTAAAATGTAAATGTCCCATCCATTAAATTAAAATAATTTCGTTAACGTCAAAATCACGTTATTTATGTGTGACTGCCAAGATTATTACCGGCGTCGGCCTTCCCAATTTTATTATTCCCGAACATTGCATTACAGTGAAACGCGAGACCGAAGCAAGATTCTTATTCCATGGAAGACTGACGTAGAGATTCCATTTCCTTTGTCATGAATTTAAAGTAAATAGAATATTCGCGCAGCATTCGCCCGGGACTAATCTATACCGTAATGTCGCTCCAGCATCCAGTTATAGGAAGAAGCCTATGGTACCCGTCCTAGTGTCAGATTTTTAATAATTCACCAGCACCCCCATCATGTTATTTATGAATCGAACCGTCTTATTTATGCTTACCGCGTAAACACCTTGATTTATAAAACATTTATTTAAGGTGATTTAAGACACTGCGAGAACTGCTCCCGGAAGTCTTCCTTAAAATTTGATTTGAAATTCGATACTTATACAAATGCAGTTTTACTTTTTTATTATGTTGGCCTTTGCACGTCCATGGAAACACCCTTGTATAAAGGGCCTTCTCAGTTGGAGAAAATTTGCAAATGGTCTAGATTTAGAATTTTTTCTTCTATTAACAAGAAGAAACAGGCGGAGACAAGTTTTAGATCACTTCCGTGATTGCTTCGCACGAGTGTGACGCCCGCGAAAAGAATCCTGGGACGAACTCTAGTTACTATTACTTATCGCAGGCATAATAGATATCTATCTCAACAAATGTAGTCCTTATTTTTGGATCAAATGTTCCTTAGTACACTAGGAGTGACCCATTAAAAGTCCCCGCCCCTAGGGCGCCAACGGCGGCCAAAGAGACCTTAGCAAAAACATCTTTCGTTCAGGTAAAGTATCTTTTCTGTTTTGAACGCAGCAAAACATTGTTAAGAAAAATTGGTTAAAATCTAAAATTATGACGCCATGCAAAATTTCAAAAATATCTAATGACTTATAAAACCGTGATTATTAGAAGGAATTGAAATTAAAATTAAATGTTTCATCCCATACACACGGTTTCATCAAGGTAGGTCAATATTTCTAAAATTTGCGTAGGGCTATAATTTTTCATTCTGAACAACTTTTAATAACATTATTCTGTAATATGAACAAATAAGCTACTTTATCATGATTTTTTCTTACAAACACGCAATTTCTTCTTCTGCTTCTTGCTCCAAAAAATTGCAACGCCGGCATCGAAGAGACGGATCATTTTTGAATTCTTTCGGTATTTTTGTTAATGTGTAACGTTTTGCTGATCAAGGCCGCCCCAGAAATTTTATGACTGAGTCTGTTTTAAGATAACAGCACGTTATAAAGGTATGGATTTTAGACCAGTTCATTTTCTCCAAAAGTAATATATTGTGAAAATGCTTTTGGTCGTAAACGACAATTTTTAACTTTAAATGCATTCACGGTTATAAATACAGAGAAATCGAACACGATTGAAAATCAACTGAGCATCTAATACACGCAACCCATTTATCATCGGTGTCACTCATGTTTAGGAAACCCAATCTGCCGATAGCAGTAATGAATTGACATATTATGGGAAGCTTACTTTCCTGAAAAAAAAAAAATCCAACTTTATGCACACGTAATCCACATAACTTATATAAATTCAAATGCGAAGAAATAAAATTAGAAAATTATCACATGGGAATTCAAAATTACTTCAAAAACGTAAATGCTCAAAAATGTCAAGTCAATCCTTGCATTCAACATAGAACATTAAAGTAATTCGCTAAATCTATAACTATTATTGGCCACGTGGTCTTTAATCGTTTGTGATGTCTCTGTATATTGAAGGCGTATTAAGATACTTTTCTGCAACTCTAAAATACTCAAAAATAAAATAGAAAGATAACTTTTTTATTTCTGGAATTGGTCATTTACTTATGTAATTCCCAATTATATATATTGTTATATCATTGTTGTATCATTCGATTGGGACATCGGCTATACTACGTTTAACGAAAATACATATTCAGAAATCAAGTTACTGGGACGGCCTCGATTGTGCAAAGCCACTTCTACACGTTACAAATTAAAAACTCAGAATTAAAACAAATGTGCTTTCAAATAAAAGTGAGCTGTGTACAACCGATTCCCCAATAAACACCAATATTCTATTCAAATTTAGCACTCATTTGTAGTAGGGGCTACCGAATCTGTTCTTTAAATGCAGTCTAGCATTTAGTTAGGTGCCGTTGCTACGGCAACTGTTTAGTTTAAAACTTGCATACACGTATAGCTGTATTAAAGCGAGTCGAACTCACGCCCGAACGTCCCGTGTATTACTGTGACCTCGATTACAGCAGCGGAAAGCACTGACTTACCAGGCCCCAATCTTATCTAATCAAACCAGTCCCAATTGAACCTAATCTAACTCAACCTCACTTTATCTAACCTCGTTCAATAGATAGCACATCCTTAGCTCTTAGTGTAAAGTATTAGATTAAATTTAAACTGCAATTGCAGAAGAATTTATAAAGGTGTTAAAAAAATATTGATAAAAGCACCCCGAAAAGTGCTATATTGTAAAAATGTATTGAAATATTTAACCCCCTAAGCAACTGACATTTATTGAAGCTAATTATGAATTTTAAGTACAACACAAGCTAAATGAGTGTTATTACAAAATTCCAGTAAATTAATATATAAATTTCAAATTACTTCGATTACAGTCTTTGATGTAAAAGCTTTCTTTATCAAATCAACTGGTATTCGTGTGAGTCAGCAATACTAATATCATACATAAAATCGATGTAATATACTCATGCGCAGATATGCGGTAAACATTTTATATGATCAGTTTATATCGACTCTGTTTATTATACTCGAATATAAATTCTTATTGGTATTTATTATTAAACAGAATAGATAGAAATAGAGACAAACGATGCAAGAACCCAACACCATTTCAATAACTATAAATGGAGACGAGGGAGAGGTGGAGGTGTCATATATTATATCTTATTTCAAAATAAATATATTTGGGAAATTTCAAAATAAAAAATTTATTTATGTGCGAGTTATAGAGTTTCTTTAGAAATTTATATCAGTATAAAGGCATATGCAGATGCTTGATCAATGACCATGCAGGAATGGCTGTTGTATTTTTTTTATTTCTATTGCTAAGAAATGGATGGCTGATTGGTGTTGGCAAATACTATTTATTCATTTATTGTTCATTGAAATGTTAAACAGTGTTTAACATGATCGCTTTCTCGAATGTTAAGATACATTTAACATGCATCCACTCATTTACCATACATGCACTATAGCAACATCACACGTATTCATGATAGTCCGATTTCGATTTAGCAGTTTTTAGTAATTATTATTGATTCAAAATTATTGCCTCAATGAACAATAAACTAATGAACGCAGTTCGAGGGGTAACTGTCTTAACATTTCTCACATAAATTACCACTCTTGCTTCGCTGCGCTCGCTCGAGTGGTAAAAATATGCTCGAATGTTAAGACCCCTCTAAATACGTTAATTACTATTAACGCACTCGATTCCTTTTCAAAACACCGCTATAAGGTTCATTGGTTGTAAAAAATTTTCTGCACCCTAAATAACAAACGCCTCTCCTCCGGAAACGAAGTCAGCAGATTAAGATGTATTTCTGGCCCTAAACCTTTGATTTCGACCGGAACGCTGTGGAAACGCACTGCAATTCATCATCGTTTGAGATTAAATCAATGTGTCAATAGGGCGAAGGGCAAGAACAAAGCTCCCGTATTTGGGTCGCTTTGTGAACTTGGCGGAAGAAAGTCGACAATGGAGGAATGAAAAAGAATGGTCGTCTTTAATATGCAAAGGTGCGAGTAGCTGGCCCACGTTACTGCAGATTAAGCGACTTAATGAAAGCGGCAGAGGTTTTCGTTTCAGCGTTTTTATTATCCGACACCGTTAAGTAAGAGATAACGATCATAAAGAAACGCAAGTGATAGTATAACTCACCGGAAGCATTCTTACAGTGATACCACTTTAGTATGCGTTTATGAATGTTTGTTAAGTTTTTAAATACCAATTTAATATTTTTGTAGATTTCTTTTGCTAACAACAATTTCTATGCTCTTTTTGCCAGCATAACTTCAACGCAATTATATCATAAATGTTTCAATATGCTCGTAGGATTTGTGTTCTTGTGTGAAAATGAACTATACGCGTTGTACGGATAGACTATACTTTAGTTATCCACAAGCAATTTGTATCTCAAATATTTTAAGGTAGACTTTTTTAGGCAAAATGGTCATATTAAAGTTACAACAGCCGGTTGAAAGTCGGTATTTAGAACGTGCCTTTCTCTGGGAAGATGGAAGTATTTGAATCTCACGGAAACACAAGGGTAAATTTATGCAGGGTTTACCTCGTAGGTCGAAAAATTGGACGAAGCTAGGTTATTAGTACGCGTTTAGAAGAAATAAAAATTCCTTTAGTAGAGTTGTAAACTTTATTAGAGATCATTTGCGAGGTGTCTACCGCTTGACAAATTTTGGCTTGCGAAACCTACAATTTTTAATAATACATAGCGGTATCGAGAAATTATATATTGTCACGTTCATGTACGTGACTTAGAAGTTCGAAATTAAAAGTTGCTCTGATAAGCTTATTAGAAATTTTGAGAACGCCTACCGAGTTTTCTTGGTAATACTGAACTGAGAATTTAATAGTTAATAAGTAAACTTATTAGACTTAAATTATTCTGCAAACAGCAGAAAATAAATGCAATTATTTGTGCTTAAGTGTTTTTGTTAATCTCGAAGCAGTAGCTTTAGTCTTCCTATACAAGTGTATTTTGAGTAAAATGATTGTCAGTCACCTTGACTTTAGACGAATTTGCGACAACGCTATTTTTGTCAATGAATTTTATGCATAATTTTTTCCTAAGCTAGTAGTGTTTATAAGCAAACACTTATAATATTTTTGCAATGCTCTTTCCTATGAAATTATAATGTCAGTTAGCTTTTGAGCCCACCGCATAGATGGCTTTCTTCATCTACATCAGCCGTTCTTTATCCTGTTTCTGATAAATGCGTGCCCCATAATTCTCCACCTCTTCCTGTTTTGTACTTCTCTATACCAGCACAGTCCAGTCGCGTTTTTGAGATTATCCGACCACCTCATCACATATCTTCCTCTGCTTAGACTTTCTCCCCATGGTATCCATATCCATCTTATGATCTTGTTACAACATTCTTCTTGTTTTCTTACTGCGTGGCCGTCCCAGTTTCATTTCAAGCGTACCACTAGTTGGAATACATCGGTCACCTTAGTCTTCTTTCAAAGCCATTCATTAGGTTTGTGGTCTCCGGGACTTATGTTCAGCAT
This sequence comes from Agriotes lineatus, assembly GCA_940337035.1. Classification (NCBI taxonomy): domain Eukaryota; kingdom Metazoa; phylum Arthropoda; class Insecta; order Coleoptera; family Elateridae; genus Agriotes; species Agriotes lineatus. The sequence goes on along the minus strand of OW679195.1, from coordinate 80,845,459 downwards.
GCTTCTCTCTATTGTTCTTTGATTGACACGCAGTTTGTATCTAATGTTTTTGATAAATGTGCATGTTTCAGATCCGTATGTTACAATTGGTAGTATACACTGGTTGTATAGTTTTGCTGTTAGGTTCATTGGTAGCTTCATCTGCATTACGTCTTTTAATTTGGCGTATTCCGCCCAACCAAAACTTGTTCTTTCAACCTCATCTTTTTAGTTTTCTTTACTAAAGGTCACTAATTGTTCAAGGTGTATAGAGTTTTCTATTTCTTAACGCTTTTGGATTCTATTCTGGCCTCTGCGTTTCTTTATTCATTTGTCATTGCTTTTGTCTTGTTTGCGTTCATTTCAAGTCCTACACTCTCCGCAGATTTATTTAGTCATCATTGTTTCTAAATTGTTTCTAATTCCTCTCTACGCATATGTTCTGCGCTATCAACATGATTTCGTCTTCAAATCGGAGGCTGTTAAGTCGCTCTCTTTCTACCAGTATTAATTTATTTTTCAAATCCAATTCCTTCAATACGTCTTCCAGAACTAATGTGTATAATTTTGGAGACAGCACATCTCCCTGCCTTACACCTCCTTTTACTTCCTTTTACAATAAAGGAAGTATTGGATTCACCCCAAAAGTTCGAAATTGAGTTTTCAACAGATCTTCACGTTTTAGAGTCCCCGGAACCCAAAAAACATATTTTTTTTCATTGGTCTGTCTGTGTGTCTGTCTGTCAACAGAATATCTCAAAAACAAAAACGAGGTATGGCATTGAAACTTCATATATAATTTTTGTGTACTATGTGGTTTTTTTCGATTTCTTGAAAAACGGCTCTAACGATTTTTTTAAACTACATTTTTATTACATTTTTAATGTGTGTTGATGCGAGATAGGTGATTTTCCAGTTTAATACTTCTAAAATGGGTTTCCTTTGTTTTTTCTATTTTTTTATTAACTTTTATTTTAAATAGAACACTCGGTATATTATTGCATTTTTGAATTCAACTTAAAATTCTAGAGAAAATCGTACGGCACTCATTAATGACCAATAGAAAAATTAGTTCACGAGCCATAACCAAGACAACAACAAAATTTCTTGGAAATTTTTTGTAGGTAGACATTACTTCTTTTTAGGGTTTGTGTCGTTACGATTTTCTTACCGAATCTGCATTCGAGCATTAATTCATATCCGGAAATTATTTTTCGTGCATTTCAACAACGTCCGAATTTGCCCTCGCGTCCCGCTCGGGCAAATTAATACGACGTTGTTGGAACGCACTCAAAAAATTTCCGGAAAGAATTAATGCTCTTATGAGATTATATGTGAAAATTTGTCTCTTGAACTAACGCCCTATTTTGTACCGTTTTTGTAGAATTTGTCATTTTTGAAAATTTTTGATAAATGCTTAAAAATTTAAAATCAAATTTTTGGCTAATTATAAGATCACTGTAAAACTAAGTTGTGTGCGTGTATCACATCAGATTTTTATATTTACTTTTTGTGTGCATGCATTTTAACTATTTTCTTTTTATATATTTTGATGTCTTCTTTTACCATTCTTCTTGCTGCTTTATTAACCTCTATATACCCTATTGTGTTTCTATTAGCTTCGGTTATGAGGTATCTTCTTTTCTCTAAAATTTTCTTTGTTGCTTGGCTTAATTTATCTTTCTTTTTTGATTTGCTACTCACTATATTGTTAGATGAATTTTCTGTTTTATGGTTTATCAGTACTTTTTGGCGTTTTCCTTCAATTTTGTTATATTTGGTTTCGGTGTTTTTTATTCATTAATTTTTCTTTTTGAGTCTCTGTTTTATATAGATCTTACCTGTAACCAGTCTATGGCCACTTCCGGTGTAAAAATTATTTACATGTTTCACTAAATTGTTATTGTTAGTGTATAATCTATTTCTTTCTTAGCTTGATAATTTGGACTTACCTATAAAAATGCATGCAATATAGTTATTTTTCTTCCAGAAACCCTACTAATCGCTGTCCTCTTTCGTTTCTTTCTCTTAAACCGTATTTCCCTACAAATTCTTCTGAGTTATCAGTATTTCTACTTCTCTTAGCATTGAAGTCGCCTAATATGAATCTACGATATATTGCGTTCTCTCTCACAGCTTTTTTGTGTTCTTATAAAACTCTTCAACGTCTTCTTCTTTGTAGCTGCTAGTAGAAGCACAGTTTTGTATTAACTTTATGGGGGGTGGTATTATTTATTCTCACGACAGCATATATGAATCTATAAATATGTTATGGGAATCTCTATGTAATAAGTGGCATTGTATCCTTATGTATTATTAGTCCGACTTCCCTTTACTTTCGTCTGGTTTTCCTTTATAAAAGAGTGCAACTCCTTTCTATATTTTGTGAAGGCTTTCTCATCTTCTTTGATTTTTGAGATACCAATTACAGGTGGCGTGGCTCTAATGAAAACAATTTTTGCATGTGTAAAATTGAATTGACCGTAAAAAAAATTCCTCATAAGTTACCGACAAAAAAACCTTTTTAATAATAAAATAAGTGTTCCAAATGATGTACAATGCTAATAATACTGAAACTGTAACAAGAACTAGTAATGCACATCAATTTTCAAAGAAATAAAAACAATGCAGCCGGTGGAATTCCAACCCGGGCTCTCGGGCGGAATCAAATTGCTAGTTAGACGCTTTAACCGCTCGTCTACAACCGACCACCTATCGTGCTTGCTTATCGCTGCTTTATAAAGGACGCAGCTACACTAGACCGATAGCAGACGAACTACGCCCGATCGGTACCAATGGAAATATGACGCAGGCAGAGACGCAGGCACAACATACGTTTATAAAAATGGATAACTAACAACTGATCTACTCGCATAATAATTTAAAAGAGTGTACTGTGTGGTTCTTAGTATTCATATGTATTTTTATTTATTACATTATGGACAGCATTTAGTTGTACATAACATCCTAAATTGGTTATCGGGGAAGGTCAACAATATTCTAAAACTCTAAAACCTTATCATGCCATAACACGATTCTTTTGCCAACATGAAATTTAGAAATATAAAAGCTAATATCAAGTGTAATCTTTAATTCGCTAAATATTATGTAAACGTAACAAACTAAAAAAAATATCTGAATCATTTTTAATTTTGAAGTTTTAAAATACATATTGAAAAGAAGAAATATAATATTTAACGAAGGCTAGAACAAGTGAAATTATTTCATCCCTGGAGTTGGCTAGAATTCACAGATGCAATTTTATTTTTGACAAAAACGTGTGCCAAGATTTGATCAATGAACGCTTATACTTGGCACGTTTCTAATTTTCGTAACGATTTCCGACTGACGTGAGAAGTGGAGCAGAATGACAGTGTGTAATGCTGGCCTCTGAGGTAAAAGTTATTTTCTGCAATTTCAAGTCTCTGTTTTTACAACTTGTGTACAGTATACATTTGACGTCATTTTTCAGAGTCTGCCAGCACTTTGACGTTGGTCTCAACTAGGTAAATAGCAAAAATCACTTTAGTTACCGTGACGTCATGGATCACATATCAATCACTCTATCAAATCAAACGACTTCCTGATATAGTTTTTATAGGGTTTGCTCAACTCTCAGGAGTAAACTTTTGGTCGAGAGGTGGGTCAGGCTACCTTGATTTTGAGAAATCGGTTTTCCTTATACCAAATTTGTTAGTGTTGAACATAACCATAATATTAGCGTTTATTAATGTGGAAAACTGATATACGAGCACACTTAGTCGACAATTTGCTCTTAATCTCTTTTATAATCATAAAATCTATTTTTAGCCAAGTGCAAAATAATTAACTAACGTAATCCTTCGCGCCGTCTATGGGCTGCCTGCCTTAAAACAAGAATTCCAGGCGTGCATTAAATTGTTCCGAGTTTCCAAAAATAACCATTTCCACTGGGGGTTATTGCATCAAGCTTCCCCGGCGTCCTTTATGTTTTCCGCTCGATTAGAAACCCATCTCTTTCATAATATCGTTCGGCAATCGCTCGTAATGGGACTCACCTATGGAGGGCCGTTAATGGGATTATTCGTTCGTAGGAGTACAAATAAATTGGCGGTTCTCGTGAGACACGCGAATTTGGGGCAACAGCGCGATCTGTACTTGACCTTGGCGGCGGCGGCGGCGGCGTCGTGGCCTAGAGCCTGATTTCGCTCTACACCCGAGCTTCTGGGGATTTACATCAGATGCCGAGGCGTCCGGAAGACAACTTTGTCCGAATTTATGCATATTGAAGTTTGGTATTTACTCTCCTGGAGGACCCGCGGATGTCGGGAGATTTGGATGTGCTCTTGAATCTGACAAATGAAGTCTGGAATATTTACACAATGCTAAGACGAGTTCGCTGGTTGTCGCAGATTTCGCATTGTTAGAATAATGTTCTTATAAGGGCGTTGAAAAGCATTTTGCCTCGATGTATTGATATATACAGTTTCAAATTCTGAACATTTCCTGATATCTTTTAGCCAGGATGTCTGTCTTTTTCCTTCACAGTGATGTGTACTAGCACGTAATTGCTGTGGCATGTAAGGTATCTCAGACAGCTTACCTTCCGTACTTTTATTTGTTGTAGAAGCCGTCTCTCCTTCTTCGTTTTTCATTAGTTACATGTGCTGTCCATTGAATGCCATTAGTACTCTTCCATACAACCTCATTTCAAAGTCTTCCGATTTATATATTACATACATGTGTAATCTCTGTTGCTATTCCATATAATTCTACTGACCAGACGTAACATCTTAGTTAAGCGACTTCAGAGAGCTAGGGGATATAGCACCAAGCTTTCATAATAATGAATGCTAACATGCTTCTCGATTAAAGGTCTTTATTTGAAATCTTGGTGCCAACCTCTCTGAAGTTATCCTGCTTTCAAGAAAATCGGTACAGGTATAATCCGACTGACCCAATTCCTCCCTCGCATTACTATCAAGGTCATCAGAACCGTGTCATCAGCAAAACGCAAGTTATTTATCAGCTCGCCGTTCACCTCGATATGCTCGTGTAAATGCTGTAAGACGCTCGCGAAGATCTTTTGCATTAAGCAAGGGTGGTGAGATAACCCACCTTGTCTCATGATTCTCTCAATATTATTTCTTTTAGACAACAATCTCTAATATTTAAGCTTATTTTACGCACTTTTTCTAATAGTTGGTTATAATTTACTAAGTCGAAATCCCATTCCAAGTCTATAAAATATGCACAAATCCCTCTGTTGATCTTTGCATTTCAGGGTAAGAATCTCTAAACGGAGAAATGCTTTCCAGATGCCTGTTTCGTTTCTGAACCGAAACTTTTCTGTATTAGTGGTATTGTCAGACCATGGATATAGATATTCAGTTTTGCAGCACACGGAGGAGGATCTTTAACTCATAACTCGCTAAGCTTGATAGCCTCTGCCGGTTGCATCTGTTAGCATTTGTGTCAATCTAGCCACGCCTCTGAAATTTCGCCGGAGGTATAAATTAAATTGAACAGCTTTATTAGTTAGTGTAAACAGCTTGTCATAATCTATTAGTTTTGGAACTCTGACGTTAGTATTATCTACGCCAGGGGCTGTCTTGATCGTTAGCTGTTTGATGGTCAGCTTGTGTAATAGTTCTTTAATGTATTGTTCTCATCTATTGAATCTCCTCTGTTGCTGTTAGGTAGTGTTCTCTTTCGTTTTGAGTCTATTATTGGATTTGTTCTTTTCATCCCTTCACACTTCCTTCATTTTTTTGTATAAGTTACAATGATAATGTTTTTTATCCAGAGCTTTCAGTTCGTTGTAAGTTCCACATATCCATTTTTTTCGTTGTTACTATGTTTTATTTTATATCTTTACTAATTTTATTGTAAGCTGATCTTTCTACGTTTTCTGAATTGGCACTGTACTAAACTTCAATGGTCCATGTCCATTAATCGTTGACAATTATTAAACGTATTTAAAACTCTCCATATTATTTATATGGGAGCAATCAAAGCGTGGAAATTTCCCGGGACCGTACCTGGCTGCTCGCTGTCACCTCTCTGTCGGCTGAAAACCCCTTTGGAAGTCATAATGGCGTACTCACTTACCACATGACGATTCTGCATTCACATGAACTGCCGAGTGCTGGTTGGATACAAAAACTTATGCAGTAAACTTTATTTACTATGCATGCGACTTCGGGTTCAGCCCGCCAGCGACTGGCTAGGTTCCCCGCAAACACCGCGCTTTAACTTTAGTAAATAAAAAAAAGCTTGATTGCGCAAGTAATTCTTGTAATTCTCTACTTTCCATTTGTCTCAATGCAAGTTTATTAAGTACAATTAATTCTGCTTGAAAATATTAGTAGATATACACTTGTTAACAAGTCCGCTGCAACATTTTCGAATCCAACATAACAAATATCACGAAAAAATTGTGAAATATGCTTTAACATAAGAAATTCCCTGAGTAAATAGTTATTTGTAGAATTTTTATTTGCAAAAGTTAATGTTTTATAATCTGTAAATGTGTCAACTTGTCATTTCCTTTTTGTACCTCATAAATCTATGAGATAAGAAATGTCTTTAAGCGAATGTAAGCGTTGTAATAGTCATAAAGTATAAGTTCATTATGTTTTCCTACTTTATAATTAACGTTAAACAATTCCATTACATAAGTCGAACTGTCACATAAAATAAGCTAACTTCATGGCACATATTTTTTCAGAAGATTCCTGGATGACATTCTTTCATTCAGTCATGATCTATAGCCTCTTTTACCTTTCGGTGTCGAGGACCAAAAAAAAAAATAAAATTGTTGAATCTAGGTTCCATTGGAAATAATATTTTGAGTTGCATAAATTTGTGGGCGTCATTAAAAAATAGAGTATACCCATTTTTTAACAGAAAAATGAGTAGCTGGTAGTTTTCTCGGAAATGCACTATATTTTTTTCTATGCGTGAAATTGCGAGAAAAAGAAGTTTCGAAATAGAATATTCAAATTGTTCTAAAACACCTACAACCGTAATAGAGTATGAATCAATGCAGATGCTGATCTGAGAATTCTTCCTTGGGTACACTAATAAAGCTGCATCAATTAAGCTAGTTTTAACATCCTCAAATGATTCAAGTTGAACGTTATTAAATGCAACTGGTTTATATCAAGTCTTTCTGTTCTAATTAAAGCATTAAGAAGTGCCGAAACTTTTGCTCAATTAATCTACGATAATAAGAAGTCAACCCAATAAAATGTTTAAGCCAGTTCTGCGTCGCCGGAACAGGAAACTGACTTGAATCTTCGAAAACTGAGGTTGAATACCTTCTGCAGACACAGTACCTATATCCCAAAATCTCCCAAGTTAGTTGCTCTAAAAATGCAGTTCACAATATTTATAATACTGACTTGCTAATTTTTAAAAAACTCTTTCTACGTGATCTAAAAGTTGTGATTGGTTTTCACTGTACAGTGTTTTTGAAATACACGTACAATGGAAGACCACAAGTTTCTTGACCCAAAAAAAATATGATGATTTAACTCAACTTACCTACATACAAAGTTGATTAGTTTAGCCCCTAGAGGGCTTTAGAAATGATTAACTTTTTTAAATTTTTTAACCCCCTGTATAATCACTACCAATTTTTTTCTGAAAAATTACTTTAATTTAGATGCTATTAACTCTCTTATAAAATTTTAGTTGGATGAACGGTTTAGCCACAAAAAAATATTTTCTAAATCCCTACAAGCCTAGTGTTAAGTTACAATTACTGACTCAGGCTTGAAGAGATTTAGAAAATATTTTTTGTGGCTAAACCGTTTACCCAACTAAACTTTTATAAGAGAGAAATTAGCTTCTACATTAAAATAACTATCCAGAAAAAAATTGGTAGTAATTATAGAGGGGGTTAAAAAATATAGATGGATAATTTATTGTGATAAAGTTTTTAAACACCCGGTAATTTTCGAAATTAGGGTGTATTCCCAAAAAGCTATAGTTTACTGGTTCAAACGCATGGCCAAAAAATGAATAAAATCTATCAAAGATTATCCGACTTATTTGAAAAAAAATTAAAAATCTAATAATTTTTAAAGCCCTCTAGCGGCTAAACTAAGCATATTTTGGGCCAAGGAACTTGTGGCCTTCCGTTGCACGTGTATTTCAAAAACACCCCGTATATTAGCATCTCGTCTAAATAAGAGAAATATATCCCTGTAAAAATATCGTTGATAAATCTTGACTAGGAGCTTCAGCGACGATGGGAATTTGGAAAGATGCTTTCTTCAAATTCAATTTTGAGAGTATGTTTTAACCAGCAATCTAATGTGTGAAATCTGAGACAAATGGTATGGGAAACAAATCAGGAACAGTGATTGCATTTAAAGGTAGTCTCTACAGACTCGATAAATTCCATTCGGATTTGCAACTAAATGAATCGCAGACGCCGAAGGACTCTTGAATAGTTCGATAATCCCAGCATTCAACAATTCTTGCAAATGTTTCTGTAAAAATAATAACTGCTCACGGTTTAAATGTCTGTATTTGGCAAAGCGTGGAGGGCCTACTGCAGTAACTTTATGTACACCATTATGCTTAATAGGCGCATCAATTTCAAAATCGTTAAGCTATGCAGAAAATTGCTAAGACAAAAATGTTTTTAAGGAATATTAGGAGATAAATTAGAAGTATCTGCTAGAAAACAACATAGCTCGTTTTGAATTATATGAATGAATCGTCGGCCCTAAAGCATTTATATAATAATTGTAATAGATGTATGTTACTACTTCTTACTAAGTCTTTGTGTTCTCGTCATTTAAATTTGTTCTGTCGATCTTGCTCTTCTTTTTGAAGTAGTTTAATTGAATTATGGTAGATTTACTGTACTTGTTAACATATTTTTATTCTTTTAGTCCTGAAGGAACTAGTGATAAGTATAGTCTGATTAAAAATAAGTTAAACCATAAATTCTAAAAGACAAACACAAACGAGAACAAGGTGAAGATTAACAATGTCTAAGTTTCAATAGGTCCCTTTCAAATCAATTAACTACATTCACATCACTTTATAATTATTTGAATATTTAGAGAATGAGAGATGCCCTACTTTCAGCAATGAAAAAGAAATAACTAGACCGACAAACTAAGTTATGTTAATAACCAGTCCGATATTCCTTCAGTTTTTTATGGATATTCTTCTATCTTCCAATTATATACTTTTTGTATGTATAGTGGTTTATGGCTTGTTTAAAATTTAAAGAGAGTTATCATATCAGCACTCCAGCTTAAAAAATTGTCATGCCGATCATATTCACGAGTAAACATACAATCCAGAAATTTGTGTTCAACGTATTAAACACACCTGCTGTTATACCGAATAATTGTTATTATCGATTATTTGCTATGTAAATATTTGGATATGCAATATACTGTTGCGGATATTTATAGCTTGTCTTGCAGTGGTTCTTATTTATTTAAATAAAAAGCTATCATCTCAAAGGGTTGGGTTTCTACATTCTAGCAAGTAGTATCTTGATTTAGTATAAATTAGTGGAAAGAAATTTGCTATCAACTTAAATATCGTGGTATCTGTTTAATTATTTATTTGTAAACGCTTTGAACAATGCTCATTTAACCACTGGGACCGCTACAATACTAGATATTTCAATTAATGGGATCCAAATTTAAATATGGCGATCCAACCTCACAATTTCGCAAAACAAGTTCGCTATTACTCGACAAATTATTAGTGATAACGTAATTAAAGCGTTGCTTAGGTGATAACAATAACAGTAAGTAAATACACGCCACTAACAAAAACACTCAGTTAACACGTCTACCGAAAATACACAAAAAACCAACGCCACTTGCAAATCACTAAATTCAATCTTTTAGGATAAACTTTTCTGACCTTTATGTTGCTTTTCAATGAAAACTAGGGCTTAACTCGAGGCCCCCAGCAAGTCCCACAATGCATGGGCTCCTATTTCTCTATTGGCCTGCAGATACAAGCCGCTGATGCCTTGGTTGGTGACTCCTGCAGTTCGACCGCTGCCCCTTTCCTAGGGCTCTAACTACTTCCCACGAAGGAGCTGCCAATCTCTAGCTCACAGGGCGCTAATTACACTGCTCGCACCTCGTAAATAGCCTCAAGTTAAGCACTTTGATAGACCTCCGCAGAGGTGATACGAATTAATGCAACCTACTACAGCCTAGCCAAAGGATATAGAATTAATTTCAAACATACTGAATTGGGAAAAGGGTATTTATTCACGTATTAATAATTATTTATTGGGGAAACCAAAATTAACACCACTTCATAGCTTGACTTCCTTTTTTCCCAATTGTTTGTTTTTTCGATCTTACATTGTTATACATTATTTTCAAGCCTTCTGTGATTATATTTTGTTGCCCAAATCAAAGGTAACACTACATCTTTATTAATGTATCCGGTAATTGTGTAATTGAAGATTTTTTTTAAAATTAAGTACATACATAGAATTCACTAGCAGCAGTCCATTTGGTAAAAATTTCTATTCTGTCAAATGGCAGTAAACTTGTGGGACGTTACCGAAGGTTACAACAAAATGTTGTTCATGTGCAACTTAATATCAAAAATCCAAGGCCAACCTTAGACAAAAAAAGGTGTGAACCTGTTATAGTTAGCATTAGTAACATACTCTACGTTAGATAATATCTGCCATAAAATGTAGTAGTACGTAACTTATCAGTTATCGTTTCGACTATTTGTATTCAGCTAAGAGCTTATCGAATGTACTGGTAATAAATCCCGCATCTATTTATACTAAACGACTTGCATCAATCACTTTCCCTAAGAGACAGGTACCTATCAATATTATGTACGGCAGAGCTTGTGTGACGAGCTTTTGATCTGCGATAGGTGTTAGGCGTAGAAGTTATATTAACTTTTAATGGGCAGATTGCTTTGGCAAGCAACAGATCGCTCGCTACGCAGCTTACCATCTTCTGCTTTAGTTGCTTCTAATTTCAGCCCTTGTACAATCTCGTCACGGCTGCGACTTACCAAAGTCTTTACCTTTTGTTACTTTCACGTTGGCTCTGTGCCGGCTGCCTACCGTTTTTTGTTTTTTAGCACCGAGCTGGGTCATAAATACTTTGAACCAGCAGCGTGTAATGGCGGTTTACTATTCAATAAAAGGGAAATACCTAGGCCTTGCTTTGTGTTCCTATTCGAAACGCGTTCGTCAGAAAAGGCGCCTGGAATAAGGCCTGGAAACTAAATCCCGGTAATATTTTCTGAAAACATGCTTGGAAAACTCGAAGCAATCGAGGATTCAGCCCCGCTATCAAGAAGGGCCCGCTGCATCAATTAGCTTTGTTTAGCCTCATAACGGGATTCTTACAGAAAATACTGCGTAAAAAGCCATGTTTTATGGATCTGAGATTATTTCGGTGGCCCCAATTCAATTTTGTCGAATGGTTTATTGAGACAGCCTGGGATAAATCAAAGCCGCTTAGAAAACAAACGGTGCCCTAATTTAAAACTGCACAGGGGTTGTGTACGCCGTGTGTGGACAAATGTCGAGGCTATTTTTCATTTTGCCACGTACAGGCATGTGAGTCTGATATTAGGCTTTTCCAGAAAGTAGGTTGCTGTGCCGACCTATGCTGGATTTAAGGCGACGTTGTTGGGGATCCCCAAGATATCGACTCGAGCCGTTTAACATCCCGTAAGCCCTCCACTGCCTTTACCCTTGAAGGTGGATTTTGCTACAGCATTAGCTGAGATCGAGAATTCGTATTAACGTCATCTGATTACTTATCAAAATGTACAGCAGGTATACTATCAGTAGATGAAAAATAAGGGATTTTTTATGCTGGTTATTAAAGGTCATATAGTTTTAAGTCGTGTGCAACTCTATAAATGTGTAGTATGTAACTAATATAACGGGTGTTCATAAACAGTCGTCATCCCAGTAGGTTTTGACTTCAGAAACGTATGTCTATTAAAATTGAGAAAAAATGCGCTATGACAGTACTCAATGACGTTTCATTGTGTTGCACGAATTAATCAAAGACATAACACTTTGTTTTTCAAAGCAACTGGGATGACGACTGTTTATGAACACCCGTTATTTTCGGAATATCAATGATAGATATAGCTATTGCTTTTTGGGTTGAAATAGTTATTGGTGCAATAAGTAATGAAAGCAATGATTTTTCCATATGTTTGAGGCGAGTGAATAAAGAATGCTTTGATACATGTTGTATACGTATTTTTTTTACATAGTGATATTTTATACTGCCGGCGCAAGCTTCGAAGTCACATCTAAGGAAGGGGAATGGCGCTACAGTTTATACATTCAAATGTTGAAGTACATTCATAGAAAAATCTTCATTACATTTATATTGAGAGGACTGTCACTCAATATACGAAGTATGAACAATTGGAAAACATTGTGATGTTATTAAAGCCCATTGTGATATAATCACGGAGATGTGGACTGAAGTCAATTCGAACCTATTAGTTAAACTTTAAAAAACGACGTACTTGACAGAAACGAATAAAACAATCAAAGTAAGTATAACACTTTTTTCTTCGATTGTACAAAGGCTCTTTCTATGAATATTTTCAAATTTCTCTAATTAGTTCAAGTGCTTTCTAAGCTTGGACGAGCTGCACTTCGTAATGTGGTAAAAAACTTCAGTATTTACAATAATTTCAATAAAATAGTTACCTACTGTACAGTTTTTTGTTAAATAAAGACGACTTTCATGATGACTGCGCAAAAAATAATATCATCTTATTCATAGTACCGGGTGTTTTAAAATGAATTACATCTAGTATGTTTTTGAATTTCCCATAATGCAATACCAATAACAATGCAAACAAGATTCAAAACCTATTAGATGTAACTAGCAACCCAGTGAGACAAATGTCTCATTTAAAAAAACAAAAAAGACCGTTTTTCAAATAGAACGCGTATTAAATAAAAGCTGTACCCAGACCTGGAAGGTGTCAAAGTGGTACGCCGCATCGGAACATTCTGGAAGCTGTCAAAGTGGTTGCCTAACCAATCGATGTTTTAAGGCGCAGAGGATCGCAGCTCCGTTTGGCTGCTGAAACAGCGTACTGACACTTCCGGTTTTCGAGAAATCACGTGATTTCTCGAAAACCGGAAGTGTCACGTGACTGAAATTCGGTTCCTGACCTGACATGACCATTCCAAACATATAACTTTCATAATTTTTTTCTCTATCTCTTACGGTTTGGCTGCTGAAACAGCGTCCCTGACAGACAAGTCTATTAGATAAACGATTCTTTTTAATACACCCGGTACATTAAACTCAATGTAACTCTAACAACAATAATTAGTTACGTACAATCTCCATTGTTTCACAATGTTATTCACTTAAAAAAATGTGTTTGACTGCATTATAAAGGCCTTGTTTATGAACCTGTTTACAATACACAAAGTAGAACTTTGTTATATAGTCACAATAAAATAGATGAAATGGAAGAAATTCGAAAAAAGGCATGTCGATCCATAAAATTAATTTTAAAATTTGACGTTTCTAATCTGTCAGATTATATTTTTCGTGTAAGTTATTGAGATCAGGGTAATAAAATCTAAAATTGTTGAGCAGAAAACTTGAAATTAAAAGAAACCATCGGACATGCGGTATAACGAGCAGTTACAACAATTAATTGAATATTATGCGTTTTTTTTATGAAGAGTACGACAATATTAATAATAGTAAGTCAACAGTTTCACCCTCCAACGCTGTTCGCCGTGCTTCTCTTGCGTTAAATGTCTCGTAGAGCATAATTTACAGAAAATATGAACCAGAAAGTGAAGAATGCAAACACGGAAGTCGACGAAGCAGCCAAGACCTCCATCAGGGACACTATATATAAAAATCTGGTGTGGTACACTCACACAACTTCCTTTTACAATGATCTTATAATTAGTCAAAAATTTAATTTTTAATTTTTAACCATTTGTCAAAAATTTTTAAAAATTACAAATTCTACAAAAACGGTACAAAATAGAGCGTTAGTTAAAGAGACAAATTTTTTCTAGTATTTTAAGGTGAATTCAAAAATGTTATAATATACCGGGTGTTTTATGTAAAATAGGAGTTAATAAAAAAACACAAAAAAAAACAAAAGCAACCCACTTTAGAAGTATTCAACTGGAAAATCACCTATCTCACATCAATACACATTGAAAATGTAATAAAAATGTAAAGTTTAAAAAAATCGTTAACACCGTTTTTGAAAAAATCGAAAAAAACTGAAAACTGACAAGAGTAAACACCTACTTTCGGTTATGCGATTTTCTTCAAAAGCTTACTGTCTTATCTACATAGTATGCAAAACTTATATATAAAGTTTCAATGCCATACCTCTTTTCGTTTTTGAGATATTCTGTTCACAGACAGACACACAGACAGACAGACACACAGACAGACAGACACACAGACAGACAGACAGACAGACCAATGATCAAAAACATGTTTTTTGGGTTCAGGGGACTCTAAAACGTGAAGATCTGTTGAAAACTCAATTTCGAATTTTTGGGGTGAATCCAATACTCCAATACCTTTATTGTAAAAGGAAGTAAAATGTATGTAGCTAAAGAATTTGTAACCATAGAAAGCCTAAAAAACGCTTGGTTGAAGAATCTGGAGGAGATTTTTCATATTTAGTTTCTTCCCTAAATAGATTGTGCAAGGAAATAGGATTCAAATGGCAATGTTCTATAACAATATGCATGCACAGAAATTGACTTAAAATTTGCTATACGCAGCAGGATTTTACATTTTACATGTTATGTTTTCTTTAATCTGTAAAGCCAGTTTAATTTCATATAATAGAATAAACCCGTAGCAACCTTGTTTTAGAAATTGGCAGATGTCATGATAACCTGCAAAACGGAATATCATTTACTACCCTAAAATTGCATTTTTAAGAAGCGACATACGTAAAGTTACTAGATTATCACGTGACTCCGAATGGGTATATATTTGACTATACAGTAAAAATGTAAAATGGACTGAACTGTCACTGTCAGTAAATGCATGGTGTAAAGAATACAAGGTAAAACGTTCCCGGAGATGCGCAGTCGTTCAGAAAGTAGAGGGGAGATGTCAAGCAATCCCCCATGGGCCTACACATCAAATCCATCATGGTGCATTATAACCATGGCCGCGATCGTATATTGTTGCTGGCACTGCTAGTCGATGTCAAATTCGAGTTTAGCAAGTTAGGTTTTTCGTCAATCTGACACCAACTGAAGCAAAACCTAACCTCGAATTTGACATCGACAGCGTCTTCAACAATACACTTCAGTACTACCAATAGTGCCATTTATAGACCCATGTCCTATTGGTTGAATTTGAGGTCCGCCCACATTCTGCGGAACGTTACACCTTGTATTCGATGCACCATGAATAAATGTACACATGACATAACATAACAATTTTAATATTAACAAGAAATAGGGTATATCAATGATTAATCAGCGGTAAATTATTACTATGGTAATGAATATTTTAAACATTTTTTGTTGTCATAAATGTTTATCATGAAACACAAAGCGTCGAGCATAAAGCGATATGCGAGGCCGTCTGAATTCCGGCTTAACGTTGTCGGTCAAGGTTTCGATCGGAGTATGAGGCCCGCACTTAAAGAAAGCTGTAACTCAAGGCGGTGAATGGCGATGATAGGAAGACGGGGTGGATAGGATGACGCCGTCGATGAGAAGAGCGCAGTGATATAGAGCAGTGAGAGGCAGGATCAGTGAAGTGTTTGCGATATCCGGTACAAAACCGACATGAAGTTTTCCGATACCTCAACGGCAGGACAACGCAACTTCAAAAACAAGGTTATTGCCTGGAGGTTTTTAGACACTAATCAAATGTCAAAATTGTCATAATGGCCGTAAATGCTGCAATAGGGCCATTGTATCTCATAAAACGCGCTAGCATTCTCGTGAAGAAGAACAATGCAAGTCTTCCTTCCGCCGTCATAAAATCAGTGGCAGCATCAATCTTTTAAATCAACCTCACAAAATACACCAAGCAAAAAATATACTAGTCTGAAATAACTTCCAGGAAATACTGCTACAGAAATTTTGAATTAAATATCCATACAAATAATTTGCAGAATATAAAATTTCTTAAAAGAAGGCAGTAGACGCTAACCTACAGTCACTTGCATTTTTCCAGAGATCGACAAATCTACTAACGAATGTCGGGGTTATAATATAGCCACTGTACAATATACCGTATGATCGAAAACTTTTACCTTTTAGAGGGCTGTGGAATTGTTTTGTTAAAAATTTATGTTGGCAGTCGTGGCATTAAAAGTCACATTGGCATTTTATATCTGTCAGTTTAAGGTTGTTTAAATCCACACCACTCTAGAGGTTAAAAGTTTTCGATCATACTGTATTTCTGTGCAACGCAATCTTTCCGTGCATTTGTGAGAGCCAGTGATAGCGTATTATAAGGATATTTACTTTTCAGGCAGATTAGAAAGTGATATAGCGTTTCGGACAACTAAAATCCACATAAATCATGTATTAGTATTCAGCGCTAACGCCGAAAATGTTTCCGGCATCATTTCATGTCTTGTAATAATAGGATGGGTCTCGCCAGGACGGAACACTTAAGCTGCTTCATAAATCCTTATGGAAAAATGGCCTGTCTGCTGCTTTTTTAGAAGGTGGAAATGACCCAGTCAAGATTCATTGTCGTTGAATCGTGTTGGCTTTTGAATACGCTAGTAAATTATTACATGATTTTTATACAACTACTAAACGTTGGAAATTTAAACAAATATAATTATGTACGTGGACTACAAGTAGATTGCAAATCCACAAGAGTAAACGTTGTTACGGATGTTCTATTTATTTTTCATCGTGCTTCTTGTTTTACAGGTTAAACAAAAAACGATAATTTTTATTTTATGAATATAAGGTGTACGATACACCCTGCTTATTTTCACGGACGCATCGGTGCTAAATCGAAGCGGTGCTCAGCTTTTCAACAATTTAGAGACTGCAGCTGGGGTAGAGCGGCAAGAAGTAGGTCCAAAGATAATGATATTTTAACATTTATAGGAGCCACGTTCGCATAGGCTAAAGCCAAAAAAGGCTCAGTCTGATCTGACCCTTACGATAATGCGCGTGTTAGTTTCTACTACAATTTTCGCACGTACTTTGGCCTTCATTGAGTTCAGATGAAGAACGGTCGCGTTCTGGGGCTATATGCGGAAGGACATGTGTACAATTCCGACAGAAGAGACTTTCAATTTTCACAAAATGATTACGGTTAGCATTTTATTATGTTCATAATTTGCTGTCGCACTAAAGACAAATGTTCACATTTTGGTCTTATAAACACAGTTGAATATAGCAATAATGGTAGTGATATTTAATATCTATGCATAGTGGCTTATAAAGAATCATTCAATTAATAAAGACAGAAACTTTGAAAACTGCTCTACATATTGCACTAACTTCACAAGTTGCTTTCTTTTTGTGAATAAAATGAAAATAAATACAGTTGGTAGATAGTAATCTCTGGAGAAAAATATTTAAGCTGTTGAAAGAAATCCAAGGGTATTAGATCAAACGAACTTGATAGCCGATAGTCATTTTTTCATGTTTGTAAAGAGAAAGAACTACCGGGGGGGGGGGGGGGGCAAATCTGGCGAATATAGTGGATGGGGCAACAGTTCGTAGTGAGCCGGGCCGTTATCTTGATGGTAAAGATTTTTTTCTTCGCTAGGTGGGTCCTTCTTCTCTTTAGTTTTTTTCGTTAAGGATGTTTTGCACATGTTAATTTGAGGTGTTTGCCATATTAGCAATCTCTCTAATCTTCACCCGACGATCTGCTAACAGGATATCATGAACTTTATTGATCATATCGTCCGTAGTCACTTCAATGGGACGACCTGGCCGCTCCTCATCAAAGACAGATGATCGACCACGCTTAAATTGACAGAACCAGTATCTGATGGTAGTCATCGAAGGTGCATGGTCCTTAGAAACTGCATGCAACTTCTCTTTGATTTCTACACACGTTTTCCCAAAAAAAAAAGAAATCGAATCACCGACTGGTATTTTTTTCCATGATTGCACAAATACATAAACTTGCTCACTTTCAACAGCTTTCAAAACAACACCACTTGATGAATCTGTCCGAAATTTTAACTGACTTCGACTAGAGAATAGTACTCGCAGTCGGTAATACAAATTTTGACACAAAGCGCCATATGTCGCCAAACACGGCTATTTGTCATACCGACCATGTATATACTTATCATATAATATTTGTTATAAAATAATAATGATTTTTAAAACGATGCAGATATCTTGTTTTTTAGATAACCAGTCGTTTCATGTAACCTTCTCCTATTCTACTCTTACAAACAGCATACCATATGGAGTATATTCGTTTATTATATGTGCTAAGTGAGTAATTAAGACTTCTCCTTACACAGGCAAATGTTTAACTCTCTGATTTGTGTAACAAAAATACACCTGTAATAAGTTTCAACTCTAGTTCTTCTTGTTTTTTCTAGTGATCCCTTAATCCATTAACATTATACAAACTAATGGGCTTGTGTGCAGTCATATACATATGACACAACTTTTAATATCCTTTGCTGGTGGTATATGATTGATGAGATTTTTCAGGAACTGGTGTAAGTGCTACATACATCATTCTCGCCGCTATTTATAGTACGGCAAATTTAAATACAAAAATATCTTTTAGCGTGAACGTCATATATAAGTGTACGTAATTCTTGCATTCGCAGAAACCGTTACTTATCTATTCAAAAGCGTCGAAAAAGAACGTAAAATGGAAACAGAAATTGATGTAGTGTTATGCTCCTCTAACAAGACTAATCAAAAAAGAAAAATGTAGAAAGTGAATATTTTGGGCGTGAATACACAGATAATAAAAGGTTCAAAATGATTACTTGCGGAGGCAGCACTCGTAGTGGTCAAATAACCCACTGCTAGAAAGCTAGTCCAACAACGGGCATTAATGGCAATTAGTGAAGTTGTAGGGGTAAAATATGGCAGGATTTCTGGCCAGAATAATGCCAACCGCTGATAATAACCAAAGGACATCTGACCGCCTACCTTGTTAGCAATCGCTAATTACCTCTAGATCTAGACCGTACCAACTTAAATGTAGGATGTTCTCCAGGAAAATTTAACAAGTTGGCACCACGTTCAATCTAACAAGTTAGCACACCTCCCAAATTAAGGTTCGAGGACGGGCTCATTCAATTTCAGCCCTTGAAAATTTTTTCACGTTCCCTGGCAGTTATGAGATACGAGGAAGGATGGTTGCCTCAAAACGCTTCCTGCTATCCAGGCAGTTATTGCTAATGCGGTCAGTTGAGGCCATATATTACCTGCTCACGTTACAAATGGCTCTGCCGCTATGCTCTTCCGCCGTAATTCCCTAATGATACGACGCTTAGATGCTACGAGTTATTTCTTGCCGTTGTGATTCCCCGAAACGCCAAGCGGAAGAGAACCGACGAATTGAAACAGATTTGTAGTGTTTCAAAACTCATCGATAACTTGTTCGGCGTGGAGGTTAAACTTTGGTGAATGTACGTGCCCCAGTTTCATATTCATACTACTCCAATATACGATATCCAGCAAGCATAACTAGTAATGAGATTTTCTGTAATTGAACATTTTGACTTGCAAATCTGCATGAATAAGACAGAGCTATAGCATCGTACTTAATCATATACCGCAATTTATAGTTGCATGATTTTGGTGCAAATGCCTGCAACTAGGTAGTGAGTGATGGGGCCTCGATGGACAAGCGATCCCGCCGCTCGCAGTAGAGGTAACAGTGAAAACACGGAACTCTTGTGTCGAAGCGGGCGAGAGTTCGACTCCCGGCACGGGTGATCTGGATTTTCTATTAGTTAAAGTTTAGCTATAAATGACGCACGAGCCCTCTAAAATAGGGAGTTTTTGCATAACGTTCCACTAAAATGACGGCACGTTAAAGCCCATGTTACCTAGCGACGTCCACAATACAGCCAATCAAAATTAAATCTTTCGATTTTAACGTAACGTTATTTTAACGTGACGTTGTGCAAAAACTCCCTGCGTAAGCCGTTCCGACAACTGTAATCGTTAGGGTAAAAATTAAAGAAAGGGTAGTGAGTGATAATTATTATCAACTCCAAATCGAAAGACCAATATAAAGGGTGTTATGGAAGTCCACGTAATAATTTAACCAGTGATAGAGCTCATCAAACTGCACAACCTAGGGTGCCTTGATGTCAATTTGATGTATTTGTCCTTTACCAGGGTACGGACAGATATCTCTCCACTCACTCAAAAGTACTTTAAGAGTGAGAGGTATGAACAGATCGTTGTTTTCTCTCACTCTAAGTTACTTATGTAGGTGAGAGGAGACAACGATCTGCCCGTACTCTGTTATAGAACAAAGACAGAGAACTACAAATAATTATATATTATTCAACTAGATAAACAATTGTGATACAAAAAATTGCAGCTAGCTGCCTGAGGTATTTTTTCAAGTTCTTTAGATCACTCTTTCAGATGGCGCTTAATTTACTTCGCATACAAATAAACTAAGTTGTTTACAAAAAAATTAGAACCTCTAATTAGAGTTACTTGCGGCAAGAAATTACTCTTCTCCTTCCGTTCGTTAGAAGAGTTTTGCCTCTGGCGTGGTTTACACGTTGAGTTACCGTGCTCTTCTACCCTTCCTTTGCAAAAGAGTTTCGCCTCTGGCGTGGTTAACGCGCTCTTTTGCATTTCTCTTGATGAGGCCCCTTACAAAAGTGGGTGAAACGTTGAGTTCTTCGACCTCAATAACGACACGATCCAATCCCGGAAGTCGTTTGGTACTTAATGACAATGGCCGTGAAAGCCTCTGAAATCATCAAAATAAGAGATGATTGTATAAATCACGAGGTCGGATCTCCTACGATTACCTAAATATATCATGAAAATGTTAATATTTGTAATCTAACAGAGTAGTATAATACGTCTTCAAAAATAATTGCAACTATTTCAAAATACTAAGATATCAAGATAAAACACGCTTTACTGGCATTATGGCAAGATATTCAGTGATTGTTTGTACAAAGTAAAATGTATTTCTTAACCTATTTCAGGGTACACTTATTTACGTAAATCATTTGTCTTTGGATAATGTAAGTACATAATGAAAAATACAACCTGCCTTTCAAACCTATAGCAGAACAAATTAAATGATAGGTTTGCAAACATTGTTATCCGCCAGCAGTTATAAATCCTGGCGCTTAGCTTATTTGTGGTTGTCGAGTTTATCTTCTTACAGGCTAACTTAATCAACTTTGTCTATAGTATATAGACAACGACAGTGCTCTTATAAATCAACGGACATGTTCAGATAAACCGGAAGCAATAAAACCTTATCTTCCGAACAAATCGGTTAAAAATTACAGATCATAAGGCCATTTTTTTACTATGATACAGGATGCTGTAGTATTCTTCTCGTCTTTATTATGAAATTCTTAAGAGCATGACACTTCCGGTTAACCTAAATTGTCCGTAAAAAGACGCAAAACTTCGAAAATTTGTTTTCTTATGTATCAAGTAGTAAAACGTTTCAAAATGTCGGTATGTAAAATTAGTAGTTTACGAATTAACTTAAACAAGTAGATACTGTCATTGCGCTTTCAAGGAACTTAGACGTATTTTATGTACAGATTGTGTTTGAAAACGGTTTCTTCTAAAGTTGGCACTAAAATCTGCAGAAGCAGTTTGACAATTGTCAAACATAACTAAGTCGTTGGGAATAAATCACTTCTGTCTTTGATCCTGACAATACTGAAATTACCTGTTAGAAAGATCAGACGCGAAGGAAGGAAACGAGGGAGGTAGTTGATAGGTTAATCCTAGACGGTTAGTCTTCTGTCAGCAAACCAATACGAATAGATTGAAAACGTCAGATGAGATTTAATTTTTTATACTAACTCTCCGTAAATTAATTTGCTGAATAGTTGCATTTTTTGTTTATGAATATTAAAATTAGGTCATAGATATAGTTTAAACAGTGGTATATTTTATGTAGACATATACATACAGATATTATGTAACACTCTAAACTTGTGTACTAAAAGAACATCTGCAAATAGATTCTACTTACAATCATTTAACTTCCTATGTGCTCTCTAACAATTTACAATAATTCCATTTAAAACGATACAAAAGTAAGAGCGTGGTTTAATGTAATATACATAAAATGTGTAATTTTCGACACATTTAAAATCTTTAAAAATATAATTTAAAAGTTTACCGTCCCTGTTATCGTTTCTTTTTCTCAAATTCACTCCAATCCGGAATACTGATTTCATAAACAGGGTCTGAGCCTTCTGATATCCATACGCTTCCGCTCTCTCCTTCCTTAAGGAGTGTCACCATGCCAGCAGCTGCCTCGGAAGGCCTTAAAGATAATTATTGTAACCTTCTGCCCAACTTCAGAGGAAAGCTTGTATGCAATATTGATAGCTAAAAAGAGTCGAATCACCTTACTGTAACTCCAGGGCACAGGGTAAGGATCCTAACCCCCGTCTTTTTAAAAATTTCAGGGTCACCTAGCGAACGATTGAACCCTATCACAAAGTGCTTGGTACCCACGTAAACCGGGGATCCCCTGAAAGGCTGCATGCCGTAAGTTGAAGCAACGTTGACGATCACTCCGCCTTTTCCACCTTTTTCTTTGCTCATATACTTCATGGCAATGTATGTTCCCCGAACCACCGCCGTCTTAAAAAAAAGGGGTTGTGACTGCGATCAAGTGTATATAGTGGAGGTACTTACGACGTTGATTTTTATTTCTCGTTCCCAGTTTTTATCGTCTAGAATTCCCGCATTGTTAATAACAACGTCGACTGCTTTCCACTTTGTAATCGTGGCTTCAAATACGTCTGAAATTTCGTAATCGTGTCATATGTTCGCAGTAAGAAATCAAACAGATACTATACCAGTGATCAAAACTCTTTTTAACAAAAATTTATTGTGGTGCGAATAAATCATCAGACCAGAACATAGAACTTAAAACATTAAAAATTCATAAAGACGGTAGCAAATAATTATGCTACAAAAGGGCAGAGGAGGTAGAAAAGTACTTAGAAAATATGCAATATACCATAAGTGAAATAGGTGTTAAGAACCTGAATCGAACCATGGATAAAGAAGGAAAATTTTTCATCGACTGAACGAGTGAAGATGGAAATGAAGATGAAATAAAATATTCTAATATTCATAAGTTAAGAAAATAAGGAACGCAAGGCTTTGATAGGAATGAAGAATAATAAAAAAAATTGGAAACGAAATATGGCCATTTCAACATGCAAAAAAGCTTTAAAAATCCGTGATACTTACAAGCAGCATACAACTGGAAAATATGAGATAATAACAGTAATCACATAGTCGATAAGGAAGCCCAGATAAATCCTTTGAGAAACTATTGATTAAAAAGGGGTTTGATTTAAAAACCAACATGAGTTAGGAACAAGAAGATTTTTGCGTATAATTCTAGAAATATAAACGAATTATTATTGTGACAAAGAATATCCATGATACCATTCTCGAGTAACGAAATAAAAAGGATTGTCGAATAACAATTGGATAGAACACTAAAATGGTAAGTACCAAAAACCATGCTCAACATTATAGTCAGCTACGTGTCGAAACTTTTCCTAAGGACCAACTATCAACGTAGAACACCTAGGAAGGAGGTAGTTTAAGTTCAGAAATATATGTAGGAGACATATTTATATGCGTTTCATTCGATTTATTGCAACCAAACCATCTACATATATGCTGAAAGCAATAATTCAGAAGGAAACTGTATATAATGAGATATATGAATTTAATGAAATGTTTAGATTACCCCCAGAAGATGTAGACGTCTCAATTCTGGCTAAGGGGGAACATTTAAATATTATCAGAATTTTCCGTTATGTCTTGCCAATATTGCTGTATGTAGAAGTAGAATTGCAACAATTAAACATGTGCAGTGTTTGATCAGATTCTATTACCAATAAAACGGAACTAGAGTATGTGTTAAAGAGCTTATTCTTCACGATAATTCAATTGCTTAAGGAAAGGGTCTGATATCCAATAATGGATGAATACACGAACCATAATGGGTATAAAAGTATTAAAACGCTCGACTTAAGTCGGGATACCTTCTAATTCTTGATTGACTGTGACGTTGGCTTTAACAAAAAGAGCTTTATTTTTCCCACAATCTCGATTGATCTCTTCCATGGTTTCTTTTTTTCTTTTAAGATCTCCTATGGTGATGCCCTAAAAGTATTCGAACTACAGTAAATCTATCAACGAATCACTTGATGTCCATACTTACTTTCATTCCTTTTTTCAGAAGTTCTTTGGTACAAGCAAGTCCAATACCATCAGCCCCGCCAGTGACTACTCCAATTTTTCCGTCAATAGTGTAAGAGCTGGCTTGCAGACCATGGCTTTTGAGCAGCCTGATTACGTGCAAAAGTTTCCTGCATGTGACATTTGGAAAAGAAGTATACATTTAGGAAAATTGTAATACCGGTATAAGCATTAGTTTGAAATGTGTCAAATTCCATTTCATCCGGCAAAGGTATCTTAGATTTTTTGAATTGTTTATATCGACTGCGTTTTGAAGCTTATTCGCGTTTTCTAGATGTTTCTCTGTTCCTGTAGGTTAAGGACGTGCGATTACGATAGGAATCAATTCAGCCGCTAATGGAAATCATGCAGCAGTCCTGTATTAGTAAACAAATTTATGCTACTCCGTTATTTATGTTTCAAGGTCAATAGAGTTATTTGCTTGTGTTGAAGATGTAGCTTTCCTATCTTAATCAATAGTTACAGGCGATGCTATTGACCTTAGATGTCTACGACAAACGAAACCGCTGCATTGTTAGTAACAATAAAATGTGTTTTCTAGGAATAAATCAAAAGAATAAATGTGTAAGACTCCATTTTAAACGGTACACTAAAGTAATATTGCATTACCCCAGTTCCTTCACCGGTAAGGAGCTTGTTCACAAAAGCTTTGGATCGCTCAGACATGCACGTACAGAGTTCAGTCTATTTTTAGGTGTTACATTTTCAGGATCATTAATTCATTAAACATTTTGATCTATTTGTATACAGCGATGTAGATGTTATTTCCTTAATTCGTAAATTATTCTCTGTATATTGTGGTTATCCACCTCAAGCTTAACAGTAATAAATAATAAAACATAATTGGAGGAATACCTACACGAGTAATGAATATTAATGGCCCAGAATGTGTTCTGCTAGACGTATTCGTTTATAATAATTTGGTATTGTTGCACAAACAATTTAACATATTACACTAACAAAGGGCGACTGGTTAATTCTAGTTGGTTAATTCTAGTCATTCTATATTGTCTATTGTCCTCTTTCTGAGCAGTAATATGGATTGTGTTGGTTTTACCTGCATGTTGATATAAGGTGTTCGTTATTATGTAGATTCTATATAAATAATATTGTTTAGGAGACTTATACTGACCTAGTCATAGTAATTTCTAGATTGCTACTACCTATGCTATGCTCTATAACTCAGCTCAAGCTTATTTTTGTTAACCAGACATGTTTATTCGTATTTTCGAATATATTCAACCAACTTTATGCTTACATAACTGTAATTTTACTGATTTAAATTTTTCAAGAAACACTAATTAGTGTTGGCGCAAATTAGTAAATTGTCTAATTGTATCTAATCGGTGTCAAGAATAGGATTTCATTGGTTGTGGCAAACTCATGCCACTCACTCTTTTGTGATCTGTGCTCGTCCCTGTGCTTTTTGGTAGGTTCTTCCCTTCCCTCAAATATTTCTAACACTGATTTGTTCGACGTTTTACCTGGTATCCCTCTTAAATCTGTATCTGTTGGTTTTGCTTACCATATATGTTTTCTTTCTTTATCCATTTTGGTTATGAGCCCCACCCTCTCTAATTATATTGTGCAAGGGAAATACTTCCAGTTTTTTCCTAATTTTCGTGTCTCGGCTCTTCCTAAGTACTTCATTTCGGCGTCCTGAACCCTGCTTTTGAGCTTTTTCGTGAGGACCCATGTTGGTGCTTGTATTGCATTAAATATGAACATCATTATTTTCTTTGATACTTCCTTCTTGTTTATGAAACTCTTCTTAGGGCAAGGTGGAGAACCTATATAATTTAGATTATTATATAAGTTCTCTAGGTCAAGCTACAATTTTACTGTGAACTCACATTTATTGTTTATATCGGGTTCATGGATTCCTTCTGCGTTTACAAATACTAAAAGTTATTAACTTGTTCGTTGCTTGTCCCATCTAGTTTTAAAACTTTTCTCTCTTCCTTTACTAACAGTAGACTCTTTGTTTATTCTGGGTTTATTTTTTTAAGTCCCTCGTTACATACATGTGCATTTCTTTAGAACGGTTTCTCTCTGCAAATGCGTATTCTGATATCGTCACTGAAAGCATGCTTCTGTGCGAATAAGAATTAATAATAAAAACACGTAAATCTATTTACTTATCCATCTATGCGGAACGCTCTGAGTTTTCCGTCTATCTATTTTTTTGTAAACAATGAATTTGTGAACCAAATCTTGACTAAACTTGTAATAATTTAAAAACAGGTATAGTTCAAATATAAACACGAAAATTGTAACTCATTTTTATTTCATATGGGCATATGATGCACACGAATTGAGTATAGTTAATAATGTAAACACGCAGATCTATCTATCGATGTATCCATAACGCTCTGAAGTTAGTTGCAGTCACCGACAGCATCTACCGGGAGACTAGCAATCTAATTACAGTTTTCTATAAATAACTAATAAATTTACAGAATTATAAATTTATGTAGAATGTATAATTTAATAACAGATATTGTTGTGTTTGTACTGAAGTACACAAGGAATCTATCATTATTTAAAAACGAATGTAGTTCAAATACGAATAGGTAAATTGCAACGCATTTACATTTGACATGGCACATGGCGCACGGGTTAAGTCTAGTTATGAATAATAGTGGTCTTCCCATCTTTCCATGTTTTGTTCTTCCGTCAGCAGTGTTTTATTTTTGTCTTTTATTTGTTTCAATAGAATACGCCTGTCGTTTCCCATTCCTTCAAGTACTTTGTAAAATATTTTTTTTATTTTTCCTATTATTCCGCTGCATAATGCATAGGTCTACCCCGTCTACCAAATTTTTCTTATGTTGCTATTTTTGCCTGTAGCAGTAGCAGCTTATTTTTAGCTTTTATTTGTTGACTTTTATACTGTGCATGTGAAACTTCCTCCGTACGAAAATAAAATATGACTCATAGTATATGGTTTTAAAGCTCTTTTAATTGCTTTTCAACTTTATTCAAATCACTTTTTACAAACTGATAGACATTGATTTTTTTGGGCGACAAAATAAATGTCTACGCTTTTATTGCAAGTTGAATACACAAAATAGGTAATGTTCACCACACGACTGCTCGTAAAAATTGAATTTTGCAATTTTCTCTAAAACTATACCTCTTACAAAACACACTTTTTTTTTTAATTTACATATTATAGAGCCGTAACTGCCGAGGGTTTTGGCACTAATCATATTTATACAATAAGTAGTTTTTGAAAACAGTTATAGAGAATTTCGTAATATATAATAGGGATTAAAAGAGTATTTCCATTATAAATTTCTGGACCCCGAGAAAAAGTTTTCTAAAAATTACGTTTTGCGATTTTTTGAAAAACTACCATTTCCGCTCACCCAATTTTAACAAAGATCACTAGAATCTCCAATTTATATTGGAAAGTAAGTTGTACATTTTGAGGCCGATTGATTAAACAATCTGGGCTGTAGAAAAAACACAGACTCAAAGACTTGGAGACATACAGACATACATCACTTCGAAAACCACTTTTATGAATCAGAGGACACGAAAATGGGCATTTCCGTAAAAATCGCGAGTTCGAAAAAAATCATGATTAAGTGAAAAGGATCATAATTTGACTTCCTCATACTATTACAAGATTTTTATAACTAACTACGGTGCTTTACAATAAATAGTTACTGCAGAACCACTCATAGGAGAAAAAGTGTCTTTTTGGAGTTTAGAAGGGGCGGAGGAGAAATCAAGACGGGAGAGGGCGTGCACGTAT
The DNA here is from genome assembly GCA_940337035.1 of Agriotes lineatus. Taxonomy (NCBI): domain Eukaryota; kingdom Metazoa; phylum Arthropoda; class Insecta; order Coleoptera; family Elateridae; genus Agriotes; species Agriotes lineatus. The sequence continues at coordinate 80,817,281 of OW679195.1, read as the reverse complement.
CCTTTATACTATTTTTCTTTTATCTGCCGATTTACGGAACAGCTTGCTGGTAATAATGTTTCTATGCTTCCTCCGGTGTATTTAGGTCTATTTCAAGTAGTTTTGGTTGATTATTCTTAAACGTATAGTTATTTATGCTTTTATTTTATGTGTGGTTCTTAGTTGTTTTCCCTTTTTTTCATTTTCTTGCTGTGTTTTGTTTACGGTCAGTAACCACTAAATTATGGTCGCTAGAAATATACTTTTTAGAAATTATCATTGGCAAGTAGCACGTGGTCTATTAGAGAGACACTTCTCTTTCCTGCCAAGTTCTTCTTTAGTAAATTTATGTATATTTCTATGGGTGAATAGTGTATGAGCTAGTTTTAGACAGAATATCATGCAAAACAATATCATTCTGTTTCCATTGCCATTTTTGGTCACTCTTCCCTGTTCCTCTTATAACACCACCACATCCCGTGGTTAAGTAACCACATGAACCGTTATTTTTTGCAAAAATTATCAAGAATTTACAATTATAAAATCTGATTGCAAATAAAATTAGTATCATAAATTTAGTTAGAAAAGTGAAATAATTTCTATTTGGGCATCACCAACATTAACAGTTCTATAGTTTTACACTAGGAAAAAATCTGCTTAAACAGTTTCAATTCTATTTAAATATGCTTTTTGCAAAAGTATCAAACATCCTACGGTTATTAATGTATTTTCCAACATATATATTTTTTAGAATTGAACTTTAAGATGTTCAAATATATGAATATGTTTTTTTAAATAGCTGATTTCCGTCAATATTTATAATTTGGTAGAGCATTTAAAAACATTGTTAAAAGTTACTTAAATTATATTATAACTAAGAAGTAATAACAAAGGTGCTAAAGATACATATTTTTCTATATTTAACAGGAATTCTTAATTCAAATAATAAGATATCAGCACATTTGTTGCATAAAGACTCATTGGCGCCCCTTTTGTATTGATGAACAAATTTAGCCTTTTTTTAAACAAACCCACGCCGTATTTACTGCTAGCTGGCCTCTCAAATGGGTTCATAAGACTGACTACTGACGATTACTAGTACTGAGTTAACATATCATTTAAATGTTAATTTTTGGATATTGTTTAACTATCGTATGTTTATTAAAAAAGTCCATAAGGGACAGCTGTGGAAACTCAAATGTATGAATAATATGTTGGTGGCCCTGTAAGTATATGTCATATTCGAGGTTAACAAGTTAGTTTCTGCGTCAGTTTTGACACAAACTGACACAAAAGCTAACCTGCTAACCTCGAATTTGACATAGACTTACAGTGCCACCAACATATTATTCATACTTGTATAACCATGACCATTCAAAAACGTTCGATCATTTCTGAAGGCATTTTATATTCAGTCATGGTAGTTTTATCATATTATTATCTCCGCAAAATATCGAATGCGTAATAAAATAAACTTTATTCAGGTACCTCTTGGTAGAAATATAAATTCATGAAACATAAACTCTATCTTCCGACAATATCTCACCCTCATCAAGATGTAATGATCGGCGCAATTCCTGGCCTTAAAATTTAACAGCAGTTGAAAGCATGAGTAAATGCCGGTATTCCTACAATTAGGATCCTCGCAGGATGAACTATAACAGAATTAGTGGCCCGCATATAATTCTCCCTGATACCAACAAAAGCTCCTGCACCCGTTTTGGCGTTTAAAATGCAGGCTACGAGGCGGCTTTCCAGGACAGAAGTCCACATTGTCCCTGTCCAATTAATATTCTAATTCGGTTTCGTTCCAACAATTTTTAACGCCTCTCTGTATACGAAGGGGCCTTAAAAGAAGGTTTTGCTAATTTTAAGTTTGTTCATTGTTTACCCGACTTATGCAACATTTTACGACCCTATTTACCAAGCCCGAAAGCCAAGATTGTTTTAGATTAATGTCTCGAAAACCGAGTGTTTTTAAAATAACGAATTCAGCGGCAAAACTGCTAGGCAGTGGCGGTATGCCAAACAGCGCGTGTTGCTCTAATAGAGCTTGACAAACGTGCTGAAATAATTTTGGTGGCTGAAATAATGTGGTTTTTACAGCCGATCCCATTAAACAAATTATTTTGACAGCTAAAAATAATTATTAATCGAACGCAGAGGAATTCCTACCGCGTCCTTGCCAAATTACGTAGGCTTTTCGCAGGAATTTTAATTAGAAGTGATGCTCTGAAAATAGATTAATGTTTACCTTTGATATTTTTTAGCGGCAGTGACACATTCCGCTAATTTCCTGTTTGAAAGTAGTCGTCTTTATGACATAGCTAGTGAAAATATAATTCAGTATTTAAATTATTATCTTGGAATTGCACTTACATCAGTGAGTTATTTACAATATAACGGTTAAATCAAATATTAAATTGTTTAAAAACCTAGAATTTCCAGTGAATCCTGAAAGAAGAGAATATCACTATCGTAAGCACTTCAAATGAAGGGGTTATTAACCGTCCTATAAACAGATCAAAAATTTTATATTACTGTCCTATAGTACTACAGATATATTAACTGTTTTCAGGAACATCGATTTATATTTAATGGCGGTAGTTATTTTACTTTTACTATAAACCATGTTCAAAATCTAATGCTATACTATGCAAACCTTGTCAACATTTTGTGTTCTTCAATATTATATCAACTATTATTTCAATCTAACTTCTTTCGGGGCAAACAACTATAAAGCCAATAAGGAATCTGAAATACTTTGAACTGAAAGAATGGTCTCTATCTACAGTTAAAGCTGATTTCGCGAACGAATTCTTTCCTTTCGAATTCCTGGCGACAGAATGAAAGTCTCGTATCGACGTCTAACACTATTCTGATTTTGATGTTGGATTTGTTGAAAATGTAAATGCATTGACACACCAAAACTGGAATTTCGTTTAAGACATTCTCTCTGAATTCGATGGGATTGTTACACCGGACCTAGGAGAAGAAAATTGTGGTATTCTCAAATAAACTTTTGGCAAATCCACACAGATTGTTTCAAGAAACTTGTAACATTAATTATATTTTAGTTATTTACTATACAAGTGGGATAAGAGCATCATTGATATCCGTGTATGTAAGCACACAAGTATATTAATGATGCATTTTCACACATGTATTGTACAAAATTTTATCTACAACTGCCCAAAATTGAGAAAAGTGAATTAAGAAAAATGTCAGATCTGTCATTTTCAAAAATATTTTAGTAGGTAAATGTCATTATGTCATTCATTTAACACTATGTCAGTTAAGTCATGAAGCCAGTACACCACTAGTGGTATAATAAAAGTTAATTACACCACTAGTGGTGTAATGAACTTCATTACCTAACGGAAATAGTGTCAAATGAGTGGCGTGATAAGTCCTTAGCCAAGCACACTAATGGACTATTAAAATGTATAAACAAATACTTCGAAGTTCATTTAAAATAAAAACGGCCAATTTGGAAATAGTATAATATTTTATTAAATCACAACAATAATACTTACACTGTCAGTTATTACGCAATACATTAATCATTGGAAAGTCCTCGTTCAAAATTACGAAGTTCGGAACGTTCGCACAATTTCATAAATCGGTTTACTGCCCTCGCAAACCCATACGCTTCCATTATCACCTTTCCCCATGACAGTTATTAGAGCTTTGGCTACAGTTTCTGGCCTAAAACAGAAATATGTGGCAATTTTAATTGCTTTATTAAATGTAGTTTGTGCTATAAGTTCGTCATGCGTGTTTTTTTGTTCCAAACTTAATTTCAACGAACTCAGTAACGATACAGTACATTATCTAAGAATACATTTCTCATAGCGGCTTCACTCATACCTGCTAATGTGAATTATAGTTATAGAAGGCCACCACTTCCTCCTTCGTCCATTTAAAGCGATCATCAAAAATTTTAATATTTTTCAAACCGTTCAGCTCTTTATATTCTAAATTTTTAATAAACAACTTACGGTTGTGTCGGAAGTTGTTGAAGTTCCCTCGTTAAGAAGTCCCCAATATCTGGAGACAGACTCGTTAACGCATTTTGAGCCGCCTCCTTGGAATGAGCGGTGGTCGTGATTCCCGGGCAAAGGGTGAGAACCTTCACTGCAGTTTTGCTATAATGAAAGGTTGTTCCAATAGAGCGATTAAATCCTATGACGAAATGTTTGGTAGCGACGTGTATTGGGCAGCTGGAGAGCGGTTCGAGACCCAAAACGGAGGCAATGTTGACAACGACGCCGCCTTTTCCACCCTTGTTCTTGCCCATATATTGCATAGCTAGTAACGTTCCTCGAACTACTGCTGTCTGAACACATAATAGTGATTATTCTCAGTATCTGTCACTTGGAAGTTGTTTGACTGATCAAAATACAAGAATTGTCATTGCGCCCAACGATTGTTCAATTAAATTTATCTTCTCTTAACCAAACTAATTTTATTATCGTTATGAGTTTCATTACCGCACTCTTTTTGTATCAAGAAATACATTGAACCAGAATTTATTGATGAAGATAAAATATTGAACAATACACGTTTGCTTATGGCACTTAACGAGACTCGTTTGATTGCCGCAAAACTCGGCTCACCGCCTCGTTTTTGGCAATCAAACTCGTGTCGTTAAGATGCTCATAATCAAACTTGTATCGTTAATATCTATTAGCATTTTATCGTCACTGATTATTTCACCGTTCAGTAACTTCCTACATTTTAAAAATCGTCCAAGCCATTTTTATCAAAGTTTAGATAAAGTAATAATTTTAGCTTTTCTAACTTACATTCGAAACCAAAAAACCTCAATCATGACTTAAATTGTTACGAAATTTTGAGCTAAATATCATTTTGAATCCATTTAAAATACACTTACACAGTTAACAGCAATTTCCAGCTCCCATTGGTTATCGTTCATGATACCTGCATTGTTGATGACAACATCGAGACCCTTCCATTTTTCAATGGTAGTTTTGAATATAGCTAAAAATATTTAAAATTCCGTTATGTCTTAATCAAAAGCAAAAATATGTCAGAAGCATTTAAAAAAGCACAAAAAATGCATTAAATAAGCATAAACATGAGAAAGTAGCTCTTAACAAAGCACAATAGTTACCCCAAAAAACATAAACAGTCGATAAAAAGCACAATTGTTGTTGCAGTACTTTATTTCAGTTCAAGAACACCAATTATCAACATGAATATGAAACATGTGTAATAGTAATTAACGTATTTAGAGGGGTAACCCAGTCATAACAGTCGAGCATATTTTTACCACTCGAGCGAGGGCAGCGAAGCGAGAGTGGTAATTTATGTGAGAAATGTTAAGACGGTTAACCCTCAAAATGCGTTCATTAGTTTATTGTTCATTGAGGCAATAATTTTGAATCAATAATAATTACTAAAAACTGCTAAATCGAAATCAGTGTTTAACATTATCGCGTTCTCGAATGTTTAGATACATTTAACATGCATCCACTCATTTAACATGCATTTTAAATGTATCTTAACATTCGAGGACGCGATCATGTTAAACACTGGGTTCTAGGTAAATAGACCGAACTCAATAGACCGAAAGGCAGTTGACCGAACTCAATTGACCGAAAAGCAATAGACCGAAACGTCACTAGACCGAAGCAGCAATAGACCGAAAATCACTTGGTCGAAAATATGTTACGGTTAAAGTACATATTCGGTAAATGTATACATTAAATATCTCGAAAAATTACATTTATTAACAATACGATCAATAGAAATATTTACACACTATTACAGGAAACATAGTCGATTATTTACGTGGGAATGCGCATAATTTAAATTTTTAATATTAGTAGATATGTAATTGGGTAGGATATATCTGTTAAGTATTGTATGATTTACTAGAATAAAGTTAAAATAGAATAAAAAACAAACAAAAACAAAAAAAAAACGTCAACGCGCCTTGTCAGTAACTTCGATATTCAAGGAAACATAGTCGATTATTTACGTGGGATTGCGCATAATTTTAATTTTTAATATTAGTAGATATGTAATTGGGTAGGATACATCTGTTAAGTATTGTATGATTTACTAGTATAAAGTTAAAATAGAATAAAAAAAAACAAAAAAAAAACTTCTAAACACGCCACCAGTTTATGTTGCCCGTCCTAAGCCTGAATAAAGTGTGAAGGGAAGTTGATGCTATTAATGTTAATAAATGTAACCGTAATATATTTTCGACCAAGTGATTTTCGGTCTATTGCTGTTTCGGTCTAGTGAGGTTTCGGTCTATTGCTATTCGGTCAATTGAGTTCGGTCAACTGCTTTCGGTCTATTGAGTTCGGTCTACTTGCCGTAAGCGTAAACACTGTTTAACATTTCAATGAATAATAAAATAAATAAAACTACTCCGGTACAACAACTAACTATTAAATGTTGTTACACATGGTCCATTGTAATATTATGTCGTCTGTCAGAAAAAAATATTTTTTCATCTTACATGATTAGAAAATCGAATTTTACCATCTCCATAGAGACGAGAAAGTGTGCGTTTCTAAGGCTAGCCCTGCAAAACAAACCCCAATGGCTAGGCAAGAAAAAAATTTCGACGTTTTCCAGTAGGGGACGCTGCAATAATCTGCCAAACCAAATTTAAAAGAAAATCACGTTTATAATTAACTTGTTTGCTTTAAATAATAGCTATTCCCCTTTTACAAAAATATTTGCTCAATAAAACTTAATTTTAGCGATGTATTCGTTATATTTTTAATATACAATAAACATCAGATAGATTTCTGTAGAAGCTTATGTCTAACTACGGGTAGATGGCGCTGCAGTTACAAACGCTATTCGATATGCCAAGATTTGCAAATTGTTTTATTATTGTTGACAGCTCTGTCAATTTCAAAATAATAACCTGGATGAGAGCTATGTTGAAAAAATTATTGCAGGATGGTGTTGTCGGATGAAAAATAATGTGTAAACCATGGGCGGTAAAGTGATTTTCCAGGCTTCAAGAAGTGTCCAGGCTCGCTAAAGCTCGCCTGTCCATTTCTTCTTTCAGCCTGGAAAATAATCACTTTACCGCCTAGGTTTACAATATACTATTTTCTTCAAACGGTAGTAAAATATGGTATTATACTGCTGGTTTGATGATACTAAACTGTCACTTTATTGCCAAGCGGCAGATAATATTATCTGCCGCTGATGAGCGGCAGATAAAGTTATTATCTGCCGCTGACGACTTTATCTGCCGCTGGCAACTTTATCTGCCGCTCGTCAGCGTCAGATAATATTATCTGCCGCTGACGAGATCAAGTAATTTTCTTCGAATTTTGTTCACAAAGTTATAAATAATTTATTATAAAAACGTTTGAAGAAAAAGTACTATATGTTATTCGGAGCAAAAGTATCTTTATGTGGCTCGGCTGTACTTAACTGCCTCGCAAGCTCGGCAGATAACTCGTCCAGCCTCGCCACATAAAATATAACTTTTGCTCCTAATAACATAATATACTATTATCCGCAAACGTCAGAAAAGTGACAACTTATGTGTCTTTATTGACTAGGTAAAAATGTCACTTTATTGGATTAAGCAGATAAAATAGCAACTGTTCCGTACTTTATGTGCCTAATCACGCAAAATACAAAACTCAAACATTTCAGCAAAATGTTTACATCCTAACCACGGACAATTTGTATTACATTATTTTATTTATTTACTTGCTAATAATTAGTGTTACTCTTTATCAATTTTTAATTTATCTGAATACGTTTGCGCATAAAATAGTATATATTATTCCCAGTAAAAGTGACTTTATGTGACTTAGCTTAATTATTTGCCTAACTAACGTTCGGCTAAATAAACTTCAGCTTCGCCACATAAAAGTATCACTTTTACTCCTAATAACATCCATTCCATATATATAAGACTTGTCTGTCTGGGACGCTGGTCCGTCTGGGACGCTGTTTCAGCAGCCAAACCGTAAGAGATAGAGAAAAAAGTTATGAAAGTTATATGTTTGAAATGGTCATGTCAGGTCCGAAACCGAATTTCAGTCACGTGACACTTCCGGTTTTCGAGAAATCACGTGATTTCTGTCTGTCTGGGACGCTGTTTTGTCTGGGACGCTGTTTAAGCAGCCAAACCGTAAGAGATAGAGAAAAAAGTTATAAAAGTTATATATTTGGAATGGTCATGTCAGGCCAGGAACAGAATTTCAGTCACGTGACACTTCCGGTTTTCGAGAAATCACGTGATTTCCGTCTGTCTGGGACGCTGTTTTGTCTGGGACGCTGTTTCAGCAGCCAAACCGTAAGAGATAGAGAAAAACGTTGTTAAAGTTATATGTTTGGAATGGTCATGTCAGGTCAGGAACCGAATTTCAGTTACGTGACACTTCCGGTTTTCGAGAAATCACGTGATTTCCGTCCGTCCGGGACCCTGGTCTGTCTGGGACGCTGTTTCAGCAGCCAAACCGTAAGAGATAGAGAAAAAAGTTATGAAAGTTATATGTTTAGAATGGTCATGTCAGGTCAGGAACCGAATTTCAGTCACGTGACATTTCCGGTTTTCGAGAAATCACGTGATTTCCGTCCGTCCGGGACGCTGGTCCGTCCGGGACGCTGTTTCAGCAACCAAACCGTAAGAGATAGAGAAAAAAGTTATAAAAGTTATATGTTTGGAATGGTCATGTTAGGTCAGGAACCGAATTTCAGTCACTTGACACTTCCGCTTTTCGAGAAATCACAAAAAAGACCGTTTTTCAAATAGAACGCGTATTAAATAAAAACTGTTTCAGCAGCCAAACGGAGCTGCGACCCTCTGCGCCTTAAAACCTCGATCGGTTAGGCAACCACTGTGACACCTTCCAGGTCTGGGTACAGTTTTTATTTAATACGCGTTCTATTTGAAAAACGGTCTTTTTTGTTTTTTTAAATGAGACATTTGTCTCACTGGTCTGTTAGTAATCTGCTATTATAAGAAGAGAAACATATCTCAACGTCCACACTTGTCGGTTGATTGGTATTTGAATTTGTATGTAATAGCCGGATTTATGATAAAATTAGCAGGTGACCATAAACAGTTGATATTTTTTGTAATACTTCAAAGCCTTCATTTTTAGATAGAATTTGCTCTAATTTAATATTAACTAATTCACCAATACGTTCTGGCACAGCACAAGATGTGTTTTTAAAATCATTAATAGTTATTTGAACTAATTCAACTAAGGTCGATTCCCGCTTCTCCATAGATTTCATGGCTTGGCTAACATAATTGCTGTTACTTTTAATATACGAGATGTAACAAGTATGAAAGAAAAATATTAGAAGCTAATAGATTTCCATGTGCTGAACAAAAAATGCATATATTGAAATATTCTATTACTCTAACATCGTGAAATACAGTAAGTTGAAGCGTTTGATGTTTGAGTAGGGGAGACTAGGGACGTAATACACGCGTTTTATAAAAAAGGCTCAAGGTGACCTACTTTTGCAAATATAAAATCCAATTATGGTTCAATTAGAAGCTTATACATCATATAAATATTATATAGTTTTTGTTTCATATCAGATAGTGCTTAGTCATGCAATTGTCCACTATGTTTCCACGCCAAGGTGATGGTGGACACATACCGAGTAGACTGTGGACATTATTGTAAGGCTCATTTCGGTTTTGAGAAATAAAAGCCTGCTTGCCGGAACACATCACACTATTTGTTATTATAAAGCAACATGTTTTTACACAAGAATTTATTTTAGAGTTGAAAAGTTTGTTTTATATTTCATTTAAACAACAAAAACCACTTTCAGCTGTAATACAGAACAAATGGAACTTCCGAAATAAATATAGCTTGCCTTAGGTTGTTTCAATAAATACTCTACTACAACCTATACTCGCTTAAATCTAAATTAGAGTAGATCATAGCCTGAAACCTAGGCTTAGTATCTCTAATGGGTTTTGGCAAGTGTCCACTGTCTCCCCGGGTTTCAATTTGTTAAATTTGGTGCTTTATATCAAAAACCGAAACATTACCGATGTATTTGTAGGCATAACCTAACCTCAAAACTGAGAATGAGCCCGAAATAAACATATATTAGTAAATTAGGGCTTTTGGAACTAACACACAATATTATATCAGACTAACTTACCAAAACCTTAAAATACCAGTAACTTTTTCCACAGTAGCTTTTCATCAAAACTTCCACAATAGATGAATGCGACGTAAACAGTGAAAACTCTCCTCACTCAATGTACCAGTTTATTAAAATCTTACTAAGTGGAGCATTTTTAAGCATATCCATTGTTCATTGTTTCCTCATGTCCACTATGTCACCAGTCTCTCCTACCGCATATTACTGAATCATTTAAGTATGCTTCTTTTAATTGCTTTGCGTTGAAATACTAACGGTTTGTTTGTTGTTAAACTATTTTTCAATTTTTATTCAGTTGAACAATTTTGTGATTAATGTTGTATACCAACAGCAAGGACTTCGACATATTCCTGCCCTATAGACAATTTATTTTACAGTTTTTATGTGATTTTAAATGTAAGCAATTTTCATAACTAAAAGTTAAATTAAAAATTTGTAATTCCCAGTGTATCTGCGGTTGTCAAACATCAAAGCCTTGAACGGTGTCTTGTTGTATCTCATGAATGAAAAAAGTCTGTTCTAAGAATTCTTTGTTCAGCACAGAGCATTCAATATTTTTTTTATTCATACTTGTTACACCCTGCTTATCAAATTATATTGCAGGTTTTTTTTTATAAAACAGGCAATAGTCTTTTATTAAAAACTAAAATTTGAAATCGTTTAAATCCATTAAAAGAGTATAAAAAGTTGATAAAAAATAATTCGAAAATTTAAAAATCTCAAAATATGCAAAAAAATAAAATAGACGTTACAGTTTAAAACAATAATAAAAAACATGATGCGAAATTAATCATTTTTGCGCGTATGCATATTTTGTATAAATCCGCTCTCTACTTATGAAGTAAGTAAGATGCGAGCAAACGAAAATGAAATCAAGCTTGGCTTTGAAATATTTGTTGTATGAATAATATGTTGGTGGTATTGTAAGCCTATGTCAAATTCGACGTCTTTCGGTAGAGGTAAAGTGTTTTTTAAACAAACTACTATTATATAAGTATTTCAATATTTTCATATTCTATTCTGTGCCATAGTATGTTCTTATTTCTTAATGCAGTGACCCTGTTCTTGCCGGTGTAACGCACAGGTGGTATCTGACTAAGAAATAAAATTGCCATGTTTAAGCTTTATTTTAGTTTAATAAATTGTTGTTCATGTTTTTCATGACGAAAGTTATTTAACATCTAAATCCGTCAGTCGGTCGTTTATTAAACACTCGCTGCGCTACGCTCCGCTCGTGCCTAATAAACTCGTGACTAAAGTGATGTTACATAAAACTTGTTACATAATATACTATTATGGATTTGTTATTCGTCAGCTAATATCTGGGTAATATCTCTCTTCCTGACTCGGTCAAACGTTTTTCTTAGATCAACAAAGACATGTATGCCGGTCTATTACATTTTATAGATATCTCAACTATTTGAAGGTTAATAAAGATTGCTTCGAGAGTGTTTTTGTTTTTCTGAAATACTTGTTTTTCATTGGCAGTGCTTATCATTATTCTACGATAGTTCTTGTAATTCTTCGTATCTCCCTTTTTAAGTATGGGTATTGCTTGGTTTTCTTTCCATTATACTGGCATCTTCGCTTTTTTCAATATTTTGCTAAATAGAATAAATTTAGTTGTACATCTAGGTCTTCTTTACCATATTCTATAAATTCATTGTATATTATCTGGTCCAGGTGTTCTACTGTTCTTAATTTTTTTTTATTCTGTTCAAGATATTCATATGGCATGCCTGTTTTGTTATCATCTTCTGAATTTCTCTCATGTATTTTTATTTGATCGTCCTTGTTCATCTTTACAAATAATTGCGTAAAATAATTCTAGCACTTTTATTTGTCAATATTATAGATTCTTACCCATTCGCTGGTTTCTTTTCTTTGTTTTATAACCATTTTTCTTATTTTCTTCTGGGTACCATGTAAATAAGACTTTCGTAAACTTGCTTTAATTTTACGAGTCTTTCGATTTATCCTATTGGGTATGTTTACTTACTCCACTTACTTCGCTTATGTCGGCGTGCTTTCATATTTTGGAAATTATTCTTTTGCCAATTCTCTTGCCCGTTTGTCAAACCTTGTTGATGCCGTACACAACTACATAGTTACATCTAATACATGTTGTTAAATAATTGTAAAGAATAATAGCAGCTAGATATATTGCAATGATATGGTTGTTTAAATTAATTTAATTAAATTAATATTGATTAAGAACCACCCTGGAAATATTTTATTTACACTATAAAATTCTAGGTAGATTAAAAGTGAGTTGTATTTTATTAACTCGTTGAAATAAATTGTTATATGCCCTGTATCATATTTTTTTATCTACAAATATTAATAATTAATCGCTAGCTCAATTTGGTAAAGTAATCACTCAATCTCGGTTAGGTTCCTGGCTGAATGTGTAATTCTTAAATTAATTGAGTACGGATCTGTATTCCGTCTTCTCTCTACTGCGCATAAGCAAATACTCGAAATTAGGTCAAACGTTACTCCAAAATGAATCCCTCTGGCAAGATAGCTGACAATGAATTAAACAATGTGAAAATTCATCAAAGTTCTACCGGTAATTATTTAAATTCGGCTGTTTTCGCGGCATTAATTGTCATTTGTTTTCTAGCTTTCGTCGAAGGGACGTGCGCCAATTTTCCAATTGTTTTTCACGGCGTCGTTTTGTGTTCAACTTTCTCCTAACCTCATGTTATGGACTGGGCTTATATTACTGGCTGCATTTACATTACAGCAACGGAAATCGCTTGGATTGTCTTGAGTATGACTCTTCTTATACATGCATAAACTTTCACGGGCCTAACCCAGCTAGTTTTAGGCTAAACAGTACCTGGTCTCACCGATCTTGTATCGGGAGCTCGAAGGACACGCTTATGTAGTTCTTGGGGCTGCTATGGGCCGGATCCTGCTGCAACTCCTGAAACACGTACTCAACGGGCTGCTCGATGCTCTGGAGCCTTCCTCTATGGACTGTATCGGGTTACTCGCCTCCACGCAGAGATCGAACTTAGTCTGCCGCAGCTTCTAGGTTATGTACACTGGGCTCGTAGAACTTTTCAACTTTCTGTGTTGGAATTGGTTGTAAATATTATCACCCGACCACGAACATGCACTCAATAAACTGGTATACTTTTTGTGTTGATATAATTTGATTTATTATATGAAAATCTGATTTAACTGGAGTACAGTTTTAACATGTCAATTCATAATTAATTTCTTTTGTTCTCCCCAATATCCGCTATAAACAATTGCAAGTTAAATATTAAATAGAAAACGGATATGAACCAAGTTCAAAATAATTACTTACAACACTAAATTTGCCTATAACTAAAACTATTTACACAATTCTTATTCATAATATTATTGTCTACATTTATAATCATTTAACCGTGTATTTTTGCCACTGCACGTTTTTTAAATTGCTTTTAATTGATCACACAAATCACTGCACTGATTATTTTCAATAGAGTATTTCCTGCACCAAGACGTCCTTTGGATTCACCTGTTTGTTTTTCCACACAATTTTTTTGGTCCATCTGCTGTGTCCTTTTCTTGGATTTTTAACCGTGGCTTGCTGATTCTTACAATTTCCATTAAATGCCTTAATGTCTGCCTTCTTAGCTGCTCGTTGCAACGTTCATTAGCTTATCTACCTTCTCATACCTTTTTTTTAACCCTGACAAATATTTCACTGTTTAACTTTACTTCAATTATACTCTTCATTTCATTACCTTTGCAATCCATTTTGTAATTAATAGTTCGGCTATTACCTTTGCACCAACTTCTCATTTTAAATTGATCTTACAGTCAACTTAGATCCCTGTGAAAATTGAGCTTTGCTTATTGCGTTCTTTATTTAATTATACTGCTATTAATGGCATCTCTTTACAAATGCCCTCATTCTGTTAAATTCAAGTTTTAGTCTTGCAGTTATATAAAATACCTCACCCTGAGCTTTAGTGAAATGTCCATTAATTTGGCAATGCTATCAGAGTTAAGTTGTAGGACTTAATACCACTGCAATATGTTAACAATAAATTAGATAGGTTAATTTTTGCTTGTGCACTTTCTTTTCCATAGTATTTACTACTTGCTTTAGAAATGCGATAATTTATAATGAGTTTCATTCAATTTATGTCACCTAAAAGCATGCATTTGCTGTGGCTACATCAGCAAGTTGCGACTGAATAGCATTGAAAAAACAGGTGAGCTTTTAAAAGCTATTATTAGAAAAAACATCAACATTTTGTTTCCCACTGAACAACAAAAAATTTATCAGGTAAAACAGCTTGACCGAAAATCAAGGAAAATGTTGAAATAGCCGATATCATTTTATTGTGGGATGTTACTGCAGATTTCTGTTCACGAAGTTTACCTACCCTCAGCTTATGGGTTTACTTTGTCAAAGGAATCGTTGCCTGGTAATGGCGACATCGCCCGTCGGGCTTAAGGATGATTTCCATTCAAACAAAGTTGTTTGGCGAAGCGAACGTGGTACAATAGCGATCCCAAGGCATTCGTTGTTAACAAAAGTTTGTTTCGGAACTACAGAAGGTCAGTTCCCCACAACCCATTTTGGGATTTTCGGTAGCGGCTTAGGACCGAGCAAGAGGGCACGATAATGACAAGTCACTATTGCTTATCCACATTTAGCCATTTGCTTTTCACACTGTGCTATGTCAAATTAAATAATAGGAAACATTCATATTTTCAGTGTCAGCTCATTTCAACAATGGATTTCAAACAAATACAACAAATACGTATTAAATGTATAATCAAAAACCTTCAGCGCATTTCTATCTTTGTTGTTGAGAACATACAAATGAACAAGGAAGCTTTTAAATATTTAGTACTGTATTAAATATGTTTCACTTTGTACTTTACTGATGTAAAACGGAATAAAACTGTGAGTATTATATTAGTTACTACTCTGTAGCTGCAACACTACTCTTATTAGTTATTCTAAAGTTCTACAAACAGGAACCACCATGCCATAACCTTACTCAAAAATAGAATACCTTCAAATTCATCCGATTTAGTAACATCAGTTTTAATAAAAATTGCTTTATTTTCTCCAAATTCTTCCGTTATTCCTTTAACAGCTTCGTCGCCTTTTGTCTCATCAAGATCGGCGATTGTGACAGCCTGGTTTTAAACAGAAATTTAGCAAGATATTTGTTTACATGCGTCGGCGTGTTTTATGAGTCATTCTCATGTTTTTTTAAGTTTACGAAACTCACATTGAACGCTGAACTATAGCCAAACTATATTTATGTATTAAATAGAAACTGGCATGATTTTAGTGAAGCTTTAACACGACATTTAACTTACTTTAAGCCTGTACGGAGCAGTTCCTTAACGAGGTTAAGACCAATTCCTGAAGCACCACCAGTCACAATAGCCACCTTTTCCTTAATATAGAATGCCATTGCTCTAACTAGCTCTAATTATTTAACTAAGTTGTGGTAAAGTCCGAACTATTTATGCAGTTTTAGTTTGTCACACATCAGGCTGAGGAGTGATTTAGTTCCTCCACAACTGAGTTTTGGCTGGCACGACCACCAAGTCCCTACCAATGAGTTTCCTAATTATAATGTTGGGTGAGTGGCCCAACATATTGTTCGAACCGACGTAAATAGCACCACGGTGATCCTGAATTTCAGGCTTGTGGAATTCGTTTTCGGGATTAACATTGAATACGAATGTGATAATATAAGAATAAACAACTTACAATCTGTTCCACTGGCATCGACGTTATAAAAGGTCATAACCGTTTATGGAAATTTAGTTATTCCAATAAGTAGGAAGTGAAGCACCAAAATTATATTTGTTTTTACGGTTTCTGAATTGTTTTATGCAACCTACAGTATTTTATTAAGTTACTTCCGACAGTAGAAAGTGAGGTATTTCATTGAATAAAAAGATTGAATAAATATAACCTCTTATACAAAGCTTCAAAATATTTCCTACAATCGGGCAAGCATTGTGGACGCATCAAATTAAACCTTTTCAGTAATAATCGAAATGCCAAACGAAAATACTTTTTTTTAGATGTGTATATTTGGAACATTTTATTGCTGCTGCTTACGAGCGACAAATTCCAATTAGATAATTTATTTGAACTTAAGAGCGCTTTTGCTTTCACACATTTCACACCATAATTCAGTTTTGGCCGCTACGATATTCATAATTGCCACAACCGCTGCCATAACACTAAAGAGTGTCGTAAATATAACTTAGGTGAGTCAAATGGCGCACTATTTTGGAGGCGCTATTTTGAATGGCCGGATGGGCAATATTTTGCTTTAATTGGGATCGTTATAATGAACCTCATGTGCTTATTAAACGGCAATTCAAGAAAGACAAATCTATTTATACATAATTAAAATTCTTAATATAACAGCCTGTCTACTTGTAAAAGATGTTGAAGATTGATAAAAAAAATAATTTAAATGCCTTGAGAAATGTCTCCACAGTCATTGTTTATTTAATTTTATTATCTGCCGGCCTTTTCTCTTAGGTGCATTAATCAAAACTAAACTAAAAATTTATTAGCTTCCTTACACCACGCTCAATGCTATTAATTGCCAACAAGAAATTTTTTGGCAAAGTTTAATATATTTCTGCCATCCCATAATCCTGAACATGATTAGTACACCTATCTAGAAAATTCACTCTTGGATATTGGCGCAGGTTGGATCATATCAAGAGATGATTTACTTGTGCTAAATTTTGTAGAAAAGCCGAATCGATTCAAATTTCGATGTGAATTGAAGTAACAGAATGCTGAACTTTTATTCCCTGCACAGCTGTGCCTGGTATGCTCAATATCCCAAAAGAAAATCTTCTATAAAAATATCTGGGCCTGATGTGTTTAAATTAGAGAAGTAAAAATGAGTTAGGATTGCCCGTAAATCAGCTCTTACGAATTAAAATTCCAGTTTAAATAAACGATTCAGCTTTGTTGGTAGTTTGAAACGTTGTACTTCTCTTTTTGCTCGAATTTGCTCATTGACTCAAACACGCTAAACATGAAGAGCAGAATTTTGCCTGCTAATATAATAACGTAGTTAAAGTTGTAGTTAAACAATTTATTTGAGTTAATTACAAGGTAATATTCATTCTTTTACTTCTTGCGCAAAGCGATTCGTTCGGGAACTTCGACTTCATAAGCGGGTTCGTTGTCTTCAGCAACCCACACGCTTCCATTATCTCCCTTCGTGACGCATATTATCACGCCTTTAGCAACATTATCGGTTCTAAAATATAATGAAATTCAGGGTATAAAATGGCAAATTAATTTTTCTTGTTATGTCAGATTATTAAGTTATTTTGATAACCATCAAGAGGACTTACGGTTGGTTTTGACATTTTGCAAAGTACTCTAGCAACAGTTCTCCTAAATCAGCTGCTAGGTTGGTCAGAGTCAATTTATGTCCATTAGCCGCCAAGGGCGTTTCAGTTAATCCAGGACACATAGTCATGATTTTGACACCTGTTCTATTGTAATGGTAAGGAGTGCCAAAGGAAAGACCGAGTCCTAGTACAAAATGCTTGCTGGCGACGTAAACTGGGATAGTTGACAATGCCTGAAGGCCCAAGGTGGATGCTATGTTGACGATTACTCCACCTTTTCCACCTTTGTCTTTGCCCATATACTGAAGACCTAGAAGCGTCCCTCGAACTACGCCTCCCTGCACAACAAAAATATTTTTGGTATCTTTAATGTATAGAATCTTCAGTTGCTCTGTCTTATGTACATTTTTGGTCAATTAAATGAGATGTCTGATTACTTCTAATAACTATTACAAAAATAAATAAAAATTATGGATTAAATTCTAAATGATAAAACATGTTGAAATAAAACACCACTGGAGCCTGTGGTTGAAAAATATCACAAATTCATTAAAATCCCTCACCACACAAATATTTAACAACTACTAAATACATATTTCGACATCCACGTTGTCATCATGAGTAGCTACGAAAAACTTACACAGCAAAATGGCAACGAAATGTTCGTGACCAAATCACAAATAGATCTGGCGATCCCTCGTATTTTACAGCTATTTATACTGGCCGGCCCGAAAGGCGTAGCCGACGGCCAATAAACATGGCCGACGGTTAATGTAACTTCAACAAATTATCCAAGATGGAGGACGGTACTGGCCCACCATCTTTGTTCAAAAATTTATTATCTCGGTTCTTAAAAATGGCCAAGCTTTCAAAAGAATTTAGTTGCTTTGTTGAAGTTAACACCTTTACAATTTTTAGGTCATCCTCTTTTATACTATGTCCCGTTTCGTAAATATGTTGGGCTCGATTTTTCAATCTCCTGAATCTAAAATGTGCTAAATGCTCTTTAAAGCCTAGTACCAAAATTACGGCGTGTTTGCCCAATATATTTAGAATCTCAATGGGAACATTTAATTTCGTAAATTCCAGATCTCTCTAAGGTCCTCAGTTTGTCTTTTGGATTTCCCAACAAATTTCTAATATTGTTGTTTGAACCATACACAACTTGATGGCCCGATTCTTTAAAAATGTGTGCTAGGCCCTTTGTAGCCGGGTGAAATGGAATTTGGATGTACTTGAGTCCTCCATTTC
The DNA here is from genome assembly GCA_940337035.1 of Agriotes lineatus. Taxonomy (NCBI): domain Eukaryota; kingdom Metazoa; phylum Arthropoda; class Insecta; order Coleoptera; family Elateridae; genus Agriotes; species Agriotes lineatus. The sequence continues at coordinate 80,798,525 of OW679195.1, read as the reverse complement.
TAAGACTGACGAGAGCTGTGGAATTTCGAACGTGCAATTTTGTTTTTTGTTTCCTAATCAAATTATCGATAATTTTAGAAGAGAAACCATTGTACACCGCGATGCTTTTTATGGTCTGAAGTTCAGTGGTATATCGATCTTTGTTTAAAGGAAAGGTTAACAGTCTATGCACTAAGAAATTTCGAGCAGCCATTTTGTGTTGAGAACGATGATTTGAATCCGCTAAAATGAATCTGTTTACATTGGTTTCTTTTCTATAAACATCGAATTCTAGTTATTTTTATTTCTTATTAGTAAGATATCTAGAAATGGCAGTTGTCCTTCGTTTTCCATTTCATATGTGAATTTTATGCTAGGAAATTTGGAATTTAACTGATTATGGCGTGGCTGTCGAAATACGTATTCAGCAGTTGTTATATATTTGTGTGGTGGGGGGTTTTAACGAATTTGTGATGTGGAAATAGTTCATAATGCTTCTAGAATGTATTCTTTTTAGAACACAGGTTAACATTTACTAGCTGTGACATTATGCAGTTCTACTTACGCAGTTAATTGAAATCTCAAATTCCCATCTTGCGTCGTTCAAAACACCAGCATTGTTGATTACAATATGAACAGCTTTCCATGTACTTATAGTAGTTTTGAATGCAGCTAAAATATAAGCAAAAGCTGTCAAAACCTAAAAACTAATCTCGGTTTTGTCTTAACTTTCTAGGCAAGACTCAAAACCACGCTAGTCATAAGACCAAGACGATATCAAGAATTCGATAGGAAGACTCTTGGCTATAGTTAGATTTAAGGGTTCAGAAAAGCAGGGAATTTTAGAGGGTACTGCAAATTTTGGAAAAGAGAAATTCGGTTTCTTTTTTTTTGTGTGCAAAACAAAACATTTATTTTAACAGTCAAATAGAAAATGAAACTGTATTAGCATTTAAAATAACCCATGTGTTTCTATTTCCTTCAGTGAATACAAAACGGTTTTTATAACTTTATTATATCGATGGGACTACACAAGAAAATTGACAAACGGGAAAAGAAAGTTACTGTTTACTGAGCGTGGTAATTGTGTCTTTGTTTACTGAGCGTGGTAATTGTGTCTTTGAAAACCCCTTATGTGTACAGTTATTTAAACAATATTATTGGAAGAAGTCATGAAGTGATTAACTTAATTTGTTTCTTTTTATGTTTTTTAAACGTTGAGGGGTCATCTGCAAACAGATTTTACAATTTAAAAGGCTTATTTAATTAATTTCAAAACTTCGACACCTTTATGTATAAGAAATATGGACTATCGACAAAGAAGAAGAAAAAGAATTAATTTAAAACTTAATGTGATATATTATCTTAATGCAAAGGCTCCTAGATCCTATATTTAAAACGCCAACCTCTATTCTCATTTTTTAAATTTTTTTTACATGTAACGCCATAATTTGTTGATATAAATATGAATACATATACGAAATAATTTCAGAATGAAATGTATTTTGATGTTTTAGCTATATATCAGATTATTTTTAACAAAGGAGCAAGATAATTTCGAGATTTTATGTACATGATCCATCACCTGATAAATGTGTGCTTTGTGACTAGGATTTCGAACGGGTAATTAATGGCCTGACATATTTAGTATCTATACAGGATGTATCCTAATAGATCGTACCAAAGAGTGCCCTACGATATTATATGCATAAAACTAAAACGAAAACCTAAGAACAATTGTTTCCTATCTGTTGTATTTTCTAGTAAAAGCCATTCAAAGCTAAAAATTAACAATGTTTATAAATACATTCTTAACAACAGCATAGCAAAATAGCAAATTTACAGAAAGAGCACGAACGAATCGTTTTATATCATTTCAGCAGTTGGTTCTTTTATAGCATTTCTTTTTACGAATGTCAACTGAAAAATGCGTAGCTACAAGATCGAGAACTGTAAAAGACAATGTGATTTTGAAAATAAAAATTATTTGTACGTAGCTGTCTACTTTTGTCACATTTTAATAGTATATTACATAACAAGTCAAGAAAGTGAGGCTTTATTTATAGGATGAGGCTGTTTTTTGAAATACGAGACTGCCAGGGCGAGTATTTTAAGCCTCCGAGTCCACCATGGACACTTTTCTGACGTAATATGTATGCTATTTTCTCTGAAACCACATAAGTTATAGTAAAAACAATAGTAATCACAAATAATTCAAAATGTTGACGGGCTAATAATTAAGCTTATATTACTATTACTGGTTAAAAAATAAATAGCTTATTTGATTTTGTAGTTATATTTCTTTGAGTCAGGTAAAATGTTTTCCTGACTAACCAGGAAAGGATTTTCATGGCGGATCTATTTGTAGTGATTTATTTCAGTCAGGTAAAGTAAGTCAAGTAAGTAATTTCATAACTCATTTCATACTAATATTAGTATCGAAAAGCCTACTTCAAGTAGCGGTTTCAGACAAAATGTATAGTCCGTATGGTGTTCTTTATAACTGCTTTATCAGCTATTTGATTCCTTGGTGTTATACATCTATTTTTGATTCTTGATATTGTTGTTGTTGTTGTTGTTTCTTTTTCTGTTTTTGAAAGGTATTGTTTAGCTGAATATAGTGATATGTACATGATCTTTGGTGAGTGTCGAGAACACTCGTTAGCTACTGTAGTGAAAGGTATCCAAACCTAAATCACTCATCTCCACACGTTTTTAGGACATTGGACCAAAGGTTGAGGGAAAATGGAGATTTAGCAGCAGCTCCAATGGCAAATGGAGGTATTCAAAGAGATGTTGGAAAATGAATGCCCGGAACGATGTTTTTCAGATTGTTACAAACGAATCTGGTAACACCACTTACGGAATTGAGCTGCATGAGTTATGCAGCTGTGCATAGAGTACTAAATGGTTTTATTCTCGGTGAAATTCATAAAGGTACAGAATATTTGAAAATGGAATACATTCTATTGCCTATAGCGTACTGTGAATGATTGCAACGTCAGCAAAATAAAAATAAAAATTTTGTAGCGAACGTTCTATGCAGCAACGACGCTTTATTCAGAGAGACTGAGCCTTGAATAGGCAATAAATACCAATATGGAATCACGAAAACCCACATTCCCCAATGCAGAAGAATTTTCATGAAAGATTAGGTGTTTACATATGGGCAGGTATCATTAATAACCAGCTAATTGGACCATTTGCTCTTCCTAATCCTTTGAATGTAGAGAACTATCTATATTTTCTGAAAAATAGTTTGGGTGATCTTCTAGACTCTAGAGGATGTTCTATTAACAGCTAGGAGGTATATGTTGTTCGAAAGTGATGGAGCGCCTGTACATTTTACCTTGGAAACAAGTAATTGGCTCGGTGCCGAATTTCTGGAAGATGGATTGGTAGAGATGGCCCTATCGTTTAGCCACCGCGATCTCCTAGTATTACACCAGTGTATTTCTGTCTTTGGGGTTATCTAAAAGGTGCATGAAACTCCTGTAAATAACTTTAATGACTTAACTGGGCGGATCTTTCAACATGCAGCTACGAAGCCGCGATAGATGCGGAAATGCTATCAAATATTCAAGAAGAACTTTTAAAAAGAACCTCAAGATGCTTAGAACATCTAACATGCTTTTTGCCTAAGTAATTATCGTTCAAATAAATATTTATAAACTACTTAGAGTTAAATGTATTATGTAATGAAAATATCGGATTAGTCGACCTGGAGTTATAAAAGAATTGAAATGTATACTGCTAAAACCCAAAAATCAAATTGGCAATATTATTTTATCTAGCAGACCAATGCATATGAACATTATATGTATTAACCTGTTCATTGCTTCTGTAACATTGTCAATTTTACGAATCTTAAATTGCTTTAATTTTGAAAAACAATCCGTAAAATGTAAAAAGGGTTTTTTAAGTTTGGTTTTAGCTTTAGGCATAAAATACTTTTTGTACGTTCGATGAGATTCACTCTGTATACACATCAACAGATCATCAAAAAGGCGATAGGCGAACTTTTTGTATATTTTTTTAAATAAAATTTTCTATATTGCTAAATAAATATTGTTGAAATTAGAAATACAAAACACAAATTATAACACTAGTAAATTCAACCTTATTTTCAAAATAAACGGGGCTGCGCGCGCTATTGCGCGGTGTGTCCTATTCAATTCACCACCATTTTTAGGCCTATTACGTTGGGCCATTCCGTTCTGTTACACACCCCGCCCCTGCCTCCCCCTGCCGTCCACCTGACCAAAGAAGGGGGCCCTCGGGGCTCCGACCCTCTCCAAAAGGGCCCTCGGGGCTCAGCCCCGGTCGCGAAATCGAGATGACGGCTCAATCAGGGACATCGCGTCTGCAATTGTCGTGACGGACACACACGTTTGGATCGTTCTCGTTTATTGTATAGAGGATTTGCATATTTTCCACCTAGATAAACATTCCAATTTATGTTCCCGATGCTGTAGTGGTCTTGATGGTTAAGAGCAATACCAAGCTTTACGTCTCGTCATAGTGGTTGTTTCGTGAAGCTCTAAATAATATAAATAATGTATTCAATTAGTTCTATTATTCCTCATTTTGGTTGAGAAAGATACTTTGTCACATAATTGCAAGTCATCAATAATACTAATCAAGGTGGCCATTTGAATCAAGGACAAATAGGTGGTGTGAAAAGTGTTTAGAAACTCTCGTTCGAATTGATCTGCTATGATGTTGCCGACATTACATTAAAATTCGATGTTATGCAACTTAGCAAGCATTCTCTGCTGCATGGTTACATATCCATCACAAAGTCACAAATAGTAGGGCGATGAATACTTTAGCTACAATGTTTCATAACGTTAATTACGAATGAAATGGCGCGTTCTTAATTGCACCGCGACACTAATAAAAATTGGACAATTAACGAATCTGTACGCGGTAATGTTTGCCTAAGCTAATATATGTGATTAGATTGCAATACCTACAACCTCCAAAACTCTCTGAAATATATAATGTTTTGGAATCTGGAAAACACGAATACCTTCAAATTCATCATCTTTGGTAACGTCAGCTTGTATAAATATTACTCTGTCGGCTCCAAATTCACTCGCAAGTTGTTTAGCCACTTCTTTTCCTAGTGCAGCATTAACATCGACCATGGCAACAGCCTAAAAAATAGTTCAAATGCACGGTTCAGTTAATCCTATTACCAGTTCAATAATTAAAAATCGTCGAAAAATACAGTTGAAAAAATAACAATATGAGAGAAAAATCGCTATTAAATTACACTTCTTAATAGAACTCTAAGAATTCAAGTTCAATATAATTAAACTGAAGAATCTACCTGCACTCCATTGCGTAGAAGTTCTTTCACACAATTTAAGCCAATTCCTTGAACACCACCCGTAACCAAAGCAATTTTTCCCTTTATTTCGTACATGGTCAACGTGAACAATCCACAACAACTTCGGCCAGTTTAGTGGGAACCGCAGTAATAATCAAACAGTGCTTCAGATGTTGTTATTCAGATTTTATACCAATACGAGCATCATCGAAGAAAAGATAAGATAGCGCTTTCTTAAAAAAATTCTAATGGTGATGTAGTTATTTTAAGTCCGTAATTGCATAATCTACAGTATTACTAACGTATAACAAATATGTATAATACAGAAGCAAGAAAACATTATTTTGTGGTAGTTCTTGGTGGCGACTAAGAATAGTAACACCTCTTAATTTTGCACATAACATAATGAAACCTTTTAATTGGTTTAAAAATGAGTACATAATCTAGTAATAGTTTCATTTAAAGCAGTCCTTCACGCTTCACCGGGTAATTGTAATTGAAAATCAATTCGCACAAAAATAATCTTGTTCTAATTTTATGAGAAACCAATTTATTTGCCCATGTGTACATTTTAAAGCTAAAATTTCATCTAATTTGTCTCTCAATCTCACCATAACAAATTAATTGAAACGGTATTTTTGCAGGTTATATAGAAGCGTAATCAATATCTATTGTAAGCTCCAGTTATAATAGTTTAAAATGATATATGATACGCCACTAATATAATTTTTAAAACAAATTCCGCAATCATACCTAAAAAGTATTTGCTCCAGCAGTACTGAGTGTCTTAAAGTAAACATTCTAATTATAGCCGTCCTGGTTTTCAGGGATATCAACTCTCTTCCCTTTCATGTGACAATTTTATAATAATTTATACTTCTCTCAATTACTTCTAGGTATAAAGATTTCGTGAAAATATTTGTTCACATCCTCAAAATCGGATTTAAAATTCATACATTAATAATTATAAAGCTAAATAAGCCTATATTTTGTTATTCAATCAGTTACACCATAATATTGGACATGGTATCAAATTATGTCATTTAATTAGGAAGTTTGCCCATACAATGCTGAAAGGTAGCTTGAATGGGATCAGATTGAATAGTTTACTCGGCACAGTAGTTACATTGACAACCCACATGCATTGTACCCGGGAAGTGTTCCTGTTTACTTGCATGTAATTTGCATATAAACCTCATTATGCTGTCTGTAAGAAAACCAAGGAAAGTTTAAAATTAGTTAATGTAAAAATTAGGAACCACTTTATTTAGCTCTTTACGTTGCGAAAACGTTTGTTGAAACAATGAGCATTTACCCAGTAAATGTTACTGGTGCATTGAATTAAAAGTTGATTTTTTCCTACCTTCGGAAATCATAAATACAATTCGTTTCACGACAACTCTCCCGGTTCTAATTATTTTCAGGTATGCAGAGTAGGTAGGTAGCCCCTTACATGATTCCGAGAAGAATTAATTAAAATTGGCACTAAAAGGTAAAAAGCGCATTATCAAACGTGTTGAAGGCTATTAACAATATACATTTTTTAAATAAATTCTATATAAATCTATCTATCTACAGGAATTTTGTCGTACCATCTTATATTACTTTGGCTTTAATCCAATATCTAGTTTTACTACTTTGAAGGAACACTTTTCAAAGGAAATGTGTAATTATATGGACCTAATTTAACTGAATAAATATTCCTTCGAAATTACTGTTAGATTATTTCTTAACATTTTGAATTAAATTCATAGTTCTTATTGCCGAACCGTAACTGCCAAGAGTTTTATGTTTTGTAATAAATCACTGCATCAGTGGCGCTTGGGCATGTACTCGTTTTGACAGTTTTGACGTTTGGTTATTCACTTGCAGGGGAATAATTAAATAATTCTATAAAATAACAGGTAGATGCATTAGTTGGGCAGCTTCAAGTTTATTACAACTTCGTAATTTTGACCCCACATTGGCATTCTAGACCAGATCAATCTCATGACCTTTTGCCTTACAAATAATTATTATTTTTCTATTGATATTAAATAATATGTACAGTATCGATTTTTAATTGAAACAGTTATCAATTAGTTAATAATTTTTCATTATTCAACTGTTGTCAGCCAATCATATGCCGAGTTTTTCAATTATTCTTGAAAGTGAAACATAAATCAGGATGCTCTGATAAATCCAAAAGTCAAACCTTACTGTTTTATTTATATAAAAATTATAAAACTTAATTATTTAATGCTAGTAGAAAAAGCATAGTGAGAATGACCATTATTCGCTCGTATAAACTACGCCACTCGTTTTCGACTCGTGGTCTAATTTTTATCCTCGTAAATAATGTCCAACTTGCTCACTCATTGAAGGACGTACCATTAGTTTACTTACTCCAATTAGCCGATACAAGATAATACACACATTTTAACTTGCTAATTTGATGACATTAACTTTCATAAATATATCTTATTGGCTCCACTTGAACGAGTCCTTTTCACAGGCACAGCGAAGTTCTACATTAAGTAAATTTAAATACATATTCAATATGTTAGAAATTAAGCAGGTGTAATGCGGATAAAATTTAATCTACTGCAAACTAAGCAGCTTCAGTATATAGTATAATTATTGTAACGTAAATAATCTAGAGAAAATTTTTATTAATATAATAAGTAGTTAACGTACGAAATGTGAACGGATCCGTTCACATTTCGATGGCGCTAACTGTACATATGCCAACATTTATAAGAAAAAAAAAACTTCGGCAAATTAATACAATTTCTCCATAATTTTCCTCGTTAATTATCCTCATTAACGGCTTATTGACTTTAATCATTTGCTATGATTATATGTATTTAATACTATTTTTTTTTAAATTAAATGTTTGATAAGAAAAATTATACACCTTAGGAGTAAAGCGATTTCTGGTACAGCTAGATTTCGTACGCTGAGTGACAAAAAGAAATGTTTCGATAAACTAGCGGTAAGTATGCCTAAGCAGGTATTACACCGTATTATAACAACAGGAACAAGCATCATTGTTATAAAATTTTTTGTATGGATTCACGAAGTGTAATTATACAACTGATTTAACTGTTTATCAATATGAACTCCAGCTCGTGGCGGCTATGTATAAGTTTTGAAAATTTATCCATTTAAATGCATTTGCTTATAGTATGCCATGTGTTACAAATGAATTTATTTTCGTGCGTAACAAAAGTTATATATGCGCATACATGGAGTCAAATTTTTAAAGGGCTCGTTTTCGAGTTATTACAAAATATCAAAATTTATTATTTCTTACAATTAACCAATTCAAAATCGATGCATTTTTACTTCCTTTTACAATAAAGGAAGTATTGGATTCACCCCAAAAATTCGAAATTGAGTTTTCAACAGATCTTCACGTTTTAGAGTCCCCTGATCCCAAAAACATATTTTTTTCATTGGTCTGTCTGTCTGTGTGTGTGTCTGTGTGTCTGTCTGTGAACAGAATATATCAAAAACGGAAAGAGGTATGGCGTTGAAACTTCATATATAAGTTTTGTATACTATGTAGATGCGACAGCAAGCTTTTGAAGAAAATCGCATAACCGGAAGTAGGTGTTTACTTTTGTGATTTTTCAGTTTTTTTTCGATTTTTTCAAAAACGGCTATAACGATTTTTTTTAACTTTACATTTTCATTACATTTTTAATGTGTATTGTTGTGAGATAGATGATTTTCCAGTTGAATACTTCTAAAATGGGTTTCTTTTGTTTTTTTCTATTTTTTTTATTAACTCCTATTTTAAATAGAACACCCGGTATATTATTACATTTTTGAATTCAGCTTAAAATTCTAGAGAAAATTTGTCTCTTGAACTAACACTCTATTTTGTACCGTTTTTGTAAAATTTCAAATTTTTGAAAATTTTTGACAAATACTTAAAAATTTAAAATCAAATTTAAATAATTGTTTCACTAAAAATTTCTTCATTCATTTTTTAAACATCATACGGACGATACGTCGATGCTGAAATGTACGCTTTGTTTAAACAAGTTCTGTAATATTTGTTAAAAATAATTTTGAGATTAATTTGATATCATCTAAATCTAGAAAGAATAAGATTTCCGCTAGTTTAAGAATCATTGAGAAAGCCTGTAAATGCGATGTACGCATAAAATTCATCAATTTTTAGTACTAAAGAAATTGCGGAAAATATTTTTTCTGGGTTTTTGCAATCTCAAAAAGAATGGAGACCTACATATTTATATCTGCAAGGTAATTCCAGATAGTGTAAATATTTTTAAAGTACGTATATCTTCGAATGCATATCCTATGATTGAATTTACGGCCTCGCCGAAATATGCGTTTCGTGTCTATTTGAAGGTTTGGGATTTACGCATTTATGCGACTCGTGTCCTAGAAAGGTCAACATAACGCACTTATTCTTTGTACCTTTTTGACTTGTAGAACATTTATCCCGTATCTGTTAGGTTCAGTTCTTGTCAAGGTCAAAGCCTACGCTATGTGCAAATTATTACTTTAATGTATTTCTGAGTTCAAGCAAAAATGAACTAAATTTTATTTTTCAAGGTGCTCGCCCTGTATGTATTTGTCTGAAATTTTCTCGGTTCCATGCCAGATAGATACATAATATGTATGTAAAATATCGTTTTCCTCTAAGATATAGTTTGTGAGTTATACCGCCAACAGGCAGAGAGACAGGCAGACAGAAGGAATTGAGAAAACCTGTTTTTCGTCATCTAGGGACCCGGAAACGTGAAGATCTGAAGAAATCTGTGAAGGTGATTTTTTCGTGATTACAATACTTCCTTCGTCTTTCAGGCGAGGAAAGTAAAAAGGTAGTAAAACCAGAAAATGTAAGAACGTGTGGGGGTCGTAACCACCATCTTAGTTTAAATGGGTTAATGAAAAATCTGTAAAAGGCTTTACTCAGAACTTCCCTCGTCGACATTGTGACACTAAATAATTTTAAAAATCAAATTAAGTTAGGAGTAAAAATATCTTCACGTTTCTAACAAATTAAATAAACCTTCAAATAAAAAAAACGTTACCGGTGGTCGAATTCGAAGGGCAGGCGGGCCCCGTATGCAGTTCTAACGTTTTGTGGGATATTGCAAGGGAACGGGCTATTTCTACCTGAGCTACGGAGCACCGACCCTTCGAATTCCTGCGCTGCGGCTGTATTAAGTAACGCACTAATTTGTTGCTCCTTTTTGTAACGTACAACATTTATTCTGTATCTATTGGGGCCCATTTTTGGTAAGAGTAAAGCCTGCGCTATGTACAAATTATTACTTGTATTTGTTGCTAAGTTAAATAAAAAAATAAACAAAATTTTATTATTTGAAGGTACTCACCCTGTATAAATTTGTCTGAAACTATCTCGGTTTTGTGCCAGGTAGATATATAATGTGTACGCAAAATATTGTCTTCCTCCGACAGTTTTTGAGTTATACCGACAACAGGCAGCCAGAGAGACAAGACAGACAGACAGACGAAATTGAGAAAATCTGTTTTTCGTCATCTAGGGACCCTGAAACGTGAAGATCTGGAGAAATCTCGAAAGGCAATACATACTTCCTTCGTCTTTTAGGGAAGTAAAAAAGCAAATTTTAAAATTCATTACACTTTTATTTCTATGGGGTGGGACAGATGGCAGCTGCGTTCGAAACGCCTAAAACGTAAATTTACAATTTTAAATAATACTAGATCACCAGTACAAAGATACTAAACTGAAGGATCAAACGTTTGCAAGCGAACAAGTTCTATAACCGGTCTCTAGACTGAATACCGGAGGAAGGTTCTGCTTCTATCGCTTGTAAAAATTGGCTCGCTTCGAAAGCCATACCAGGAAAAAGGGTCACACGACTGGAGACATGCTCAGCTTCGACGCACACCATGTTAGAATACTCGTCGTTTCCAAAATCTTCTATATTCTTTGCGTGGTCGATCCACGGATTCCAAATGACAGTACCCGGGGGCGGGAGGGAGTTATTCTTTTGAATTCGCATTTTCCGCCAGGTGACTACATTAGTTATCATGTGTTCTTGGCGGGGCGTTTTGGTAGATACGATCTGTCCATTCATCTATGGTGACGACATCTCGCCACTCCGGATACAAAGTATCATCAGTTTTATCCATGAAAGTACAACCACGCAACCCGGTAATTTGCCACTGTCTAACATCAGGAACTTTAAAGTAAGTGCTTAAAAACATGTTGAAGCTGAATGTCAGATCTATACGGAGATTATAAACAACTATATTGAAATGTAATTCTTTTTCTTTCAAAATAAGGTGAAACGTTAACCTGAATGGGCGTGTAAAATCGTTGTCCACTATAGAAAATATTGCTTCTGCCACCACTGTCGCTCCGGCCCCTTTTCCAGAGTCCAACGAACGATATAATTAAAGTTACAGTTAAACAATTTATTTTAGTTAATTACAAGCTAATATTCTTTCTTTTATTTCTTGCGCAAAGCGATTCGTTCGGGAACTTCGACTTCATAAACGGGTTCGTTGTCTTCAGCAACCCACACGCTTCCATTATCTCCCTTCGTGACGCATGTTATCACTCCTTTAGCGACATTATCGGTTCTAAAATATAATAAAATTCAGGGTACAGAATGGCAAATTAATTTCTCTTATTATGGCAGACTATTAACTTATTTTGATAATCATCAAGAGCTCTTACGGTTGGATTGGAAGTTTTGCAAAGTCCTCTAGCAACAGTTCTCCTATATCAGCTGCTAGGCTGGTCAGAGTAAATTTATGTCCATTTGCCGCCAGGGGCGTTTCAGTTAAGCCAGGACACATAGTCGTGATTTTGACACCTGTTCTATTGTAATGGTAAGGAGTGCCAAGGGAACGACCGAGTCCTAGTACAAAATGCTTGCTGGCGACGTAAACTGGGATACTTGACAAAGCCTGAAGGCCCAGGATGGATGCTATGTTGACGATTACTCCACCTTTTCCACCTTTGTCTTTGCCCATATACTGAATGCCTAGAAGCGTCCCTCGAAGTACGCCTCCCTGCACAACAAAAATATTTTTTCTAATGTATTGAATCTTCAGTTGCTCCGTCTTATACGAACATATTTTGTCAAGTAAATGATATGTATGCTTACTCCTAATAATTATTACAATAAATAAAAAATATGGATTAAATTCTAAATGATGAAACACGTTCAAATAGTTCTTAATGCTTCTAGAATATATATATTTTTTAGAACATTAGTTAATATTTACTAGCTACAGTGTAAGAAAGAATTTCAAAAACTATTTTATGCAGTTCTACTTACGCAGTTAATTGAAATTTCAAATTCCCATCTTGCATCGTTCAAAACACCAGCGTTGTTGATTACAATATGAACAGCTTTCCATGTACTTATAGTAGTTTTGAATGCAGCTAAAATATAATAAAAAGCTGTTAAGATCTCAAGACTAATTTTGGTTTTGTCTTGACTTTCTAGGCAAGACTCAAAATCACGATTGAACTTTTGCAAGAACTAGACCGCTAGTCATAAGACCAAGACTATACCAAGAATTCGATAAGAAGACTCTTGGTTGTGGTTAGATTGATTTTAAAGGTTTGGAAAAGGGAATTTTAGAGGGTACTGAAAATTTTGCAACAGAGAAATTCGGTTTCTGCTTTTTTTCTGCAAGCCAAAACATTTATTTTAACAGAAAATGTAGAATATGAAACTGCGTTATCATTTAAAATAACCAATGTGTTTCTATTTCCTTCAGTTACTAGAAAAAGGTTTTTAGAACTTTATAGTTATTGATGGGACTACACAAGAGAATTGATAAACGTGAAAAAACAGCTATTGTTTACTGAGCATGGTAATTATGTCTTATCTCTCTGAAATCACCTTAAGTGTACAGTTATTTAAACAATATTATTGGAAGAAGTCATGAAATGATTCACTTAATTTGTTTCCTTTTAGGTTTTTTAAACGTTGAGAGGTTAACTACGTACAAACATATTTTACAATTTAAAATGCATAAAATCTCAAATTAGTATTGAAGATTAGTTACGTAGCAAAAAATTGTAGACGTCGAATTAATTTCAAAACCTCGTCACCTTTGGGTATAAAAGGTATCGGCTATCGACAAAGAACTAATTTCAAAACTTAATGGTATATGATGTCTTAATGCAAAAACTCTTAGATTCTATATTTAAAACGCCAACTTCTTTTTTATTTTTCTCAATTTTTTTCACACCTAAAGCCATAATTTGTTGAGATAAATAAATATACTCCATTACTATATGTCAAGAAATACTTTGTGAGGTTTACATATGCGAAATAATTTCAGAATGAAATGTATTTTGATTTTTAAGCTGTATCTCAGATTTTATTAACAATGGAGCAAGTTAATTACGTGATTTTATGTACATGATCCATCACCTGATAAATGTGTGCTTTGTGAGTAGGATTTAGAAAGGGTTATTAATGGCCTGACATCTATAGTACCTATAAGGGATGTATCTAATACGACGTACAAAATGTGCATTGTGATATTTTATGCATTAAACTAAAACGAAAACCTAAGAATCATTGTTTCCTATCTGTTGTATTTTTCTAGTAAAAGCTAATCAAAGCTCAAAATTAACACTGCTGATAAATACATTCTTAACAACAGCATAGCAAAAATTTACAGAAAAAGCACTTGTATACAAATTAAAGTACGAATCGTTTTATATCATTTAAGCAATTAGTTCTTTTTATAGCATTGCTTTTTACGAATTTTAACAGAAAAATGCGTAGCAATAAGGTCGCGTACTGTAAAAAACAATGTAATTTTGAAAATTAACATTATTTCTAATCAACTTTCTACGTTTTTCTCATTTTAATAGTATATTACATAACAAGTTAAGAAAGTAACGCTTTACTTATAGGATGAGGCGGTTGTTTGAAATACGAGGTTGTCAGGGCGAGTATGGACACTTTTGTGACGTAGTATGTATGCTGTTTTTTCTGAAACAATTTACATTTTAGTAAAAACAATAGTAATCACAAATAATTCAAAATTTTAACATTTGTCGGTATGAATCATGTTGACGGACTAATAATTTAGCTTATATTACTATTACTGATTAAAAGAACTTATTTAATTTTATAGTTATTTACTTGAGTCGGGTAAAATGTTTTCCTGACTAACCAGGACAGCATTTCATGGCGGATATTGTATAGATCTATTTGTAGTTATTAATTTTAGTTAGGTAAAGTAAGTCAAGAAAGTAATTTCATGACTCATTTCGTAAATATCTAGTTTCTATACTAATATTAGTATCGACAGACCTCCTTTAAATAGCGGTTTCAGACAAAATTTATAATCCGTACGGTGGTCTTTATAAGTTATTTTAATTCCTTGATGTTATACATCGATTTTTGTTATTGATGTTGTTCTTGTTTTCTTTTTGTTTGCTAAATATAGTGATATGTACATGATCTTTGGTAAGTGTCGAGAAAACTCTTTATACTGAAAAGTATCCCAACCTAAATCACTCACCTCCACGCGTTTTTAGGAGATTGGACCAAAGGTTGCGGGGAACTGGAAATTTAGCATCAACTCCAATTGCAAATGGAGGTAGTCAAAGGGAGGAGGTTACATGTCAGGAATGATGTTCTTCAGATTGTTGCCAACGAACCTGGTAACAATAATCACGGAATTGGGCTGCATGCTGCATGAGTTATCCAGATTTGTATAGAGTACTTTAAACGGTGATTTTATATACAATCAAATGCATAAAGGTACAGAGTATTTGAAAATAGGACACATTTTATTGCCTGTGAATGCGTGCTGTGAATGATTGCAACGTTAGCAAAATCAAAATCAAAATTTCGTAAGGAATGTTCTATAGAGCCAGGACGCTTTATTTAGAAGAAATGGAGCTTTGTATAGATATAATAAATACCAATATGGAATCACGAAAACCCAATTCGGAAAAATATTCAAGAGAGATTTGGTGTTAACATTTGGACAGGTGTCATTAATAACCAGCTAATTGGACCATTTACTCTTCCTAATCGTTTTAATATAGAGAACTATCTTTATTTTCTGGAAAATAGTTGGGTGATCTTTTAGAGAATCTTCCATTAACAGCTAGAAGGTTGGTCGAAAGTGATGAGGCGCCTGTACATTTTTCTTTGGAAGCAAGCAATTGCCTCAATACCGAATTTCCTGGAAGATGGATTGGTAGAGGTGGCCTTATATCTTAGCCACCGCGCTCTCCTAGTATTACACCAGTGGATTTCTTTCTCTGGGGTTATATAAAAGAAACGGTGCATGAAACTCCTGCACAGAACGTGACTGACTTAACTGACCGGATCTTTTAACATGCAGCCACGATAAATGCGGAAATTTTCAAGAAGACATTTTAAGAAGAACCTTAAGACTTTGCGTAAGTAATTATCAGTTAAATAAATATTTATAAAACACTTAGATAGAAATTTATTAAGGGCCAGTTCTACAATGCAAGTATATACCTAGAATAAGCAGTCCCAGGTATCATTGTCATAGTTTACTTTGTTGCAGCAATCGTTTCTAAGGTATTTATTCCCCGGATAACTTTATCTTTTCCTTGTAGAACTTGCCCTAACTAATAATAATTTCGGATTGGTCGATCTGGAGTTATAATAGAATTAAAATTTATACCGCTAAATTCCAAAAATCAGATTGACAATATTATTTTATCTAGCAGGCCTGTGCATATGAACATTATATGTATTAACTTGTTCATGGCTTCTGTAACATTGCCAATGTTACGAATCTTAAATTGCTTGTATTTTGAAAAACAATCCGTAAAATCTAAGTTTTGATTTTAGCTTTAGGCATAAAATACTGTTCTGTACTTTTTGCACGTTCGATTAGATTCACTCTGTATACACATTAACAGGTCATCAAAATGACGATAGGCGAACTACTTTTTGTATATTATTTTTTTAATTAAATATTATTGAAATTAGAAATGTAAAAACAAATTATAGCACCAGTAAATTCAACCTTCTTTTCAAAATTTGCACATAAAACCACCTAGATACACATTTTAATTTTCCCAATGCTGTCGTGGTCTTCATGATTAAGCGCAATACCAAGCTTTATGTCTCGTCATAGTTTGTGTTTCGTGAAACTCAAAATATGTAAGTATGCAATTAGTTCTACTATTCCCAATTTTGGCTAAGAAAGATACTTTATCACGTAATTGCGAGTCATCAATAATACTAATCAAGGTGGCCATTTAAATCAAGGACGAGTAGGTTGAGTGAATTGATCTGCTGTGATGTTGCCGACATTACATTAAAATTCGATGTTATGCAACGTAACAAGCAATCTCTGCTGCATAGTTACTGATCCATCGCAAATTCACAAATAGTAGGGTGATGAATACCTTAGCTACAATGGTTCATAATCTCAATTACGAATAAAATGATGCGTCTTTAATTCAACCGCCACACTGAATAACAATTATACAATTATCGAATATGTAGGCGGTAATGTTTGCTTAGGCTAATCTCTGTGATTAGATTGCGACACCTACAACCTCCAAAGCTTTCTGAAATATACATATAACGTTTTGGAATCTGGAAAACACAAATACCTTCAAATTCATCATCTTTGGTAACGTCAGCTTGTATAAATATTACTCTGTCGGATCCAAATTCACTTGCAAGTTGTTTAGCCACTTCCTTTCCTAGTGTAGCATTAACATCGACCATGGCAACAGCCTAAAAATAGTTCAAATGTACGGCTCACTTAATCCTATTCTCTGTGCAATAATTCAAAATCGTCGACAAATTGTTACGTTTGAAAAAATAACAATATGAGAGAATAAATCACTATTAAATTACAGTTCTTAATAGAACTCTAAGAATCTAAGTTCAATATAATTAAAAGTACTGAAGAATCTACCTGCACTCCATTCCGTAGAAGTTCTTTCACACAATCTAAACCAATTCCTTGAACACCACCGGTAACCAAAGCAATTTTTCCTTTTATTTCGTACATGGTCAACGTGAACAATCTACAACCACTTCGGCCAGTTGAGTGGGAACCGCAGTAATAATCAAATAGTGTTTCAGATTTTATACCACTACAAGCATCATCCAGTAGAAGATAAGATAACGCCCTCTTAAAAGATTTCTAATGGTGATGTATTTATTTTGAGTCCTTAACGTAATTGCATAACCTACAGTATTCATAACGGATAACAAATATAAAAAGAAGCAAGAAAACATTATTTTTTGGTAGTTCTTCATGGCAGCTAAGAATAGAACACGTCTAAATTTTGCACATTATAATTAAACCTTTTAATTGGTTTAAATACATAATGTAGTAATAGTTTCATTTAAAGCAGTCCTTCACGCTTCATCAGGAGCACGGTAATAATAATGGAAAATCAATTTACACAAAAACAATGTTTTTCTAATTTTAGAACAAACCAATTTATTTGCCCACGTTGTGCAGTTTAAAGCTAAAATTTCACCCAATTTGTTTCTCAATCTTACGATAACAAATTAATTAAATCGATATACTTGCAGGTTATAGGGAAAGCTTAATCAATAGCAATTGTAAGGTCGAATTATAATAGTTTAAAATGATGTTCGATACGCCACTAATATAATAAGGAGTGATTTTGAAACAAAGTCTGCAATCCTAGTTTTCAAGGATATCAATCGTCTTCACTTTAAGGGAACTCTTTTATAATAAGTTATCCTTTTCGCAGTTACTTCTAGCTATAACCATTTCGCGGAAATATTTCCTCAAAATCGGATTTAAAATTTATAAATTAATAATTATAAAGCGATATAATGGAATGAAAGCCTATATTATGGCATTCGATCAGTTAAACGATAAAATTGGACACGTGGTATCAAGTTATGTCGTATAATTAGGAAATTTGGCCATTCAATGCTGGAAGGTAGCTTGAATGGGATCAGATTGAACAATTCACTCAGCACAGTAGTTACATTGACAACGCACACATGCATTGTACCCGGGAAGTGTTCCTCTTTACTTGAATGTAATTTGCATATAAACCTGATTGTGCTATCTGTAAGCAAACCATGGAAAGTTTAAAATGAGTTAATGTAAAAATTAGGAGCCACTTTATTTAGCTCTTAGCGTTGTGAAAATGTTTGTTTAAGCTATAAGCATTTGCCCAGTAAAAGTTACTGATGAAATTTAAAAAGAACTCAGTAAATCATGCAGGTTAAATATAAATCAGGATGCTCTGATAAATCCAAAAGTGAATACTTACTGTCAGTAAAAAAATGATAAACTAAATTAGTTAATGCCAGTAGAAAAAGCATAGTATTTAGCTCGTGAGAATGACCATTATTCACTGGTATAAATTACGCCACTTGTTTTCGACTCGTGGCCCAAATTTTATTCTCGTAAATAATGTCCAACTTGCTCACCCATTGAAGGATGTACCATTATAGTCGAAACTATCAGTTTACTTACTCAATTTACACATATTTTAACTAGCTAATTAGATGACATTAACTTTCAGAAATATATGTTATTGACTGCACTTGAACGAGTGGCACGCAGGCACAGTTTCATGTACAGGGTGAGCGAAACTCGATGTCTCAGCTCTATTATAAGAAAAGGACAAACGATAGAAAAAATCTGAAAAGAGGTTCTTAAATGGGATTGAGTAAGGTCCATTTTAAGCCATAATTGCATATTTTTCCATATTTGGAAACTGAAGTAATGACGTCATCGAATTTGTTTTTCCCGGAAACATACCTATATTTTGGCATATTTAAAAAGAGCTAATTTTTTAACACATTTTGTGAAGAAAAAAATTTGCTATCTTTTCCGTTCGAAAATTGTAAGCAAATTTGTAAAAAAGTATTATCAAAAATTCGCAATTGTCACGATTTAAACAAGCAGCCTTTGGAAACAAATAGCAAAATCGCATCTGTCAATAATTAAACTAATGGTTTACAAATATTATTTGTCTTTGAAAAAATCTAGTGTGATACACGCACACAACTTTCTTTTACAGTGATCTTATAATTAGCCAAAAATTTGATTTAAAATTTTTAAGCATTTGTCAAAATTATTAAAAAATTACAAATTCTGCAAAAACGGTACAAAATTAGGTGAAAAGACAAGTTTTCTCTAGAATTTTAAGCTGAATTCAAAAATGTAATAATATACCGAGTGTTCTATTTAAAACAGGAGTTAATAAAAAAAAAGAAACTCATTTTAGAAGTATTCAACTGGAAAATCACCTGTCTCTCATCAATACACATTAAAAATTTAATAAAAATGTGAGATTTGAAAAAAGTCGTTAGAGCCGTTTTTGAAAAAATCGAAAAAAACGGAAAAATCACAAGAGTAAACACCTACTTCCGGTTATGCGATTTTCTTCAAAAGCTTGCTGTCGCATCTACATAGTACACAAAACTTATATATGAAGTTTCAAGGCCATACCTCTTTTCGTTTTTGATATATTCTGTTCACAGACACATAGACAGACACACCAATGAAAAAAAATATGTTTTTTGGGTTCAGGGGACTCTAAAACGTGAAGATCTGTTGAAAACTCAATTTCGAATTTTTGGGATGAATCCAATACTTCCTTTATTGTAAAAGGAAGTAAAATGTTCATGCACAACGAAAAAGTCGACATGTTATTAGTTTATGGGGAATCTCAAAAGAACTCCGGATGAGCAGTTCAGTTATACGCCCAGAGATAAGTACCCCGAACGTGTTATTCCAATTATTGACAGATGCGACTTTGCTATTTGTTTGCAAAGGCTACTTGTTAAAATCCTGACAATTGCGAATTTTTGATAATACTTTTTTTTAGAAATTTGCTTATAATTTTCGAACGGAAGAAGATAGCAACTTTTTTTCTTCACAAAATGTGGTCAGAAAAATTAGCTCTTTTTAAATATGCCAAAATATAGGTATTTTTCCGGGAAAAACAAATTCAATGACGTCATTACTTCAGTTTCCAAATAATGGAAAACTATCAAAATTTGGCTTAAAATGGACCTTACTCAATCCTATTTAAGAACCTCTTTTCAGATTTTGTTTATCGTTTTTCCTTTTCTTATAGTAGAGCTGAGACATCGAGTTTCGCTCACCCTGTACATCAAGCACAGCGAAGTTCTACATTATGTAAATTTAAATACATATTCAAATCGTTAGAAAATAATCAGGTATAAGGCAGGTAAAAATTAATTTACTGAAAACTAACCAGCTTCAGTATATGGTATTGTAACGTAAATAATCTAGGGAGGATTTTTATTAATATAATAATTTTCATCGTTAATTAACCTCACTAAATGCTTATTATCTTTAACCATTTACTGTGATTATATTTATTTAATGCTAATATTTTTTTATTTAATTGAATGTGTGATAAGAAAAATTATACACCTTATCAGTAAGGTGATTTCTGGTACAGATCGATTTATTATGCTGTCTGAGTGGCAAAAAGAACGGTTTCGATAAACCAACGGAAATATACTGTTTAAATCTTTCGCGGTTACTAGAATTGTTATAATTAAATTTTGGCTTAGACCGCGTTGTTTTTCTAGATAAATACCTAGCGAAATATTAGTCTGTGTGAATAGGCAAACATAGATATCTTTATTTGGAGTCACAAAGTGGAAGATACATAAATTTAAAAACATAGTTTTGTGTTTATAAAGAAAGCCAAGACGTCTAAGCCGAAATTTAATTTTGACAACTACTTGAACGTTGGAAGTGAACCTCTAAGCAATACCTTAATAAATAAACAATAAACGGACACATCATTTAAAAAAAAAAGAAGAAAGTTGTGACCATTTCAGGCACAACATTTTTAACATTCGCTGTTTTTAGCGGCTAAACCAATACTAAGATACATTTTTTTTGAATAAACAGAAAACACAAACATCTATACCTTTTCAAATCATCATAATTTGTCTCCAGAAGTCAGAGAATTATTTTGTTTACTAAAAGCGCCCCAGCTGAGAACTATTAAAAAATGTTAAAATGTAAAATTCTGGCTACCCAGTTATTTGAGTTGGTTACAAAAGTATGTTTGTATTTTATTCCCTTTTTAATTGTTAGAAGTAGAAACCGTATTAATCAAATAGAATTTGCAAACGTAATCACAGTTAAAACAGATTAATCGGTGCCTCAGGATTTATGTACTGTTGAATTAAACTGAAGGAATGCGGCGTATTACGGAAGCGTTTCTAAACGTTTACAAGCTTAAAGGAATCTCAAGAACTGAAACCCGATTTCGCCATACTTTAGACAATGCCATCTAACTCTGATTAAATTAATTAAGCAGTCTGAGAGAGACTTTGTAATTATACAACTGATTTAATTGTTTATCAATATGAACTCCAGCCCGTGGCGGCTATGTATAAGTTTTGAAAATCTATCTATTTAAATGCATTTGCTTATAATATGCCACAAATGATTTATTTTCCTGCATAACAAAAGTTAGATGTGGTATGGTGTCAATTTTTTAAGGGTATCACTTATAAAGCGTATATTGACATATGCCGGGTGGCGTTACGTTTTCGAGTTATTAAAAATATTAATAGTAATTTATTATACAAGACGATAAAGTTAAATTTTATCCACGAGTGAATCGTTTAACGTCGAGACGAAGTCGAGACGTTAATGATTCAAGAGTGGATAGAAATAACTTTATCGTCGTGTATAATACAATATTTTTTTCTATAGCAAGAACTTTAACAATTTCAAAAGAAAATAAAGACAGTTCATGACATTTCAAAATGTCAGTAGCTAGATTGGGTTGCTACGATAATGCGAAGCTGTCATATTTAATTTAAACAAAAGTTAGAAAATTAAATTACTTTATCTATCCTTGATGTTAAAGTGCTACTTTATCTACCCTTGCTGTTAAAGTAAAACTTGACCTTTTGTTTTGAGTTGATAAAAGCACACTTTAACATGTGCTATAGAAAAAAAATTATTATTTTTTACAACTAACCAATTTAAAATTAATGCATTTCTAATTATATCTATAATAATTGTAGCTAATAGTACAGACTTCGGCTATTTTTAAAATACAGGTTAAAATTCATAGATTTTTAATTTATTAACTGTTATAAAATAAATAATGTTACAACTTGCACTCCTAACATTTATTCTAAAATAAAAGAACATTGGTAATACTGCTTTTGTATAAGTAAAATCTGGCAACTCAGATATGAAGTAGAATCATCCATACATGGTCTACTAGTCTACCCTATATAAGAATATTATTGTAAATAGTTACATAAAATTGTAAGAACGACTAAGTAACTTATATTTGTTCTAATTAGTACCATATGATCGGAAACTTTTATCCTCTAGAGGACGTGGATGCTTTTAAATTTTATTTATGTTAGCAGTGATGAGTAAAGGTACTACTTAATAATATAACCTATACAGTTTTGACGGAATCACTTAACTTCGATAGAATGTTTAATACTGAATACAAAGTGGTGCTGTGTATGGAAAATGGAACAGCTGCAAGTTGTTATTGTTATTAACGTTTTTATTTATTCAACAAAAATGTTTGAATTCGTTAAAATTACATTACTGACAGATATGAAATGCCAATGTGAATTTACCACGACTGCCAACATAAATTTTTAACAAAATAATTCCATATCCTTCTAGAGGATAAAGGTTTTCGATCATACGGTATATATATTCAATTTATACCATAAGATAAAAAAACTATTCTGAGCAGGCCTTGATATGTGTTATACGTTTGGCAGTACTGAAGTGTATTGTCAGTCTATGTCAAATTCGAGTTTTACGTCAGTCTGTGTCAAACAACAAACAAAACCTAATCTTTTAATCTCGAATTTGACATAGACTGACAATACACTTCAGTACTGCCAAACGTATAACACATATCAAAGCCTGCTCAGAATTATTTTTTTTATCTCATGGTAATAACAGAATAATGTCACAAGCTAAACATTGGAAATTTGTAAAAGCTCGTGTCCCTCCTAATCGCAGATAAATAGTAGAAAGCGTATTTATGGACCAATATCTCCAAGGCTATAAATTCATGACTGGCAGATGCACTTTTTATGAAAATCAACCTCTACGTCAGGTCACATTAAATTATTGGTCTACACTTCGGATCATCTCCATTGAGTTATCGCATGTAGGTTAAAATATCATTGATCTAATAATATTGCTACAGCTATATCTTCCTCACTACCGGCTAGAAGTAAATAATAATTAATAGTTCAATTTATTCGAGTCCTCACGCATGAGGGGGTTAATTACTAAAATAGGCATTTTAGTAATATTCATAATAGAAATCAGAAACTAGTACTGTTGCAAATAATACTGAAGAATTAATACTGGAATTCAATATTGGGAAATTTATTAAAGGGGAGCAACAATTAAGCATATGTAAATATGAACAAGACAAAATCAATTCATTTAGTTCACGAATATTAATCAAAGATAATAAGTATACGATCCCTAACATTAATATTTAATAAACTTATATTTACTGAGCTCTGCTATTGTCTGTGATCTCAAAATGGTTTACTATGATTCATTTAAAAAAAAACATGGACTATAGTTGGACCGCACGTTGGATTAAGGTGTAAAATGAAGTATGAAATTAGATTTACCAAAGAACGTCACCATTTATCTTGTGATAGTTCTCAAGTGGATTTATTAATATCGACTAGGGTTTTCTTCTCTATATTATTTAATTCCTATAGACTTCTCGATGATTTTAGCTCTTCTGCTCTGTTGATCGCTATCTGTCTCCCATCTTCTCACCCCTAGCTGTCGCATATTCGTTTTCACACATTCCAATCAGTTTTTCCTGCGACGTCCCCTCCTCCTTCTTTTTTCAGGATTTTCCGGCTCTGTTCGCTCTCTTATCCGAACCCATTTTGTTTACGTGACCCAGCCACCTCGGCCCTGCTTTTTTGTCTTTCGTTAGCAGTCTAGCTTCCCAAATACATTTTTACTTCCCTCCTCCTGTTATCGCGAAAAAATCTCCTTCCGAAATTTCTTCAGATCTTCACATTTCAGGGTCCCTAGATGACAAAAAACCGGTTTTCTCAATTCCGTCTGTCTGTATATCTCTCAGTTACCGGTTTTACTCAAAAACTATTTGTTGGAGGAAGACGATACTTTGCATGCAGATTATATGCCTTCGTGGCATGAAACCCAGAAAATTTCGGAAAACGTATACCTTACCAAATAAAATTTTGTCTATTTTTACTTTAACTCAAAAACTATTACTTAACTGAAAGTAATATTCTGTACATGGATCTGGTTTTTACCCTTGACAAACAAGGGCATATTTTGGACCCAACATATACACATTAAAAAATAAAATGTTGTTTATATCTGCTTTTATTGAGAAATAGATAAAAGCAATCATTTGCACATAGATCAGATTTTACCCTTGCCGAAGATGGGACCCTACAGATACAGGATAAATGTTATACGCACCAAAAAGAGGTGACGAATAAATGCGTTGTGTTTAATGTTGCTGCTTCGCAGAAATCCGAAAAGTCCCGCGTGACAGCGTGCGAAAAATAATTGACCGTTGAATTCACATTTGCAGGTGCTGAAGTTCGAATCCCACTGCCAGTAATGTTCTTTTATTGAAAATTGATGTAATTCGCATTACCAAGTGTTTCATTTTATAGTTTGAGTATTATTAGGAACGTTAAAATATTTTTACCTCCAGTTTCCTTTGATTTTTCAAATTTTATAGTGTCATAACCTCCACTTGCTATGGAGTTTTGAATAAAGTCCCTTATATATTTTTTATTTTGACATTTTTTCATATTTGCCATTGTCCGTTAACCTGTTCTGGCCCAAATATTTTCCGCAGCACCTTTCTCTGTAATATGTTTAGCACAGTTTCATCTGTTTTTATCATGAACCAGCATTCCGCTCCATGCAGTACTACTGGTCTTATTACCGTTCGGTATATTACAAGCTTTCTTGCATTCGTCTATGCTTGTTTAAAAGTAAAAGTATGAAGCCATTGAACAGACTTCTACAGCTCTCTCGTATACTTTTGTATACTAAATTTCAAATAAGCATGCAATATTTGGAACGAAGTAGTAATCATAACTATGGCCGCGTTTAATCGAAACAAAGGAATGATTATAACCATCTGAAAATCAAATATATTTTTGAAAATTGTCAATTTGACATTCGATATGAATTCTAAAAATATAAAAGGAAAACCGATAAATAGTAGACAAAAAAACTGCCCTACAACGCCCATTCGAATTATATGGGCAGTCAAAGAAACTTATATTTTTCTAGTGTAAAACTGAATTTGAGTTTAGAACACCACCTACTGCATTCTTATTTGAAATTTAGTATAGAATGTTTAACTTTACATGTTATACGAAACACTTTTACTTAAAAGACGTAAAAGTCGGTTTTCTTTATTTATTATTTATACCATAGAACGTATAAAAGTAAATAAAATATTATAAAAAAGAAATTGCAAACACTTTTTAAATTATGTATGGGCAAATTATACTCTGTTCACATCTTTTTTGCTTGAAGGTTGGCTATGACAGTTCCTTCAATTTAGCTGTGTAAAATTATTTTTTTGTGTTTGAATGAGGTTATGGTTTTCCAATGCATTTCGATTAGAAAATATGACAAAACGTGTTCAAATACAAAGTTGCCATATTTAAGCAGACTAGCAAATAGAGCATTAGCAAATGTTATGTATGTATACAGTTTCAGTAATTGTGTAATCAAGATATTTTGAATTAAGCATGTGGATCGTTTTACATTACTTCAAATTTTAAATATTTCCCACATGTACTTCCAGTCGCTTTATATACACTATAAAGAGACTGTACATGTACTATCAAAAGCACTCCATCCAGCAACAATATTCTGTTTTGTAAGATGATAGTAAATTGGTCGGAGCGTATACAAGTTATACCTACAATAAAATAAAAGGTATGGTTTTGTTCATATGCAACTTAACAACTAAAATCCAAAGCTAACCTTGTGCAAAAAATGATTGAAATGATTAGAAGTCAGTAGTGAGACAATAAAAACAGTTTTTAAGTATAAATATAAGGGGCGTTCAAAAATTATTTTATGCTGATCAAGTATACCTAATTTATAAAATAGTTTTTCTACCACAGCTTTGGAAAGTAGGCTTTTCGAACTGTCATTTGACGACAGAAGGCTGACATTTTCCGATGAAAAAGCAGGTTGGCAACTTTTCCGCTCGTCTCCAATAGCAACGAGCGGAAAAGAACAATTGCCGCTCCCTTAAATAAAAATTGATACGAATGCTCTTAATACACAATGTACTGTTTCAATAACGTATTTACGTATTTATAATTTTTATTAATTAAGAGAAAAGTATTCTATACACCATCAACAACTATGTATTACGAGTATCGTTTTACTGACTTTTAGTATTAAATTTTTACTGTTTACATAGCTCTTGGTAATTAAGAAACGTAACTTCGTAGATTGGTTCGTTCTTGTATTTGTGCTTCCACAACCTCTTCCATTAACAGTATAGCTATCATGATCTTTCAAATTTTAGCTCTAAAATTAGCAACAACGTTCCAAAATCAAAAGCTCGCAGTTCTTTATAGTCTAGCTCTAGATACTAAACTATTTTCACTAAGACTGTTCCGTTAATGTAAACCTAGTATATGACTAGTACAGACATAGAACAATATTTAAGACCCCTCTACCACGCAATACAGGCAACCCATTTCACACTATTGTCAACAACATAACATCTAGAGAATTTAAATCTGACCGTAACAGAACACATAAGAAGCTAATAACCCGAAACAATGTGTATTTTTTTAAATTTTATTATAGATAAAAGCTGTACCTAATAAAGATAAATTACAAATTAAATATACCAAAAGGGAAAAACTCTAGTATAATCCACTGGTTTGTCATTCACGGAATATGCGCATAAAGGAACTGTTACGTCAGTGGTGAAACTGGATTTTAAGCTATGGATAAAGGAAATAGTCATCGGAAAATTCAAATTCAATATTATTGTCTACGATTGGACTAACTCCTTTCTTTACGGACATACACAGGCACCATGTAGTAAGTACGCACAAATCTTAAACTGCAGCTAACCTAAATTGGCATCTTGATGGCAGCCAAGATTGGATCTGACATGAGACGCTCATGTTTTCCTCCATTGTCTAAACATTCGTAGAACCGCCGACAAACTGAGAATCACATTATTATGCTCCTAAGCACCAGTGGGTTATATTGGAGTCGAGCCACCAAAATAATTGCTTCACAATTACTTACTATGGTACAAGGAATAGAGGATATACTTTATTAAGAGTAGTTTTGACCTATCAACACGAACAGTGCTATAGAAAACACCGACATTCATTCCAAATTATATGTCTTAAATATAAGATAACCTTATTTCCCTTAACTATTGCTTCATTTTACAAAGGCTTCCAAATCACAATCTACGATTGTATCTTCGTTTGAAACGTCTAAAACGTAAATTTACAAGTTTAAATAATACTAAATAACCTGTACAAAGATACTAAACTGAAGGATGAAACGTTTGCAAGTTCTATAGTTGGTCTCTAGACTGAATACCGGAGGACGGCGCTGCTTCTATCTCTTGTAAAATTTGGCTCGCTTCGAATGCCATGCCAGGAAAAAGGGTCACACGACTGGAGACATGCCCAGCTTCGACGCACACCATGTTAGAATACTCATCGTTTCCAAAATCTTCTATATCCTTTGCGTGGTCGATCCACGGATTCCAAATGACAGTATCAGGGAAGTTATACTTTTGAATTCGCATTTTCCGCCCGGTGACTACATTTGTGATCATGTGTTCTGGCGGCGTGTTTTGGTAAATACGATCTGTCCATTCATCTATGGTGACGACATCTCGCCACTCCGGATACAAAGTATTTTCGTCAGTTTTATCCATGAAAGTACAAGTACGCAACCCGGTAATTTCGCACTGCCTAATATTAGGAACTTTAAAGTAAGTGTGTAACAATATGTTGAAGCTGAATGTCAGATCTTTACCGGGATTATAAACAGCTATGTTAAAATGCAATTCTTTTTCTTTCAAAATAAGGTGATAGGTCAACCTGAATGGATAATTCCACATTGAGCGTGTAAAATCGTTGTCCTCTATAGAAAATATTGCTTCTACATCACCACTGGCAAGTCGCTCCGGCCCTTTTTCCAGAGTCCAACGAACGATTCTAGCAAATCCATGTCGTGGACCAAAAGTCCACGATCCAAATTGCGGAAAGACAATGGGTATGCCACCACGAATAGCTCTTTTGCCATCGAACACAGCATGTCTGCTTACGAATAATTGTTCATGATTTTTCACTCTCCAAGACACGACTGTTGCCCCGTGCAAATTGATGGTACACGTAGTGTTATATCCTCTGTCAAGAACCACGACATTTTCATTTACTTGAGATCTAAGGTTTAAGTTTTCACAACAAAGCTTGTCCATAACAAGTAAACAAACGTGTATGACAGATTATTATAAACATTTCATTTTTTTCAAAGTTAACTTATAAAATAAATATAACATTCACCCCCACTTTAGCTTATGTCATCTCTTAAATAAGTTGGGCTCTTCATGTTCCAGAATTGCTTCTAGAATCTGGCATTCTTATGAAACATCTTTTTAACTCCATCTTGTACTTCAGGTGTTAAAGAAACATTGTCATCTAGACTGTTAGTTAACTGTCTAGATTCAGTTCGAGATGCAGATTGAGTTTGGTGTTGGGTGTAATTCATTAATTGGTATAAGATGACGTGCAGAAAATTCTTACCATTAGGACGGCGTATATAAGCATATTCAGGGTTATTTTCCAATAGTATTACCTTTTCTACCCTAAGCTCGTATTTGGATTGTTTATTAAAGTTTCGCATTAAAATTGGACCAGGCGACAGTAACCAACTTGGTGATGATTCTCCATTAACAGTTCGTCTGGATATTCAAATATTTTTTCTGGGGCGTAGCATTTGTTGCTGTACAGAGAAAAGATAGAATCGAGTGACGTGCATCCTGTGAGACTAATTCCCCATTGAGTTATAATTAATGTTTGCGTTTTTATAGCGAGCTCAATGTCTTCCGTATGATACCATTAAAATGATCTTCTTACCCACTACCAAGGAAATTATACGGTGTAGTGGGATTTGTTGCTACATTACGTTCAGTTAAAAAGTTTTCAATTTATGTGACATAAATGATGGCCCCCTGTCGGAATGAATAAAAGCTGGAAGTCGAAATATTGCAAACAATTGTCTTAGATTTGAAATTACAGTCATGGCACGGGAAGCAAAAACAAAATGTAATCAAGTCTAATATATTCAACAGAACAGCATAAGCCTTATTTCTTACCCAGTGATACGTCATTGTCTAACTAATATGACAAAGGGAGTCATGCAGAGGTTTAAGTTTAGCATCAGTGGAACAAATAGTAAAATAATCTGTAGTGGCATTTTCACGTCCAGATCCATAAATGATATCGTAGCTGTAACATGACAATTCAAGTCTCCATCGCATAATCTTTCGATTTTTTTATTTTTCCTGGCAGTTTTGTATTAAACATGAATAAGACGGATCGTTGGTCTGTGATAAGGCGAAAACATCGTTCCATGAGGTAGTGTCTCCATTTTTTAATTGTTTCTACTATGCCCTGAACTTTCTTTTCTACAGATGAGTTCTTCTTTTCAGAATTTGAAAAAGCCGTAGAAAAGAATGCCACTTGACGTCCCAGCTGTCGGTTTCCACAGTAAAAGGAACAGTGTTATGAACAGAAGACAATACCCCATGTTTAATTTACAATTTTAAATTTTCAAAGCTCTTTTGTGTTTCTTCAGACAGTGGAAATTTGCAGTCTTTGAGTCGAGTAATTTTATCAGAGAATCTAGATTTACAATAGTGTGCAAACATTCCGAGGCTTCTACGTAGAGAAGGCCCATCGGTATGTGGTGTATGATTTCTTAACGGTTTCAGACCGTCGGGATCAGATTGAATATTCCTGAATCCACTAAGATATCCCAAAAGGCGAATACTTATCACGCAGAGAAAAGCAAATTTTCTCTTGATACACAGTCAAGTTATACTTTGTATGTACATCATCCATGAAGTTTAAGATTTTTATCTTGCTGTTGGCTTATTCCACATACGGTCACATCGTCCAAGTAGGCAGATGTGTCTTTTAGATCTTCAGCAACAATAATTGTATCAATAACTATTTGAAAAGCAGCTACACAATTAGTAAGGAGTATTCTCTTGGACTGATACAATCGACCACAGCTGACAATTCATGCCATATTTGCATTCAATCCACTAAATTGCTAAATATTACTGCTCACGTGGACGTCAATCTTTTTCATAATTCACACGCTTGTACGTAGATGATATAGTGTAGATGGCGCTGAATATTATTCCACTACTTTTTTGTCTCTTAAACTGGCATACTACACTTTGTGTTGTACTGGTCCTTCAGCAGACGATGTGGACGCCATTTGATAAATATCTGAAAACAAACATATAAATAAACGGCATTGTGCGAAATACTCAAAACGTAAGTTCTTAACATCAACTTCTATCTAGTGAACAAGAATGACGGAAAATTTGGTAAAAGGAAGACTTTCGTTTGTAAGGAAATAAATTAGAACTAAACCTGTAGCAAGTTTTGTATTGCAATCTGCATTATTATGTTTACTTGAATGGTATTCGACGAACTATTGACAGTTTCAACCAGTTTGGTTTGAATTTGTTCGCCATTTTTCCCATAATAGAGGTTGGTAATTCAGACATTCTTATTTGAATTTCCCATCTATCCGAATCAAAAATTTAAAATTTCGAAAAAACTCGCAGATAAACACAATTAATAAATTTAGGTAGTAAAACCCATATTTTATTATAGATCTTAAGCCCATGCCCCACTGTAAAAATTTGTATAAATTGGTTTTATAAATTTTTTTATAAAAACGTGGTGACGTCACGCCCCATCAAAATATTTTTAAGTCATGTCCCACTGTCAATATTTGGTTCAAAGTTTTTATAAAAACCAGATCAGCTGTTTAAAGTAACACTGAAAAGTGAGTTAGATTGTAGTGTTTTGACTTAAATAGCCTTTGATTATACTGTTGCATTCCTTACTGCACTGATAAAGTTAAGTAAAGTGTATATAGAATATTGACTGGTTTTCATAATGGTCGATTACCGCACCAGTTTATTCAATAGACCACGTGCCAGTCATTCTCTCAACTTTTTTACAACTATAACGTAACCTCAACACAACTTCTCAGGAAGTGGTGGCTAAGAATGAGGTTAAAAATGTAGAGCATGAACGTTTTAAAACGGAAGTTCGCGCGCCTTTTCAAATTTTCAGTAGGCTGGGCTTAGCCATCAACATCCAATGAAATGCTGGATATCATCAAAATTATAGAAATCGTTCTATTCCAAAAGTGTGTATAAAACTGTTTTACATGACGTCATCAAAATACAGACGCCGTCAAGATAAATTTCAGTGACGTCATTTTTATAAAACTGTGGGCTGTCACACTATCAAAATTCTGTTTATAAAACTGTTTATAAAAACTTTTACAGTGGGACACGGCTTAAGAGTTATTAGTAGCGAACCAGCAATTTCTTTTTCTGCAAGTTCAATAGCAACGTGGTAAAATTATATGCTTAAGTTAATTACTTACATAATTAACCTCCCAGTTATCTGTTATCGTCTTGAATGCTACTAAAATTATAAAATTACAATGATGTCAACATGTATTCAACAATTGCTTTGTAAGGGCTTACAAATAAATACATAAAAAATCTAGAAGTAGCTTCTATGGGATATTTGTAAAAAAATCCTGTTTTTGACAACTACCAATAATGCTTTAGTTCTGAAATTCTAGTCACATCTTAGGTATTCACTTGTTAACTTCACTTCTTGTTAGCTATATTTTCTCTAAATATTTTCAAATATCGCGAGAGTATATTGTGAAGGGCCGCCAGCTAGACTCAGTTGTGACGGAGTGCAGTTTTTTAAATTATGTAATTACCAAAAAGACTGTACTAAGGAGACGTAACTTGCTATGATGGCCCCACTGCCGGGGATAGCCGTCTCGGCGCTGTCGACAGCGTGTACTATCTTCGGTCATTTTCATTCGTTTTCGCTGCCGTTCGAGAGTTGGACGCGAGCTAAATTAACCTGTAATCGCGGTTAAAAGTCAGTTTACGGTTGTTAATCAAATGGGAGTGTATTTCAAGTGTGTTATTAATTGTTAAAACATGGTCCGAATGTGTTTCGTCAATATATGCGGTCCGGTACACTCAGCAAATATTTGACATTAACAGTTCACGAGTTTTGTAAATGGATAATAGTACACGACGACCGCCATATTAGTCAACTTTTAGCGGTCCGCTTCGACACGCCAGTTATTTCTCCTTAGTACAGTCTTCTTGGTAATTACTAAATATAATGAAGTGCAACAAGTTTTTCAATTACAACAAATATACTCAGATAAATGAAGAACGTATAAACTCAATTTTATCGCAGCAAGCAATAACACAATATCTGAAATACAGAAGGTAGCAGTAACGCAATCAAAACGGAAAGGTATAAACAGTACATCAGATTTGTTAAGCAACGCTTCATAAAGTAACCAGTACAGAAAGTCTTTAATTCTTGTTTGTTACTTACGCGAAATTAACGCTAACATAGCAATGATTAGCACAATTCAGTATACAATCTTAGATTAAACCAGTAAAATGTAAATGTACCTACATACTAAGAACATCTACAGTTACCACAGATTATTAGGTCCTACGTTACTTATCTGGGAGCACCCAAGCATTTGGCCCATCGATGTTTCAATTTTATAATCCTCTTTTTAAAGTCCGCAGTTTGATTCCCTAACCATGAAGTCACCTCAGGTTTTACCTGTTAACGTTTCTGAAATGTTTTTCAAGAAGGTGAGCTTTTAATATCCCAAACGGAAAGAACAGCCCCGGAAAATTATAGGTAAGGAGCTTTCCGAAGCACTCCTTATCTAGGCCATCACATAACTTCCCCTAGCGTGCACAAGGGGCTAAAACCAGGGAAAACTAAGAACAGGGTTTGTTTTCCTTTTCTAAGTAAAGTTATGCGATGCTGTAAACAGTAAATCGGTGCTGAAGGCTTTACCTGATTGCTACCGAATTCAGTCAGAATGTCGGACTTCGATCGCTGTGTACAGTTCGCTTCACGAGCTGCGTACCTGACTGATGATTTTTCAATCACGGAGCCGATGTTGATCGCCACCGCATTTGTTTTTAAACTGTTGTAGTTTATATTTGTATCTCTGTTTAATCTATTTTGTAAGCTATTGTTTTCGCAAGCCGAGTTTGTTGAGGCGCACCTTAAATTACACAATAATTACCTGAAATTTGTACTATAATTACTTTGTACTATATGTCATTTGAATTTGCGATTATACAAGGTCCGGCAGAATGAGGTATCCATTTTCAAGTTAATTCATTTCATAATATAATGAGATATAAATTTAAATCAAGTCGCCATGCTTTCGCGATAAATGGAAATTTAAGACATTTGTCAAAATCTTTGCGAGAAATGTCAGTTTAGCTGTGAATTGGTCAAATATTCAACGTTCTTTTGCGATTAAAGCTTATTTTAAAAATAACAATTCTGTTGTAACTACCCAGCGTTTATTTTGTCGTCACTTTCATTTAAATCCACGAGATTCAGTTCCTAGTCGAATAACAATTAAGAAGTTTCGCAGAAGAACTCGTTCTGTACGCATACAAACGTGCTAGGCTTCAAGAGTGTCAGCAGCGAGAAAGAGGTCACTTGACTGATGTAATATTTAAAAAATAAAATTTCCGTGTTTTCTTGAGAACCTTTGGTTTGATTTTTGAATACAAATTTAGCCATTAACAAAAACAACTCAATTTAAAATGGATAGTTCATTCTGCCGGACCTTGTATACTGGGATATAAAGATTTTGATGTTATGATTCGTTACGGCTATCTGTACGTGATTTGAGCTTTTCGTTCAAGAAATTGTGTGTTACTTGAGTTTACGAATTCTCAATTGGTAAAGATTCGTTAGCGCCCTTTTGACTTTTAATCGTGTGTTAGTACTTAAAGAGCTGCACACCGTCTTCCTGACCTAGCCGGCTGGCACTTGTATCCCAGTAGTCATAAAGTTTGTTTGTTTGAGAGAACTAGTCAACGAATCGATTTGGAAACTAACGATCTTCATGAAGATGGTCATTTTATGCTTTCTGAATCCTTGTGCAGTTAGTCCTTGATATGCAGCTGTATAGTACTAACTTCAGAACTGTACAGCAGTTCCAAAAAGCATTAAGGTCTACTAGTTTCTATGCCTAAGTTAAAATTGGCGTAGAAAATTATTTACACTTGCATATACGCCGATTAACTACAAAATGGATAAATGCGTTATAGCATAGATTGATTTCCTTAAAATGGCAGATTAAGAAATAAAAAAACTTCGCTTACGTCTTTGTTCAGTCGTTTTTCACCCACTGAATGATGTAGGCCTCCCCTAATTTCTTCCACCCTATTCTATCTTGCTGTTTACAATGCCAACCTGCAATAATTTTTATGTCGTCTGTCCATCTTTTCTGCGGTCTGGTTACACTTCTTTCCGTGATGCTTGATCACCACTGTACTATCCTATTTGGCCGTTTGTTTCCATACTTGTGAGCAACATGTTCCGCCCAACTCCATTTCAAGCTAGCAATCCGGTGTATTACATCTGTGACTTTTGTTCGTTGACGAATAACGTTTATTATTTTGTTCCTGATACTAACACCAAGCATTGCCCTCTTCATCTTTCGGTTGTCCTTAATCTTAAGTAATAGTTTCTAGCTCATAAGTTAGTACTGTTAAAAATCAAAACATTACAAAAATTTTGAAAAAAATCGTGCAAATTAAGTTCCATTATCAATTTCAGAAAGTAATGAATTTTACTATCATCTCAACGTTTAATCTTAGCTAATTTAAAATGTGTCGAATTACCGTGTAGTAATTACGATAAATATGAACATTTCTAATAATTATATACAAGGCACAGGATTAGTTTTAAAACTGTAATTAGGCAAAGCCTGTAAAGTACGATATGTGTGCTGTCCTAAATAAAATCAAAGCAGTGTACCGTACAGCTGTAATATAGTGGAGGTACGTATATTTAATGTAACCTGTATTGCTACAATTCCTTCGGCGGCATAGAAAAAAAATAATTCGCTCCTCGGGCTACTTTTTAAGTATTTAAAATTAAATGGGAGTTTATATTAACCATTAGAGCTCCAAGATGTATTTAGATTTAGATTGTTGTTGTTTTGATAGTTGTTCTAGAACAGTCTCTTCTAAGGCTCGTAGTACTTAAAAGACATCGGTTATTGTAAACTACAAATTCTCTTAATGTTTTAGGGAATTATTGGTTACAATAAGCAGACATTCCTTGGCAAAGATATGGTTGGAACTAATGAAATTGCACACATCGTGCTCATAACTAAGAACTGACGAGAGGCATTATGTATATAGGATAATTCAAATAGGTAACGGCAACTCTCAATGATAGAGAGAGAGATGCTTTCGTGAATAAAAAATCTGCACCACTTAATGTTACTTTTAGTGTTTAAACTGTACTATATTAAATTTTATTGTACCTTATTACATTATTTTCCATAAACGATTAAATCTATACATTAATGTTGCATAATTCGACTAATGCGTCATAGGATGCCTAATATGCTTATAATATGAAATACAGGCAATTCAAGATTTTCCTTATGATTTTTTGAAAGTTTGCCGATCTGGAATACTTAATTCACAAACAGGTTCGTTGTTCTCAGACAGCCACACACTTCCAGTAGCTCCTGTAGTGATTAGGGTCATCATTCCTTGCGCGACGTTTTGAGTCCTATGAACAAAAATCCATAAACTTTCCAAAAATGAATAGCCTGATAAAAAAACTCACGGTTGTGCTGGAAGTGCTCCAAGTTCTTTCGCCAGTTGCGACCCTATGTCTGGGCCGAAATCTGTGAGGGCATAATGGTTGGCATCGGAAATAAGTGGTGTGTCTGTGACGCCAGGACACATGGTAAGGATTTTGACGCCTGTTCGATCGTAATGGTACGCCGTGCCCAGGGAGCGATCGAATCCAATCACGAAGTGTTTGGTGCCCACGTAGATGGGGCACCCTGCAAGGGGCTGGAGGCCTAGTATGGAAGCGATGTTAACGATTACACCTCCTTTGCCACCTTTATCTTTGCCCATGTGGCGCAGGCCTAGGATGGTACCTCTTACAACTGCGCTCTAAATTGTGAAAATTGAGTTTTTAGATTACAGTTTTACCAACAGGGGTGAGAAGTTGTAGTTTGTGAAAATATTGCGCCATTTTGACAGCCAAAATTGACCGCACTTCTCCATATTTCCCAAAGGTCGCTAAAAAAGCAAGCAGACGGTGCTTTATCAATGTCAGGAAATTTACATTTTCAATCGCTCAAAAGGAATTTCCTTTTATAGACAATGCGGAAGATCTAGTTTGAGCAAAATAGAACAATACATTAATTACTTTCTTTTTACTAATTTTGCCGTTTTCCTAGAGATTATGAAACATTGATTAATCATTTAAAGCTGATATAAATTTATCGTGGTTTGAGCGAGAATATTACCATTTCAACTGCGCATTTTTTTATCTCAAAATACTTATAAAGTTGCCTGTAAAATTAACCACGGAAAAATTTAAAAAATATATAAATACAGGCAGACTTCGCCGTTCGCGGGAGTTACGTTCCAGAAGAATGCCGCGAAGCGCAAAACCGCGATGCGCAAGTAAACACATAAATGATAAAAACGGGGTTAGGTTCCATTAACTAGATTTATTTATACTATGCAACCTCAAAAAACCAAAATTTTTCTGCGTTTTTTGTCTGTCAAATCTGAAGCAGAAACTTTACGCTTAGACATCGTGGTTTTTCGTGTTTTAAAAATTCAACTCAATTGAATTTTCGGCAGAAACGCTCGAGAAGACAGTCAAGCTTGAACTAAAATTCCATTCGTAACAGAAGTACAGCGACGCTTATAATATTGGCCTAACAGCTGTTGGCTGAGTACCAAAATAAAAAAAATAAGTCCGCCACTTGAATCTAGAGCTCGAATGTCCATTTGTTTATTCAAGATATAATTTAACAATTTATTCCAGGTCCAATTTGGTAATAAGAGATTCAAAGGAATAGACTCGATAAGTGTGTTTACAAGTTCCTGACCAATAATGTTATTTAGGTGTTCATGACATAAACCGCATACGGCTGCTTTATTTACTTACGACCGGTCTTATAAAGGTCACTAATCTGACGTTAACTTTAAATCGCTGTTAAAATAAACAAAAGCTCATCAAAACGTTGGCGCTTATGACATATTATTCATTAGTAAACACTGCGCTTTTGTTTATTTTAACAGCGAGTTAACGTCAGATAAGTGGCCTTTATAAGACCGGCCGTTAGTGTGTGAAAGTTAAAACAGTTGGAAATTCCATCCGCGAACGGCAAAGCAATCCGCGAACAGCAAAGAAAAGAGAGCACAAACGTGCCCCGCGTAGAATCAAATCAACGAACCGCAAAGCCGCGAACGGCGAGGTCTGCCTGTATCTAAAAAAATAATGTGTTTTTTAATTAGGACAAGTTGGTCGTTTGAATATGAAGTAATATTATTTAAACGTTTTTTAAAAATTAGCATTATAGTATAAAATAATGGTTTTTTTATTATTTTTTTGGGCACGGAAACTAATTAAATTGTTAAAATAATATTTTTAAATTATTAACTTACACAATTTAGAGCAATTTCAAGTTCCCAATGGCCATCGTTCATCATGCCAGCATTGTTTATAACAACATCGATAGTTTTCCAGGTATCGATGGTAATCTTGAAGGCAGCTAAAATTTATAGAAGATGCATTAGTAATCTTGATGTTTAGTAGTTTTATGTTTTAATTTGAATATTTAATGTTTAGGGCACATTTCTATTTAATATTAGTATTTTTACGTAGAATTCCCAACGAAAGAAAATATTGGTTCAATTCGACTATTTAAAACTGAGCTATTTCTTATAGTCCAAGAGCCAGCAACGGATTTCTTACAGTATTTTTAACAAGTCTGTAACTGTTATGGAAGGTCCCTTTGAATATACTGAGGAGGGAACCCGAAGTCTGGCAAGCCTGCGGTGGTGGTTTTAGCCCCCTTGCGTCCTTGAAGGGCGGAAAAAAATAATGTGTCAAAACTGACACAAAACCTAGGAATAATATGTTGGTAACACTGTAAGTCTATGTCAAATTCGAGGTTAGCAGGTTAGGTTTTGCGTCAGTCTGTGTCAAAACTGACGGAAAACCTAACCTGGTAACCTCGAATTTGACAGACTTACAGTGCCACCAACTTATTATTCACACGTTTGAATTTCCACAGCCCGCTGAGGATCAGTTATTTTGGATCTCTCGATATTTTACAGTAAATGGTTAAGTTTATTATGCAACTTTATGCGAATCTGGGGTAAACGTACCACCCGCGAAAGCGTCTGTCAATCTTTTTACTTACATAAGATATTATTATCTTTAACATAGCAAAGAGCCAGATTTGTTATTATACTTTTTTCTTATTATTTTTTTCCATCCTTCAAGGACGCAAGGGGGCCAAAACCATCACCACAGGCTTGCCAGACTTCGGGTTTCCTTCTCAGTATATTTAAAGGGACCTTCCATAACAGTTACACGCTTGTTAAAAATACTGTAAGCAAACCCGTTGCTGGCTCTTGGACTATTATGTTTTAATGAACTCTTTGATATGCGAAATTTAATTCTCCAGACTTTTAGTATATGTAAGTACGTCTTAAGGCTGCAAAATTTCTTGTGACATATTTAGTTTCCTTAATATGTTCATTGAGATATATTCAACTTTCCAAATCAGACATTGAAATTTGTGAAATGCCAATTAGAACTTTATATAATTTAGCTGTAAAATTATTTTTTTCTAATTTTGACATATAAACTGTCATTTTTCAAAACTGATGGAAGTTTCAAACCGTCACACTTTTCGTAACTAGTTAACGAAAAATTAATGACAACTAGTGATGAAAAGTTCGTTTATTTACTAGCAACATGATATTGTTTATTTTCGTCATAGATACAAAATATGAAAAGCTAATCTTAACTCCAAAGGGATTTTTCTAATTATTTCTCCCTCAATCTCATGATAATCATGCAACTGCAAACGACGTCTTAGCAACCATACATTCAGGAAATCCTTGATATTACTTACATATTCTTATTTTAAATGTATTTAATGACATTTTGAAATTTCATACTATTTTTACTAATATGCTAGTAAATAAAATATTGTATTCGCCACGAAACATATTCATGTTTTTTACCTTCGGTTATCAACCTCAGGGAAAAACATATACATATCACCCTTAATACATAAATCTATATTATTTACTAGCAACATGAACAATATTTTCGTCATAGATACAAAATATGAAAACTTACTCATAACTCCCAAGGGATTTTTCAAATTATTTCTCCCTCATTCTCATGGTAACCATGTAAATACAAGCAACATCTTAGCAACCATACAATGAGGCAATCCTTGATGTTACTTACATATGTTTATTTTAAATGTATTTATGTGATTTTGAAATTTCATACTATTTTTACTAATATGCTAGTAAATAAAATATTGTATGCACCACGGGAGATATTTATATTCTTTACCTTCGGTCTGTAATCATGTCAACCTCAGGGAAAAACATATTCATACCTTCCTTAATGCATAAAACTACATCAAACTGACATGCGCAAAATCGTCCATTTATTTGACATGACATTTATAATTTCTTCGGTTTAAACTTTAAAAACCGTTTTTCGTCAAAATTAGAAAAAATCTTGTACAAAACACGTTAGGAATGTAACTTGAGTGACTTTGTGGATTCTCGTTACGCTCGCGCTCATCCCACAAAGTCACACAAGTTACACAAAATAAAGCATTTCGCTACGCTCGTCCCACAAACTCCCACACGTTACACAAAATGAGGCATTTTCTAACTAGTTTTATAAATAGCTATTGAAAATAAATCTGGTTATAAATTTGAACTATAAAACATATTTTCGATTTACTACAAATGCCTATATTCTGCACGTAAATCTTTACATTTCATAAAAGACAGCAAAAATAATTTTCACATGTAAAAGAAATGTTTGTGGACATTCTTTAAAATAATTTACGCCCAACCGGGCCGAAAATGAAAGTGTACATCTGTTACCACGACAAGTGGTAAGTACAACTTTACCCCCGGCATGGCAGGTGGTAAAGTAATTTGGGGGAAGTAAAATAAAAACGCGGGCGGTAAAGCAGCTTCGCTGCCCGCAAATTACTTTACCGCCGGGCACTTTAACTCTGGTAGCAATTTTTGACATTAAAAAACCTAAATTTAGTCTAAGTGTTTGTGCCATGCAGTTGTACGTAAAACGGTGTACGCACCTCAGGCCGGAAGTAGATTACGCCCTTAGCCTCCTCCGTTGCGCCTCAAATTTTGGTTGCGGGCGTAATATTACTTTTCCGGCCTTTTATTCTTAAATAACTAGTACTGAGTGAAATTCATTTTATAAATCAGAAATACTTATATTTGTTTCACCGGAAAACCACAAATTATGTCTTGATAAGAACGTTGAGGTTAAAATCTAAACATCTGGCATACACCAATATAACATTTATTTTTATTATATATTTATTAATTTAGAGAGATATAATTTCTGATTTCATTTTCCCTTCTTGAAGTTTAATACCCTGGAAATGTCTTCTGTATTCACCACTAATAACGTGCACATAAAAAAATCAAATTACGCACATTTGGAATTTACTGCAGCCATTTCCACAGATGTTTGATTATCAATTTGTTTACGTTAGATATCCACATTGGTCAATATTCTTATCATTTATTAAATTTTTATCATAACACTGTCCTATTTAAAGAAGTCAAATAAAGAGATCTTATCGAACTCGAATATGCAAACTGCAGATGAGGTGTCGCCAACGTTAAAATACCTTCAGCTTTTTATTGTTATGATGTGAGAATATGGCTCATTGTTTGAAACATTTTCCATGAAAGATAACAAACTAATCTGAACACATTTCCCGTTTTCCCTTCTAATAACAACATTATTTGCCATGTTTGATAGATCATTTAAGCTCGGTTATCTTGGTAATTAAAGTTTTATTGCCAACACGAGTGCTATGGTATTATTGAAGTATCATCTGCATGAAATTAAAAATACCCACGAGAATTCTATTACATTACATATTTATAGTTTTAGTAATAACTTTGAACTTGAACTTTAGAATTGCGTAAAATCCAGGACTACATTTCTCATTTTAGGTTATTTATACTGCATGATGTTAATTACCTTCCAGCTGACTCTCATTGGTTACATCCGTTTTCACAAAAATGACCTTGTTGGCCCCAAACTCTTGAGTGAGGGTTTTCACAGCTTCTTCTCCTTTTGCTACGTTGACATCGGCGATGGTGACAGCCTGTGCACATAATTATTAAATCTTCAAGATAAAAGCTAAACATTTGAGGTACAAAACAATATTGGAAAAAAGTCGTAAACGATTTTTAACTCAAGCTATTGCAGAAAAAGTAAGACATTAAATAACATGCTTCATCTATTACGACTTCTTGCCTTTTTAAGTTGCACTTATCGAAGTGTACATATGTGTACATGTTATAACCAAATAATATTAATTATTTACTAAGTCACTACAGCTGAGGTAGCAATTATGTGCCTAGGGAGTTATAGACGAGGGCAGCATACAAAGGGGTATTGTAGTTGTAGAACTCTAAAGCAACTCTTGTACTATTCATGTCATGCGGATATATAAGCGTACTTTAAGTTATTAAGAGCTGAATCTTCCATTAAAAACTTTTAATTGTTTTGTATCAAGTTGCTTCTAAAAAATAATTACAAGGAGCAGCTTGTAACTTTTAAATTACTTTGTGGCGAATCATCTTGCAAAATATGTTAACTGTTTAAAATAATGTTTCTTAATAAAACTTGGGTAATTAGTACCCTTAGACAATGAATGGTCTTATTTCATTACACACAATTTGAATTCTTATGGTCTATTATACATTTTATACATAGTGTGTTAAAAATAATTTTAAAAAAATGGATTTGTGAATAAAACTAACTTATTAGAAGCCAAGATAGCACAGAGTAAATTTATCAATGGAAGCAAGTAAAGGTAAAAAAATCGATTTTCACAATTTTGCAATACTCTTTGATTTCGCAGTTGCCCTTGGAGCCCTCTCATATTTCGGTAATTAATTTTAGTTTGAGTTTATCGAAGTTTAGAAAAACGAAACGTATCATATGGGATAAATCATCATTGACTAACCCAAGTGGGTTAATTGAATAATTAAAATAGGTATTTAGAATATCAAAATTGCTTTTTGAGGAGCAATAATAAGCTAAAATACGGACTTTAGACTTTACGTGGAGCCAGCATATTGGCAAACAAACAAGCGTTTAGAATTGTATCAAATTCCTTTAAACA
The DNA here is from genome assembly GCA_940337035.1 of Agriotes lineatus. Taxonomy (NCBI): domain Eukaryota; kingdom Metazoa; phylum Arthropoda; class Insecta; order Coleoptera; family Elateridae; genus Agriotes; species Agriotes lineatus. The sequence continues at coordinate 80,755,573 of OW679195.1, read as the reverse complement.
AAACAAAAGTTAAATTTCCGTGTGCAAAAGCAGAGTAGGTAGTGTCTACAATATCAGTAGGTTATTTTGTACCGTTCATAATACCATTTAATTATGTTTGGACGATTAAGAACCATATGAATCTGTTGTTTAAAACTGAATTACGGCTGCTAACTAATTTTTAATGCACGCGACTTTAGAATTAGTTTTATATGAAAAGTATACTGACCTGCACTCCATTACGGAGAAACTCTTGTACATAGCTGAGGCCAATTCCAGTAGCACCTCCGGTAATTAGAACAACTTTGCCCTTGAGATCGTACATGGTCAGTGTTATTAGTTATTATTAGCGTACTAGGTGAACAGGTCTGTAACCCACAGGATACAGAATAACAGAATATAAGCATTACTGCATCTGCTATTTATATACAGCGCCTGAAGCGAATAAATGCCGATAAGATAGGCGCCATCTATCCTTGGGGACTACAATTAATGTATGCAGGTGTTCGAAAACTGCATATTTATTACTATACCAGAATATAATAAATAATAACTATACAGCTATTCAATTTTGTAAAGTGCATAGTGCATTTAATCAAACTTAAGTTGAATCTTGTAGGATCTTTACTCGAGATGTGCTGTAAATAGAAATATTTATTTTTAAAGTATCATATCATTGTATCTACATAAAATTTCTATTCCATCCAGTGTGTTGCTTCTGAACTAACAGAGTTCTTTCTTTTATATTGATTAAAACAAATAAATCGCAGAATTGAAACAGCAAAAAACGCAAATAATATTTGTAACAACGCAGAATTTAAAACTAAAGTTTCTATACTTGAATTATAATTTTTGTTTTGTTTGTTTTTGCACGTAGGCCTTTTGCTAAATCCACCAGTAAACAGTCTAATTTAATATTCAAATAGATGCTCGGGAACAACCAAGCGATTGTCGATGAAGTAATAATGAGCCCAACTTCACAAACCCTTTTTATACAATGCTGCCCATTGGTTCACTCTCCACGTACAACCAACGATTAAAAGTTTGTCTTATAGGGTGAGACCATCCTTATCGTGGTTAATGGGCTGTATCGTTAAGTTCTTAAATTTAAGGTTTGAGGATCAATGTAAATAAAGTTATCAAAATGTATACAAATTGAGCATACATTTTTATCATAACAAAACACTACAGTTATCATTGCAATGTAATTAAAAAACTTTAATACATAGTTAGAGCATTAGATTATGTTGGTAAGGTTGCCGTATGAGGATTTTGGTGGATAACGCAAAGCTGATGTTTATCTACATAGCCATAATCCTAGTGATTAATTCACGGTTGTGCATATGTTCAATACAGAATTTTTCCTAATTCTCGCTTTATTTATGTCCACAGCTTGTGTAAACAAGATCAAAGTGAAGTAGCACGTGTACTAATAACACTAACGCCAATACATCCTTAATTGCTAACCATTGGTGTTTACGGATAAACGGCATTAATTTCCCACAAATTGAATTAGAGGGGAAATCTAAAGGGAATGGTGAATGTCCAGTAATTTCAGCTAATAACCAAGCTTTGTAGCTAATAACCAAGCTTTTTTAACACAAAAATCTTGGAAAAATATTTGCTTCAGATAACCACCCTAACAGTGATTTTCTTTGATTTAGTCACGTTAATATTAATTTATATCATTGTTAGTAATACGTACAGTGTGTTTCACAATCAGACTTAGTCAAATTAATATTGGAAAATTATTGGGCAATAAACTATTACTGTGTAGGTATCGAGGTACGTGATGGGTCAGATATGAGGTCGAGTCAATTTAAATTTTTATTTTCTTACAAATGTATATAGGACATATAAAAGCGGTAAAGAAGCTAATTTCAAATCGTGTTCATGTCCGACTAGTTGTGTACCTGGATACCATGATACTACTACTACTAGTAGTAGTAGTATCATGCCTGGATACATACACAGCAAGAGTTGATCTTTTCATTAGTTCTGTGTCTCTGCTACTCTGTGTGACACACTGTATGTGTATACATATAAAGTCCAAATCGATTTTATCGGGTAAAAATAACCGACTGGACTAAGAGAAGCGTCCACGCGCTCGCTCTAATGGCCTATGCAAACTAAGAAGCTAGAAAGGGAGCAATATAACTATACAAATGCTGTAGTGGTTCGTACTGCAAAAGGCCACCCGCAAAATAAGATCGAATTTGAGTTTACAGCTAGTTATCCTGATTAATAAATTATTATACAGTTTCTTTTAAATATTCGATTTAAATACTAATTATTACAAACATTATATTTTGTATAAAAATTCAAGAATATTAACTTCTGTACCTAACTTTATTAATGCTGGACAAACACTATTTGACCTGAACACTCAATCTTACCTTAGTAGAGTTTTAATATCATAATTAGAAAAATGTTATTCCGCTCTGCTTTAAATACAAATTATATAAAGTACGTTTTTTTCCTATAAAAATTTTGAAGGTCAAAGAATTTAGGGTTTATATTGGCATTACTTGGATTCCTTTACAAAATATATGTTGGTAGAATTTGTTTTAGTAACTTTTTAGAACTAAAAATTGGTGGGACATTTAAAATCTGGCATTAAAGGACTTTTGTTTTTATGTAATTTTTTGTCAAGTTCTTCTTCTGGCATGTTAGGCTGCAGATCCAACAGTTCCTCTGCACACTTCAGAATTGCTTTCTTTACATTTAATTTTAAAAGATTCCGTTTTTTACGCATATTAATTTTCAAAAAAGAAAAGCTGACAATTTAATTGTAAATGTTATAATGACACAAGTCCGTTTACAGAAAAACCTGACGAAAATAAATTTTCTAATAATTTTAAAAAATCAGTTTTGCCAATTTTATCTTGACCTTCAAGATTTTTATAGGAAAAAAACGTACTTTAGGTGCTGCGATATATGTGATTATTGATAATATCTACAAGTAAGGTGTGGAAATAGCATATTATCACAACAACATAACAATTTATATTCTAATACAAATTGTTCATTAACACTCTAACATTATGATAGCTATTTATTTAGTTGCTTTAAATGGCGAATACATTATTCATATTTGCTGATCTTATAGCTACCAAAACATAATAAATCTCTATTATGATTCAACATTAAAATTTAGAATAATCAGGAGTTTGTATGTGAAAATGTAAGGTTTTAACTAAAATTATGAAGATACATAAGTAAGAGCTTTTTATATATGGCTGTGTAGAAATTTCACAATAAAATATTTCTTGCAAAATCGCAATTACCCTAAATTTCTATCGAAATTGCCAATCTTCTATTGACCACACTGCCATATGAGAAGATAGAAATAAATCTGAAAAATGTGAGAATTTATAATTTAAAATATTATTGTGCCGTTGCACAAAAATACATCATGAATGCTATAATGCAGATCGACTTTGTGCAATCATAATTCTACTGATTATTAATTACATAAATCATGTAATTATTCAGCTGGGAACAGGAAAAAAAGAAGTATAAACAAACAAAGTTGATATTGTTATCTCATAAATATTTAACTAGCATCTGTACACGCTCATTATATATCTGTTTAATAATAATCAATAGTAATATAACAAGGGCGAGACATACTTACCGATAATTTTGCACACGCCAAGGGTCGAGTGCTGGTTGCAATGAAAACTGCTCCGAGGGCTTGCCCGAGAGCAGTTTTCTAAGGGCAACCAGCACGATGACTCTTGACACGGGCAAAATTATATGTAAGAGTGTCGCCCGCGTTTATATTTTGAAGATTATTACACAAAACCCGTATACGAATTATGATTGAAAATTGATCTAATAATGCAAGAAGCTCAAATTGCTTGTTTCTTGCATATCTATTTCTAATTATGAGACCATTCAGGGGGTCGATAATCGTCCCTAGGGAGCTTATCGCTTGGTAAGCAGCCCACGGGCGCTTATCAGGTAAGCAGTTCGGGATTGGTCGATTTTCAAAAAATGCATGGTTTTCATTGGTTGATGTCAGTCATGTGACAGTTGTGTGTAATAATCTACATAAGCTAATTCCAAAGATAAATTGATGATTAGGGAATTTAATCAAAATAACGCGGGACTCCCGAGAGATTTGGAATTTTAACGTAAACAATGTTTAAAGAATAAGACACGTCTAAAATGTTACTGAAGCTTAATTCTCTTGCAACTCTAATGTGATTCGAGTTATTCTACTATACTATAATGATATAAAATTTAACTGTTTTTCCTTCCCTCGTCTGAAGGACGAAGGAAGTATTGTAATCACGAAAAAATCACCTTCCGAGATATCTTCAGATCTTCACGTTTCAGGGTCCCTAGATAACGAAAAACAGGTTTTCTCAATTTCGTCTGTCTGTCTGTTTGTCTGTTGGCGATATAACTCAAAAAATATTTGTCGGAGGAAGACGATATTTTGCATACACAGTATATATATATATATATATATATATATATATATATATATGTACTTGGAATGAAACCGGTAAAATTTCAGACAAATATATGCAGGGTGAGCACCTTAACAAAATAAAATTTTGTTTATTTTTCATTCAACTTAGTAATAGATACAAGTAATAATTTGTACATAGTGCAGGCTTTATTCTTACCAAAAATGGGAGACAATAGATACAGAATAACTGTTTTACGATACAGAAACGAGACACAAATTACCGCGTTACTAAATACAGCTGCGACGCAGGAATTCGAGAGGTCGGTGCTTCGTGGGGTAGGTATAAATTGCCCAATCTCTTACAAATTTCACAAAACGATGTGAGCTGCACACGCGGTCCGCCTGCCGTTCGAATTCGACCACCGGTAACGTTTTTTTTTATTTGAAAATGTATTTAGTTTATTAGAAACGTGAAGATATTTTTACTCCTAACTTAATTTGATTTTTAAAGGTATTTATTGTCACAATGTCGACGAGGGAAGTTCTGGATAAAGCCTTTTACAGATTTTTTACTTATAAATTGTTGTAGGCTGTACTAAATATAGTCACAATTATTGGTTTTTCTCCTTACAGTAATAATGAATATTGAGTGGAATTTCATCTATATTAAATGCATAATTAAGTAACTCTTGACAACCGTGTTGTATACTAAAAATATACAGAAAAACCTAAATTCATGATCAGATAGTAAAGTGTTAATCAAGAAAACAGTATCTACACATAAGCAAAAACCTTGTAACAAAACTTTCAGAAACTGAAGGTCATTGCGAAATTCGTTTCCACACAGTTTGTTGTTAAGAAGACTTATTCTACAAGTAAAATTATTTACATAAAAATTTGAATTATTGTTATTTATATAATACTTCGATTAAATATGAAACTTATAAACGTATACTAGACGAATAATCAAGTGAAATTAAAGTAAAACATGCAAAGGGTGTTATGTATTAAGACGTCAAATATGCTTCACTAAACTTGTGGAATTTGCACCGTTTGCATAGGATATTGTGTGAAATATTAATTTATTGTTCAGAGCATGTTTGAATGGCCGTGCACTGATTTCGTGCAACACGATCATATCTTAATTTTGGAATTCAAGGAAAAACAACAAAATTATACCTGACTTGCTTAAGTATCAGAGTAATATTAATTCAGTATGCTTGAGCGTATAATAACTATAACAGAATTTGTATTGTGCAGCATGCATCGCAAACAGCTCACCAAATTCGTAATACATACACTTATTTATGTGTAAGTGAAGCACCAGCTAAATCGGTTTTATGCTTTTATTATTATTGTGCGATACAGAAATAGAAATATGAGTGGTTTTAAATGAATGCTCTTTGATACTAGTAGAGCTTGGCTGCAACTACTGCAATTATTTAATATATATGAATACGTTTGGACTATTTCAAAACCATTTAACAGTTTTATTTATATGATTAATAATTGTAAGACTAGAATATGAGTTCCTAATATTATAAAAAAAGGCAGTAACATTTTTAATATACATCTGTCAGCGTTTTAGGGCTGTAAAGGTATTATTTGCTCAGATTAAATTCATCATAAGATGAAAAATGTTGCTGTGAATCTATGCCCAAATACGATGCCTGCTCAGGTAGAGCCTTTTTAATTGTTATAATTTGTAAACATATCTGGTTTTTTATCGTTCTTTCTATGATTTCGTTGTCACTGGAATTTGTCATTAATCATAGATACTATTTTAATTAGCAATAGCAAATACGCAAAGAATCAGATAATTAGGTCACTTGTAAAGAATGGACAACAAAACAAAAGGGACAAACCATGGATACAATGAAAAACAGGAAGTTTGAGAAGGTCATTCAGTATTAAGAATGAGAAGTCACGGCCAGAAACAGAGTTTAAGCAAAAATTGGCAAATAAGGCATGGCCTACTAGGCCTGTAGTGCTTTCATATAATACTTAATTAAGTGTTCTTTCACTAAATATTTTTATTTCCTTTGACTAATGTTCACTCTCGCTGTGGACCTGCAAATGGAAATTCGAGACTAACTCAACATTTTTAGCATAAAACTTTTCCACAACGACAATGTCCTGCTATGAGCACTTTCTCCAAAATTTATCGACATCTTCAAAGAGACTGACTCGTTCAAAGCTAGTACTACTATAAGAAGTACTAGTAAGATTTATACTGAAACTGATGTATCACATTTATTAGTGTTAAGAATTTGACGTAACTAACTTTGTACATAACGTGCCATAATACAGCGAGTACAATTTTGGTATACCGGGTGACAATGAGACTAGGGCCATGCTTATATCTTCTTTATTTATGAATGGATTTGGATAAAATTTTATACCAAGATACTAGAGATAATTTCTGATTGGCCGATAGATATAGTCCAAAATGGCTGACTTCCGGTTTCACCGGAAATGATAAAAACTTAAATTTTTTAAATGGAACACCTTGTATATTTTGTGTTTTTCTGAATCTGCGAGTCAAACTACATATAATAGTCATGATTTTTAACAAAAAAATTATTTTTTTTTACCTAAGAAGGCCTTGACTTGGAAAAATCTATTCTAATGGACTCTAGCAACTCTTAATAATAGCTATTTTATCATTAAGGTCAATAACACACCTTTAATAAAAGACTATAATTTACTAAACTCGTTTTTAAGGAAAATTCACTTATTTTAAATGGCACCTACTAAGGGCCATCTTGCAATTAGATAGAAAATGTAATTACCAAAGTTAGTGTCACTTCCGGTGAAACCGGAAGTTGACACTAACTTTGGTTCCTTAAATATATTACTCTATATGTTTTATGTTTTCGGAATCTACGACTCAAATTACATACAACAGTGTTGCAAAATTTGCTTTGGTATTATTAGTTATTACATAAAAATATTTAAAAAAAATAAATAATTAATTGTCAGTTTCAGATAAAGATAAAGTAGTGCATGATGCATATCGTTAGATTGGTAATTACATTTGCTGTTTAATGGCAAGATGGCCCTTGGTAGGCGCTATTTAAAAAACTTTTTCTTAAAAAACGAGTTTAGCAAATTATATTCTTTTATTAAAGGTTTGTTATTCACCTTATTGATGAAATAGCAATTATTAAGAGTTGCTAGAGTCAATTGGAATAGATTTTTCCAAGTCAAGGCCTTCTATGGTAAAAAATAAAAATTGAAAAAATAATTGTTTTGTTTAAAAAAATTGAAATTTGGCAAAACTATTATATGTAGTTTGACTCGTAAATTCAGAAAAACATAAAATATACAGGGTGTTCTATTTAAAAAAATCAAAGTTAGTATCATTTCCGGTAAAACCGGAAGTCAGCCATTTTGACTATATCTATCGCCCAATCAGCAATTATGCCTAGTATCTTGGTATACAATTTTATCCAAATCGATTTATAAATAAAGAAGATATAAGCATGGCCCTAATCTCATTGTCGCCCGGTATACCTGACTGGCCCCAAACCGTTGCTCAGTGCTTTTTAGAGAATTGTTTATAACCTGGTTTCCATGTTAGATAGAGTACGTTCTACTAATAGCGTTATAGCTACAAGAGACCATTTTTCATAATAACCACCATTCTTCCTTCTCTTAGTATAGGCCAGTGGTATGTTTTTAACCACAAATCAGCTCTATGAGCCCCCTTTACTCGTAATACGGGTAGGTGGCTAACCTTGCCTTCGAAATGAAGAAGGATTTCCCTTGTTAGGGGTTAACGCGGTAGCCAGGAAGCTTTTTTAACATTCTTCTAAAGTCGAGCATTTGCTCGCTCGACCACCCGCTCCCCCCCCCCTCAATCTCGACACGACAAAAACTTTTCTCTGAATTTTTGGGCTGGCATCGTTGAAGATAAATTAATTGCTCCACGATTCTTGCCAAATACTCCTAATGGTCAAAATGATAGCAACCCTCTAGAACAGCGTTTCTCAAACTGTAGACATCGGCGGACCCCTTAGTTGCTTAAAAAAAAATCGAGGACCCCCATACAATTTTATCGACCATAGACAGTGTATGACTTATGTACCCCGGTGACCTTGAAAGCAGTTTGCTGCTGCATTAGGTACCGGTAATAAAATTAAGTAATATTTGAGAGCTCATTTTTTTATTATTAAAGGCTAATAAAAACACAAGAACACTTACAAAATTAATAGAATGTGTAGTATCAATACAGACGTGCAATAATAATAATGGTTTGTCGGGGTAGACATGCGACTTTACATATCCCCAAAGAAAATAAGCTAATGGCGTCAAATCGCACGAACGAGGTGGTAAGTTAATAGATCCACGAAATATTCCAGTTAACAGTTGCCGAAATACAGCCTGATTTCCTGCGAAGAGTGTGTGAAAATTGGACCTCCAGATTACGTCATGTACGGGCCAGCTGCGGCGGTCACATATCCGAAATTATATTCAAACAGTAATGCCAAAAAATTATCTTTCAAGTAAAGCCAAATTCATGAATACTAAAAACATTTTTCTGTTTTATTTCAATTTAAAGTTCTTCGCTACTAAAAAACACCCTTTATAAATCCACATTATCTATTCCATGAACAGAAATGCCTGGAGGCTGGATCAGGTTTCTGTTGGTTGCACTGGTTCTTTATCCCTAATTTTTAAGCACATGAATGAGACTGCATTCATGTATTAAGCCAATGTAGTCAATGGCACTTAAAGGGATGATAATTAGATAACTACCCGAAGTGCAGCCTCACACTTCAATTTTAGGCTTGGAAAGGTAGTATCGATGTAATTGAATCAAACAGTAAATGTCGATTGATTTTATTACAAAAATAAATGGGCTTTTATACAATATAACTGCTTAGATACTAAATAAAAACATTTCAAAGTGCAAAGGTATAGTTCACTAGAACGATTCTAAAATTGCAAAATAAGTAGTAAGCAATTATAGTTCCGCGTTGTCTGCGAGTTCGTACGATGAACTTGAAGTTCTAGGTCATTTCGTAATATAATATGCTTACTGTTGTGATAGCGGTCTTTAAACCGACTGATTATGAAAGCAAAACTGGCCTTTAAATTGTGAACGATATTTCGTCAATTTTGACTGAAATTTTAATCTGTTTAATTCAAAATTAAACAATTCCTATTGATCTATAATAGCTCTAGGGCTTAACTCGCGGACCCCTTAGATTGCGTTTGCGGACCCCCGGGGGTCCGCGGACCCCAGTTTGAGAAACGCTGCTCTAGAACAAAAGCTACCACTACTTATTTTGGTGCACTACAGACTGAAGTTCCATTATTTAAACGTAACTATTTCATACTTGATGGTACGCCATAGTTAAGGATGGACATTTTCAACAGTTGTTTTAATTAGGAATCCTTTTTTCTTGCATTCATTTTCATTTCATTTATGTATTAATAATTTAATTTGCTCTAACACCGTAAGGAATCGCTTTCGGACATTTGTTTATAGAAACATCTTTCGTTCTTATGAGTTTAACTTATTCCCATATTTGAACTATTTCATTGCCACCCGCTACATCCACATTTAGCTTTCATAGGAAGTGATAACCTTTTAAAGGATTTGCAAGATGTTTCAATTATCTTGTCATGAAGTTTCGCGGAATGCCTTAAGATATGCATAATCAAAACTGTATTCATTCATATGCAAATCACGCATCTTCCTAAGCCGATGTTAATATTATCCGTCAAAGCTGTGAGTTATTTATTTGTGTTTATCTTCTAACCCTTTGCAGCCGTCCTCGAGTTGGAGTGTTTACAAGCCGACTGCTGACTTTCGTAGCCTTTGGAATTTGTGCATGTGAACCAGTCTACTTGCGCGGAAATTAATTTCTAATCTTATTAAAGGATTACCACCGACTGAGATGGTAATCCAAATCCTGCTTTACCCAAATCTGTTTTATTAGCTAGCTTCGTTTCGTATTTATTTCCCATTTGCAAGAGTAACGTGTTTACTAGCTCTATCAACCATCCATATAAATATTCAAAATGTTCAAATTTGTTGTAGAGCAAATGCATTAATGTATTATTTATAAGCATTTCAATTTAGCCCTGCGCAAAAATGAGGTATATTCGTTGCCATGCATTTCAATGTTCTGCACCGCAATTCCCAACTTTCTGCTGATGTACGGTTGAACTGTGCCCCCTGGGAGCTTTTATGTTAAACGACTCGGTTATTATGTGTACAAAACTGAAATATATCCGAAAATAGTCGGGAAAGTTTTTTGTGGTACACGCTACAGCTATTTGGTATTTGTATGAGAAAATGAAATTTGCGGCTGGCAGCAACCGATGCAAATGAAAGCTTTCACATAAACTTTACTAGAGAGTATTATGCAAATATTAACACCTCCAAAAGTACATTGGATAAATGAATTTAATTACAATTTAGATTGCTTAGACATATCTTTATAAATAGATATTACATTTTCTACAATAAATACAAAGAGGCGATTAGAAAGTCACGGCAGACGTCGTACTAAAAAATTATCTCGCGAAATCATATTAACGTTTATCTGTAAATGTTTCACTGAAAGAATATTTATATAATTCATTTTTTTGATATGTTACACTGCTTTGAAGTACTGACTCCAATCTAAATCATGGAGAAATATTTAACGTAGGGGTGGTTATGGCTGCTTTTGTGTTTATTTTTACACAATAAATGTCTATCACGCTTGCAGCTAAAAACATTATAGTGCAATTAGAAGTTTCTCTAAGACATGGAATGAGTCGTTTGGTAGCCTATCAGTCGAAATCTTAAATTCAAATGGAACGTCTCATACCCATTAGTATTTTTATATATTGATTGCCCTGGTCATTCACCTAGCTAGCTCAGTATACATGATACTTTTACTTTGTCCCACCTCATGGTTATGAAGTGTCAATATCTGCTAAAGCAGGAAGCTGGACTGCACTTGTAGTATTCTCGGATGCTGAAACTAACTTCAAACAAAATGCACAAGAAAAGCCAATTTGATCAAATAAAGAGACGAAGACATATTGGCCTTGGAAAGTCATATAAAACCATAGGGAAAATCTGAATTAAACCCTATACGGAATAGGCATTCTTAAACGCACTAGCTTAGGATACAACTAAATTATTAATGCGCACTAGCTCATGCCTACACGCATTTACAGGCAGACACTAGCAGAACAACCGTATCTGCTATACATTTACATTCCAACACTATTTCAGAAAAGCCTTTTATACGCGAATTTTGAACCGCATTGAAAACAGGCGTCGGGTTTGTAGTGCATTAAAATTCGTCTTCCCAATTTACCTACGTATTTAATTGTCTAACAAGCGCATTTATTTGCGCTTGCAAAGGCTGTACAACACCTCCTGAAGCTTATCACTTAAGCTGCGATCACATATCTTCGACGCGTAGAAATTTCCCCTAGCTTCTAGCTGTAGCTCCACTTTGTCGGCTAACGTCAAGTAACTACGGGGACTTCACTAAACCTCTTGACTGCTTTTTAATTTATTTACTTACCAAGTACACGTTTAAAATTACACTTATATGAAGTGTAAGAAATGACTTGTGGTCCACAAGCACTTTAGACAACAACATTTATTTACTATACAAATGGGATAAGAGCATCATTAATATACGTGTGTGTAAGTTACAAACGAGTGCGTAGCACGAGTAATTTAAGCACACAAGTATATTAATGATGCATTATCACACATGTATTGTACAAAATTTTATCTACAACTGTCATTTTCAAGAATTTTTAGTAGGCAAATGTCATTATGTCATTCATTTGACACTATTTCTGTTAAGCAATGAAGTTCATTACCCAACGGAAATAGTGTCAAATGAGTGACGTAATAAGTCCTTATCCAAGCAGTTATAGATAAATTATATTTACTGCGAGGCTTCTGGCCGCTTCAGTGTGTGTCATTTATATACTTGCGGCTTTGGGCTAAGCCCGTCGGCGACTACTTAAGTTGAACTTCCCCATGAACATCGCTGAAGCTGCGTTTATAGCTGCATATACGAAATCGCGTTTCACACCCTGAAAAGGTAGCACTGGGCACTTTCAGCTACATTAAGTTACAATGATTAAATCTAGTGAATAAATAAAATAATATGCAAATCTAAACTGGCTATATATGTAAATATTAAAATTAAAAATCCAGGCGAGGAAGAGCAGATGCCCGTTTCAATTGTTGGTAGATTTTCATAATTTACCTAATCCTAATAATAGTTTGAAAAATATTATTTACATACTACTAATGTAACTTTTTTATTATTAGAATAATTTGGTGCAAAGTTACATTTGTTCTAAATATGTGAATAAACAAATTGACTTTTTGCAAGAAAATGTCCTGCATTCTTTAATGTCCAATTTTGTTGCAGATTTTATTGGGATTTGTGCATGTTGCTGCTGCTAGTAGCAAACCTCATCATTCTACCAGTGGCCATCAGCTTCTTCAACGACGATCTCAGTACGCGGTGGATTGCCTTTAATTGTCTTTCCGACACAATATTCCTTATCGATATCGTGGTCAATTTTAGAACAGGTATGTTACTCTTATATTTGTAATTTCATGTGCATCTCGAATATTACCGAGAACTCCGCCGCATAAATAATAATCTTCATATTCTGACTTCGTATGTATTTACTGTTAAACAGATGCAAATGTAATTATTACTTCGTCAAATAAATTAAATTGGAAACCCCGAAACCGAAACTTTGGGTCTCAACCGCTCCGGGAAGGCGAGTCGTAAACTGAAATAAAAGCAAAACTTTGTAATCTGTAATTTTAATTCCACTGTCCACATCTGAAATTTGGAACCAGTGCTGCGCATAGTTTAATATCTAATTTTCGTTTCCCGGATAACGAATTTAGAAAGGGTATTATGCTGCGTCCAGATTTTTTGTTGTACGAGCTAGAAGCGCCGTTCTAATAAAATATGTAAATAGACAGTGCTAAAATGTAAACTTCATTCATATAATTGATGCATTAGCATAGTGTACATTTAAGATTAATCGTTTTAATATCCAGTACAGTAAATTATGTCAATATTGTGCGTACGAATAATATTGCTACCTTGGCTAATTATCCAAATTTTCTCTTTGTCCATGCTAAGTAACACTAAAGCCCTACTCATAATTTTCAAGTCGAAAACATAGAAAATTTTAGAAGTAATAATTCCATCTTTTCAACTGCTTCCTCAGATTTTAAACAATGGACAATGACAAAATAAAGAGATATGTATTATTTTGGCATGCATTTATTTTCCTCGGACCCATAACATCCCTTGTAGATTTATACTGGGATTTCGACATCGCAATAAATAAAGCAGCACATGCTATTTCCACCGGAAAACAGAATTTGCTACTTATTTTATGAGGAATGCCATAAATACGTGTATGCCAAAGTTCAGTCTTAGTTTAGGAGTAGATTAAAAAAGTAAGGTTAGATTCATACCTTGAATAAAGACACCTGCTTCAGTATGTTTTTTTTTGCTTCTTTGAGTTTAATGTTCACAATTTCATATAGAAGGAATTTATAATTAAAGATACTAAAATGATGAGTCTATTTTGACATTATTAATTTAATCTTGTTCCGCTTACAAGGACTGTAATAAATTCAATTTCATTTAATAACCTGCTTTAATCCATATTTATTTTAGTATATCCTAACATTCAAAATAGTAATTAGCAGGTTTGCATTAACAAATACCTTTTGAAAATTACTTTAGTGTAGTTTATCTGGATTTAAAAATGCCATTCATTGAATAAGTTGATTAATAATTCACATATACTTTTTGCTCTTAATTTTAGAAGTCGAAAGAGGTTACTGATAATAAATAAATACATACAAACGTAGGTAATACATTTGATGGTGTTCTGTATTACTTATTTGGATTGTAATACTTTAAAATGTTATAGCCACGTTTATTAATACTTTTGTATAATATTTTTAATGTCAATTATAAGATTTTATTATCAGTTGTAATATAACAAGTGGAATGATTATTATCGATGATTTTTTTTCCGAGTTAAAACCGGAACCTAAATTTAACGAGTGCGTAGCACGAGTTAAATTTGCTGTTTCGATTTTAACGAGTAAAAAATTATCGATCATTAATCATTACACGAACTATATTTGGAAAGAGAATATATTGAATGAAATGCAAAATATCAAATATTTACTTTTTGTTCTTAGGTTGGCACTGTTAATGTTGGTTACCCTGCTGTCAATTTTAAGTCTATGTCAAATTCGAGGTTAGCAGGTTAGATTTTCCGTCAGTTTTGACACAAACTCACACAAAACCTAACCTGCTAACGTCGAATTTGACACGGACTTAAAATTGACAGCAGTGTCTCCAACATTAACAGTGCCAACCTAAGAAAAAAATCACAACCATTTATGATCACCCGTAAAAACAATTACGAAAATAAATTACTACCGCTGTGATAATGTGTAACTAAGCATTTGCATGCCCCTCATTGGTTGAAATTGCGTCACGTGATTGACGTGATACATGAATTATATTCTCATTGAAACACACTCGTTACTTCTATGATTGTAATATACAGGGTGTGTTTGAAAAGTCTGTAGAAATTTAGATAACCTGAGATAGATTGAGGTAATTAGAAGACAATGGCAGGTTTGGTTTTTCAAAATCCACTAATTTAAAAATGTACATTTTAAAAATATTCTAAGTGTTGTTTGAGAACCGCTGCTTTCAAGAAAAACGAATCAATATTTACAAAATTCACTCGTGTCTATCGCAAAAAAAGGTTTCCGATCTATTTTTGCACTTCCCAATTGCCTACAAACCTGAAATTCGGAACAATCTCAAATCCTTAAATTAAATATGGCGGCTTTAAGAAAAGTCACTTTTCATGTTCGACCCCTTCTAAAAGACGTACAATTTTGAATTTTTTATAGAAGTTAGTCGATACCATTCGAACAGCCGTTAGAGTGGAACAGACATTTCTTGGGTCCTAAGGTTGATAAGAAAACGGTGATTTCTCTCAGTTGTTACGGCCTGAAACGGCATTTACAACACCGCTCCAGCTCATCTAAAAGTCACGAAAAAGCTAGACGGCCAGCGCGGACGATATTACTCAAAATCGGGACAAAAACTCACATAGGACCGCTGCCCTGCTCGTAACAAGAAGCAAGGGATGGTCCAACACGAGATAACCTTCGGGCATCGGCCTCATGGACGGTAAACAGTGATAAATTAGATTTAGCGAAAATGTAAAGGTAAGTCCCACGAGAAACCGGGAAGTAAATGAGCCTACCATTCAACTTTTTACCTTGGCAATACCCAAAAGCTAAACGGGAAAATTGGAGAATTGGTATGCAGCCCGAGACTCCCAGCACTGCGACCACGGAGCGCCCTGACCTACCTTTGACGCTCACAACTTCTTCCAGGCTCCACCTCACATCGATTTTACACTGCGGACAACTGAACCTGAAAAGATGCATGCAACAGGCGCGGGGAAAACACAAGACAACATAAAGCAAACCGATCTATTGGTCTAACGCATATATATATATATATACATTAACACATATAGTTACTGACGTCCGTTAGCGTACAAAGCAAAAATGCAAATATGACTATTAATATTCGGGGCCAGAATGGGTCACTAGCATTAATTTAGCGCTTAAAGCATTATAGCGGAACACAAATTACAGTTATTGACGTTAGCTAGCGCACAAAGTAAAAGGCAAATATTAAATGCACGTGGCAACTATATAACGGCTAACTTCTACAACACACGCTACCTTATTTATTGCAGTATCGCCTGGCTCTAAGGTGGGTGTCAGGACCTCGCTTCATAACATCGGAATGTCGCAAGGCCTCAGCTGTACTCGTTGATGACGCATACTCCGGGATACCTTTCACAGGACACGATGCGACGGAGTTGGCATGGGAAACAGACAGGGAGGCCTTTTGCACGCCCTCGTCGATATGATCCCACCTAGGAATTAGTGGTAAAAATTGCCGTCATGGCACACGAGACTACGGGGCGTTGGTCACCAAAGCGAAACAGCATCAAAAACTACACACATGCACACGACTGGCTGCTTCAACGGCTAGAAACGCTCTCTAAAAATCACGCTGCATCAACGGACTCACTCGGCAAAAGTCCGCGCCGCCTCCCACGACCCAAAGGCCGTGGAAGCGGCGAAAAGCCACACTCTAAAAATCCGCTCGCAGTAACTGCACAAGCATCAACTCCAGTAACTGACTGACTACCAACAGAAAAACACGGCATCGAACGCGACGAGCAGGGAAAGTGTCTGCAGTGTGCACTCCCCACCTGCAAGCAATCACGAGGCGACCACAGCAAACGGTCTCGCGCGCACCAGCGGGCGATCCAGCTTGCAGACAGAAAGACTACGATGGAGCGAATAACTTCCAAAAATCTCTCACTTGCTCCCATAGACTGGGTGGTGTAGCTTGAACAAGCGTCCACGTTCGATCAGCAGAGTTAAGCAACGCTCTCTCTGGTCAGAACTTGGATGGGAGTTCCACGGCTGCATCTCTCGGCGCCTCGTGGTACGGCTATCACGGAAAAAAGTTGGTCCCGGCGGTCATAACAAGATCATGACAATCGTTAGTGGGGTTGGAAGTCCCCATAACTGCACAGCGACGCCTATAATTGGCCTAACGGCTGTTGGCTGAGTGCGAAATAAATAAATAAAATAAAATAAAATAAAATAAAATAGACTGGCGTTTTAAATTCAACCAAGAAACACGATGAAATGCAGCTCGCCACGACTGCGATGGCGAAGACAGCGCACGTGTTCAGCCACAGCCCGGATCGAGGGCACAGCTACGTGACGGGATAATGCCAAAACTTGTATGAATTAGATAGACACTTAAATTTAACGGAAAAACATTAAAGAAAGCTATATACAAGCGGGGTAGTAATCTTGAAAAATCGATAAACAACTCATACATACGTAAACTTTGAAAATGTCCCGACACAGTGTAAGAATTCCGTTATAGGTAACTTCTTAAAATATGCCAACATGCAAATTATTGCAGATTTCTCTCAACAAAAACTGCTCAAATTTTTAACGCAGTTTTAGTTTCGAGAAATTTAAACGCAATAATTTGCATGTGAACGAAAACATTCTCAAAAAAAATTTCACTTTTTGTGGTATTACTCTTGAAAATTCAGCGGCAATACACATATGCCAAATAATTATACAATATTATAGATGTACTGTAACAATTATTGACGTTATGAGACTGGAGGCGAGTTAGAAGAACTCGCGGCTGGACCAGCTGAGTCCGCCAAGATTTTGGGAGATCCTTGATTTCAATGGATATCCAGCCGACAAAAGGTATGTCCATGGAATAGTTCCCAATTTATGAATTGAACTATAACTCACTTAAAAAGTAAATGTTCCGTTTGAAATTTAAGTATAAAAATAGTTACATTCATAAATTAGGAACTATTTCATAGTCATACTAGATGAAAATAGTTTTTTATCATACTCTAGTTTCATCTTCTATACCTGCTTATCTTAAAAATGCCTCTTTCTAAATATTTTCTACAAGACTATCATATAAGAACAATATTGACAGAATAAACAATAAATGCGAATGCGGCTCATGTTGTTGATCTTACAATATCGGATAATAGAGTCCTGAATTATTTCTGCCCCAATAAAGCTTTATGTCGTGTATCCACTAAATACCGAACCTCCGAGAGTCCTGCCGGGTTTTCATTTATGAGGTTTTGTAAAGCATTTTGGAAGCTGTTATGGGAAATCTGCATTATTCAATAGACCACGGCCAATTGTCTGAGAAAAGCTGTTGGTTTATTAATAGACTACCAAAACGAAACATAAAGGAGCAAGTTTTCAACGGCAGAGTTTATTTTTGGTGATGTAAATAATGGTTGGGGCTATAAAATTGACGAAGGCGAGCACGAATATCTAGTACCTGGTACATGTAATGTTTAGAGCTTGTAAATGTAGTACATACGTGCAAGTTTGACTATCCACCCGGTTATTAATTATTACTGTTTTATGGCCTTCATTGCATCATTGCACCAGTTAAATGTCTATCCCTAATAGTGTATGATGTAACATTCACCCAGCCTGATTGTTTTTCTGTTGGCGCAATTACATTTTCATTAATATTTATTTTTATTACGGTAATAGAAGCCATTGTCTTATTTGTAGGAAATTTTAAGTTATGATCTACACTTTAAAATGCTTAAAATTTTTGGAAGATTTTACATTATACCAAAGCGTCTCGTTTCTCTTAATTTTTAACAAAGAGCGTGTCCATTTATTCCTTGTGGATCTTTCGCTGTGGTCTAATAAATTGAAATTATACGTAGTTGCACTGTCACTAGCCCTGGGAATATCCTTTAATACCAATAACAATTAAAGAACAACGGGCCTCTCGTAAAACTAGATCAACCATGGATGCCACCTCTATTTTAAGAAAGAAATGCTCTAGAGTTTAAACAAAGCGTTCGAAAAAGTGAGACTAGCATATATTAATAATAAAAGAAAAAAAAAACACCAAGGATCATAAACATAATGGAAAAGAAAAATTTGGAGGAGATGAAAACGTCACGAACACAGCAATGAGTACAAAAGAGAAACAAAAGATATTAAAATAATTGCACATGCTGACGATAGAAAAGGCTGTTATAATTTGTGAAGCGGAGGATCACCTACAGACTTGTGCATGAGTTCATAAAAACCGCAAGAAACAAATAACATAGCTGCAAACATAAAGAAGATCAAAACTCTAACCATAGGGAAGAGTAAGGAACGACTGAGGTATAAGCCTATTAGAAGAAATTATGAAAATCAATAAATTATCTAACATTGAACTGTCGAGTCATAGTGACCTGTATGAAGAAGTTAGGGCACAAACTAACAAAGCGGCTGCTAATTGTGGCTGTATAAAATATATCATCGGAATAACACGTATATGTTAGTAGAAGCAAAAACTAAAATGTACAAACATGCATAAAATATGGAAGACATCATAAGATGGGGATGACAGAGGCAAAGGTTATGGAGACGCCACGTAATGAACATAGAGGACAAACGTATAGCCAAAGTTGTCGTGATAGGAACACGTGGCGAAAGTGCTAAACGTCGTCGCCTTATGAGCAAGGTTAGTTTTATTGAAATAGTCTACCCACAAGAAGAGTAAGAAAAGGAAAAAGAATCATAATTGATTTTTAGTGACTAGTTCTACCTGAAGTTAATGGTTGTTTATTTCAAAATTTACTAAGAAATACAGTATATTTAATGTACATTGTACATTGTCTAAAGATGTATATTTTTTGGCTGTTGATGTGTTCTTCTTTTTATCAGCAGGAATCTATGTTCATCTTTCTTTATATGTTGAGGTCCATGATTCGTATCATCTCTAGGGTGATTTTTAACTTACAATTAATATTGAATTTGTGCGTTGTTGCCTATTTTGCCATGTGTCATCTGTTGGGTTTATATATAAATTGTTCCAATTGAACCTCACAATAGTTTGAGTATTTTTATTTTTCTTTGTGTTCTCATAGTAAATGCGCATTACAAAAGAACGATCAAGAAGTATACATAGAAATAGCTGGACAGCAATTAAGAAACGCAGACGCGTATGAATACCTGTCAGTACTGATTGTCAAAGATGGAAGAATAGACCAAGAAATTAAGCAAAGTTGCACTTATATATTCCACCGGGAAACTTGAGCATTGACCGACAAACGGAAATCGAAGGTGACATCTAGGCGGCTAGTAAGCAAGACACGAAGTGACAAATGAGAAACGGGAGTGTATTCGATGAACTAAAGTTTACACCATTGATAGAGGACATTAAGATGAAGCAATTTCAATCATATGGGCATCTGATCTGCATGAACAATCAACGATGCCCGAAAAGAATTTTCCAGATGAGATGTGAAGGAAAAGGAGCTAGGGGAAAGGCTTAAATTAGACAAGAAGAAAACATCCAAGAAACAGCCAGAGAAAGACGACAGACTATAGAACAGATACGGCCCCTAGCTAAGGATAGAAAGAGATATAAACAATAGCTCAATTCCTCAACACCGTGCGGTATAATGGGAGAAGAGGAAGTGAAGTAAAGTCATAGCAAAGAGTATGTAACATACTCTTTGGACATAGCAAAGGCAAAAGACATAGATGGACATTTTATAACGTAGGTTCAACAATAGCTAACAAGATGGGACAAACATTTTGAAAAATTATGAACACTTAATGATAAAACAGAGATACCGTTATGCAATAAAGTAATTGATTTAAAAACAAATACTGACCCATCTCCCCAGCTAAACAAAGATTCCCAAAAAGGTGATAAATCAACTAAGTATTATAAGCAAAGCTTTCTGTAAGATCGTAATTAAATAGGAGTTTAGAATTTGTAGAAAAGTACTTAAGTCAGGCCTTAGCTGTGTAGACAAGGTAAATATCGTGCACTCATAATTATTATAGAACAATCGCCACTGCTTCAATTGCCATTACATAACATATTTATTGGTTATTAACGGGCTTTTAACTCTGTAGATAAAGAGGTAAATATTAATTGTGTTTTTTTCTTTTCTTTAACATTCCCCACATCTTCCTTTGCGCTCCATACAAATCGTACACTATATCTTTGGTAAATTTAGTCTGTTACAGGCAAAAACGGTACTTAAAACAAACAAAAACAACTCGCAACAGTAGTGCGCTTCAGCTAGCTTTCAGCCGAGGCAAGGGCGGTTTGAGGTATCTGAAATGAGTTTGTTTGTTACTTCAAAATAGGGGCACCTCGAAAATTTATTAGGGTCACGGCGTCAAGAATTCTTAAACTCAAATCACAATCATTCTTGAGATACCGAGGTAAAGGAAAAATAAAATTCACAATGTTTCAAACGTTGAAGAAACATCGGCGGAATCGCAGGAAAAGTGTGACCTAGACCTCGTCTTTAGCTATTAATTTCGCTAATAAAGTCCTTTCTGCATATCTGCTGCACAACCAAACACAACAAAACAACAAATAATATTTAAAACGCTGTAACGAACACACCAAGTTACACTAAATCCTGATAAAGTAATCTTAAGACTAATTTCAAGCAGTTTTTCCTATGTGGCGTCACGAGAATACAAACTATGGAAAGATTGACTTCAAATACGCAAACGAAAGCCATGAAGGCATTCAAA
Source organism: Agriotes lineatus (assembly GCA_940337035.1). Taxonomy (NCBI): domain Eukaryota; kingdom Metazoa; phylum Arthropoda; class Insecta; order Coleoptera; family Elateridae; genus Agriotes; species Agriotes lineatus. Next base: position 80,733,950 of record OW679195.1, on the reverse strand, counting down.
TACCCCAACAGGGCTACTAAATAGTAAATATAGTAATACACAGGTTTAGACGGTGACATTTTGAACATAAACCTAAATATTCGCATGGAAGCAAGTCAAAATGAATGGTAAATTTGCAACACAAAACCAAAATTTACACAGCATGCAAAAGTCCCTGAAATACATTATAATGTAGCGAAAATGCAAAATTCGTTACGATTCCCCAAACCACGGAGGAAAGGCAATATTCGGCAGTCCAATGTATATAGAACGGTAGAGAAAGAGAGAGAGAAAAAGAGAGGGAGGCATCGTGGCCATGTTAGAGAGAGATGGTCGAAGACACCTGGGGAGGGAGATACAATATAAAATGGCTGGCAGTGGGGAATGTAACCAGCTCGATTTTAATTCGATATAATATCGATACTTGGGGGCAGACGACAAATCAGGGAAATCCAACTAAATAAATACGATTTAAATCGAGTGTCCTACGGCCAATAATGGTATTCTGCTAAATGCCACAGTCAAGAATCACAACAGCGTTACCTCATGTGTCAATCTTTATCCCGACACAATAAAACACCTCCGGCTGAATTTCTATAAATCACCAAGCAACCTCTCACGGCAGCTTGGGCAGTCGGGGGCGATGCTACATGCGCGCTAGATGCGTGAACTCCGACTGAAGATCGAAAGAAGATCGAAAATCGAAATTGGCGGTCCGCAGCCCCGATAATTCCCCTCATGCGAGGTGTAAATGGAATGGTAAAGTCCCATTCTGCTTTAATATAATTATTATAAATTTGTCCAGTTAGTTATTTCGATATAGCTTATTCTTTAATTGAAAAGCTATATGGATTTTTCGAACAAATTATACGCTGACCCTATGATTGCTGATGTTAGTGATGTTACGTCTATGGGTTGGGATGGATGCATTGCTTTGTTTGATATTGTATAGTATATAACGCATGTTTGGCCTATCATATCGTTTCCAGTGATTTTATGATAAAAAATATATTATTCATTACATCGCTAATTTACATTAATCGGTATAATTTTTATTCTGGCATTTAGAGCACCCATTATTCGTGCTCTTTCGTCCATTGGTATTTTTCAAACTCTACTTGTATATTTTGGCACAATATATCCATTTCATTTTTAGGTTTACTTATATCTAGAGCATACACAGATATAATACCTATATAGATTTTCGTTAGCTAGCTGCATTATAATTTTTAGAATTATCTTATTACTATACTGTATTTCTTCAATGTAGTGTTCATATTTATCATTGTTAAGAAACCCCCTCCTGCCTTCGCTCATTTTTACTTCTCCGTTATAATCCATTGTATATCCTGGGTATTTGATGGCACCTCTTTATTTTTTCTTGGTTTCTACTAGAGCACAAATATCTATTTGGTGTTCGTCTCCCGATTTTTGCCGATACACGTTTTAATATTTTAGCAAGCATTTGCTTTTTTGTCTGTTTTCGTGTGCACGATGTTCTATTCATTGTTCTTTTTCCCGCCGAGTACGTCTTTGTATAATCAGTCCTGATATAACAAATATAATATTGTACTTTGTGAACACATATAGAAGAAGTGAAAAGCATTTTATTTTATATTGTTAGTTCTGAGTACTCGGTATATTGTTCAACTAATAATAGCACACAGGCAAGATTATAAAAAATCTAGTAATGGCCGTGAGGGACAAAAATTACAATTACATAGGTTCAAAATTGAAAGTATAGTAATCTCATTTTTTCTTTTGCTACCTAAAACCAACATTTTAGAACCAACCGTGATCTTCTGCTAGTAAAAAATAAACCATTTAGGAAAACAATTAACTACTATAACCGACGCTTAACAAATAATCACGTATCAGTAATACAGTAATACCAGGAATTCCATTTAAACGTATAGGGTAATATTTCAAGACATTTGATTGGTGAATCATTTTCAAAAGCCATAGTTTTTGTGGACTTTTAGACTCTGAGATACTTCATGCAGTATTCATCTGAACTGCTTTTCCAAGTGCAAAGAAAAGCAATCTGCTTACCATGTAAATGGGGTAGTTTAAAGACAAACCAGAAAGTCGGTCATATTTTTTTGAATGTTATTATGAACCTCTGCTACGTAGATGCGTAAGATGTATTTATTCCACGAGTTTTATTGAAAAATTGTATTGGCTTATGTAAACGGGTGTATAAGAAATACAAACCATGAATCTTGCCACGAGTAATATTTGAAGTTATTGCATACTAACTAATGCAATTAAAGGTAGGATATTGAGACATTAAAAATTTTAACAGATCTAACTAGAATATTTCCAAGAAAATATTTGTATAATTATAGAAAGTACACTCTGAACAAAAAAAGTAGTTTCAACACAGTTTCGACAAAATACTGCAATTCTAACCACTTAAATTAGATCAAACCTTCGTATAAGAAGACTATACGTTCTTCCAAGACCTACTTTACAAATAGTAATGCAATCACTAGCGCCGCCATACATGCCTGATCAATAAGTAATGGAAGTTTCTGTCTCCAACTGGTCTAACTTCATTCCTAGGGAAGCACTGAATTATTCCTTGTGGCAAAAATTAGATTTACATCTCGTGAGCTCAGAATCAAAGAAATCCAAACTCTTACAGAAACTTTCACAAATCCAGTCCGTCAAGGCACGCAATAAATCGCGAGCTCACGCCACTTAGTCTAAGGACAGATTTTTGTACCGTTTTTTTCTCTATTTGCAGGGATTATGCAACAGGATAACGCCGAACAAGTCATCCTGGACCCGAAACTAATAGCCAGGCATTACTTGAGGACGTGGTTCTTCCTCGACCTCATATCGTCCATTCCCTTAGATTACATTTTTCTAATATTTAACCAAGTAAGTAGAGTTTAATTTTATTATCGACCACGAGGTGTGTAGTTGAGCATTTCGTTGTTCTTCCGTTGTGGAATGCGAAATCAGTAACCCAGGACTAACATTCAAGATAGATAACCGCAAACCAATTACAGCTGGTCTTTAGCTGAAGCCAAAATAGTATTTAGAAAGACTGCTCTTCTGAAAAAATACTGAGAAACAGTTGCTATCTGAATTTCTTTCTTTTTGTGGCATTTGATATTACTGATAACAGATATGGTTTGAGATCAACTATCCTGTGATTCAATAAATTTCCGTACTAGGTTTACAGTAGAAACAAGTACGTAAAAATTATTTCTTAATTTTTATTAGAAAAATGCTATTTTTAACGTTTGTTATGAATGTTACACATAATTCCTTCATTTAAATTTATTCAGAAAACAATTTTTTGTTACGTTTTGCAGTTCACACTTCAACTTGACAAACACAATGACTTCTTATAATGTATTGTCATCACGTGCCTAGAATTTAAATTTATTGAATTACGTAATATAATGTAAATCGTGCAGTTTACTGTACTACGACACTAATAAATGTATTTGTACCAAAAACTGCAAATTGCTAATATTTTCCAATTGTTATTTGTCGAAAAACCCTTTTATGTGTTAGAAAAAGTGAATTTTATGGTTACACTAGTTGTCATAGAAATCGGTGTTAATTAAATTAGCAAACTTTGAGCATACTGATAACCAGCCTTGTGAAATATGCTGGATACGCACGTGGCTCACTTTATTTAAAAATAATATAAAAGATGTTACAATAATTAATTAAAACCAACCGCCCATCTTTTCAGTGGCTTTGCTGTAGCACATGAAGTGCAAGTTCTAATTTTTCGATGACTATAAAAGGGTGATTTACGTTTATAATTAAAATTATTTACGGAATTTCATTCCCCTAGCCATCCATTAAAAAATTTAAAATAGGAAAACTGGTCGTGCGGTTTCAAAATGTATTTCTATGAATTTTTGTTTGACGAATACCATGTCGAAGTTTCGGATGTATGAAAAACAATCAAAGGAAACACTTATTAGACAGTATCCATGTTTGCTAATTTAACCTTCTTCGCACATTTCACAATAAAAGCAGTGCATTTAGATAAAACCTACCTTTCAATATATATGTACATAATAGAAACCCCTCTATAGTTCCACACAAAACACACATATCAGCACTGTACGTTTAAGGCGTTACATAAACATAGTTTGAGACTAGTTTGCCACCCTTTGAACTTCGTTGTTAAAAATAACTAAATTGCTTAGTGTGCATGTTTTCCAAACAGCAATGGCTTCGAAGTTAGGTTTAGCTACATATTTGGGCTCATATTCATTACGCCTTTTGCAATAAATGGATGCTTGACAAGCTCTGAACGACGTGTGTGTGTCAAGCAAAAGCGCAAACCATTAACTTAGGTTTTTCATTTTTATTTAAATAATTTTTGTAACTAAACAATTTCAGTTGATTTTAAAATAGCAACCAGGTTACATCGGTGGGTTAAACTTGTTACATTCATAATTAAGTTATTTTGAACTGGAGGGCTTTTTACGTTACTTACTACGTGATTAAGTTTTAACATAAACAATATTAATTGAAGCGGTTTAGAATAAGAAATAGTAAATTTAGTATTGTATATTAGAGAAAGTTTTCAATTTGTCTTTCCACCCCAGCTGCTAACAATTCAACATAAATAATTAGAATTGAGATTTCCTAACATTTTTTATTGATATTAAAATTGTTAAATTACGTTTTTAGTATGCAAGTCGAAATAATATCTCAAAAATCTCCAAGACAAAACCTGAATAACTATTATTATTTCATTATTTCATTTTAGACGCGAAACTGAATTTCTGTTTCAACACGTAAGCAGTTATTAATTTCTTCGAAGTTCATTATTTTTTTAACTGTAGAGAAAACCAGTAGATTTTATTCACAATAATTTATCATTTATTATTCCAAAAAAAATTATAAATTTAGAAAAGCCGAATACAATGAATACGATATTCTAAACTTACAGTGGTGTTAAAAATTGAAAATTTAATGCTTAGATACACTTCTTTGAAATACTCACTGGCAATATTAAACTTATACCCAAATGCAATAATTTATGCAAGCCACAAAAACAGTTTTGGTTTAGAAAAGAGTTAGATACAATATCTAAAAATATCAGAAATTGCAGACACTATACTATTTAAATGGACAAAGTGTCTGACATTTACACAAACTTTATTTATTTTTAAACTAATTTTAATACTTAATTAATCCATCCGTGTTCTTAACTACTTATTGATACCTTTTTGTCAATGGAATGTACGTATTTTTCCAAATTTTTCATAGTGATACAGTGGATCCAGATATAGCTCTGTAATCCCACTAATTTTACATTCTTTGCTGATTTTCTTTAGTAATGTCGTCCAAGATATTACATTTACGATCTGTAAAAGTCTTCGCTAAAGTTTGTTACTGGATAGCATTTCATCCTGGGGTGCTTCAATGCTTTTAGCTGCATTCGTTTTTTTTAGATAGTACTACATATGGTCCTCAGCTCCTTAAACAGAATTCAGTCATATACCATAACAATGGTTACATAAATTACTGAAACCACACGTTATTCCTAAGAAACCTTCTGACATACATATTACCAAGGTGGTTATTATGGTACCAGATGATTTAACACTAACTAATACCTTTGCCACTGCCCCATGGTTGAGTGATGAGTCATTATTGGAAATCACTAGCATCTTGCTTATTTTACGTTTGAAATTTTTTTTTTCCTAGTAAATGTGTGCATATTTGGACCAGATATTTTGGACAATGATTTAGCTAATTCGACAAACGAAGATCTGCCCGACCTCTTCTCATCAACACAGAATTATTTCAAATTAAGATTTTTGGGCCTTTCATTTTTTTCAATTTCAGCATATGGGAATTGTTTGCGAAAAATAATTCGTGTTCACTTGTAGTGCGATAACTTTATTTATATTTTTTCTGATTTCAGGTTGTGGCTTTTGAGGCAGTTCACAGACTGCGGTATATAATTATGTACCCACAATACCGTTAGATTGTCTCTTATAAATTAGCTTTCAATCAATTCAATGTTAAGTACTTTCTACTCACTCCTTTATTACAAATGAAATCTAAGGTATCGTTGGTTAAGGAAATTCGATGTATTTAATTTTTTCTTTTATTTTAAAAATATAGTTTGTGATATAGCAATCTTCACCAAACACTTCAAGTTCTTTCTATTCTTCCTCTTTAATTTAGATGTAGCTATCCCCCACTTTTTCTACAGTAGTTCGTTTTAAGTTAAATCTCAGCTATCTTACCATCGTTTAAGATGTCTTTCCGGGTTCCTCTTGCCTATTGGTATTTTCGCTATTATATTGCTATCCATTCAGTCGACGTGTTCGTTCCACCTGATTCTCTTTTTTTTCTTTCTATTTCGTATTCTATTGTGAAATGTTGTTTTCTGTATATGGTTCTGAAAGTGTTCATTTTCGTAGTTCTCAACATTGGTTGCATTGTCTTACTCTCTGCTCTTATCCCCACTGGGTAGTACATTATTGGCCGTACAGTAGTTTTGTAAATTTTTATTTGGGTGGGATTTATCACCCCGACAAAAAAGACAAATTATCAACTAAAGAGATTTTTTAGACGCCAGTGAAATTTAAAGAACAACCTAAACATATTTTACCCGACAAAAAAATGTATTTCCCGGTAGGAAAATGGATTACACGAAAAAACAATTAACAACGAGAAAACTTTTTATATTAAAATTAAATACATTGCAGGACAGGAATGTATATTGAACGGTAAGAATATCTTAGCCACGACAATATATAAACTGCAAAAGAGAGAGAGAGAGACTTAACATTAGGAAAAGTTTTTAATACGACAACTTTAGTACAACAAAATAAACTAAAGAAACGACAAAATAATATATTTAAAAACACAAGAAACAAGTACATAAAAGTATATCACACGAAAAGCAAATTTATTTCCAGTTATTAGAATAACCATATTACATACTAGAAAATAACATTGCACTACAAATAAAACATTAATGTAAAAAAATCGGTACTTACATAGTGATAAACTAAACAAAAGAAATATTCAATAAACAAAACACATTTCTTAAAAATAAATTTTTCCTCGGTTGGTACATCAACCAATTTTAATCGGCTCTTCATGCCCAAAACATGTTTAAACAGTAAGGGCATGTGCACTTTGATTGATTTAAATTTGTATAATCAATAGCTATTATCCAAACACTGTAGTTATATTTGTTAAAATCATCAACATTTTTCCATTCTCCTTCTTTTTCCTTGTATGCAGATAGTAGTTTAACGGTAATTGATTAGTTAGTTGATTTTGAGCATGTATAAAACAATTTGCAATCTTCTCCTTTATTGTCTTGCCGAACTTTCTTGTTTAACATCGCCCAGTGGTAAACCTGAGTCCATTGTTGCAAAGATATTGACGGAACTTCACAAAACTTTTTAAAATTCAGCGATTCAGGTCGTGAAATATGTTTTTCTGTTGTGCAATGTATTGTTTTGATGGGCAATATGTTAATTCTGCCGTGCAACTATTTTTTTTTCGTGCATTATATTATTCTGTCCTGAAAAGTATTCTCCGATTGGGCAGTAAAATTTGTTGACGTTTTGAAACCTTGAATTTGTCGTTGATTCATTTATTATTGTCGCGCGAAGGTTGGCGAAGTTTAAAAAAAACTGTTGTTAGTTTACACTATTTATTTGTTGATTTCTTGTCGTGGAAACGAACTATTTTGATGGGCCAATAATATTTCCCCTTTTTATTTTTCTCTCTATAAATATACGTTTTTTGCACACCACTTTCCTAAGCATCCAGAAATTTTAGCAGCTTTTTGTATTTGTGGTTGCACTTCACATTGTAGGTTTTTATTATTTGAAATGGTGATCCCTAAACGAGTATAATTGAATTCCATTACTTGTTCAATTATTGTTTTGTCTACCGCCAGTTTGCAACTTAGTACTTAGTAGTGGTCATGTCCTGTCTTATTGTTTGCAATGAGTATATAGTAGTTTTTCGCTGTTTTTTTAAATTACTATAATAATATTTTAAGCTCATCCCCACTCTTCGCCAAGAACACTGCGTCATCTGTATAACATACTATTTTTATATTCTCTGTTCCCATTCTGTAGCCCTGATGGTCAATTCCATTTTTTACTTTCCTCGTCTGAAAGACCAAGGAAGTATTGTAATCACTAAAAATTCACGTTTCAAGGTCCCTAAATGACGAAAAAGAGGTTTTCTCAATTCCGTCAGTCTGTCTGTCTGTCAGTCTGTCTGTTTGTCTGTCTGTCTGTCTGTCTGTCTGTCTGTCTGTCTGTCCGTGTGTCTGACTGTCTGTCTGTCTGTCTGTTGGCAGTATAGCTCAAAAACTATTTGTCGGAGGAAAACGATATTTTGCATACATATTATATATCTACCTCGCATGAAACCGGTATAATTTCATACGAATATATACAGGGTGAGCACCTTAAAACAATAAAATGTTGTTTATTTTTGTGTTAATTTTGAAATAAAGGGAAGTAGTAACTTTCACATAGGTCAGGCTTTACACTTGCCGAAAATAAGACTCAACCGATAAAGGATAATGTCACACAAGAGTAAAAATGTTTCAACCATTACACCGTGCTCTTCAAGACACGCGCGCGCCGGAATTTAACCAAAGAGTCGCGGTAGCGCAGATGAAATTTTGCCGTACTTCTATCCTCTGCGAAGAATCCGTTAGGATCGAGAATTTTGCAGAGCTGGTTCAAACCTCAGCGAGATATATATATTTTTTTTATTTGAAAGTATTTAATTTATTAGAAACGTGAAGGTATTTGTACTCCTAACTTAATTTGATTTTTAAAATTATTTAGTGCCACAATTTTGACGAGCGAAGTTCTGGGTAAAGCCTTTTACAGATTTTTTGTAGTAGTTATAGGGCATATTGCAATAATAAGTTCAAATGCTTTTGATATAAAGCATAGGAAAGTTGGACTATTGTATTCAATAGAATTCTTCGACAACCGTGAAAATGAAAGGACATTTTTTAGCATTGTAAAAAATAGGATATTTATTTACCTTACCATTAACGAACATTGACGCCCTAGGGCCCAAAATGCCTTTCACACGCTGATAATATTTTTTATATTGTTTATGAATATGTTTTATTATTAAAATACAGTTGTTGAAAAACTATTGTCTGCAGCGCGTGCGTGAAATGTTTTTGCTGCTCTCGAATGATTGTTTGACTGGGCTTCTCCTCGCCAAGAAAACTTCATTCTCGTTGAGCAAAATATAATTTCTACCAGTTGTAGTATAGAGATGGCTTCGACTGTTTATCGATCTCTTTTGAATTCTTGCTGCTCTTTCGTCTTACCCATATATGTAATTACCAAATGAGTTATAACATTTTTTCTCTATTATACTCGTTAAGATCTGCTTCTTCTTCTTGCAATGCTTCTTAATTTTTGAGGTTAGCTATCACTAGGGCTATGCGTATTTTTGAAGTTGCTGCTCGAAACCACGATGTAGTCGACTTGCCATATCAATCCCTCAGGTTCGTTAGCTACGATTTTTTTCTTCTTTCATTGTTTCTGTGGCCTTGTATTTTATCCTGCACGATGCGATAACGTTAGCTTCTCATGATATGACCAAAATACTTCAGTTCTTGTTCATCATACGAAGCTCTTCTACATAGGTGATTCTGTCCATTCGTAACATTTTTAGGAGTTTGCGATAGAGCCACTTTTCAAAAGCTGTGACCTTTCTACACATCGTTATTTATCGTCCACCTCTCGGCTTCGTATAGTAGAATTCGAAAGACATAACACTTAACCGTTCTAACTCTGAGATCTAGATTAGGGTTTTTGTTGTTTAGGAACATCTTCATCTTTATAAAGGTACTCCTTGCTGGTTTGATTCTTGCTTTTATCAAGACATTGAATGTCGTTAATAACTGTTTATCACCTTTCTTAACAACGGGTATAGTTATACTATGCTTCCATTATATTGGTATTGCTCCTTTATCTATGCTATGCTCTTGGAGAGCTTGTGTATTTTGTTTGTTAGTAGTGGCCTGCCATTCTTTAAGAGTTCATTTCTGATATTGTCAGATCCTGGTGTTGGCCCTGTTTCTTAGTTTTTTTAAGTTTATTCTACTTCGATAGCATCGATTTCTGTTCTGTTATTAGGTAGGTTCTCGTTTCTCGTTGTTGAGCGTTATACCCTTACTCTTCGTATAATTGTTAAAAGTACTGTATCCGGGTTTCTATACCTACTTTGTTAGTTGTCGTTTATGTATGTTTTCCTTCTTAGCATTCTTCATACATTTTTTGGGCGTCATACAGTGCATGCTGTTAACCTTTTTTTGTAGCTTTCCCTGTGCTTCTTATTATTGCATTGGTTTCATTTCTAACTTTCTTCTATATTCCTCTTGAGATGAATTGTTTTTCAATGTTAGGTAGGCCATTTTTTTGTTCGAGCCAGTTCATTTAGTTCCGGTATAAACCATGGTGTTTTGTTGCAGTCGACTACAAGTTTGACTTTTCTTTGTCCTAGAAATTGTTGTGCTGCTAAGGTGGGTGGTTAAGGTGTTCGTTAGAAATTACACACACGAATAACTACACCACTTTTAATATTCTTTATTTAACGCAACGGATTACAGACATAAAATTAAATATGCGGATTTGCTACTATACTACTACAAGTGTGGATGGAATAGGTCTTGTTAATCAGCATACATGTGAGCGTTTGTGGATCTGACACTTAGCTCCTGAAACATCCAAAGTGAATGCTTCAGTAAGTATGAGATTAATTTTAAACGCATTGAGGAATTGACTCTTTGCGTGTCTGTTTAACCAAAGTGGTTTAACAGGCGAAGACCTGATGTGCAGTGATCTCGTTCAATCCCATCGCTCTGGTTTATATACCCATGTTACACAATTTACACAATATACAAAAAGGATTTTCTATTCTAGTCACAACAATGGTACAACACTTTCACTTGGGACGCAACGGTTGGAGGTTTTATGAGTTTATGACACCACTTGAAATTCACTAGATTTTTACAGCTGCAGTTTTGTATTGTGACTTCACTTTCGCTTCTGATTTAGGAAAGTGTATTTTAAGAAACCCTTTTAGTTCGAGGGACGTTGACTAATTTCTCTCCATTGAATTCCGCGCACAAATCACCTTTTTTAACTGCGTGCATCCGTTTGCTAGAAAGTTTTCTAATGGTACTTAAACTAACTGCTTGCATTTCACAAATATTTATTGCGGACTGGCACTGTTTATTTTATAGGCGAGCTTCCTTTCTTTGGAATTCTTACGCTAACTGTTGACAACGAGTTATTGCGATTTCTGGATCCATTACACTGCTTTGATTATGTTCTCGTTCCGCGCTTCATCTATTTTGGTATATCATTCTTATACTTTCTTCTGCAGTGATTCTATAGTAAGTTTAATAATTTTTTGGGTCACTGTTTTCTTTTTAAGTCTATTTTCATTCTGATTCTACTTAGCATTAGCCTATGATCTGTGCCAATATTAGCTGAGTGTACGGACGTCTAGAATTTGCGAAGGGGAAAGTGTTCTATTTGAAATTCTTAGTCTATAGTCTAATTTTGATCTGTGCTGTTCTCCAAGGTGTTCTTTTATTGCATAGAATGTGGGTAAAATGTGTGATTAATTCTAATCAGACTATGTGCGCAGAAAGCTTTAACAGATGTTGTCGTTAATTTTCTGTTTATTAAATGTATTTTTTGTTCTAATCCATCGAAAATCTATCAATTTCGGCAGTGTTTAGCGGCCAAAAACACCCACTTTTTATACGTACCTTTTACTTTTCGGCAGTAATGATCATAGCAACAAAACTAACAGCCATTTCCATTGGTCAAAATCAAAATACACATTGTCATTTTGCGGTAGGATCATGACTTTCTCGAATTTTCCCAACCTTCTCGATTAAACTGTCATTTTATAATAAGAAAAAACGCTTCTAAAGCGGTAGAATAAAAAGTTATGTAGCTCGTACGAAAACGGACTTTTAGACTCGCCTTATTTATGTACCTCGCTGGCTGCGCTCGCTTGGCCATAAACGGCGGCTCGTCCAAAAAAGTTCTGAATTTCGTACTTGCAACATAAATAGCTATTTTTTTCCTGGTATCACAGTGTCTCCTATTCTTGAGTTTAGATCGCTTAGTATTATGACGATTTATTTTGATGGTATTGAGTCTATTTCGTCTTTTAGGTCCTCATAGGTTTGTTCTCTTTCTCTTCTTTCTTTCGTGATGCCCGGAGCGTACACACTGATTATATTAATGCGCTTATGATCCACTAGCATAACTAGCGTCATTATTCTTTCATTCGTTTATTTTAGGTTTACAATGGTATCTTCATATTTCTTTTCTATTAGTATTCCGACCACGGCTTTAGCTCTTGTTTCCTTTGGCATATCAATATATGCCAGTATGTAGTTTTTACACCTCTCTGTACTCGTTCCTTTTATTCTTTGTTTCTAAGACACCGCAGATGACTTGCTGTGTAGTTCTGCCATTATTTCTTGGTCATCATTTCTCCAGGATGTTAAGTTCCAAGCTGCTACTCTCAAAGCACGCGCAATTTAAGTTGATTTGCTGAAATTCTGTGTTTAAATTTTAAAAATAGTGAGAGAATTTGGTGATTCAAGACTTTTTAACACCACTGTGAGAGAAAGGGTTATGCATTTTTACTTATTATTACAGAAACAGAAGAAGAAATTATTTTTACTTTGAATATAATAATTGTTGTCAATTGTTTTAATTTTGTAGAAAATGGCCAGTAATCGCCAAACTCAGTGTAGTAAAAGCCGATTTTAAGTGTTGTAAAAATTTAAGTCAATATTAAAATTTAGTAAACTCCAATTTAAAATCTACCTGGGGTGTATGTACAACAATAATGCATTTATTTATAATTTGTATATATCTTGAAGGTCAACGTGAACGACTTCTTTGGGATAAACAGACTTAACAAACCGAGAACTCGTAAAATTAATTTCTGAAATTGGATTAGGCCAAGTCGAAGGAAGTAAAAGGGTAAATTTAATTTTTGAAGTTGTTGGGGACCGTCGCAATTTATAATTCGCTAGCGTTCCAAAACAACTAAACTAAATTTTCCATTTGTGCGAGTCGAATAATCATCGGCCCGTGGAAAACAGAGCGTCCACTTTTAAACCGTAAATTTGGCTTTGCAATAAAGCCCAAATTACACCTATGCACATAAAATTCCAACATATTCCGCTAATAAATTTTTTATAGCTCATATCTGGCAGCCACCAAACGTGCCTGTCGATTAATTGACATTTATTGGGCTAGCGAAAATTCAGAAAAAACCACTAAACCTCCACGATTATTGCAATTTGGTGGCCGCGCCACTTCATCCGTGCCAGGAATTTCCATAAAGGCCTCTTATGCGCGCTATATTTTCCGACCGACAGAAAATGTGAGTTATTGTTGCACATTAAACCCCAAAGGCGCATTAAATTCAAGTTCTGTAGTTTACGTACCCATTCAGTCAATTGCCGATTGTTAGACTGTTATGTAGAATTTGAATTAAATTGCGAGTGTAAGAAAACACCACCAACTGCAAGGGTTCAACGGCATCTTCAATTTTGAGTATAGTTATTTGACCTGTAAGATTCTTTTGAACATAACTCGATAAGTCATACCAGAATTATCTAAAACCTAACACGGTGTGTATTAAAATATTAATTTGTTTGCTTCCTCAAAGTGAGATCATTAAAATTTTGTCTTTATCTGCCTTTTGCAGACATTCTTAAAATGCACAAGTATTAACGATCTACGTCTGCGGGTGTGAAAGTTCATTACTGAAAAGCATTTATCAACAATTTATTGTTGGATACTTATTTAGAAATGTAATTAAATATTGCTTAGCGCGTTTATCAGGGAAAGGTTTATTGCATTCAGACCCTAAAACTACTCTATTGGCATCCTATAATGTAATAATGAGATATTGAACAAACCTAAAATTATTTTAAACCTTTAACTGGCAGTAATTGGTGGCAAATGTCATTTACTGGCGAGGAAAACGATTTCCTACTTGGAAAAATCACGTTGATTGCCTATTTTAGCAAAAAGTAAGATCTTTTTACCATATATTTAACAAATATATTATACTCATTTTAGATATATTTATAAATGTTGGATATATTAGCATTAGCCAGAAACAATTATCAATAACTTATTAGTGTTTTAATGCTCATGGTTAGAAAATATTTTTCAATCTTGTAAATCAAGTCGCTATTTTCATTCTGCAGGTCAGCATCAGGAAACCACATTTTTAGATTCCAGGTGTATTAGTTTTAATGATTAAGGCATTTACTGTCGTGCTATCTGATTGAAAAAATAAAACAGGCCAGTTGTGTGAAACTAAACTACTAATCTTAGTTTACCTAACATAATTCACGTAACTGTTGAATTTTCTTTAGAAATTCACTACAAATGGAGCTACTGTAGGCGGTACAGAAATAGAACTATCATTTTTGGTAGGGAAATACAATAATTTATATTCGCTTATTAATAGTATATACAGGGAATTTATTTTAATGGTTAACATAATAGTTTCCATGTCACCATTTAATCATACAGGTCGTTTCCATAGTTACAAATGAAAAACAATAGATTAGAGAGTTTATTTTACGAGTTAACATACGAATTATTACTTATCAAAAAGACAATTAAAAGTTATCCTAATATATACAACTGAAGAAAAGATACAACACACAGGTTGTACCTAGGTATCTACTTTTTAGTTGCATACCTACATTCCGGTAACAAAATTAAAATTTCTTATTACCAAGTACCTGATTAAAATTCGTATGTTAACTTGTAAAATAAACGCTCTAATCTAGTGATCTCATTTGTAACTATGGAAGTGACCTGTATGATTAAATGCTGGCATAGAAACGAAATTGCTATGTTAACCATAAAATAAATTAACTTTATGTAAAGTAAATACTACATTTATTACAAACTATTATAAAGTAATTTTTGAAGATTCTTTAAAATAATATGTGCATATACCACGCGGTCGAAAAAATGGGATTAGAGCAGGCCGTGGTATCGACACATGCTGCAAGTATATATCTAACCTTTAAAAAGATCATGCTTAGTGTTGTTCGATGTAAAATGTTTTTTAATTAAAAGTGAATACGTAATTATTATAATTCCCCTTAACATAATTATTAACTCGTGTTTTATGTTTCAAAGTCAGTCTGACATTTGAATTTGAATTTTAAAAACATGAGAAGCGTTGTTGCCAGCTTTAATAATCTGATCAAGGCATGCTTTAATTCTATTTTTTCGATCGCCCGGTATTTTAAGATGATATCTGAAACCTTTTTGTGGCGTTCTACGATTCATACTGTTTCTTTTTGTGTTTTACCACAGTACGGAATTAACAGTATAAAAATATGAGCGTTTCAGGAAGCAAATCTGTTTATCTTAATTAACTTAGAATTCCTTTTCATTCTGTTTATTGCTAAAAAACGTGAGATGTCTGGCTTTAATACGTCAGTGGTCTTCAAATTGCGCATACGGACAACTCGACGCGGCCAACTCGACGCGGACCCAACTCGATCCGAGCCCAACTCGACGCGGGACAACTCGACGCCATGAATTATTAGTACAGTATTTTGGAAGAAAAAAACAAAGCATAACGGTAATTAATTTTTACCTAAGAAAACAAATAAATAACCGGATCTAGGAAAGACAATTTACCGAGGGAAAATTTACCAGAAGTTTATCAAAAATTATGTTATGGTTAGTACGTGTAGCTTAATTTACATAATCTGTCTTTTAATATTTAACATAGCTCTATATCACAAAGTGTATTTTTTACTGAATCACAATTTATTGGAAGGGCGATATTTAATTACTGCTAATCGCCTTAAATATTACAAAAAATGATTTGTATAAAATCACAACCAATTCAAGTGATATATTAAAGCGGCCGCAATGCAGTAGCGTATAGTCACAAAAAGTATTTACAAAAATATGTACAGTGTTTAATATTTTTTGGTTTGTTAAACATTTAACAAATAAGAATTTTTTAAAATTGTTGTTTGCAGTCACAAAAAATATTTGCAATGATATATGTACAGTGTTTACAAATATATGTTTTTACGATTTGTTAAACGTTTAACAAATCAGATTTTTTTCACATTTCTTAAAGTCAAAACATATTTACAATTATATGCACAGTGTTTAATTTTTTTATAAGTGAGGAAAAAATTTTAAAATTAATATTTTTATCCACAATTAACATAATCCAATAAGTATTTAATACTAAACGATGCAGAAAAGTATTCCCTTTAATTTAGTACCACTATCATTTTTTTCCATAAAATTGGTGAGCAGGAATATGCATAACTGTGATAAGCCATGTAAATTGCCAATGTCCAAAGGTATGACCAACCACGCGGTATAGCTATATTAAACATTAAAAGGCAGATTATTTAAATTACTCCTGCAGATGCTATCTATACCATACTTTTCGATAAACTTTACCTTCGGTAACTTGTCTTTCCTAGATCCGGTAATTTTTTGTTTATATTTACGTAAAAATTAATGATCGTTATGTTTTTTTATCATCCAAAATACTGTACTAATAATTCGTGGCGTCGAGTTGTCCCGCGTCGAGTTAGGCTCGGATCGAGTTGGGTTCGCGTCGAGTTGGCCGCGTCGAGTTGTCCTAGATCGTCAAATTGGGGTACGCGGGTCGATGCTTGAAAATACGCCAAATAGCAGAAAAAAAGAAGATAATCAGTTAAAGATTAACAAATAATAACTTGCATTTTTAAATTACAATGTGGTCATTAAGAAAGTCCATAGCAGTTGGCCATGGAAAATAAAACTAAGGTCAACAGCAAGCTTTAGAGACAGCGATCTTTAGAATTTTCAATCACTATATCAGTGTGTAATATAAACTTACAATGACACCAACAGTGATGACAGTTAATGAATTCTAAAGCTTGCTGTTGACATTACTTTTATATTTCATGGCCAACCTTTATGAACCTTTTTAATGAACATATTGTATATAAACACTAAATAGACGAGGAATTGATAGCAGCGACACTAGCCCGTACCCTTAAAAGGGGCAAAACGCAAGTTTTTGTTCTTACATGTGGAGGTGTTTAAATCTGCTAACTCATAATATGTTTACATTTATACAGACTGTCCCAGAAATTGTAATAAAATGCCAGGTAGCCATACAGCATAAGAAGCACCACTTTTTACTTTTCCGTCTATTTTTCTTTCAGATCAGCAAATGTCTTAAGCAACAGAAATTGGAGCATCAGTAAAACACATTATAAAAAATTTACTAATTTGTCAATGGACACGTCTTTTAAATAGTGAAGCTACAATTAAAACAGTGCAGAATTCATTTTTAAGCATTTGCTGAAACGAAGAGTTTCATGCTTATATCGAATAAGTATTGCAATAATGTCAGTCCATGTTCATGTTATATCCAACATTTGTAGTGGTTATCTATTTGAGTTATTTTGTTGGTTGTATAGCCGTTCTTTGTTATGTTGCTGGATACTATAATAGCCGATCCTCTATCAGTGTTGTCAAATTTAAATTTCTTGTTTTAACCACCACACATTTTTTCGCAGAATTAATCAGGCTACGCGGTTTTCTGGCGTTCTGTTACCATTTTGGGACATCTGTATATATCAGTATTACGCACTATTATACATGTTGTCTCTATTGGTGGTACGCGATGAAAAACGTTTGGAGATCACTGATCTACGTAACAATAATAAAGTCACTTCTAATTTATGTTTAGTGTCGTATACACTTAATGTTGATACTATAATTAAGAACAGATGTTTAACTTGGGAAAAGAACATTCATCATTTTAAAATATTGTTATTAAATCAATAATCGGAAATTTAATATGCAATTAGTGACAAGTACCGCCTCCAGTACATCCTGAGTAACGTTAAAAACCCTGTAAGAACGCTAACTTAACCTTAATCAATGACTTTTGTACAAAAATAACGTAGCATGCGTGTGTATGCATGTGGTGCATATACATAACCACAACCTTTTGCATACTTCTAGTGAATGCTACTTGTTAAATGTTGTTTTACTGTAGATTTGTTGGGCGTAGTAGATCTCTTGCGAATTACCAAAAAGTGAAACCTCTGTTCCAGGATTTTGGGGAGAGTTTTCAGATCCTTCACGCAGGCCGCGCGTTGCGGATATTGCGGCTGGCGAAGTTGCTGTCATTGGTGCGACTGCTGCGACTGTCCCGTCTCGTCCGCTACGTCAGCCAATGGGAAGAGGTCTATGTAAGTGGCATTTCCTTACTACTTACGCACAAGCGCGCTCATGCTTTCATGCATTGTGAATCAACCATTAAACCATATCTATAATGATACAGTTCCTTTCTAGATTTGTCAATGTATAAATTATGTCGTGAGCAGTCTAAATTCACCTGTTGTTTATGTTGATGTAGATGCAAAAGGTGTTTTTAGACATGATGATGTTTTTCTAAGGATACCGAAAGCAAACGCTGGAGTTTATGTGAGCTTTGGGCTACTGCTATAAGCTCAGGCGTGCTTGGAATGAGGCTAAGTTTGCACTTTGTCATTGTTGAAGTTTGCACTTTGCGCTTAAATTGATTAAAAATATACATTCAATCTGACCAGCTCGAAAGCAGTTGAAGAGCAACGAGACCTGTGTAGAACCACTTTAGCCTCAATTTTTGTGATTCAGCTGGGTTTAAATTTTACTGTATCCGATAAGTTTTCCTTGATTCTTCAACTGCTACTACTAATAGTATCAACTTAACTCATTTAACAGCTCAAGTGTAGATAACTTAGAAATTGTAATGACAATCTCTCGCCTTGTAGAACTAACGCTTACTTTCGACTAGTTTGGCTCTTCATAACCCTGTATTCTACCTTTGTGGTTTAGTTCGTTTTGGTTTTACATTCACCGCCAAATACAAGCAACATCATACATCAGATATACCAGATTACATTCAATTTAAAATATAAAAATTAAAATTTTAATTGGTACCGTAAGCTTCGTTTAGCACATTATTTTCTAAGTTTACCTAAATTTGACAAAATTGAAAATTCTACTTTTGATGGAACAATAATGAAATTTTATTGTTTGAATGAAATTTTATTGTTTGAATGGAGCATTGCAAAATGTAAGAATTTAAACCAAGTAATATCACTTTCTTGTTAATATTGAAATGTAAACTGAGAGAACTATGGTGCTATACGTATTCTAATATTCACAATCGAGCAAGAACGCCGCTTTTAAATTTTTGTCGGAAGATTTAAGTAAGAAAAAAAATATATAAAATGTAATTTGCTGAGAAGCTGAGGACAAATATGTTGTTTTATTGAATTTATCCACTAGATAAAGTTGTTTTATAATTATTAAACTATAGATCTTAGAAGCTATAACTGCTTCTCATGCCATTTCTAGTTTTTTAAATACTTGGAATTGGCAGCATTACAATTTAATTTTCAAAACTACAAGCATTGTAACAGTTCGATGTCGCGGATTCAGTGGTGGAAAAGGTGCAATCGTTAAAAATTAAATCTAACTACCCCAAGAATTAAGTGCGGACTCTGAGCAAATATTTGTTCTCAAATTCTTAACTGGGGTGGCTCTTCGTCGTCTGAATTTGTAACTTGGCATCTGGGGAATTTAAAAATTTATCTTTGGGTCATCCCTGTTACAAGTACGATTTCTTAATCGCTTAACCTTCTAACCGCGGTGCAAAAGGCACCTTCTCCCTTTTTTGTCAGGGTGCTAATTCAGACGACCGCCACGGGTTTAACGCGGGACAATTCCAGAATTGATTGCAGAAGTACTATCCGGTAATCCCAGGGAGGATTCTAAGAGAAATCATTGTGAATGTGTGTACTGAGTGCATTGACTTCTTGTATACTGTTCAAGTAGCGGGTGCAAAGTCAGAGCATCAGCTGAACCTCCGACTTACGGCGTGAACTTTTCAGTCGCTACTTGAAAGCTGGGCCACAAATCCATATACCAGTGTAGCAACATAGCTAGTCAAAAATGTAGGAAGTTGATAGAGGTGTTTGGGTCGCAGATACCCATGTACCAGCACCCCTCTGGGCGGCAGGCAGAGTACGCGCCCGACGGTACCCCAATAACCCCACCTAGAGACAGGACCACCGAGGTGCTACACCACTCTCTTTCTTTCTGTTTAACTGTTCGACCCTGCATTGCCGTCATGTTTTGACATGGCCCCAATTAAACTGCTTTTAGAACATTGAGGGCAGTTCAGGGTGATGGAATGTGTGTGTTAGCGCGGTAGTTCAGTGTCACTACGTTAGAGGCTCGTTGTTGTTGTGCACCTGTTGGAAAGTTGTTATAGACGGCCGAACTGATTCACAAATGTTAGCCATGAAATGTTTTTCAAATTCAGTTATCCATTTTTAGATATCATCGCATTTTCGCTGAAATTTAATGATACCGCTTAATATACAAAAGAACCGCTATACCATCGCCATAGCGTACTACAATCTCGATTGTCCAACCTTCGATTATCGGACAAGGCCATGTGACAAATTAACAATAACTGCATATTAACAACTGCAATTTTCACGGTATTCATACACGCGTTAATTTAATGCCATTCCGGAATGTAAACACTGCATCCGCCATTCCTTTACTGATGCGATTTTGTTACTCAGTAGTGTGAAAGGTGTTACGCACTTTATAATTTGCCAGAATTCAACTTTTAAGTCTACTAAATTACAGAAAGCAATTAAAAAAGAAACTGAATGTTTTCCTTAATATTCGTCGTTTTCGAGTATCTAAACCTCTGACAGTTTTGTTTAGGTTGGGCAATCGAGACTGTACTGCTGCTACTTTTTCCACGTTAACAGCTTAGTGACATTCACATAACTGTATTGTTGTTTTACAAAGTAAAGTATGATCAAAATTTATTTTCATCTAGTATGGCTAAGGAATATTTCCTAATTTATGAACGCAACTACATTTATACTTAAATGTCAAACTTGACATTTGATTTTTAGGTGATTTATAGTTGGATTCATAAATTAGGAAATATTTCATAGCTATATTAGATGAAAATAATTTTTGATCATACTATACAGCGCGAATAATGTAAGACTATACATTGACAACTTTATTTTACCATTAATCAATTTACCCATGCTAGTAACAATTGTCGGTTTTGAGATTACAATGAAGTAATCCAGTTTCAATTAGTTACTATAGTCACTGGGTTGTTATTTTGTATACAAACACCATGGTAACATTAAGTAAATGCCCTATGTCTAATTTTGCATAATTCAGCCATGTACAGTCTTACATTATTCATTCTTGAAAATTGACAGAGATTGAACTCTAACATGTAAGAGCAACATTAAATATAATCAGTCAATCCATTTTAAAAGACTAAAATTTAGAAGGACATTAATAAGGGAGATCAGTTCTATCTTGCATAATGTTAAATGTATATAAAATTACATATCAAACCTAGAAACAACCTATCAGTTTAGTTTTAGATTTGATTCATGTAATGTTAGTTGATTTAGTTCAGTTTAGGTTTACAGCTATAACACATTTCTTATTCTCTTATTAAGAAATTAGTAGTAAACATTACATGCCATCAGGCGTGCACCAGGCAAAAGTGGAACTCAACTCTACTTACTAAACGAATTTGAGCCCTTGTTTAGATAATGCAAAGCTGCAGGATCACAGATATATTATTATTTTGTTTAGGCTGAACATATTGTTCGCTCAGAAACTGTTTTCACTGTTCTGTTACAAAATGTTCCTCACACTTCAACCTAAGTAAGAACTACTGACCCTATTTACAGTTTACCCCTGATCACAGTCACTTTATTGTGTATTCAATTTTCCACAATTTACAGATCAACATAATTGTTAGTAAATAGCAATATGTTAGTGGTCATTATAAAGGAAACCTGATCATGCTGATATTTATTTCAAACTCCAATTATTTTGTAATCCCGCAAGCCAATAGACTCATTGAACAAAACTTGCTACTGATAGCAAATATTATATTAATTTAATTAGAAATATTTCATTTCCATTCTAATTCCATCTAAGATTTTGTATTCACTTTGGAAGAAGATTTTTCAGAATGAATCATTGTCAAATATTTTTTTAGATATATTTTGTTATCTTTGAGGTGTAATATTTTGACAATCGCTGTAATGATACACTACCTATTTTGATAAATCATTCAATCATTTTATTTCATAACCTTATTAGTGGAATAATGTAGTGTAATAGTTATTTAACCAACAAGCGTGTTAATGAAGGCGATTATTAATCGCCCATTAATAAACTAGTTGATTAAAATTTTTTTTCGTTGACCGCAAAATCTTTTTTTGTTGCGAAAAATTTGATTAATACAACTAACCTCCATGCAAAATATCATCAAAACGTCAAAATCACAAAAACAGTTAATTAATGAAAAATAGTGTATTAATCAAAAACAGTGTATTAATAGATCTAGTAATCCATCCTTTTTAAAAAACAGTTAATTAATGAAAAAGAGTGTATTAATAAAAAACAGTGTATTAATGACGTCTATTAATCCATCCTTTTTTAGGAAAAATAATTCATTAATATTGAAATTAACAAGCGGTAAACGAAAAACGAATTTATGCATCTTATGCGTGTCTATAGTAACTTACATAATTATTATCTATAGCTGTGAAATATAAAATATGTTGCTATAGAGACTTAATTTTAAAAAGCAAATAGTTATTCTATTTATCTCTTTAGTTATTTCAAGAAGGCTATCAAGTAGTGCCAATATTTTTATTTTTCGACTGAAGCTTGTTGTATTGCCAAATTTCTCTGTTAAATCACATAAAGTTAAATATATGTTTTAAATTCGTTTTATATTACTAAGAATGTCTCATTGGTAAAAATACATAAATCTGTTAAAGTATTAATAGACAAAGAGCAACAACAACAAAATAAAATCAAAACAATATAACGATTTACCTATTTTATTTTATTTTTCAAAAGTTTCCCGTGGTATATTCTGTTTAAATCCTAATATATTATTTGACAAATAATTATATTATATTATGAAATAACATAATAACGTAAAGTAAATCTTGGTAATAATTTTTTTACGCGCTTAGACTCGACCATTTTTGCATGTTTAAGACATTTATAAATCGATCAGGAATCTGATAAAATCAATAGAAAATGTTCTTTCCAAAGCAACATAGGCTTATCGACGCCTTCGTGCATCTGAACTGCCGTAATTGAATAAACTTCGTTTGAACTATTTTTTATTTTCGATTCTATGCAATAATGTACAGTATCTACCTTTTCAATGGGTGCCTTAAAAAAAGTTCCTCAAATCCAAATATACTTAGTATTATAGGAAACTGTTACATGGAAGAAGAATTTGTAAATATAATTCCTAAGGCAATGTTATGAAAAATTAGTTGTATTAAATTATAAAATAATCAACTTTATACAACTAAAGTATGAGAGCTAAGAAAATAGATAGATTAACATTTACTAACAAACCAATAATTGCCATAAATTTGTGTATAAATTTAAGTTGCTACTTTTAGTTTAATTTCTCTTATCAACATATATCAACGTTTGCTGCAAAATTGACTTTTAAGTAAACTACAAACGAGTAAATTAGAAAATGTTAAAATGGGCGTAATTCAAGTTTAACTTTGCCAATTTAGCTTCATATGCTTTTCCATTTCTTTTTTATTCATCAGAATAGAGTAGCCTATTCAAATTCATCTTGGTAATTTTTTGCTTTACAGTTTTTTTTATTCAGAAGTTATTTTGCAAGCTTTTCATACAGAGGGATTTGACATTTTATTATGCATCTCGCAATAACGATTTGAATAATTTGTCTACCTTTATTTCCAGTCGTTACTTAAAATAACACTTTCGATAGCAAATGAAATACGAGTTTCAGCATTTTCTTATATAAAGTGCTGCCTTGTAATAATAGTCACGCAAAATGGTTCTTATGACACCTGTTAGAATCCCACATCCCATAAACGAGCGATGGCAAATTTTTGTGAATAAGTTACATTTGCATGATTAATTTTGAGGATGCTGAAAACGACAAATGAATGCTCGAAAGAGGAACAATGAGGCGGAAAACAAAGGCTGTTCGCGGTGCTCGCATGTTCAGGTGCACAACAATTTTAATGTTTGTTCGGAAATGAGGTGATGTTCCTGCTCGGTTTTGCATCGTACACACAATGTAGAATTTGGGGTCGTATCGTTTTTAAATGTAGACATACATTTTATCATTGCGTGCGATTCATCTTTGTGGACGTAAGTTATAAATGTTGTATGTTAGAAATTAGAAGCCTAGAGTTCGATCACAAACGAGAGTGTAATGTATTATTACCGTTCTGTTTGTTTATTTAACATATATAATTAAATTGGTGCCCAATGTTACACACACAAAATAAGACAGCACAAAATTACTGGATTTTTTTCTGTTCGTTATTTTCTTTTCTAGACCCATTAGACGTTCTGTGTAACTAGCAATTCTGTCCCGCAAAATTCTAAACTCCCAGTCTCGTCGTTACCTTTTTATTTCGTTTTCATGAGTTCACTATAGAATACTTCATGAGTAGATAACTAACTAGACTTATGTATAGATATAGACTACGACCTATCTGTTTGGTGTTCTCTGTATTCTTAACTGAAAAAGTGCAGCGCCTGTGTTGCAATTTCTGTCTTTTCAAGAACTCAGAATGATATGGTACAGTTCGTAAGAAGTTATGTAATCAATAAATACTTAGTTATTTTTTAAATAACAAATGATAAAGTTTTTAAATGCAGAACATTACTCTTCCGTTCTGTAAAGTATCTACAACGTACTGAGGGTTCTACAAAAGCAACTGATACATTTCCTATATAAGTAGCATGTTACATATAGGTACCTAATACCTTAAAACTTAAACTGGTTATACATACTTTAAAAAACTGTCGTTACAATTATTTGATGCTATTTCCATTTTAAATGTTATTCTGTAATAATAGTAATTTTAAATAATGTTTTAAATTTCGGCTATTTTAAAAACACCTTCAAGCTCGCATTTGTCACAAAGTGTATTAAACAATACTAACGTACAAGTTTAATAACAATATTATTCATTATATTTTTTTAAGAAATTGTGCTTGTTTCAAAATAAAAAAAAAATTGTGTACTACAATCAAATTAATTCAGATTTTTTGAAATGTATCCATTATTATTATTTGTTTCTATTGGGTTTAAATTCTGCAAGAACAACAAGTTGAAAGACTGCACAGCGTCGGTCACCTAAACTTGATTTTAATGTTAAGGGGACGCTATTGCTAGAAAAACTAACCCCATTTTGCGTTATTCTTGAGCCTCTTTTATGCATAAAATAATATTTGTGCCTTAAAAACTGTACTAAGTAACGGAAATTGGTTAAACTGCATAAATTGTATTGGTTATTCATAAACTAATGATCGCGTCCGTTAATTTTTAAATGGAAGTCGTGATTTGAGAACAGCAATTAATGGTTATATATGACTATTTGAAAGTCACAGCAGACTACTGACTAATATGTACATACGTTAAATGCTGTATGGTGTAGAATTAGATAGAAATGGTAGTTCATTTAGGTATGATGTAGCACTCCTTGACAGCGTAGCATAACAGCTGCACCGTGCACTTTTCACGTAAAAAGTTAGTACATAATACACCTAGCGTAGCTTAATGTATTCAACTGCTTGATAAAGCTGTAATTGTAAGTTATTACTAATTACTCGAAGCTAGGACGTTTCTACAAATTTAACGTTCTGCTGGTAAACAAAATCATATAATTCAAGCTTGTTGAACTTCATTTAAAGAATGCTATATTAATCAACAGTATTTGCCTAACTTGCCTATTTAACAACTTTGATTTCAACATTGTTTACTAAAAAACCTAACGACAAGCAAATTTTGCATCAAGCCTAAAAACTGATTATACTATAACTCGCCAAAAGCGTCTAAAAGACGGTGGTTTGCTTATGTTAACCATTCTTACTTTTATTAATGCAGCAGTTTGGTTTACTAAATTAAATGATTTCCCTGACTTTATGCAATTGTGATATTATTCAGTGGTTTTCATGCTAACGCATTTTATCCATAGGATGAAAACTTTAGCTCACGAGGCAAACCTCTTTATTCACATGTCGCATATAAAATTGTTCCAATACCTACAATTAATTATATAAATATGTTTTTAAATTGAATAATATTAAATTACGATACAAGTGCGTAAAACTAGTCTTTAGTCACGAACGAGTGGGGCAGAGTTAAACGCGAGTGAGCGAGTTTTAAGCCCCGCGGGTGACTAAAGATGCTTTACGCATGTGTATCGTACAATATTTTATCTACAAGAGAATCCCGAAAAAAATATTTGAAATGTAATTATAATTACTAGCAACTGGTCGTAATTTTGCCTGGCTAAAAATTGTAAAACACGTTGCTACTGGCGACGTGACTAATGAAATCATTTTAAACACGTCACTACGTCACATGAACTAATAAAAACATGTTATTAAACAGTCGTTTTACAAACTTAAAACTGCCAACTAAAAGTCAATTTTACACATTGTTGTAGATAAATAATGTTAAATAGGAGATCATATTAATTGGTTGTGTACTAGTTCCCACGATAACATAATTTTGTTAGTTGCTATGGATTACTGACTATTTTATGCACTAGTGAACTAGTACACTTTATCCATCCTCATCATTAAAATGTTACTTTACGATGAAAATTTTCGCAAATAAAATACAGCTTTACAAGTAGGTATATACCGAGTGGTTATAAATGATTGTAGGTCCAGAGTGCGTTTTAAATTTCCGTTTTTTTTGCTTTTGCCGCTTTATTCTATGCATGCAAGATGCAGTATGCATTGTACACACTCATAAATATGAAAGGTTGCATAACACACTTGCATCACAAGTCAATATTTTAGCGTTATAAAAGCGAAATATTTCTTAAAAAATACTATTCTCGCAATTTAGCAACAATACAATTTTGACATGTCAAAATCTTTGACAGTAGTTTACAGTACTAAAACAATTGCAATAAAACGGCAAACGATTTTATTTTCCAGTTCACTCTGGACCTACAGTAATTTATATAATCACTGTATTAACGTCTAAAATCTAAACAAAAATTAATAAATAAAGTCCATGATTAAAAGCTAAATAAGCCATGATTCCTTTAAATTAATATTGTGGGGTTCCTTCAGCTACCGCCCGTCGTACACAGGTCTGGTAAATAGTAAATTACGCCACGGTTGCCTGAAAACTCGCACACCACGTTTTCACTAAGATCAAAACCAAACTGCTGTAACAAATTTATACATAATCAAATTGAATTCATGTAGACTGTATCCACATTCGAAGTGAATCTATACATCAGTACAAAACTTATTTTTCATCTTAGAAGTGAATCTATACATCAGTACAAAACTTATTTTTCATCTTAAAGTAGAATTTTATTTAAATTTTTAAAACAATTCGTAATATTTGGTTAAATATTTATTAAAATTAAATAAAAGCTTATATTGAAATATTTTTTAAGAAATCGAAAAATTCGCGCTAGAATTGCTTTTGAATAATGAATAGAATTCTAATTTCCGCAGTAATTAACAGTTTTATTCAAATATCTTTTTAAAATGTACTGCGTAATCTGTGACGTGTTTAATTTATGCTTGCAGTTTCATTTCGAATTATTTTTTTGTGTCTGAAATCAATTCAATTCGTTGCTGAATTAGAGCCACAAGGTGAATTTTTTTTACAGGCCAGACGATGCAAGATATTGGGAAAGATGCATCTAATAGAAATTGAATTTGAAATAATTGTCCAATTTTCTATACATTTTTATTTAGGTGTGCACACTTATCAACTTGATTTATACCGCGTGATTATAAATGCTTTTCCAACAAGTTCCCTTTGAAATATTTGTTGTATGAATAATATGTCGGTGGCACTATGTCAAATTCGAGGTTAGTAGGTTAGGTTTTGCGCCAGTCTGTGTCAAAACTGATGCAAAACCTAACCTGTTAATCTCGAATTTGACATAGATTTACAGTGCTACCAACATATTATTCATACAACAAATAATTGAAAGGGAACTTGATGGGAAGCATTTATAATCACCCGGTATAAAATAGTTTTTCAATCAAATTTACAGTAGTGGGACATACGAAATTCGAATTTTAAATCAAAGCATTAGATACTATTTTACGTTTTGTATCACCTTTAACTCAAAAGTAGTACAATTCTCGACACCGAAATACGAGTAGTACACTTTAAAATTTAAACTAGCACTTCTTCCATTGTGATAATTTTGTCACTATTGGCCACAGTACTGCACATTTGCCTGCCGTCATACTGTCGAGAAAATCAGTTTATCTAGAAATCGTTGTCAAGGAACTTTAGTTCAAGTTTTAAGGTAAAAACCTGCAATACGATTCGAATCATTTGTACATACATAAAGATGTGCTTTATAACATATTAAAAGTTTACTTTAAAGGGATAGGAAAACTATAACTGGTTTGATAGAAAATACCAAAAGACATATGCCTGCTCAATATTGCTCACAGAAGGCTAGAATTAAAACTTGCAACAAATCTGTTTGGAAGATTATTATTTTAACTTTTACCGATTTTTGGCGTGTTTTTTCAATATTTGAAAACAAATACCCACAAAATTAAAAGTGATATTGAATGGCAGTAAAGCGTTAAAACTTTTTCCCGTAGGCATAGAAACTAGCAAGATACGTTAAAAAGTTATATACAAAGGTTTTATTTAAAATCTATGTTTTCCCAAAGATCTCATGAACCGTCAACCATATTAAAAAAATGTTTTAACTAAAAGTTATTTCTTATAAAATTAGCTGAAAAAGGCCCTTATTGATATCTGCTTAAAATCAACCCCTAGCAACAATCGATAGTTGACTAGAAGAAATATACCACCTGACAAGTAATAAAATTGCAACACAAATTACTTCATTACTCAATCCCTTGGGGAAGTCCGCAATATTGTAAAATGGCGGCCAACGGTTTTTCTCAAATATCTCGTGAACTATCAAATGTATCAAAAAATGTATAACCCCCCAGCTACAATCACACAAAAATGATCAATAACTTCTGTCTTATTCTTTAAAAACTATTTATTTATTTATACATGAAATTTCATAACGGTTCTTAGTTTAGTACATTAGATGTGAATTTATAAAATTTCATCGTTGTCCTCGTAAAGCTCAATATTTTTTTCTTTGATTTACATTATACTCCCCGATTCTGTCCACTAACTGATATACAGAACATACCTTAATTTCTGCACCTCAGCGTTGAACAGTTTCCCATTGCAATTGCAGGAAATCATTTCCAAGATATTATGTGGAGCAGATTTCTTGTCCTTAATCACAGGGAAGCACATCTCCCTTTTGACTCGTCATCCTCAATCTTCTGGCCTCATGAAAGAAGAAAGACCTTTCCATTCTATTATTTGGAGATAAATCCTCAATGACTGGTATTTCATTGCAGAAAAAGTAGGAGGAAGAGTTTCAAATGGGCAAAATCATTTGACGTACATTCTCACTCTTCAGGCAAGACGAATCTTTCTGAGTTAAAACTGTAATGGCTTTCTGAAAGATTACATCGCTCTTTGCAAGATTTAGTGCAACCTGTTTTCCAACACAAAAGAATCTAGAAGTGGTATCACAATCAAGAAATGAATGGATGAACAGAAGGGCCTTAGAAAGGCTACCAAGTTCTGCTTTTGTAAATTTGATATTCCAAACATTCTTTTTTGTTCTAAAATACAAAGCTCTTGAATTTGAAGTAAATGTTCTATTGGTGTTTTAACTAGGAGCGTGTCTACTGCACTATCTGCATACAAAACCTTACCTGCAGCAGTACTACGTCAGCTCCTAGATTGTGGAGGAACCTGCTCTTGTCCTTGTTGTTTCTTAATACGACACCCTTTTTCAGAGACCGTTACAAGTTTCAAATTTAAGATGATAGAAGAAAGAAGCATCCTTAGAGAAGAAAAAGAAAACCAACACCAATCTCCACTGATAAATTGTTTAAATCAGCGTACATACATATCTGAAGATATAGTCCTTTCTTTAATTTGATTGCTGATGATATTTGCCACAAACTGTAACAATATTTACTTTTCTTTCTACGCCATCTTCTTTTGGTTGCTTGTAAAAATTATAAACGATCGATTTTGTAGTTTTTCTAAATGTTACGTTTATATTTCCAAAAACATTCCTATGATGACATTGTTCCTGTAGAAAATACTAAATATGTTTTGATGTATATAGCTGTAAATCATTTCCATCTAAGAATTGTTTCATCTTATTAGAAGAATCTTGCCGTGTTTGTTGACCATTGTAACACTTCTCAAAAACGTCACAGATTGTCCAGATGGCTTCTAATCTGATTTCAGAAGGAATCTACTTTAAGATATTTTTCCTGTGCAAAGATTTGGTGAGTATATCATGTGATAAGCAGCATCGGCAGCATATAGATCTGAAATACCCCTGTTTACTCTTCCTAAGACACTCAATCATCATTTCTATCATATTTTTTATATTGCATTTAATAAAAAAGGTGAACAACAACTAGTATACATACTCTACCTAATCATTGTTTCAGTTTCAAACAAACTGATCCTACAGAGCTGAAAAAATACATAAGGAAAGTTACCTCTGCTACGACCTGACATGACAATGTAATTCTCAATTTTTCTATGATTAATATCCTGCTACGTATTTAAATTTATGGACGGTGAGCTTCATCAGAGTTTAACCGAAGAGTTTCCAAAATTTTGAATTACGCTTTCAAATAAGTAATTACACTACTACACTCAATGTAGCAGTTTGAGGCACACTGATACTCGGCGGGGAAGGGCCACCGATCTTTTTCTTAAAGATTATGATAAATAGAAGATCAATGACTTTTTTTCATTGTTTTAGCATCTAAACGATACTTTCAAATTTTCCTTGGGTATAATACTCAAATACTCTCAAAAACGTTATTAACTCCACAAACAATTCCAAAAGAGCGTTATCGGTAAACAAACAAAGCCTTTGTTAGCGACCTTACGACACAATTGGGACATTTTTCACACAAAATTTGCGGCCCTAGCTCCGTTACCATGGACGGTAACAAATAAGGGCTGGTTCTTTAGTACCTTAGAATCAGGGCTGCAATCCGGTAAAACGAGCTAAAAGATGTTAAATAATTTGAGCGCCACCACTTTCTGACTAAATCGGGGAAATCAACAACACCAGCAAACTCACTCTGAAAGTGGAAGTAAGTGATTCACCTTTCTACTTCTAACTTGGCATTGTTTGGTCGACGAGTCACGTGCGACACTGACTTACCTTGCGGGAAACTTACTTGTGCAGCTGCGAAACTCCTTTTACAACAGACAACCACATACACTTCGCATGCAAATATCGTAAACGACAAATTAAAAACATCGTTAAATAAAATGAACTATATTAACAATAATATGTGAATGAACAACGGTTTAAAACACAAATAAAGACAACCACACGGGTTAGTGTAGGTTAAGTTATATTACATAACCTCTTAAATTAGTTAAATACGGTAAACTTGACTACAAATAAACGGAATGCGGAATGACTCGCAACCTTGAATAATCACAATACTGACTCAATAACAAGAATACTTAACGTTAAGTACATAAACGTGACTCAAACACTTCAATTGCCACAACGTTAAGTTAAGCAGGAACATAAAGTATGACAGCAATTATTTAATTTGACAAATTGGCAACTACAATGGTTCACACGGTAAATGCTACGATAAGATTACGTAAAACTGTCCGACACATCTATTACATAATAAAAACGGCACCTGAAGGAGCTTATCTAGCTGCGTCCGACGTTGAGCAGAGTTGCAGGTGGTCGTCTCCCAAATAGACTGCCCTAAGATGCCTGAGAAAGCTGCACAATAGAAACGGGAAGTTGATGACGGAATCGGTCTGGGTCTAACATCCCCAGCGAGGATAAGTCGAAGTCCGTGGTGGAATAGCAGATCTCGAAACGGAAAACGAAAGCTTCAGTATGCACAAATAAGCCTGTTACTGGAATTCCCACGATAATAATTCGTCAAACGACGTAATTTGAAGCTACCACTTCACTTTGAAGCTACCACTTCACGAGAATCTATCGTCTCAGCACATGCATCAACTTCTTCAGAAGGCACAAAAAATCGACGAAAAGCTCACTGTTAATTTTAACTTCTTCGGAGGGCCCAAAAATTGACGAAAAGCACACATTTCCATAGTCACAATCGCCGACGAAAAGTACGGAGTTAATTAAACGAAACAGCGCGCCCCCCAGCCGAAGCGGCTGAAGGCGCGGAATAGACGACAAAGTTTTCGACCCTCTTAAGACGGTAGCGGGGATCAGAATGGCATTGCTCTGGACATTAAATCTCAAATCGAATGAAACCACATAGGCGTGACTTAGCTGTTTGCTCCCTTCCACTCATGGGCCGCGCAGAAAAATGTTCCAGCACGATGACACCCTGAGTCAACATTAAGCCTGTGCCTTCGGGGAAGTTTTGCGATAAGGCACATTGGCATGCGAGGGCAACGCTGAATTTAGGATTTCAACGAACATAAATAGCTGCGACGCGGACAGAAACTTTAAAAAATTTAAAAATTAACGCCATGATTGCTTCACTTTTGAGTATACATAATACAAAACACTTTCTTCTGTAGCAGAAATCACGTTAGACTTCCCTTGCTGCGCTTAAGACAGTACAAAATCAGCATGCAGTTGTTATTTGAAGAGTCAGGAAAATGTGCATTTCATCTGCAATTTAAAAAGCGTTGTTGCTTGTAATATTAAATCTACGAACTCAAAGATTCGCTTGGGATTGTTTCAGTTTCTACATCTGAAACCACAAGGAAAGTAGTTAAAAAATTCTGGAAAAGCTTTCTGGTGCTAAGAAGCTACTTTAAACCAAGTTTTTTCATAGCATAGAATATATTGTCGCAAGAGGTCGCCAAACGATGTATCAGTGAAAAAATGCTTGAATCTGCATAACAAAGTGATATTAATGTTCTTAAAAGTTATTTAAAGGATTATTAGTTTTAATTAATATCTAGTTTTTCAGAAATGTCTGGAGTTTTTAAACGCTGGTACATTTAAACAGCGCTATATGACACTTGTCAGGGATGAAGATGGAAACGTTCTACTTTTTCGATTATTTTCTTCT
Source organism: Agriotes lineatus (assembly GCA_940337035.1). Classification (NCBI taxonomy): domain Eukaryota; kingdom Metazoa; phylum Arthropoda; class Insecta; order Coleoptera; family Elateridae; genus Agriotes; species Agriotes lineatus. The sequence goes on along the minus strand of OW679195.1, from coordinate 80,700,657 downwards.
TAGAGTATAACAGTCCAATTTGAAGTTGATTGTAAACATCCACGGTGTCGCAATATTGAAATGAGGATTTTTATAGCCCCAAAAGCAGAAAGCTGGCCTGCAACTCGAATGTTCAAATCAACAAGAAAAGCCAATTTGCTCACACAACTAAACAAAGATATATTAACCTCTTAAATGCACACGCAAAACAATATGGAAATTAGGATTAAGCCCTAGCTAGATAAAGAGCCCTTCACAACAGTTTTAAAATACGAATGGAAGGTTAACGAGCAATACCCAGAATAACTGTCTTTAATACGCAAACCTCCACTGCATCAAAATTCTCTGCCGCAATTCAAGGAATAACAATCCGGTTTCGCGCGAAATATGTAGCTCGCAGTGTTTTGCTCTGTAACCTGATACACCCGCTCTGACTCGCCTTTACGCGTTTAAACACTGGCTTCAGACCGCTCCCAAACTGTTTTCTGAGCTGAGACGCAATACGATGCAATCCGATATTTTCGCAGATTCCAAAAGGTAAATGGCACCAGCTTTTAACAATCGCATGTAGGTACGCAAATCCGCTGTTTTACACCTGGGACAGGATTCCTCGAGTTGTTCGAAGGAGTTGACGCTGCTTTAGCAGCGGACAAGTTCTACCGAAGTAAAATTAAGAGTATATAATTCTTCTCAATAATTAAAATATAATAACAGCTTCTCCTACAACAACAAGAGTAAACTTTAATATGTTCTTCGCCACATTTTTATAGACGATGCAATAATAAAATATTTTGCAGTTTGTTTGAGGTTGGTCCTCATTGTTAGCGTCTTCCCTGATCTATCTAAATTATGTACATTGCAAGTGCAAACTCGTAATTAAAAATGTTAGATTGTTTATTGGCATTTGATAAGTTTGAGCTCATACTACTAGTGATTAGTAATGCTACTTATTGGTTACGAAGGTTACTGAAAATAACACTCCTGTAAAAGATAGGATGATGAAGGAAATAGTGGAAACCGAAATGTATCAGTGATTTTTGCTGAGCCCTTGTACCAACAGCTATACGTAGAAGATGCGTCCAGCATATCGCCATTTTCATGCTATGTCTCGAAGTATTGTACATAAAATCATACCTGTGTTAATCATTAAATGTAAATAATTTGCTATGCGTGCTCTGTAATGCCGCTTCCGCACTGCACTAGTTCTTACCAACTAAACTAACTTCTAATGCTCTCTACTAATGAATAATCGTTCTTCTGGTGCCCAGCGTGCAAAGCTTTCTCTACTACTGTGTGTTCTTCGCTTTTTTCTAGATCTTGCAGAATCTCCAAAAAAAGCGAACGGAAAGAAGGGGGCGCCTCAGTTCGGAGCCCGAAAAGTCTAAATCAAGCAATCTCTTCTTTAAGGTAACCCGCTTAGGGCTGCTGGCTTGCATGACCGATCCGCGGCGCCGCCTCTGCTTCCGCCTGCGCCACTTCAGCACATCCAACACTTGAGGTCCTCCAAATGGGCCTCCAAGTCTTGGCTGACCTATTCGTACGGCTGTTTGTTAACATTAAGACGACCTGTTGGCTTATGTTGCATGGTACACTTCGTTGCACTCGTTTGGCTTGACTTCCTCGAGCACCCCGTAGATGTTGTCGCTCGCAAGGTCGGCTTGTGGGTTTTTGCATGCTTTGTTTGTTGCAGCTGCAAAGGTAAGTGGGTAGAGGTGGTTAAGGTGTGTTTTAGGTCCAGGTAGTGAGGTAGTAGGCTTAGACGCTTCTCTGCTTGACTGTTCTGTGACTACGACTTTTCCTCGGGAACGACTACTGCCTGGGTGCAGGATCGCTTTTCGTTCGAACGACTGAACCATAAATTATTCGCGGTATTACGGACTATCCAGTTCCTTTGGGAAGCATACGCCTAACGTGTAATTGACAGTCGTCCCTTTGAAACCAAAGATAAATCAAACAAATCCAAAGAATAGACTTATTAATTGCCTACTACACGATCAATTTCGAAACAATGGTGCTTGGTACATGGTTGAAGTAATACTTGTTTGTATGATCAGTAACTTTATTAACTCTGCTTCTTATTAGGATATGAGTTGCTTAAGCTTTGAAATTCAGCACCGCTTTCGCTTTACAGCAGTATTTGGTTACCAGCTCCCCAAAATAATTATTGAAGATAGAGTTTTACAGCTGCTTTTTACGTTGGTTATTATTACACCACGTTATATTTTTTATACATTTTGTTTCGTTTCAGCGTATGCGGCGTTGCGTTTTTTATTACTAATATTGATAGTTCGTTACTTCAATGTTCGTTTAAAATGATCTGGTGTTCTACAAACTGAAACAGCATTCACTTTATTAATGTAAATACACACTACACCATAGAGCGTTTAATTTACCCTCACCTTCCACTTGTTAAAAACTGTCTTTTCTCGAACACTACATAGGGAACTATCCCAATAATGACTAAACTTGCACTTAGCTTAAGTGTACCACTCACATTGCTGGACAAATTCACAAACAGATAATTATTGGAATGAAAACATTTTATCGCGGTCCTTCAGACGAGGAATCCCATTCAATCATTCTTCTTTCGCCTTGAAAAGGTATAATTATCACCCATTCACTTTTTATGAAATTCTCACAACCCCATTCACATAAAACTATACTTTGCGTTTTCTACCAACTATATAATTTGATACAACCTAGGTACTCGTACGTCCGTAGTCAAACGCTAAATCTATCCTTCAACAACACTAATATTTTCTACTTTCTTACAAATCAACCAGAAATGTCACGCAAACATTAAAAAAGACTGATCACCCCTTAATACCAAAAAGTAAAGAAAAGTTACTACTGACTTCTTGGTAAAAGTTTTAATCGTCGAATATCATCAATTTGATAGCTTCTCTGCTAGATACTCTATTCACAGTACTTCTTTTTGATAATTTTGACTTCACCAATTCAATTAAACATAACAAACATAAGAACATCACTAATTCCACTTAAACACATAATTCACATTTAGATTTTCAATACAATGCACTCAATTGTATGATTTAATGTTTTGTTTGTCTATTGCATCCAACAAAGTATTTGCTAATTTAATTTTTAAACTTTGTGCATTATTATTATTAACAAGTCCAAAGTTGGATCTACAAATCCACGAATTTAGAACTGACATTTTAAACGAACATCCAAAAACCTTGTAGATGAGTATGTTCTAAAATTGTATTGGCTTAAACTTTTACAGTTTCTCAACATGGCCAGCGTTTTCATGCGAATTTTCAACTTGATCTGCATGATGCTGCTAATCGGACACTGGTCGGGTTGCCTGCAGTTTCTGGTGCCCATGCTGCAAGGATTTCCTTCGAACTCCTGGGTAGCAATTAACGAATTGGAGGTGAGAGTTTTCTTTATTTATATAAGTCCATAAAGCTTTACATTAATTTCTAGTAATAAATTTATCAGTACCTGTAGTTATGATAGCTCTGCAAGATTTAAAATGAGTGATTTAACCATTTTACAATATGAACACTCACTTTATATACTGTTTGAGGCTTTCGCGGTTACTCGAATTATTCCTCTTAACATAGAATTTCAGCTTAGATCGCGTAGTATTTGTAGATGAACACCCAGCATTCTCTGGCTTAATGTGTTTGCACCTTGTGAACTCGAGCCAAAACTCACGTGATGGAAATGCTCTTTGGTGGCTCGTGTTGTTTGAGTATCTTGATAACGAGGATACTTACGCAGATTTGGTGTTTTTGCTGTTTGTGCATCCATATTCACTAACGTTTCGCAAGACTGTGCAGTGAAAGTGAAAGTCGCACTACGAACTGAAGGAAAAAATGGAAAGTTAAGGTCATTTCAATTCCCCAACTGGGGGGAGGGCTGCTATAGGGACCTTGCGTCCCTCTTCAGCCAAGAAGGGGGATTATAGGATTATAGAACTGCGAGTTCACAAGATGCAAGGCACATTAAGCCAGAGAATGCTGGGTGTTCATCTACAAATACTACGCGGTCTAAGCCGAAATTCTATGTTGAGAAGAACACTTCCACTTTGCCTTACTGAGAAATTTAGAAATTGAAGAACAATTATTTGGTTAAAAAAATACCTAGTAGTTTATATACCAAGGCACTGAAGTTTAACTTTTTATCACGAATGTGGATTTAGTTGCCAAGGCCCGTAAGGTCAAGTATACCCAGTAGTACGCTCCTGTAACAGTATAGGTCTTTCGTAGCTTTTAATGTAACTTATAAACTAGACCTTACCACTAAACTAAAACTAAAACAAGACTTTATATTAATTTAAATATGGAATCTGGTAGGCAACTCGTTTGGCATATATTTTTAGAGTCTTCTATTGTGATTTGGAGGAGCCATAAGGTCCGTTGCTAAAGTGTTGGGATGTGCTCTAAGACGGTCACTATATTTAGCACTATATGGGTTGACTTCTTCTTTCGCTGTTAGAATTTGAAGATCGTTATGGATAACCACGTTGGACACGAACCAGGGCGTGTTCACAATTATACGCAACAGTTTCGATTGAAAGCATTCAAGGATTTCAATATTGGAGTTAGCAGATTTGCTCCAGAGTTGAATACCGTAACTCTATACGGGTTTAAGTATTGCCATATATGAGGAGTTTGTTGTCTGTTGAGAGCTTGTATTTACGTCCCAGTAACCAGTACATATTGGATAGAGTTAGTCCCAACTATTTGCGTTTTGTGAAGATGTGCTTACGCCACGTGAGTCTTCTGTTAAGGTATAATCCAAGATACTTGACTTCTTCTTTTGGGGCACATGGTAAAGGTTACATGGATGGACTTGGACTCGTTTGCTTTAATTCTCCAGTTTGTTAACCATTTTTCAATAGCGGTTAGGTTGACTTGTAATTTTTGTGAGACTATGGTTGAGTCTCTATCGGAGGCCACGACTGTGGTGTCATTCGAGAATGTAGCTGTTGTGTTTTCCGGCAAGGTCGGCAGGTCTGCAGTGTGTAAGAGATAAAGCAGTGGTCCGAGGACACCACCTTGAGGTACTCCAGCATTGTTTCGTATTTGACCAGAAAGTGCAGGTTAAGGAGGTAGGACTGCAGGATTAGAAAGTAGTTCACGGAGAGGAGTGTTTGTAGTTTTCATGGGAGTCCCGTATGCCACACTGTATTTCTTTGCTTGAGAGATGTCTAAAAATGTCACAGAGCAGTATTGAGTATTGCTTGTCTTCAAAAGCTTGATTAATTCCTTGCACTACTCGACGAATTTATTCAATTGTAGAGTATATCTTTCGGAAGCCAAACTGATGAGCTGGTATTAACTCGATGTCGTCGATGATTAGAATTAGGCTTTGTAGTAGGAGCTTTTTAAAAACTTTAGGCACTATAGGTAGGAGGCTTATTGGCCGATAACACTTTGGATCGGTGGCGTTTTACCTGGTTTTATAATAAGTACTAGAACGCGTTGGCCAGCCTACGTCTGGCCCTGCCAGCGTAAAGAAACTGTTAACAATAAAAATGCTTGCTTAAGCTGGTAGCCAGCTGACGTCCGGCCCTGCCAGCGTTAACAATACAAATGCTTGCTACGTCGCCACTTGTGCGCGGTCGGCATATGCGCGCACCAGGGCTTACGGGCGGACGGCGACCGGCGGCATTAGCTCTTATAATATAAGATTAGCTGAGCCACTTTCCATTTTGTAAGACTGCATTGTATAGCTAGGTTAGGTATTGTATACCAGTGACAAGTAACTTGTTGCCGTTTATTAGGTCGTAACCCGGAGCCTTTTTAGGGTTCAGGGTATTAATGACTTCGCGAAATTCAGTGGCCTTAAGTGTTTTCACAGACAGCTCATGTTGATACGGATGGAATAGTGTTTGTGTGAGATTATCTTCTTCTTGGGGTTCATTCTTTGAGATGTTTGCTTTATCCCTGTCACTTCTTGCCCAGCTGCCCTGGAAATTTCGTATGGGTGGAGAAGATCTTTTTACTTGTTTCAGTTTATTGGTCTTCCAGAGGGAATAATCTGTGAGTAATAGATCTTTTAGAAATGCTTCGATTCAATCATTTTTATTTTTATTGAGTAGTTCTTGTAACTCGCGTGTTGCCGTGTTAAGTAGTCGTTTGCTTTCAGTTTCTACGGAGTCTTTTTTTACCTTGAATTTTTTGTTTAATAAATATAGGGCAGTCAGGAAGCATGAAAGTATCTGTTTTACTTGGTGTTGCTTTCCAGTCTGCTCTCTGGATTACATCATTGAATAACTTGACGGTAGCTTTTATGTTTTCCTGAGATTTTAGTGAAATATTTAAGGTTAGTTCATCATTCGCTAGAGACTTGAAGATGTCCCAGTTTGTATATTTATTGCTTAAATTAGGAGTTATCCCTTTTTTATGAAGTTTAGTTGAAAGAATGATCAAGACAGAGAAATGGTTTGAAGAAAGTTCGAAGCAAAATTTAATACTGGTAAAATTTGGGAAAATGCCTTTTGTGAAGGTACGTAGGCCAATAAGTGGACTCTCCGGTGAAAAGGTTTTGTAAGTTGTTGTTTTCTAAGGTTTTATTTGGTTCTCGTACCTTTGTCATTATGATTCTGGAGCCCAGTCAGTGGGTTTAGCGTTATAGTCCTCGCCGGCAATAAATTGTTGTCCTATGGTTCTGAAATAGTCTGCGAATTGTTTTTCTTTTACTGCATATTTGGGAGGGAAATACACCGCCGAGAGGGTGAGGGGTCCTATCCGGTCCTTTATTGATACACTTGCTGCTTGAAGAAAGTCACTAATATAGCTTTGTATTTGATGGTGCATGATTAAATTTTAGATTATTATGGCATATCCGCTTCCTGCCGTTCCAGGTGGGTGATTTGTGGTATAAACTGTAGATATAATTCGGGATTTTAATAAAGCTCCTATCAGTAAAATATGTTTCGGAGACTAGTAATAAATAATTTTAATTCTTCAAAGTGGGGTGCACGCCGTTGGCATTCCATCAGGCAAGCTGTAAGAGTCTGTCGATTATTTATTTTGTAAGCACTGTTGTTAACAGGTTTAGCACGGTTCTTATTTGTTCGGATAGTTTTTTCATTATATTTTTTAGTTCTTGTATGTTGCTGGTTTGTCGATTGGGTTGGCTAGTATTTGTTGTTTGTGGTAAATTTACAAAAAGTTCAGGGTTTTCTTATTGTACATTAGCTACTTGTGAATACGACAGTCCGGGTTGTGTTTGTTGGTATTGCCTGATTTGTGAGGGTGGTATGTACAGTTTCTGACGAAGGGTTGGAAATTGTTTTCTTTGTAATTCTTTATATATAGTGTAGGTATCCCTTGTAGTTCGCAGGATGATTCCCTCCACACAGGACACAGCGGACATGCGGGATTTTTCTTTTCTTTGACGTTGTTCTATGGAGTGATCGTTTGTGCATTTTACACATCTTGCGCACAGCTGAAAACATTTTTTGTATGTCCGTATCGTAGACAGCGTACACACTGTATTTATTATTTTGTCCTAAGGAGTTTAATCTTGATTTTACATTGCTGCAGGTACTTACTCTTACTTACTCCTTGGCTTCATCAGTCCTTATAGGACCATAGCCTCCCTCTCGGTTTACGGAGCCTGATCTTTTACAGGGAGCGGCGGCTGCCCGCACCCCAACCCTGCTGTTATAGTCAGCAAGGCTGCCTGTTCATCTCATCGCTGTTTGTCGCAGTCTGTTGTTGTTATCATTATGTATGCTGTTGCAGTTTTTCTTTCGCATCTCTTACAATCCCTGCCCACTCCTTTCTGTTTTTCGCTTTCTTCTTCCAGTTCTTTATTCCGAGCTCTTGTAAGTCCCTTTCTAAATTGTCAGTCCATCTTCTTCTTGGTCTTCCTTGTGCCCTCTTTCCATCAATTTTTCCCGTTAGAGTTGTTTTGAACTTCGCGTATCCTCCATGCGTTGCAAGTGTCCTGCCCAACTCAAACGTCTGCTTCGTATTTCATTGGTAATACTCGGCCCATTAAACATTATTTTGAGTTCATGGTTCATTCTTACTCTCCACCCGTCATTCTCTTGTACCGAACCGTATATTTTCCGCAAGATCTTCCCCTCCCATGTCTCCAACATCTGTTCTTCTTTTCTTTTGAGGCTCCATGTCTCTGCTGCGTATAACACTACGGGTCTAATTACCGTTTTGTACACTTTTATTTAGTTTGTTGAAAGCGTTTTTGACTTTATAACATTTTGTAGCGCTTAGAAGCACTTATTTCCTTGCATTACGCGGGCATTCACATCTTCCCGTATTTCATTTCCCCCCGTAATTAACGACCCTAAATATCTGAAGCACTCGACTTTCTCGAAACATTGCCCGTTTATGCTTATATTTGTAATATTTTCGAACTTCCCAGTGTTTCTTGTTGTTATCATGTACTTAGTTTTTGTGGCATTTACCCTTCAACCCTGTACTGCCGCTGCTTCCACGAAATATTTATACATTTCTTCTATCTGTTTCGTGTTTCTGCTAATGAGATCTATATCATCCGCATATGCTAGTACTTGGCAATACCTGTTGAAGATTGTGCCTCCAGGGTTTATTGGTAGGCTTCGTACAACCCTTTCTAGCACAAAATTGAAAAGTGTTGTTGAGAGAGCGTCTCCTTGTCTCAACCCCACCTCTATTTTGAATTCTTCTGAAAGTTGGTCCTGAATTCTCACTTTTGCTTTAGTATCTGCTAAGCACATTTTCACTAGGTTAATTAACTTCGGCGGTATTTTAAACTCTTGTAACCCTTTATATAATTCGTTTTTTATTATGGAATCGTACGCTTGCTTAAAATCAATAAACATATGGTGTAAGTCGATATTAAATTCATAGAATCTTTCTAAAGTGTGCCTTATTGTAAAGATCTGATCGATAGTTGATCGGTTTTTTCGGAACCCACACTGATAATCTCCTACCGACTTTTCCATATAAACACTTAGTTTTTTCTCAAGTAATTTACTAAATATTTTGAACCCAACATTTAATAGTGCTATGCCCCTGTAGTTCTCGCATCTCGTCTTATCCCCCTTTTTATGTAGTGGACATATGATGGCAACCTTCCATTCTTCTGGAATTTCTTCTTCTTCCCAGATTCTTTTTATGATGTCGTATATTTCTCTTACAATTAGTGGGCCTCCGTATTTTATCCTCTCTATCGTTATACTGTCCTGTCCTGGTGCCTTATAGTTCTTCATTTTCATTATGGTTTCTTCTAGTTCTTCATATGTTGGTGTTTTTGTTTCGATATCCTCTTCTTGCTCCGAAGCCCTTTCCCTTGCATTCTGTTCACTGTTATCTTGTGTACCCAATAGCTCAACGAAGCAGTTCCTCCATCTTTGAATAACCGCCTCTTTGTTGCCTAACAAACATCCATCCTTATCTCTACATAACGTTGTTCTTGGCTGAAAACCTCGTACTTATTTGATTATTTACTTCCTTATAAAATTGTCTTATATTTCTACTTTGTCCATACTTTTCCATTTTTTCCAGTTGTTGTTGCTCGTACAGTCTCTTTTTTTCTCTGCAAGTCTTCTTTGCTGCTTTTCTTTTCATAGTAAATTGATTTATCTTTTCCTCCGTATTGTCCCTCAACGTCTCCAACCTGACTTTATTTCGTTCCTGCACTGTTTTTTTACAGTCTTCGTCGTACCAATTCTTATTTTTTCTTCTTTTCTTTTCTCCCACCGTTTCTTTTATTGTTATTGTTATTGCTGTGCTCACTTTTTTCCACCTTTCTTTGACATCTTCCGGTTCATCTCCTTGCTGCAGGTATTCTACATTAAAAACGTCTTTGTTGTTAGGGATATATAACCAATGGAAGTCATCGGTAGGTTTGGATCAGGATAAGGACCACTTAGAGATTAAGAGTGGGTTTAGTGACGGGCCACTATCCCAAAATTTGTTCTGGAAGTGTACTAGAAGACAACTTTAGGAAATTCAACTAGAAGAGACATGGAATCAGGGTTGCAGGGAGAAGACTATCAAACCTTGGGTTCGCGAATGATGTGACACCATTGCTGCACTATATTGCAGAAAGCAGAACTTCAGTGATGAAAATGCTGAAAAAACTAGTAATGGAAATTGGAATGGCCGGACTAAAGATCAACTTTGAGAAAACTAAATAATAACTAACGGAAAACAACAACAGTTCACAGTGCTAAAGGAAAAGTAAAGAATGTATAGAACGCAATATACTTAGGACAGACAACAGCGATGGAGAGGAAAATGGGAAAGGAGCTACAGGAAAGAGAAAGCATGGCATAGAAAAATTTTGGTCTACAAAAAAGATATTAAAATGTAACACAACGACCGCTATAAAGATGATAGTATTTAATATGTGCCTATTTCCAACCTATTGCCAAAATTTCGAATTTGATTAAGCTACCACAGCAAAAAACTATCGGGTGTTCATTAGATATTGTGGTTTAGTCGGCTTTGGAACTGATGAAGTCATGTCGTGCATTAAATCATATGGCCGATAACTGACACTGGTGACACTGTAAGTCCATGTCAAATTCGATGTTAGCAGGTTAGGTTTTGCGTCAGTCTGTTAGACCACAAATTCCAATAAACACCCTTTACAAGTGACCCAGAACGAAATGGAAAGGTCATTGAACATAAAACTGCAGAACAGAGTTAGATTAGAAAAAATCTGAAGAACAACAAATGCAGAAAATGTGGTAGAAAGGGGTAAGAAATTGAATTGGAATTGAACAGAACACGTCTTACGATTACCAAAAGAAAGATGAGCATGAATAATCACAACTTGGATTCCAACGGCCGTGATGAGAAAAAGAGGCCAACCGGAAAGATACTGGGTAGACGAAATTGAAGACTATACAGGATTCACATGGCAACTCTTGCACTCTGTGTAACAAAAACAGAATGGTGATTCTTTGAAGTTGTCATAAAGCTATTTAACTTCGTCCACTCGTGAGATTAATAGCAACAAAGATTCGTGAATCTAGTTAAAATAATCAAAAAATTATCACCACTTATGTAATTATTGTTGATAATTCACGAAAGAAAGAAATAATGTATGATACAAGAATGTAAAAAATTGAACATTTGCAAGAAGGACATGATGAATTTAACGTGCACAAAAAATAAAGCAAGTGTTAGACATAGGATGTAAACATATAGCTAACAAGTAAATACCTACACTAAAAAACAGATACGGTACGACTATTATAAACATCGAAGACAAGTTGAAGAAATGGGAAGAATATGTGTAAGAACTATTCTGTGGCAATAGAAGTGAAATGTGCACTGTACCTTTAAATGAAGATGTAGATGATGGGCCTGATGCAACACATAGTGAAGTAGTTCAAGTACTACAGCTAATGAAAAGAGGAAAATCAGTTGGTTCCGACAATATACATACAGAACTACTAAAATATTTAGATGGCAGTGGTTTAACTGAACTCTTTAAAGCAGTAATTGCAGTATACAAATCAGGAACTATACTTGACAAATGGCTGAAGTCTACTTCTGTTATACTCTCTAACGTAGGCTACCTATGCAGATCATCTTAAAAGAAACAAAAATGACCTACAAAAATTGCTGCAAAACGTAAATCAGAAGTGAAGAATTTGACCCCACAATAAATCTTAATAAAACCAAATTATGGTAGTTACAAAACAGACAAATGCAAAAGTTGGAAGCTTTGCAATTTGAATCTACAGGCGTCGGCTGCGCATATCATGGATGAATAGAATAACCAACTAAGGAGTACTTGAACACATGAATAAGAACCTAGAATTACTGTTTACAATAAGGAAAAATAATTAGACTATGCAGGACACAACACGTAAGGACAAAAGTATTACCTAAATTAGTGATCAGAAGAGAAAATAGAAGGAAAAAGAAGTTTGGGTAGACGTAGAATATCTTAGTGTAAAAACGTATGTGATTGGTTCAATATGTAGTTGATAGAATTATTTCATATTGCAGTCACAAAGGTTACAGTAGCTAAATACCGATGGGGCCACAATTATATATAACAGCAATAAGATAACATGAACAAAAAGATAACACGTATTGCTTGAGTAAGAAAGAGATAAACATCGTAGCAAATATTCGAGTAGGCCTGACGACTATTTTAATTATGACAGATGTCAACCACACATGCCTACTAAAATAATTTTATTGTATGGCCATCTCTTTCTTACTCAAGGATTCTATTTTGTTGTTCATGTTATCTCATTGCTGTTATATAACGGGTGTTCATAAACAGTCGTCATCCCAGTAGGTTTTGACTTCAAAAACGTATATCTATTATAATTGAGAAAAACTGCGCTATGACAGTACTCAATGACGTTTCATTGTGTTGCACGAATTAATCAAAGATATAACATTTTGTTTTTCAAAGCAACTGGGATGACGACTGTTTATGAACACCCGTTATAACTGTGGCCCCATCCGTATAATTATGGCCCCATCAATATATTGATAAGCAACCTTCGTAAGGAGCCGCTGCCGTAAGAAGAAGAAAGTTCTTAAGGACCACTCTGTCTCTAATGAAAGCTCTATAGATTGTGATTGAGTTACTACTCGATACATATGTGATCAATACACAGTACATTTTTTTAATTGAAAATACCAATATCGTCAGAAAAAACCAGATAGAAAAAGTAGTATATAAAAGGTATATATGTCTTGTAGAGATTGTTTACCTCTGTGGGTAGCCACTTTTGTTTAGTGTTTTAACATGAAGAATAGATTTATGTTTTTATGATAGTAGATTTTTTCGTTTTAAGAAACTCATTTACAATAGCGTCATATTTAAACAAGCTGCCATACCAAATGACTTATGACTGTGGCTAAACTCAGAAAAGTCAGGTGTAGTAAACAATAAATGTTCTTTTTCAAAGTGATTTTTTATGTGCAGCTTTAAATTACGTTTACTTAAATTATTACACATATGAGGGGCGTTCAAAGTGTGTTGCAATTTGGGGGTATCTAGCAAAGTTTAGATTTTCATCACGTGAGCTCCTCGACCTCTTTAATTCCAATCCAGATGACTTTATGGTTCGAGTTGTGACTAGAGACGAAACATGGCTTCACCACTGAGACCCCTAAACGAAGCACGAGTCGATGCAATGGAAGCATGCAGAATCTTCAGCTCCAAAAAAATTCCTCTGCTGGGAAGATCATGTTTTTTGGGATTGCCAAGGGTTGCCACACAAAACTACACTTAATGCAAAATATTATGCACAACGTTTGAAAAAATTGAGCAGCATAATTAAAGAAAATGGATGTGAAAAACTGTCCAAGGGAATGACAATGGTCCAGTCCACAAGGACAGCTTTGTATAGGCTACCCTGAAGGACTGCGGGTTCAAACATCTTATCAACCTTACGGCCTGGACCTGGCTCCTTGCGACTTTTACTTATTCTGAAACCTCAAGGGATATCTTCGGGGGCGCCAGTTTTCGGATGACGAAAGTCTTAAAGAGGAGAAGGAAGCATGGTTTGCAGGACAAGAGGAAACATTTTTTTTTCGGGGGATTGTGTCGTTGAAGCAGAAGTGTGGCAAATGTATTGAACTTAGGGGACACTATACATTGAGAGATAATAAATGAATTTAATTTTATTAGTTGTTTCAATGCCCCAATTGCAATACACTTTGAACGCCCCTCGTATATGTCTACCTTGTTTCCTTTAATAAGATTTTAAAGAGCTTAACTTTTCATGCTGGGGATGAATCGCTGACCACGAAAATCAAAGTTTGACATTTTAATAGTAGATCAGTTTCTCAGGACTGCTATGAACCTATGAGACAAATCCGTAAGCAGTCCCTGTGGGTTAGCCATGGCTATTAAAATGTTGACAAACAGAGAAAACAGTATTTTTTACATATCACATTAATTTAAATATTCAAACCAAGAATAATGATAGTTTAAACTGTAACTTGTAACTTGAATATCACCTTAAAACATTAAGTTGTAGTAAAAATGAAATTAGTATTTCAGTGGTATGCAAATTATTGAAAATTGTTCTCATTCTAGCACGCCTTCTGGTTAGAACAATATTCATGGGCGCTGTTCAAAGCGATGTCCCACATGCTCTGCATTGGTTATGGCCGTTTTCCACCTCAGTCCCTCACAGACATGTGGCTCACCATGCTGTCGATGATATCAGGAGCAACTTGCTATGCCCTTTTCTTAGGTCATGCTACCAATCTCATTCAGAGTTTAGATTCCTCAAGACGGCAGTATCGTGAAAAGGTATTTAAGGGGTTATTGGCTGTGGTGTCTTTAATTTAGCTTGTGATACTTTGCTCTAATTATTGCATGCAGTTATGTGTTTTTTATTTGGTGGAAGATTATATTTAGTATTTTAACTCGCTTTTGTCAGTGATATATTTAGATTAAAATTTTACAGAAATTGTAAACTAATATTAGGTAATTTAAAATCTGAAGATTCAAAATTTAATTGGCTTAAGTTCATAATGAATGATTTTATGTCATAACAAGGGTCTAAGTATGTCATTGTTTTATATTAATTTATATCTTTATTGTTTTAGTGTGAATATGCTCGTAAATAATTCGGGTGTACTTTTTAACTGTAATTTTGCGAATTTAATGATTTTGTTGGTTGCATGAAGATTTTGCTTGTATTATTAAAATATTGTACACTTATGTGCAATAAAATTAAGCACACACGGATTTGTTGTATTTATTACTAGCGTTATGGTGTTTTTTATTTATTGAAACTGCTGCTAGGCAATTAAAATTGACCAGAATTATTCATTCATTCATAATCTATAGCTTCTTTTACCTTTCGGTATAGAGGACCATTCATACAACTAAAATATTGTGAAAAATTGTCATAAAACTTGTGCTTCATTTTATTGCACGAAGTGTGCATTTGATGATATTATTTCTGATGTGCCTATATTTACAATGTTTAATTACTTTTTACAAGTTTATTTATATTAATCATAAATAAAAAAATACAGTGCAAAATGAAATAACTATAGAGTTAAATTTTGTGTGTATCATACCTCTTTGAAATTCAATTCGGGTATGTAGATACTATGTAATTTGCCTTAATACATTACCATTCATGTTAACAAAATTAAATCAGCATTTTTCTCTTCTTCTATTTTTCGTAAGTATAGGGTGCTCTAAGAATGAATTTTTCTCTTAGGTACCTAAATTATAATATAAATATTGATTTAAATTATTGCCATATTACGTTTTGCACTGTTAATAGATAAAGAAAATGGGAAATGCTTTTTTTGTTAAATAGTAACAAGTAACAAGGCGTTCAGAGAGTCATTTTTAACATTTTCTTCTCTAAGACATTCATAATGACTAGTAACATATCAACCGCCTTGAGTCAAACGCAATTCACAAGCATAAGCATCCATGGAGCTAAATTTATTTCACACTCACTTATTTGTGTTCAAGTGAGATAGCTTTCACCCGTGATTGTGTACCATGTAAGATTCATGTATCATTATGTACAAACGACTTTTGGAATTGGACCAGGTCATTATTGAAATTGATGAACTCAACATTTCACCCATTTCATGGGGAGGTAAGCAAAACAGTAACGGTAACTCAACATGTAAACCACACCAAAAGTAAAACTCTTTTGCAAGAGAAGTGATGGAAGAGCACGGTAACTCAACGTGTGAATTACGCCACCGGCAGAACTGTCTTCTAAGGATCGGAAAGAGGACGGTGAAATTTCCAAGCAAGTGTCGTTGCGGTTGAGTGAATAGGGCGGTGGGATACGTTTAAAAATTAGCGCTTTTCACATAGAGGGAAGTGGGAAACCTTCATCTCGATTGAGATTATTAGGGTGTTTGTAAATCTCAACTTTTCTACTGAAGCAAAATGGGGATTTGTAGATAATAGAAGTTTCATCGAAAATGTTATCAGTTTCGCATTGGTGTTCAACAATGGCTGATAATGAAAAAAGACCCGAGGCAGAAATGATGTTCAGAGATTAGAGTTTTTACTGAATGTCCGGTTTCACTAATGTATACAGTAGCTCGGGGGTTTGCATACTGTCTTGATGTTTTGTTTTCGAAGAAACTTTCGTATGTGATCGGTGACTTGTTAGATATAGAGGTTATTGTAGCAGCAAAATTAGCGTTTGTAGGTTTGGGTGGCTATGGATGAAGATGGCATTTGATGGCGGACTATACAGGGTGAGTTAAGATAGCGGCACCCCCCTGGGGTTAGTTCATTTAATATTGATATTAGAAAAATAATTGGTTAACGAGAGATGTTCAGAATTATATGCTTTATATTATTGTACATTTATTTTATTTCATGGCCTACTGAGGTTTGAGCGGTGACATTCAACTTTTTTATTTTAAATGACACCCTGTATATTTTTTACATTTTTTCGGGAGAACTATCTTTTCTCTATACGGTGCTATAAAAATATTGTGGTGTTAGATGAGAAAATTTAGCAACTTCATCTAGTAACCTTGTTTCGTGGCAGTAACAGTAAAAAATGTGTTGTAACATTTTTTGTTATGGAGTCAAATGACAAAAATAACACCGTTAAGGTGGTAAAATAATAATGTATCGAAAGCAGCAAGTTTTTATTAATAAACAATTTATTCTATGAATACAAAAGAAAGTATCGAAAGACAACAAAAATGAAAACACCTAAAATCTATTCTAATTTGCTAAATGTTCAAAATTACCCCCATTCTGGTCAATACAAGCTTGTAAACGCATAATATAATTATGCCTAACGCTGTTTAAAATTTCAGCAGTAATAGTGGAAAACGCATTTCTTATTCTTATTTTCATGTCTTCAGGAGTAGTAGGTGTTGTACTGTACACAATATTTTTTACGTGACCCCACAGAAAAAAATCTAGTGGCATTAAATCAAGAGACCTTGGGGGCCAAGCTACAGGCCCGCCTCTGCCAATCCATTTTGCACCAAACTCGCGATTTAAAAAATTTCGAACCATTCTACTGTAGTGGGGTGGCGCACCATCGTTCTGATAATAACTTCCCTGCCGTATATTTAAAGGCACATCCTCTATTAACTCAGGAAGGATTTCTTCAAGGAAATTAAAATAGGTCTGACCTATTGAAGCCCCATCAAACAAATGTGGCCCTATCACATGATCGTCGATTATTCCTGTCCAAACGTTCAACGGCCAGATATGCTGGTTATCAACATTTCTCATCCAATGAGGGTTTTCGGTTGCATAATAGTGTAGATTGTGTCGATTGACTGAACCGATATTCTCGAATGTGGCTTCGTCAGTCCAAAAGATTTTTCGTAAAAAGTGCATCTCTGTTCTGAATTTGTTCATTAACCAAATGCAAAAATTTGTCCGACTCACATAATCGTCGTCTGTGAATGGTTTTTTGATAATACGAACAATTGTGGTTTGGCTAATACCTGTTTCTGATGACAAATTTCTCGTACTGATATGTGGATTGACGTTTATTGCACCTAAGACATCTTTTTCAACGTCTTCATTAATTACAAATCTATTTTGCTGACGTTTCTGATATTGAACGGTTCCAGTGTCGCGAAATCTTCTTAAAATTTTTCGAAAAACTTCTCTACTTGGTTGCCTTCTATCAGGAAATTTTTCTAAATACAAACGTTTAGCCCTCTTAATGACACAATTGGATTCACCGATTACTAGAATCATATCTACCAAGTCGCTTGTTGAATGAACGTGGTTAGCCATTGTAAATGCACTTACTATTTCGGTTTTGAGTTATGGAAACGTCAAAACACAAAAAATGTGACAACTAATTTTTTCCCTGTTTTGTTTGATGGCTACTAGATGAAGTTGCTAAATTTGGACATTTTTCAACTTTAATCGTGTTTAACGGTGTAATTTTCTCATCTATAGTCAAATTTATACCCATTCGGAGTCACATGATAATCTAGTAATTTTACGTATGTCGATTCTTAAAAATGCAATTTTAGGGAAATAAATGACATTCCGTTTTGTAGGTTATTCTGACATATGCCAATTTCTAAAACAAGGTTGCTACGGGTTTATTCTCTTATATGAAATCAAACTGAATTTACAGGTTAAAGAAAACATAACATGTCGTAAAATGTAAATATAATAAAGATATGTCAGCTGCTACATTAAAAACCTGCTGCGTATAGCAAATTTTAAGTCAATTTCTGTGCATGCATATTCTGTTATAGAACATTGCCATTTGAAGCCTATTTCCTTGCACAATCTATTTAGGGAAGAAACTGAATGTGAATGGTTGAAGAATCTGGAGATTTTTCAACCAATCATTTTTTAGATTTTTTATGGTTACAAATTCTTTAGCTACATACATTTTATATACAGTGTCTTGACTGCTTCGTCGACTTCCGTTTTTGCATTCTTCACTTTCTGGCTCATATTTTCGGTAAATTGTGCTCTCCGAGATATTTAACGCAAGAGAAGCACGGCGAACAGCGTTGGAAGGTGAAACTGTTGATTTACTATTATTAATATTGTACTCTTCATACAAAAAAACGCATAATATTCAAATTAATTGTTGTGACTGCTCGTTATACCGCATGTCCAATGGTTTCTTTTAATTTCCAGTTTTTGGCTCAACAATTTTAGATTTGATAACCCTTATCTCAATAACTTACACGAAAAATATAATCTGACAGATTAGAAACGTCAAATTTTTAAAATTAATTTTATGAATCGACATGCCTTTTTTTCAAATTTCTTCCATTTCATCTATTTTACTAAAGATGAACAGAGACAGACAATAGTCACGTGACTCCGAATGGGTATAATTTTGACTATAACACCACAATATTTTTATAGCACCGTATAGAGAAAAGATAGTTCTTCCGAAAAAAATGTAAAAAATATACAGGGTGTCATTTAAAATAAAAAAGTTGAATGTCACTGCTCAAACCTCAGTAGGCCATGAAATAAAATAAATGTACAATAATATAGAGCATATAATTCTGAACATCTTTTGTTAACCAATTATGTTTCTAATATCAATATTAAATGAACTAACAGGGGCGTGCCGCTATCTTAACTCACCCTGTATAGTCCGCCATCAAATGCCATCTTCATCCATAGCCACCCAATCCTACAAAAGCTAATTTTGCTGCGCAATAACCTTCTCTATATCTAACAAGTCACCGATCACATAAGAAAGTTTCTTCGAAAACAAAACATCTTTTGTTAACAAATTATTTTTCTAATATCAATAATAAATGAACTAAAGGGGGGTGCCGCTATCTTAACTCACCCTGTATAACCCTAGCACGATAACCATTGTTTCTAAAAGCTTTTGGAATATGATTCAGTAAAAACTCATATATCTGAACACCAGCATTGCCGCAGGTCAGGTTTTGTTTCATCATCAGCACCTGCCATAAGATGGTTTTCAGTGAAGAAACTTCTATTATCTGCAAATATCCATTTTTTTCAGCAGAAAGATTCGTGAAGCCATTGAGAATTACAAACACCCTAATAATCTCAATTGAGACATGTGGAAAGTGCTAATTTCTAAACTCGACCCACCGTCAGTTAACTGCGACGGCACTTGTCTATAAATTTCGTCTTTCTCCTACCAATCGTTAAAAGAGTTTTGCTTCTGGCGTGGTTCACACATTGAGTTATCATTCTCTTCTGCTTACCCCTTTGTGAAAAATTGCGAAACGTTGAGTTCTTCAATCTCAATAATGGAATCCAATATCAGAAGTCATTCGTGACATAATGACAATGACTGTGAAAGCCTTCGAAATCATCCCCTGTGTCATTTTTAATATTTGGCCTGTGTACATTTACTTTTATTATTATTCTCTTATTGAAGTACGTATTTAGCTATTTTAAGCTAAAATTTACTTTGTTTTGCATGAAGTTACTCTCCTATAATCTTTTTAAGCATTCTTACCAAAAATTAAAGTTCATCCCCTTGAAAAAATGTTTTAACATAGCTGATAACATTATAAAATGTTAAATTTCAAATTTATAGGGAAATTTAGCTTTTACAAAATCTGAAATCCTTGATGCATAAAAGATCTATTAACAATTAATGTTTCCTTAACCACTTCTAACATCATGTACCGTATGATCGAAAACTTTCAACGTCTAGAAGGCTGTGGATATTTTTTAAATTAAATTTATGTTGGCAGCGATGAGTAAAGCTACTTAATAATATAACCTATACAATTTTGACAGATAAACTTAATTTTTACAGGATGTTTAATGGCGAGCACTAGGTGGTTCTGTGTATGGAAAATGCAGCAAATCATTTTGAATAGCTGTAGTTGTTTTTGTTACTAACATTTTTATGTATTCAATAAGAATGTTTGTATTTGTTGAAATGACAATCCTGACATAACCTTAAACTGACAGATATAAAATCATATATTTAATAGTTACTATATTGCTAGCGGCTATGAGTGGGGAGGTCACAGCGTAAGTGAGACAGACAACCAACTCTTCGATGTATTTGGTGAGCTGTGCGCAAGCGCGTCGTCCACGCAGGGGGAAGTGAACCTCACAGTCAAGTATAAAATTCATTTTTAAAAGCGGAGTTCGAATTTTCATGCAAGCGCACAAGACGCGTAGAACTCAGAGTGAGACTATGTCGGCGCCGTAATGTTTTCCCCTGTTCCCAGGCCCTGCTAGCAATATAGTAACTATTAAGTAAATGTATAAAATGCCAATGGGACTTTGACTACCACGACTGCCAACAAAATTTTTTGACAAAATAATTCCACAGCCCTCTAGATGTTGAAAGTTTACGATCTTACTGTACCTACTTATATTTCAACATGATCATAACGGGTTTCAGTTTGTTTCGATCATTTGTTTCTCTAAAAATTGTTAAGTGATGTTGAAAACAAAATGCATGTTATAAGTTGTAATTATATATAAATTTTTATCTAATACAAGAGATCCCCAAAGCAGTTGCAATCATATCATAGTTACATGATCAACATGCTAAATTTCCATTACAAGTTGAAAGGAATATTTTTTGAATCAAATTAAATTGCATTAATATAAAACAAATTTATAATTTTTGTAAAATGAAATCAAATTAAAGAGCATTTCCTATTACTGAATGAACAGCTTAATTTGAATTGTTAGTTACTGTGTGGTATGATAGCATAAATTTTAGTTGTATTATTATTTAGATTAATGGTAAAACTGACTATGTTAATTGTTTAATTATTTTCTGCCAAACTAATATCAGTAAAAATTATAAATTTCTATTTGTATTGGAACATGAGTTAAGAAGGGCTAGGTATTTCAGACCCCATTTCTCAATTTTTACTTATAGTGTATGTACAATATTGGTAAAAAATTTATCATATTTAAATGTTTATATAAAGCTTAGGATGAATTTGTTTGAGAAATATCATTTGTATAATACGAGAGTGATTTTTATATCAACCTCCGATTCAGTAGGAATAAAAAACAAGACTAAATATGAGGCATTTACTGTATAGAAAATACAAATATAAGTACCTACAAATGTCAACGGAAACGGCAATTATGTAGAAATTTAGCTGGGAGATACTCTACTTTCATTTTTTATACAATAAATGTTTCATATTCATTCTTGTTTTGTACTCCTACTGAATCGAAGGTTGAAAAAAATAATATCATCATAAGCACACTTCAAATAATAAATAAACAACATCTAATTAGTCAGTTATACTACTAAACCAGCTATTGTGGTAAAAGTAAGAATAATAATAATATTTTTAATTATATCCAGAGTGGTGTGTATATTGTAAATTCAAACGTTGGGTGCATTAAAAAGTTACACAAATGTTATAATTGACCAAGAAAGGTTGTATTCTGAGATAATGTTTCCAGTGGTTGGAAATATAACATAATATTGCGATACTTTTTTAGTATCGGGTATCATTATAGCGATATGTTTTTGAAATAGTATAGAGTATGGATATTGCTATTTTTATTATCAACTATTGTGAAATATGTTGCTTTTGCCATATTTTTTTAATTTCAATATTCTAGTAAACTAAAGTAGATAATTTCAATGTCTAAAAACGTTTCGGTAATAAAAGGACAGCAATGATGGTTTTTAACTTGTCAAAACTATAAATAACAATAACTCATTTAGATGCCAACTTCCTAGTTTTACATTACCGTTTTTGCCGGACATATAGGGTACACTTATTTACACGAAATTATGTTTTTACCAGCTGTCAGAAGTTTTAAATGATTGATTGCTGTTAGTATTTAGTATTATTTTATTATTATTACGTAGACTCAATATTTTTGATATTTTATAAGCGAGAAGGAATATATAAGACGTACTGAAATTGTTACAATGAGAAAGCAAATGAGTTGATTAAGGTTTATAGTATTTTAAACTATGTTTTATTTTATTATTTCCTATTGAAGATAAACGGGTAAATTCCTAAATGTAAAAAAAATATGAATTTATGCTGTATATTCATGTCAATGATGTAGAATAAATCTTTTGAAGCACTAAATTGTTAAGCTTATACTTTACACTAAGAGAGCCAAATCGACCTGAATTTTAAACATAAAAAGCTTAATTGTATGTTAAGTAAATCTACATAATCACTGTTTCGATCTATCGGTAACACTAATTCAAGTGTAACTATTAAAGCATCGAAAAGCATCGAATAGAAGAACATTTTTAAATAATATTGTTCCAACCACAGAATATTTTATAGGGCAGCATTATACCTACATTACAAAAAAAATAGTCAGTAGCCAGGTTAATAATTTTTGTTCAAACTGTACGCTAAAATAACTCAAGTTCATATATTACAACGTAGTCCAGAAGGTTTGCAATAATAATTGAGAAAATGTTGTACAGTCAGACCTCGCCGTTCGCGGGGGTTACGTTCCAGAAGAATGCCGCGAAGCGCAAAACCGCGATGCGCAAGTAAACACATAAATGATAAAAACGAGGTTAGGTTCCATAAACTTAGATTTATTAGTAGCTTCAGCGTACTTATGCGAACGTTTTGTCCGTTCGTCTGTCTGTGTGTCCGTGTGTCTGTCTGGATCGCCTGAAACTTTCGAACGGCTACAGATATCGAAATTTTGAAAGGGGGCAAAGTTGTTGCTAAGGTCCCGAGCACCTTCATGCGCTATTTGGTTTTGGCGAAAGTTATAATTTTACAATTTCTGGTTTAATTTGGTAATATGAGATTCAAAGAAATGGGCTCGATAAGTGTATTTACAAGTTTGTGATAAATAATATTATTTAGGTGTTCATGACATAAACAGCATACGTCTGCTTTATTTACTTATGAAGGTCACTAACCTGACGGTAACTTTAATAAATCGCTGTTAAAATAAACAAAAGCTCATCAAAACGTTGGCGCTTATGACATATTATTCATTACTAAACGTTTTTGTTTATTTTAACAGCGAATTAAAGTTAACGTCAGATTAGTGGCCTTCATAAGACCGGCTGTTAGTGTGTGAAAGTTGAAACAGTTAACGTTGGCACTTCCATCCGCGAACGGCAAAGCAAATATCCGCGAACGGCAAAGAAAAGGGAGCACAAAGGTGCCCCGCGTAAAATCAAATCAGCGAACCGCAAAGCCGCGAACGACGAAGTCTGACTATATTAGCTTCCTTAAATATTATTATGATAGAAAATGCATACTTAAAAGCTTAAGTAGCATAGAACAAATCCTTGTAACTGTGCATAATATACAGAGTGGGGCAGAAAATTGGAATCAGGTCAAAAGTAAAGTAAAGTAATTATATCAACAAAAGTTGTCAATAAGAGAAAAGTAGATCTGATCTAAAAGGCGCCTTGGTGGGTCAGTGGTCTCAGTGAAACATGGAGCGTTGGGGCGAAAGTTTGACTTCCAGCCCGGGTGTTCTGGTTTCATTTAGTTAAGGATTAGTCAAAGTGAAAGTTGCATGGCCTGAAGTAATGCGAAAGTGGGTAGATGTAAGTCTAATTAGCAAAACATACCATTACTGGACATAATTTAAAAATGTTATAAACTTGTGTATCATACGATAGCACATATATGTACCTGTTACACGACAAAATTTTACATAACACAATACCCTCTAAAACTTATACACAAAAGTGATTTAAAGTACTATTAAACACTACTTTACAAAACTACACAAACATATCACAGATGACACTAAGAGCTACAGCCTAAACCCAACAACTTTGCTCATGCACATTATGTATCTGCACAACACAGGTGAAGCAAGTGGAGGAGTACATGGCATACCGAAAACTTCCAAGAGAAATGAGGCAAAGAATAACGGAGTACTTCGAGCATCGATACCAAGGCAAATTCTTCGACGAAGAATGCATCCTAGGCGAGCTGTCGGAAAAACTAAGAGAAGACGTCATCAACTACAACTGCAGGTCGCTTGTAGCATCGGTTCCCTTCTTTGCCAATGCAGACTCAAACTTTGTATCAGATGTTGTTACCAAGTTAAAATATGAAGTCTTCCAGCCAGGTATATCGTACTCTAAAAATTCTAGACGAGAACTAATGCATTCCGTTTCAGGTGATATTATAATAAAGGAAGGAACAATCGGTTCGAAAATGTACTTCATACAAGAAGGAATAGTGGACATAGTGATGGCCAATGGGGATGTGGCAACAAGTTTAAGCGATGGCTCCTATTTTGGAGAAATCTGCTTACTAACAAATGCACGGCGTGTTGCCTCCGTCCGTGCTGAGACATACTGTAATTTATTTTCATTGTCAGTTGATCATTTTAACGCAGTACTAGATCAGTATCCCTTAATGCGCCGCACAATGGAGTCGGTAGCCGCCGAGAGGTCAGTGCGTTGGTTGGTATAAAGAACCTAAGAGGTTTTATTGAATTATACTTGTTTCATCGCTTCTCTAATGTCTGCTCTCATGTAGATTGTGAGTTCAGCTGGGCAAATTAAGTTACTGGTATTATTTTTTTATGCAATGTAGCCTCCTTCATGGTGATGGTTTCCCTCACACTCTTTCTCAGTTGTACTCTACACTCTTGATCACTGTTAGTTGTAGATTATGGTACAATATTGTAAGAAAAGGTACTGAAGGTATCATGTTTGAAACCAAATCAGAAATTAATTAAGGCTTCTTTGAAAGTCGTTTGACTGATAAAAGTACTTTTTGAATACAATATAATCCAGTTCTATGTAACGGGTGTTCATAAACAGTCGTCATCCCAGTAGGTTTTGACTTCAAAAACGTATGTCTATTATAATTGAGAAAAACTGCGCTATGACAGTACTCAATGACGTTTCATTGTGTTGCACGAATTAATCAAAGATATAACATTTTGTTTTTCAAAGCAACTGGGATGACGACTGTTTATGAACACCCGTTAGAAAACACTGCTGATAAACACTTGATGTGTAGTTGTTCACAAAAAAAAAGATTAAAAGTAACACATTCCTGAATTTAACTTTCTTCTGCAAAAGAATTTCCTATGGATATTAAGCTTCGTGTACTTATTGTTAATGTGCAACTTGAAAATGCAAACATTTGATTGAATGTCTTGTAATTTCTGGTGGAATATTAATAGTAAAGGAAGCTGAATTCTATTGCATGTTCTTTCTCTAATGTAGTAGCAGATGTAGTATATCAGAAAAGTTTTTGATCATAATAACGCTACTTGCACAAGCATTTAACAGAATGTTATCCTTCCAAATTCCATGCTTTTGATACGTGAATACATAATATACTTATCCTTAATAAAGGTAATAAAGGTAATGCATTTTGAGCCGTATGCCAACTACAATAAAATATTATTGCGAGTGATAGATACAGGTAATTAGCAACAGTAACGGTGATGTAGCGGACACATTGCCATGTGCACCAACTATAAATTACCTTGCCAGAGGCCTACAGATGCAGCGCAATTAATTGTAAAAGTGAAAACTACCTATGTTCCCTCACTTTGGACGCAATGCTACAGTCTATTTTTTTAAAATCAGCTGTCAAAGTGTTGTCAGGTTAGTATGACGAATTGGAAGTAGCAAATAGTGCATTTCACAATGTAGGTTGGCAGCGTCGCGCCGTTCAAGGTCATTCACATTCAACATTATGTTAAACAAACATAAACCTCAATTTTGACATGGAACTGTTATACAGTTGGTCGGTAAGTATAGAAATTAGGGTAACGCAGTCTGGTTTTTTATAAAGTTTTAACACTGACAGCTGATTTAAAAAAATGGACTTTACATACAGTATGGGACAAGTGTCATATACAATGAAAAGTATTGCAAGTGATGGACAGCATCCGCAGATGCAATTAAAATCTGATGGTGACCTAATGCAAACTGCGGACAGCAGAGACTTCGAGCAAAAACTGCAGGGATTCATGAAATCCTATTTGATACAATAGAACCAGCCACTCGAGGACTCAGGAACTCTTTGACCACCCAGGCAGATAAGCAGGGGCATAATAAAGTTCTCTTCAAGGACAGTTAAGACTTTCACTGGCGTGACGTCCCAGCTCCAGATCAGAACCCAGGTACAATGGCAAGTAGCACTTTTCCTGAGCCCTCCCTAGGCCAGTATTATAGTATTAAAGAGGATCTTGATAATACCTGCAGTTTTGGCTCGATGCCTCTGCTGTCTACAGTTGGTATTAGGTAGCTGTAATCTTGTTTTTAATTATGTGCATTTGCGGATGTTGTCCATTACTTGCGACATTTCTTATATTGTTTATGACACTTGTCACTCACTTATGTGTAGAGTTGCATCCAAAGCCACCTGCTGATTTAGGATGGGCAGCTCGTTGATTGGAAGTTTTAACTTTTACAATTTATTATGCTGCATCTGTAGGCTTTTGACGGGGTTATTTATGGTTAGTGTACGTGGCAATGTGTCCGCTACTACAGCATTTGATAGCATCGATTTATGCATTATACATAATTGTGTATGGTGTTTTCCCATCAAATTGTTTCTTTAATTCTCTTTGTTTTTGACTGCAATGATTAAGAATCAATTCTTCAGTCTTTCAATAGCTGGCCATAGACACACGTTTAAAACCGCCACGAATGTAGTACATCCGTGCCGCTTTTGAACGTCTGCATATGCGCAGCCATAAGCTGGGCATAGACACGCGTTCAAAACTTCCACGAAAAACTACATTCGTGGCGGTTTTAAACGTGTGTCTATGGCCAGCTAATGGTAATAAAGTTAGGTATTTGAACATTTAATGTGACATTCCACCATCCTATAGTATGGGCAGTTGAAAAATAATTCTTTCTTCCTTAATCTTTCCCCATGTATTTATTACCTACAGAATTGTCTCCACTCTTTCCCATCTTCACCATATCTTTTTGCCTGTGCCCAGCTCTTCCCTTTCTTTTCTACTATTTTCCTCAATATTTCCCTTCCTCGAAGCTCTTACTTCCCATATGTGTTTTCCTATTCCCTTTCATTATCCTATTTTCATTTGTACAGGTTTTGTTTTGAATCTCTATCGTATTTCGTCTCTTGTTTCTGTATTCTTGAGCTCTTTTCTATGTTCGTAATCTATGATTTACTCCTGTATGTTAAAATTAAGGTGTTAAATATAAACAATCATTTCCATTTCCTCAGATTAAGACATTATGTAACTAATCGGAAAAATGATATATTCCAGCCGAGTGTACTATTATACATTTTTAATCCTTCGTAAAGAATGAATTTTGAGAACTTGATTTTAAAAATTTGGCCAATCTAAAGGTTCTCGGATATTGTGTCTCGTTGTATACTGTCAAAAGCCTTTTCTAAATCCATAAAACAGATATATCCTCTTTTATTGTATTCTGTAACTTTTTAAAATTATCGTGTGCTGAAAAATTAACTCTACGAATTGGTTAAGTCCTTTTCATAACACCTACTTGTTATTTGTCAATAACAGAACTGTCAACCTGACTGAAAAGTTCCCCATAACAGCTTAGGCTGTTAAACACTTTATCTTCATCGGTGTTGTTATAGACTTTTAACCAAATAAATTTGAGTATTGTTAAGAGCTTCATTACCGCACTGAGTGCGGTAATGGATATTACTACACTCGGTGTGGTAATGGATAGATATTAACGCACTCAGGGTGTTAATGAATATTACCACACTCTTTTTATATAAAAAAATACATCAAACCAGAGTTTATTGATGAAGATAAAATATTGAACAATACACGTTTGCTTATGGCACATAATGAAACTCGTATGATTGCCGCAAAACTTAGCTCACCACCTGGTTTTGGCAATCAAACTCGTTTGGTTAAGATGCGCATAATCAAACTTGTATCATTAATATCTATAACAGCCTAGGGCGTTAAGAAATAACAGAACAGTAACATTTTAACATTGGCAATACTGAAATGTATAGTTAGTGACACTGTAATTCTATGTCAAATTCGAGGTTAGCAGGTTAGGTTTTACGTCAGTATGTGTCAAAACTGACGCAAAACCTAACCTGCAAATTTCGAATTTGACATAGACTTATAGTGTCACCAACAATATACATTTCAGTATTGCCAAACGTAATTTTTTTCCATAGGTGACTCTGATAAGACGAATTCTAACACCCGTTACTAATACTATTTAACTTTTTCATTTAAATTGCTCTAAAATTTCAATTTTTGTAGGTGTTATGAAAAATATTCAACGGCATACGGCCGTTATCGCATCTAACTAACTCGGATAAATTCATTAGCCTCGGCCTGACGGCCTCGGCCACAAATTTATCCTTGTTTGTTAAATGTTTACTAACGGCCTTATGTCGTTAATAACTATTTCAGCTATGCTCGTTAAATTAGTATCGACGATTTTTCATGTAGCGTTCCCTGGACATTTAGCAGATATTCCCCTTTGTAATTTTTACATTCACTACTGTCTTCCTTTTTATAAATTGGTGCTGCTACTGCCACTTTCCAATACTTAGATGATCTCTCTCTCCAGGTTTTTTTTAAATTTTCAGAGGCATTTGTGTCTGCTCCCCATATATTGTATTTCCTCTGGTGTAATATTCTACTGTTCTTTCTAGTTTTACTTTGTTTATAGCACCTACTCTTTCTATTTCCGCTATATCTCTTCAATTTCTTTGTTTCTTTGGTACTGTTTATCAGTTTTCCCATTCTTTCTATATCTTTATGCATATACAGACTGTCCGAAATCCGTTTGGAACATAGGAAATTAATGAGTGCGACAAGGAAAACATAAACAAAATGAGTACCTAACAGGACAAAGATAGAATGTAATCATGGCTAGCTAAATTTTTTCAACTAAAATTAAGTCAATGAAACAAACAGTTCTGTCAAATATTTTATCTATCATTAAGAGTATAAAGTGAGGTTTAATTTAATATTCACATAATTATTTTAATTATTTAAACTTCAGTTTATAGGTACTCTTAATGACAGATAAAATATTTGATAAAAGTGTTTGTTTCATTGACTCAATTTTAGTTGAAAAATTTAGCTAGCCATGATTACATTCTATCTTTGTCCTGCTACTCATTTTATTATGTCTTCCTTGTCGCACTCATAAATTTTCTATGTTCCAAACGGATTTCGGACAATCTGTATACTTTTCCATTTTCTTCTGATCCTAAAAGTTCTATAAAATATACGTACCAACTTTCCATCTGTTCATCATTTCATAATCTCCCTGTATTGTTTTACCTGTCTTGTCTGTCTTTAATGATCGACTTTATTTTTTTAGAACATAATAGAATAGTTAATTTCTGTTAGTCTTCTTACAACTTATTTAAAAAAAAATCTCATGTTCTATTTTAGGTGTCTGAGGTTTTTGTTTTTCTATCATCTGTTTCCTATAATCGTAAAATAATTGGTCTGTCTGATGCACGCGACAAATTTATTAACAGAATAAGTCATATTAAAATTTGTACAGCATTACAACTCTTTGTTGAAAAAAAAATTGTTCACCTATGTAAAAAAATCTGTCCGTTGTGCATAATATATGCGGTAAGGCTAGACTTTTTTCTAGTTTGTACTGAAATTGAGAATGTGCATATTCAGAATTCCTGAGTTTGAATATGGAAATTCCAAAGTTTGTTATTAGAAATCAGTCCGTTGAAGAATGTTTTTAAATAAAATAGATACCTAGGGTTTAAAAAATAAGCATTTTGTTGTTGTAAAAATGATCTTGATCCGATGGAGAACCTACTGAATGCAATTCTTTTTAGTGCAGCAATATGCACATTAAAAAATAATACGTTGCCCTTTTTTCATTTTAATAAGAAAAATTCATTTTTTAATTACAATCTCTTTTCTATCTTACAATAGGTCACGTGTTAGCTTATGGCATAAATGTATTAAAATAATCTTTTTTAATAATTTTGACCACCATATTTGGACTGGGGGTTAGGAAGAACCTGAATATGTATCTACTTAAGTTGTTTTAAAAAATTCGATACACAGTACTACTCAAAAATGAAACCAAAGTGTTCTTAAGTTAGCAAATATTTTGTTACGGAAAAGTAATATACCTTCAAGGTAGCAGCAAACAATTCCTGTTACGCAGTGCACGGCTCTAAATGCATTACCTACTTACATCAAATACACTTCCAGTGCAAAAATGTATTTGCATTTGGGAAAGCTAAACTGTTTCGAGAAGTTACCAGATAAGTTTAATAATGATATTTGTTATAACAAGAGATCAATAAAAAAACCAATTAGGGTAGGCTATGATTCGTGTTATACCTTTGGCAGTACTGAAGTGTAACGTAACTAACGTAAAACTTAACCTGCATATCTCGAATTTGTCTTAGACTGACAATACACTTCAGTACTGCCAAACGTATAACACATATCACAGCCTACCCTAATTGTTTTTTTTTATTGATCTCTTATTATTACTATAGTCCATTTACTTAACATCTGCATTGTCAAACTGAGGTTATGTTGGCACCACTGCTATTTTTCACATTTTAACAATTAAATTACTGTACAGTCTAATAAAAAACACATTATTTTTGAGGTATAGTCAAGACGTTTTTTTTTAAAATTAGACACTGACAGTGCAGATGTCAAGTAAATGGAGTATATAAAGTTAACTTATAGCCAAGAACTGTTACTGATATACTACTGACTCTTAAATCGCAGCAGCAGTTATTTTAATCTTGAATTTCCTCTGACTAATTCAGATAAAACCAACCTAATCAGCCTACATACAAAGGTAAAAGCTAAGTTAGAACTATAGAAGTCATTTTTAGTTATAGGAAGCACACCATGTAGGTAATACAAATGATATCCTGTATATGCAAGTAGCGAATTATAGGATAGTTTTATCAAACACGGTGGTAGTATTTTAGTTTATCAATTTACTGTAAGCCTAGACCACTAGATGAAACCTTACAATGGCAGTTCCAGTTACTAGAAATATATTTTATTCGCAACCATATATGTAATAAGATCATTACTAACTTTTAATAAGTTGGAAAATGAGCTATTCCCAACTTAACTTTCCAACCGGTCAGAAAAGTGATTGCCGGTTGGAAATGAATCCATTCCCGACCGCTGTGTAGGTAGGGACAATGGAAATCTCGTTGATCCATTCATGCGCGATCCATTCTCGACCGCTGAGTAGGTAGGGATACTGGGAATCTCGTTGATCCATTCATGCGCGTCACAACCTGTCGTATCATTATATAATAATTTTTCCAATTATTGTTTAGAATAAAGTGGTTGCGAATAAAATAGTATACATACCACGGTGAAAAGTTTCATTCCTGTCTCGAGATAAAGTTCACCTCGATGCTACGCGTCTCGGTTTACTACTTAATTTCTCGACAGGAATGAAACACTTTCCACGTTGGTATGTAATATACTATTTTTAACTGCTAATCTTAAACAAGCAGATTAAAAAGCCCTGCCATTGGTTAGGTATGAATAGTAGTACACTTTAGTTCTGATTTTCTTTAATCTACACTAATTAGAATAATTAGAAAATGAAAGCATTGCAACAGGAACGAACACAAACCGGTGAAAAGCGATGCAACTAAACTAATTCAATAAAACACAACCTACTTACACCCGCATCTTACTTTCCGAATTCCTTCAGTAATTATTGTATTGCTTCCCCATCATACACATTTGAAGCTTTTATTAATTGTGTTGCTAGTAGAATACACACGAGCCCAAGGATGCGATAATCAATGAGTCCTTTTTCCAGGCTAAATAAGATCGGCAAAAATCCCAATCTAGTAACACATAAAGAAGAAGACCTGGGCAGCGAGAGCAAGACCATCAATGCGGTCGTAAACGCTCTAGCTGCAGAAGCGGATCATGTGAATGGGTCCGACGAGTCAGTCGCTCGGCTAAACGCCAGCGACCGCAGCTTGCAGGAGCTAGGAAGAACATTGAAGAGATTAACCCTTCCCAGGCCTAAGTCAGAAAACAACTTCGCTTCACAGGACATCCCCCTACAGAGAGGTAGCGAGCATAATGGCCGACCATCCTTCCACAAATCAGACACATTTCATAAGGAGTCCACTTTTCAATGACGCCACTCCACGCACTAGTGCTCTGTGCTTACTGATCGTCTGTGCCAACTGCTGATTATTACAGTGATAACTGACAGGTCCAACAGTTAGCACAGATCACTATCAACTGCAGACTGACACCAACCTGGAGTGCTAGTGCGTGCTGCTTCGCTGTGTCTTGTCTACAAGCAATACGTGCAAAGGACACTGCGCTAGAATTGTGCAATATTAGGAATTACATTAAGTTAGCTTGAAACATTAGGTGCTCAATTAGTTATCTAATTACATTATGAATAATGATGACCTGATTTTTGGTTCTTACTCACACAATGAGAATTCATTATTCCATGACACTTAGGATGGATTATGGCAAAAATTAAGATATTTACTGTTCACATGGAATGTTTAGTTTGTATGCACGCTAAAACTATTATCGAGTGCTAAAGTACCATGTGCTCAACATACTTGAAATTTCGATCAGATCTACTAACTGCGTTACTGTCAAGTACTTTAATTTAATATGATTTTTAATAGGGCTATTGCTATTGAAGTAGTTTCCTAGCAATAAGTCAATGGGTGTAATGGTGCTTACGAATTGAAATTCGCAGGCATGTTGCCTTTAGCAGGGTAATTTTATTATGATGATGAAAATAGAATATTTTGTTCCGCTTATTATTTATACCAAAGTTTTTTGTAGTTCATTTTGAACTGATATTTATGAGCAAAATGTTTAGAAAAATGCGTGAAATATTGGGTAAAAGTAGGCTCCGAATATTAATAATAGTTCTTTGACTGGCTGTACGAAATAAATGTGCTATTTTATAAATGAAGGATTTGATAAGATAATTTAAAAAAATCACAGCCTATTTGTACAAATCAATTTCTAGCATGTTTCTACAACTTTAGCTTTGATATTTTCAGAAACCTGTGATTAACTTTTCTAACAAATCTGCACTGTAAACTTAATTTATGGCTTTACAGTTGTCCATTGTTTTTAAAGATTTCAGAACTGAAATTGTTTCATTTTTGAAATCTTCTAAACAGTACACTATATTACAACTGTATTGACATATATTTACTTTACAGACAATTTAAGGAATTATTCACTCAGTCGACATGTACTTTATCCTCTACATACAGTCTGTTCAACAAAAAAGGCCCCGCCTTCTAGCTACTTTATTATTTATTTTAGACCCAATAAACCTTATATCAAATCAAATGGCACATAAAAACCTACATTTTAACACAATCAAAAAATTTATATCTTCAATTGTTTCAGAGTGGTGACGTCACATGCAATTTTTTTAAATGACACTGTATATATTTTTTGACATTTTCTGGTAGAGGTTTTTTTTCTCTTTTCAACAATATAAATATTTCATGCACTTGCATAAAAAAATTTTCGTGAAAAATTACAAAAACTTTTTCGCAGTGGGAGGCCATGATACAAAACTGTAAACAAAAGTGTAACTCAGAAAAACAAAACAAATAGTAGCCAAACGCTTTAAGTATCAGATTTCAGAATAATCTAAAGTGTTTATTGTTTTGTTTTTCTGAGTTACATTTTTGTTTATAGTTTTGTATTGTGGCCTCCCACCGATAAAAAAGTTTTTTAATTTTTCTCGAAAATTTTCTTATGTAAGGGCATAAAATATTTATATTGTTGAAAAGAGAAAAAAAAACCTCTACCAGAAAATGTAACAAAATATATACAGTGTCATTTAAAAAAATTGCATGTGACGTCACCACTCTGAAACAATTGAAGATATAAATTTTTTGATTGTGTTAAAATGTAGGTTTTTATGTGCCATTTGATTTGATATAAGGTTTATTGGGTCTAAAATAAATAATAAAGTAGCTAGAAGGCGGGGCCTTTTTTTTTAACAGACTGTATACAGACGTACAGCCGCACTTTAGTTCTATCATAATTTAATTTATATTTTTAGCAAGATTTAGTCCTATTTGTTTTATAAATAACAGTTATTGGCTGAATATAAAAGTACAACAATTAATGTGCTCGTAAGTCCAAAAATTGCTTCAAAGAAGAGGATTCAACCGTAGGACTATACCTGCAAAACTATTTTATAAACCAAGGACTATAACACCTTTAAATAAGAATTAAATTTCTTTTGAAAATAGCTATAATAACTGAATGTGATACGATTCAACAGTGCATACAAGCTTTGTACAAAAATGGTAATATTAACCGTTTTAGAATGCTACAATAATTATCGCCATTGATTGTATGAGATGTATCGGAGACTGCTCGTGTCTCAAGCATGATTGCAAAGTGAAACTTGAACCAATAATAGAGTACGTGATCACTTTTCCAGTTTTTTACTCATTTTAGTGCAACTCTACGATTAGGAAATCCAACCAAAAATCAGGACTGCATTAGCACACAAAACTACACCTGATACTAAGTCCTGCAAATTAGTATCGGTAGAAATCAGAACTAATAGCCAAGTAGTTCCAACTTATAGGCCTAAAGTAAATGAGAAATATTAGGAAATAGCGGGACTTTTTTCCTACCCTACTACGGAACTAGCCAGATTTTCCTGTCCCTTTTTCGTCTTTGCTGAATGCGTTTCATTACCATCCTTTCCTTTCCAGTTTATTTCGAATTCCCATGTTTGATGTAACGGTGTAACGGAATTTTTTAACGACTTATCTGTACTCTTTTCTACGTATTATTTTGTAGTAATTTCGTAAAGGTGAGTGCTGAAATAGTGAAGCCATCTTTTTTGGATTTAAAGCCGTTATTACATGAAGCGTTTTATTTATGCCAAACATTGGAAATCCAAGAATGGACGTGGCACATTATTTTGGTGTTATCTTTTGTACATTATGTAAATATATACGTCAGTGTGGCTAGGTCCTAGTCAGTTAATATAACGATATGAGAGAGACTCCAGACATTGTTAGCTGTGATCTTACTAAATGAATGTCTTTATCATTAATATGGAGGTCTACTTTTGAACGATTTTGCATTATATTGTTATAACTTTATTAGCGAGTTTATTTATTTAGAGTCTTATTTATTTCTACCATATAAGTAACTGAAAACTCATGCAATGTGCTTGCAATATTTTTCTCTGTAAGTGGTATCTACTTAAGTACATTTATCCATCCCACGAGTAATTAACAACTACTGCTACTGTTGAACTATCGGAATCAAAATTATAACACTGAAGAGTAATTTTTTATTTACCATTTGGAACACCATGGCAAAATTTCTGGACAAACGAATAAAAGTGAAATATCAAAAAGGATTTTTAATGTTATTAAATAGTGATATTTACTTTTTAAACATGTACAGTAATTTTAAGCGTAGGTGACTGATATCAATATTAACGTGTTAAATTTAGTTGTGTTGCTACTGCAAGGAAATGTGCACTATCTAAAGTTACACTCAATTTTAATAACTTTCATAATGTGATAGCTACAAGACATACAAGATATTCATTCAAATATATATATTTACACCAAATCGTAAACCATTTACGTGAATAACATTAAACACATATTTACATACAGGTACCATTTTTCTAAATACATTGTTCTAAAATGCAAAAATATTGATGTTACGTTAAATTAAATGTTGGGTGCTACATAATTTTGATTTCCAGAACTAAAGATAAGAATTATATACCATAACAGAGAGTGCACATTATTTGATGCGGTAGCACTAAACAATAGACAAACCTAATTATAAGTAGATAATATAAACGATATCAATTATATCATAATTTATGTTAAATTAGTTTGACTAATTCTTGCCATAAAAAATTCTAGCCTAGACTGAAATTATATATGCTTTGTTACATAAAGTACGTAGTTTAACATAGACGTTTTAGTTACAAAGTGATAAGTATGTAGTGACAGTACAACTACACTGCAGAGCTGAATGAATCTACATGATATTTTTACCAAAAGTGCTCATGCTGTTATCAAATCTAGAGGATATATTTGATTGGAGGTGATGCTTTTATCAAAAGAACTCTTACAGTCCATTAGTTTATTTTTCTCGCAACTATTTATTGTTCACTTAACTCATGTTTCACAAATGATCCTTTGCAGTTTTTATTCTATTATTTCACACTATGATTTAAATTTCAAAATATGTAAATAATTGTAGGAAAGTGCCTCTTTTAAATTGCGCATAGCTATACTCTCTTGGTCAACTATTAGAGTAAATTATTTAAGTGTTTTAACTGTTGTTATAATTTGGTTTATAAGTGAATAAAGCTGCATTTTTACAGTTGACGTCATTTCTTTATTTCTATGCCAACATTTAGATTCAATTTGTAAAATCGCAACCTACATCTTTTCTAAATATAATTTACAGCATATAATATGCAATGTTGTACTACATTTCAATAAAATATTGCGAATTATAAAGCAATACATAACATTAACAACGCGAATCCGATGCGTTCATATCTGTTCATAATAATAGCCACGAAACCAAACTTCACAGCAGTTTTTAAAACTCTGGTGTTCCAGAATATTGTAATAAATTTGAGCCAAACAGCACGCTCTTGCTGCATGCACATATTCTGTTTGGTAACATTGGATGGCTGAGATTCGATCACTCGAGGCTTCTTTCTCTCCTGCACGTACAAATTTCCATAGCGATCTATATACGCACTGAAGTTCTCTTTGCCACTGTCCATCCTGCTACGGAATCTCTTAAGAAGAAACTACTAACATAAATTGATTAGCACGTTTCTTAATGCTAATTCTTACTGGAGACAATCATTTATTTATAAACTATTTTTTGTACGTAAAATACCTGAAATTTCTAAGCTTCAAATATGATCATCACAATAATGTGAGGTTAAACTTAATATTTGTCAATAATGCGTACGTCAATAGAGGTGCGCAAGTACTTTATCTTTGTCTATGTTATCGATTATCACAGGTTAAACAAGGACGGTAAAAGTTAATGATATAAAAACCTAAAAATGAGGTAAGAAAAGCTGAAAATGAGGCAAGATGTACAAGTATAACTACTACTTTCTATAACACTAGTCACTTCAAACTAACATATACGTGCTTTAATGTGAAATACTTTAATTAAAATTATGTGTACAAAGAAGTGAGGTTAGGTTTAACCCAGGTCAGGGACGTATTTGCCCCAATGGAGCTGCATGAACAATTGTGTATAATAATATTGTGATTGCTAATGGCGCCGTAATGCACTAAATAATTTGAAAATGAGTTTTTTACGCCAGAAATCTAAAGCTTATGTCCAGCCTGTAATGAAAATAACGCACAGTTAAATGTCATAATTTTTTCAGCTTAACATAACAACGAAATAGAATTTTTCTTTTAATCCATCCATCCATCCATGATCTATAGCCTCTTTTACCTTTCGGTGTCGAGTACCATTCATACCTCGCGGGAAGTGCATGAATTTAAATTTACACGAATTAATAGTTTTTGTGTTGATTAATAGTGTATTTATGGAATAATCTAGACATATAATACTTGAATTTTGAATGAATCTGACTGTCTAAGCTCGAGCTTGTTGCCGTAACCACGAGAGTCAGTTTGGTAGAAAAACCCTCGTATAAGTGCCAAGTGCTCGTGATTTTAATAGTAAAACCTACATAATGGCAGAGTGTACATATTAGTGGTGGATAATATGAACATAGGTAGCCAAATGAGCTAGAATACAGTTTATGCGCTTTATATGCGTTAGCCAGAAATAGACTTATATGGGACTTAGCTGGGCTCTTATATCTTTAGTTTTTATCCGATTTGAACCAAATTTACCTAAAATATGGAACAATGATCTTCTTGTGGGGTATGTGTATTACTTCAATTTATTTTGGTATCGTAAGTGGCTTCGTATTTAAAAGGGAGGATTTATCACTATCAGGCCTTTGAGGAAGATTTGGTTCAAGTAGGTTATGTGTTACACTCTTAAGTGAGTCCCAGTTTAGAAAAGGTAGGTATACGGACAGCACAATACTTTCGTTACTTTAGCCGAATGAATCGAATAAAGATATTTCTTTGTAATCGGCGCAATAATACTGCTATAATACTTTTGAATTCGAAAGAACCGATGAATATTTTTGAGGACCGGCGCGGCGGTTGAGAATCACTGATATTGCCTGTTCATTTTCTATGTGATTCTAGTAGCGTTTGGATTTTGTATACAGGGTGATTCTTGACGTATACGCATAATTGCGAAGACTGATAGTTCGTGATGTGTAGTGATGGATAATTAAAAAAAGTGTAGTAAAAGTGTTTCATTAACGGAGACAACGAATTAATTATGTTGAGAGTGGTGAACTAGTAAAATATAAAATTATTGCATTTACTTTTTATTATATCTGTCACTCTCCGCCATTAGTCAAATTGGAGCTTCTTTTATTCGTAAAAGAAAAATTGTGGCACCTAGCTCCACCAACGCAGAACTCATGGACATGGTATTAACTTACGAGGAAGTATACCAAAATTCAGGTATACGTGTTGTCCAGTACGTATGTGTGGTGCAGCATGGATTCGACGCACTCAGGTGTTCATCGAAAACAAATACATCACTTCCAACAATTGTTGTGATACTCTAGCTTAAGTTAATAAAATACTTTTGTCGTCGACTAGCGTCACAATGCCATCTTTAATGTAGGGAAAATCATGCATAAACACCTACTTTATGGCACGAATGCCATAAAGTTGTCATAACAACAAAATAAACACAAAGATCAATCAGATTTATTTATATTAATATGAATACTACAATTGAAATTTCCTGATATTGTGATACCCGACATAGATGTATTAGCGGTAGAAAGAACACCATTACTCGTTGAAGAAACATTGCTATTCTGTCCACTAGCAGCTCCAAGGGTTCGGGCAATCTTGTTTTTATTTTCTCGCGAATCTGCAATATATCCCTCAGCAACTGCATCACTCTTCCAATCTCCATGTCTTTTGAGGGTTCTAATATCAGCACCGCTATCTGCTAAAATCGTAGCGGATGTTCTCCGAAAGGAGTGACCCGTATACTCAGTAGCATTCGAAATTTTCAGATACGTGGCGATCTTTCGAGGAATCTGGCCAAATGTGTTAATGCCAACCGGATTGCATGTACATCTTCCGCAATTATAGAATAAAAAGAACTTCTCAATTTTCACATGTTTTGGTCTTAAACTAATGTACTTTTTAATAAGATCAGTATAATTCACTGCGCCATCATCATTCAAAATTGTAAATATCCTAGTCCTGTGAGTTTTTGTGTCCCTGATATAAACAACCAGCACAGAGCCTTCCTCCTTGACATCACCAACGCATAAATTATGAAACTCTGCACGTCGACAAGCCCCAAACAAACCAAAAATTGCAACCACCTATAAATAGCATTAGTATGACAGAAACTATAATAAACTTTGACATTTAAAAAAACAAATCGTACCTTCATAAGCAAGTACCTACTTGTCATTTGGCGCATTTACAAAAAAATGTATTAATTGTTCCTTTGAAAACACTGCAGACTTCTCTGGTGCATAACCAACCGAGTAGTTCTTCAGGAAGGCAGTAAGTTTAGGAAAATTACTAATGTCAATATTGTCCTTTATTCGTAACATGCATTTCAATTTCGAGAACAGACACCATAACGATGAAGACTTGTAAATCTTCGACTAAAAATAAGGTACGATGAATTGGTAGCTAATATATCTAACTCAAAATGCAAATAATTTACCTGATCTAAAAAATACGCAAGCACAACCTTTTCTGTAACTATCTCCGTATTTTTAGCTCTTAGCCATTGCCAAAACTTGTCATACTCTTTCTTATAAATCTCTTCCGACTTTTTAGGAATCAGACTCAGCTCAGCTTCTGCAGCTTTTTTAAGAATTTCATCACTTATTAATAAAGGCTCGTGACAATCATTCATTTTGGCCGAAAATGTGTTTGCTAAACAAAAATTTTTACCATAAGCATAAACAATAGCTTAGCAACCACATTATCATAGCAACAAATACGTCATAGTTTTGTATACATGAACTGCTTTTAAAAAATAGCAGAAATTAATTTCCTTCTAAATTATTATGTTAGTCGACGACAAAATAGTATATGAAACTCGTTTATAATAGAGGATTACGGTATTCGTGAAATTAGCGCATTCGCTTCGCTCATGCGCTAAAATTCACCCATACCATAATCCTCTGAATTATAAACTAATTTCATAATGTACTATTATTTGAAATCGTCATTAAAATACGAGATCGGCAGTGAAGTAATCCATTGTTTTACGACTTTTTTGTAGGTGGCGAGGCAACAGATAAACGTCAATCGACCTAACATAACCTACAAAAGTTGGTTAAAATGTAATTTCACAATTTCTCGATTTCAAATAAAACATAGTGTACACCTCGGCACTGAAGTTCCTTTTTATTCCTCATGTGGTATATTTGCCTTGGCCCTACGGGCCTCGGCAACTAAATCCACATTCGTGATAAAAAGTTAAACTTCAGTGCCTTGGTATACAAACTACTATTATTTGAAATCGGCATTAAAGTACCTGGAAATCGTCATTAAAATACGAGAAATCGGCAGTAAAGTAATCCATCGTTTTATGACTTTTTTTTAGGTGGCTAGGCGACAGATAAACGCCAACCGACGTTAACATAACCTACAAATGTTGGTTAAAATGTTGTAATTTCACGATTTCTCTATTTCAAATAAAACATAATGTACTCACCGGCACTAAAGTTCCTTTTTATCCCTCATGTGGTTAAGCTGCCTTGGCCCTACGGGCTTCGGCAACTAAATCTCCATTCGTGATAAAAAACTAAACTTCAGTGCCTTGGTATACAATAGTATATTACAGTACGAGTGGAGAAACTAAGTTTCACTCACGCCTGTGTCGAGATTACACACGAGCCGAAGCCGAGTGTGGAACGACACACAAGTGAGTGATTTAGTTTCCCACGAGTGTTGTATAGTGCTTTGTTCAATCCTGCTATTAAAATTTAAATATTATACATTTTAATTTTTATAATTGCAAAAACATTTAGGAGGCAGTTTTCGTTGTTATGGTTCTCATCAAACAAACAATTAATTTGTCAACAAATTATAATTTCTCATCGCAAAAGTGTGTGCCAGCCTTTTCCGTAGAGAAAATGTAGGAAGAAAACGGTGTATTTGTACCAGATGACATTCTGGAAGAAGCTAATGCAGTCACATTTAATCTACTCCCGCAAAAATCTAAAAAGAGGTACGTCAAGGAGTTGGAAAAATTTCGGTCGTGGATGGAGAACAGAAACGTAAATGTTGTGATTGAAGAAGTAGTGGTTGCTTATTTCAATGGATTAATAGAAAAATACGCTGCCCCTTCCTTATGATCTACATTTTCGATGCTTAAATCCACCCTATTGGTTTTTGAAAAAATAGACATATAGTCCATTTACTTGACATCTGCACTGTCAAACTGGAATTATGTTGGTGCCACTGCTATTTTTCACATTTTAACAATTAAATTACTGTACAGTCGAATAAAAAACACATTATTTTTGAGGTATAGTCAAGAATTTTTTTAAAATTTTGACACTGACAGTGCAG
This sequence comes from Agriotes lineatus, assembly GCA_940337035.1. Classification (NCBI taxonomy): domain Eukaryota; kingdom Metazoa; phylum Arthropoda; class Insecta; order Coleoptera; family Elateridae; genus Agriotes; species Agriotes lineatus. The sequence goes on along the minus strand of OW679195.1, from coordinate 80,658,673 downwards.
ATGTCAAGTAAATGGACTATAAGCAAGTAAGCTTCATAGTTCGTAATTAATTTACTGGTTGTAATCATATATGTAATTTTGTAGGTTTAAGACCTTGTTCGCGATTTTAAAAAGTAATTTGAAAGTCTATCAACCTAAGAAAGCGAAGACATTTGACCAGTAGAAGTGGGAAAGTTTCTAAATCATGCTCCCTACGAGATTTACTTGCTAATGAAGATGGTGGTTGTGATGTGAGTTATGGGCGCCTGTAGGTGTGACGAGTTAGTGAATCTTAAAACCACTGATATTGAAGATAAAGAATCTATATTAGTTGTCAATATTATTAAGACATTATAAACAGCGTTTTTTTGTTGTGACTGGTGCTGAAGGAAATAATTTTAATTGTTTAGCGATATACCGAAAATATGCAGCGTTGCGTCCTAAAACTCTTGGCGATGGAAGATTTTTTTTGAATTATCGATCAGGGAAATGTACAGTTCAACCTGTGGCTATAAATACGTTATCCAAAATACCTAGATTAGTAGCAAGCTACTTGCAAATCAAGGATGTCGACCTATATACAGGACATTGCTTTCGGCGGACATCGGCAACTCTATTGGCGAATGCTTCTGCTGATATCCTGATCCTTAAAAGACACGGAGGTTGGCGTTCCTCATCCATTGCTGAGAGCTATGTAGAAGAATCAGTGACCAATAAAATCGAGATAGTGAAAATTACTATTACTACACTCTTTTTAATTACCCGTCACTACACATCACGAACTATCATCCTTCGCAATCATGCGTATAAGTGAAGAATCACCCAGTATACAGTAGTTTTGAAATGTGCACGTTTGTATAACAAATGCAATGAAATGTTATTTATAAATGTCAAACATTACTAAATAATACGTTAATGTCTGCAGCTGTTTATTGTAATAGATGATTGTAATAAAACATTCTTGGAATCACGTTAATTTGATTATTTTGTAAGAGTTATTAGAATATCACTGCTGAATTAGTACTCCACATGATCCACATTATTCTTGTAACGTCAAAAGTGGAGGGATCTAACCTATGCTTATAGTTATTTCTACATTGTTATAAACATTTTTGAATATTCCCCAACTATTTTGAATCCCATAGTAAATTAACCCATTGTAGTAGAGACCCTTGAATTGAGAGACTGACCATTTAGTAATTAGATTCCCCTAGCAAAATGTGGCAGCGGTTTCCCCAAAATGGCGAACTTCAATATAGCTTCCCTAGTCTTCTCGCAAGCGTAATGGTTCTATAAGTCAGTGGCTCTCAACCCGTCGTTTCAAAGGATCAGAACTGCCAAAAACCACGCTTAATGAAATCGACGCGGTCGAATAGGGGGCTATAATTTTAGGTTAGCTGCAGTTTAAGATTTATGTGTACGTATTATAGAAACCACGAAAGATGAGCCCTGCGTCATCAATGCTATCCGTATGATATAAGATTTTACTTGCTAGTCAAATTAGCATCAGTTGTATTCTCAAGCAACCCGGAGCCAATAGGTGGCGCTTTAACCGGAAAACAAACTAAGGTCACTAAATCACGTTAGCTACGCTAACACAGGTAGGGAAACACCATTTGACAGGTTCAAAAAACGAGTTTGTCAATGTCAAATTTACCATAGGCGCTACTAGTAAGGGCATAAATATTTTTTCTTATTATTAATATATCCTTAGAATGCGATGCCACAATCCTTTCTCTAGGTTGTAAGTTAGGCAGATGATGGTTTTTAACCGCAATTTAAAATGTGTTTCGTCTACTGACCCTGAAACTTGAAGATCTGGAGAAATATCAAAGGTAATTTTTCACGATTACAGATCATTTACCTTAATTATGACCTGAAGAGATGATTGTAATCTCTGATTCCCTAGTTCTCCCGACGAATTTTGTTAAAGCGTATTTATATTTAATAGCATTATGGTTTTCATTTGCTGCGTTAAAGGTTGCCTGAACAACAGCATAAAAGGGTATACGCTGTTTCAAGTCCCTGAAGGTCATTTAAACTGCAATATTTAGCAACACTTTTTAATGAATACCTAACTTATTGCAAATTAAGGACCAGGAAATAGCATAAAACGGCAGAAGTGGTTGAAAGAAATAAATAGACCACTAGACGACATGCATCATTTACGTGTATGTGAGGTACCGAAGTATTGCAATGCAGCGAGCGGTACAAAATATTTGCTAAAGCTTTATATTTGTGATAATTAATTTTTTAAGGTGGAAAACGTTTACAAATAATTCTCTATGTAATATCTATTTATTGCGTTCACGTTAGGTACACAAACTTCAATTTATTTCTGTTATAACCTATAAACTGATTGGGTACGCCACTGACAAAAACGAGTTTGGTTTGACATAAATAACTCCGAGTTTCCCTACCTGTGTTAGCGTAGCTAACGTGATTTAGTGACCTTAAAAACAAACAGCTGTCAAGTACTGTCAATGTGAATTATTTTCGTTTTAGTTATTTGCGTTTATTTGCTTTTATGATGACTAAGGCTATATGCAACTTAAATCATTTACCAATACACAATTGCAAACGATATAATAATCTAACCAATAAATATACAACTGTATTTCTTCCGCAACGCAGTGCTACAAAAAAGAATTCCATTGAACATAGGAATTTAGATAACCAATTACTAAAATAAAATAATGTAAATATATTAATAATTACAATTTTTAATCACTATCACTACTTAAACTAGAGCCACTTGAATAGTTGCCAACATGAATGATTAGTTCATCAACAGTTACATCTAAAATCCTTTCACGCTCATCCCAAGTCCTAATTTTTTCTTCAGTGTGACTTACACAATTACCCCACACATCTTTGGTACATTGTTCTAATGCTTTCTTCCACATTGCAAGAACTCGATCATCACTATAACCATCCCTGCCGATGTGATCATTGTAAAATTGTTTTGCATGTGCCCATATTAATTCAGTAGTATTGAATTTAAGCTGGTGTTACTGAGTAAAATATGGCTTTCTTTCATTTCAGTATTCAGTGAATTGATGGTAATGTGCTTTTTTTTCGAATACATCGTGTATATGGTATCCCTTATAACATTTTCGAGGAATCCGGTAAATCCGTAGATTTCAACTTTTTACGTGGTCTTTTCTTGCCAGGGCTACATAAAACTGGATTCATACTAGAACGACTCTTAACTTTTTCACAGTAGAAACATTAATGCCTAGACCTTCCGCTGCCCTCTACAAATAATTAAACGATGGATGTAAAATATAATTAGGCGAATTATGTTTTATTTAGGTACCTCTTGTACACACGATAATGGAATTATATGACCCCAATTTCCTTTCTCGTTCGAAGTAATCCAATAAATTTAACAAGAGCTGCTGAGATTGCGAACGTAACGTTTTACCTTTCATAGACATAATTTGTATCAAATCGTAAATAACTTGAAAACGTAGTTATAACGCGCCGAAAAAACGAACAAGGCTTCACAAATATTATTTGACAGTTGACGTTTTAGTGACGACGCGCGTATGTGACTCAAACTACTTTAATCAAATAAGCACTTTCATCATAACACACGCTTATTGTAATGCTATCACTGTCGTACGCATGGAGTTTGTGAACAAATGTACACGCATGTTTGTCGTTACTAAATTCAGCGTGTGATGACGCAGGGCTCATCTTTGGTGGTTTCTATAATAATATACAATGTTCTATCATTTGTTTGGAAACCACTGATTTTCGGGGGTTTTCTGCGCTTGCGCGGCAAATGTCAAACCCAGTGGGGACGCTATACTGAAGTTTTCCCTTTGTACCAACCACAGTCTATATACAGCAGCTAACTTGATTTAGAGTATTGGAAAATTATGAGATTACCATAAGCCGCTTATCAAGGACCAGTACTTTTCAAGTTCTCTCTAAAACGAACAATTTTATGAAAATTTGATGAGACAAAAAATAATCCCAAATGCATGATTATCTCAAAAAAGATAGCTTGGAGGTCATTGGCGTAGGTACTACAAAACAGAGGAGGTCAGTCGGTACTGCACCCCACGTGTTTTGTTTATTTGATAGTTGTTTTCGTTTTGCTTTTCTCAAAAAATGTGACTATTTAAATATGTTGAAGCTCTGTACCAAATTTGAAATTGATAGCTTATTAAATACTTCACTTATTAAAAATAATCAGTTTTAAATTTCAAACTTTGACGCCCGGTACCTCGCACGTGCGGATCTAAAATGAAAAATGGCATTGTAAAAGTAATATTATTTTTGCTCAAGGAATATGTGGTTAACGGATTAACCTTCTTTTTACGGACACCCTGTATATATTTTTTATTTTCCTCTAGGTCTTCAAGACAAGCTCATTGTCTTACAGTTATCCAATTGGTTTTAAATTTTACAGGGCTTTTATTTTTATTTGGAAAAATTTTAAAGGGTGAGATCGTCAGAATTAAAAAAAATCAATATAAATAAAGACCTCCCTAATAGGGATGGGCGCGTGACGTGAAAACAGTCGTGTCACGTCGTGTCACGGCGTGTCACGTCGTGAACGTGACTAATATTTGAAAATCGTGACGTGAACGTGAGTGAACGTGAGTGAAAATTTCCAAGGCGTGATTCACGTTTCACGTTAATTTCACGTTAAATATTTAGTAACGAATAAAAAACTGCAGGGTGCAGCAACTTTTAAATTCATTAAATCACAAATTGTGCCAAACAAGTTACATTATGTGGCTTTATTTTTGGACCCTAATTATAAATCCTTAAAGTTCATACCTTCACATAAAAGAGAAGATTATAATGCAAACAAAACTATAGATGATAATGATGAAATACATAGCAAACGACTCAAAACTGGTACATCAGCATCAGATTCTTATCTTTCTTCACTTAGAGATAGCTCTGACGATGACACATGTAATTAGGATGATGTCGAAACAAAACTAAATTAGTATGTTAAATTAAAATTCGGAAATGTAGATGACATTTTAGGATTTTGAAAAAACAGTGTAAATACGCCACTGTTAAAAAAACTTGAGATATTTTAAACATACCGGCAAGTTCCGCTACAAGCAAAAGAGTATTTTCTACAGCTGGGAGAATTTTACAAGAGCGCAGAATTCGACGTAACGCTGAAAATTTTGAATACATATAATTTTTAAATCAACATTTTAATGTGTAGATGTGTAGATGAACTTATTATTCTAATAAAAGTAATGGTTTGTTTTTTATACTCGGCTAACGCTGAAACTGTTAATTACGTTTTATTATTAAACCAAAAATGTATTGTCTAGATGTATAGATGATATTTTTAAACCAATTTATTGTGTACTTGTATAGATGAACTTATTATTCTAATAAAAGTAATGTTTTTTTTGTATACTCGCTTTAACGCTGAAAATGTTGATCCTTGTACGTAAAAGTACTTTCAAACCTACGAATTAAAAGTGTTGCCTAGCAACATATACCTTCTGTACTCATATCAATAAGGGAAACGTCAATTCCAATGACAGCTTTTAGTATTAAAAGTAATGTCTTTGAAGACAGCTGCAAGAAATATATTTGCGAGAAATCAGTATTTATCCCTTGTCGAAGTTATTGTAGTCAATTTTCATTTTTTTCTTTTTATGTCAACTATTCTGATTGCAACATATCACGTAAATTATGTCAGGTGGAAAACATATTTTTAGTTCTCTTTAGGGTTTTTTCATTGGTTTTAAATTTGAATATTCTGTTCTATCTGAATTTAAACTTTGAAAAAAAAGCTACGTGTCACGTCGTGAGTGGCGTGTCACGCCGTGAACGTGAGTGAACGTGAGCGTGAACGTGCGTGAACGTGACTGTTTAAAGCAAGCGTGAAACGTGCGTGACGTGAGCAAAAATTCACTCACGCGCCCATCTCTACTCCCTAATACCTATAGAATGCATTTAAGTAAAGACAGCTTTAAAATCAATGCTGGAAAATATTTCATCTCTAATAGAATTGCGGTTTAATGGATTGTCTACCTCAGCGTGTTGTTAGTAGTCTTGTTAAGTGCCATAAGTAAACGTGTATTGTTCAATATTTTATCTTCATCAATAAATCTGGTTCAATGTATTTTTTATGTAGAGTGCGGCAATGAAGCTCTTAACGATACTAAAATTGATTTGGTTAATAGTCTATAACAGCGTTTCTCAAACTTTTTTGATGGCGGAGCCCCTATATAGTTGGATCTAATATGACGGAGCCCGGTATGGTATTTAGTTAAAAAAAAGTTAAAAAATAAGTAGGGGTAAAATTAAAATAATAAAACCAAGCAAAAAACATACATATATATTTTTATTTTTAGTGTGTTTTTAACAAGACTAATGTAACGAATGATATTGTATTATATTTTTATAAATTTCTTTAATATTTAGCTTTATTGAAGATAGATGTAGCCTAATATCTGCATCTGCATCCCAGCGGTAGCGGTACTTGGTTTTGGAGAAAATATATCAAAAAAATCCGATTTCGTAAATGTATTTGCTTACAAATGGTAAAAGGATGGAAATACCTTTTTTTGTCATATCTGGATAGTCCTGTTTAAGGCTGTACCAAAACTCTGTTACTGGTTGATTCTCCAACTTTAGTTTTAGTGAAGTCAATTTTATAAGTTTTTGGTATTTTTGAAAGCATACAGTTTGGGGCTTTTCATTTATAACAAAAGGATTTTTAACCCATAAATACTTTTCTAGATTGGTACCCAATTCATTAAGAAAGTACTGTGTTACCGAGGTACCTACGTTTTTAAGATGATTAGCAGTGTCATTAACTTACTATTTCTTGAGGTAATTCTTCTGTATTCGTCTCTTTACAAAACTCCTTTAATATCGGAAAACAGTCAAACTCCCCACTTTCAACCCTACTTAGACAAAGATCTTATTTTATCATTTGCTGTAAACACTGTGATCTGTTTTCTTTGAAGTGACAAATTAACTTCATTAAGTTTAGAAAATATTTCTATTAAATAGGCAAGTCTAAACAACCAGTTTTTATCAATTAATCTGTTTTTCAAGCAAAAGGATGTTCCAGAAGAAAAGCGTGAACTTCAGCTCGCAACTCGAACAATCGAAGTAGCATTTTATCCCGAGATAACCATCGAACTTCTGTGTGAAGTAGTAGAGAAGTATGAAGGCTCCCTATATCATCGCACAAGATTTTAAATAGTCGCATATTTAACAGTCGGGCGATCTGCTGCGGCGCGATGACCGTTGGCATAACCACTGTTGTTACCTTAAATAAAATGTCCTCCCTTTTAAGGAATTTTTGATGGCAACGAGAAGCAGTGATTTTTTACACTTCACTGTCACTTCACACACTGGCCACTCGCGGAGCCCTTCCGCATTATTATAAGGATGTCTGCCAAATGTCGACCTTTTGATAATATGAATATCAAAATTTACTTTTTCGTTTTATAATTGCGATATAAAAGTTATAAATATAAAAAAATATCAGAATTACTAATAAACTGTGTTTTTGCGAGTAATTTCTTTTGGACATGTAACATTTAAGTTTGAAATTCGCGCCATATTTGAGGGATTACCATTGGCGCTGCCATTTTGGGGACAAAGTTCGCCTCAACCAATCAGGCCAGCGACGGCCAATGGCCAGTCTTTTATTTCTAGGGTCTCTACCATTGTACTAGTGCTACAAAACACTAGGACAAAGTATAGCCATGTGAATCCGAATTTTTTATTGTGAAAAATTTAAAATTATTTCAAAACGTCAGTCAGTCATGCCTAGAGTAAGTTTTGTTTCAAAAGGTAGTATTATTTCTTGCTTGGAAAACGGTATAACTCTTCAGTAATTGCACACTTTAGTTTTATAATTGTTGTAAGTATATTGTAATTTTTTATATTAAAATTTGATATGACAGGTTTGAATTATTCACATGAGAGTTAAGGTCAAAAAATCCAATAGTGCATACTATTACTATATGTACTATTGGTACATACTGGAAAGCAAGCCATTGCTTTAGTTTTGGGGCAAACACTGACTTTATTTGTTGAATTTCGTTTTTGTAGTCCGGTCCTGAATCAATCTATGAAATCTATGTAATATGAAATACGCTCGTATGTCTATCTTTATCTGTCATATATGTAGATGCGGATTAAAAAAAGATAGAGATGCCATAATGCGTCAAAAATTTGATGGTATAATAGCTTTGTAATCAAAAAGCCCAACTAGAAAAACTAGAAAATTCAACAGATGCCGGTTTTACGTATTTTTATCAAATAAAATTGTATATTTTTAATAATAGTGTGGGTACGTAGTACTTCCTTTTAATAATTTAGACTATTTCATATTATCTTGCAGGTTTTTGACAGAATATATTTCCTAACCTAAAAATGACATCTATTCAAGAGCGTTTGCAAATAAAACGGGAACCTTTAGATAAATGGTCAATCCGCGAGCAACTATGCTTAGCATCCGCTGTGGCAAAAAGCGGAGACCAGAATTGGATGTCGGTCAGCAGAGCTTTGAAACCATTCGGGGACCCCAACCGGCCGCCGGACTGGTTTCACCAAAAGAATTGTGCAGCCCAGTACGGATCGTTGTTGGAAAATGTGGAGACACCAAAACGAAAAAAGCGAATATCCGGTTCAGAATCGACAGTTGAAACCCCAATTGAAACAATTTTACGTAAACTCACACGGGAGAGGATTGCCGAGCTAGAGAAAAATCTAATCGAAGAGAAGACAGAATACGCAAAGCTTCAAGAAGATATGACACTTCTGCAGTCAGGTGATGCTAGTGAAGAACTATTAGATAAGTGGTGTAAAGAAATAGATGAAGAGGAAAAGCAGAAAGAAGAGGAAGCAAGTGCTCACTCGCAGTGGCTTAAGGAACGAGAGCAACGTAAGCAAGAGATTGAAAGAGCTTGGCGTCCACTTGGAAAGCCTGCTCTAAGTTTATCGCAAAAACGCAAGGCTCCAGAAAGCTTGGATTCGTTAATGGAATTAGAAATGAATGAAGATAACCCACACTTACAGCCACAAGATATTGCAAAACCCGCATTGTCGCCTCTTCTTACAAGTTTACTCAAATCTCCATCCCAGGCTCAAAATGTTGCAAATTCATCCATTTTGCATTCTGCAATTACAAGTCAACGAGCTGCAAATCCAGGAAGTAGTCCTACAATTGCTAGTTTATTAAATTCTACCAGTGGCGTCAATGTTTCGGCTGGCCTACAGCAGCTTGTTAGTACAGCTATTGCACAAGACCAAAATCCAACTTGTCCAATTACATCTGAAGCAGTTACTAGTGACATGCTCGAAGAAGCAGTTGATGCACTGCCTAATATAAAAGTAGAAGATCTCGAGAGCTCCATACTTTCGTCAGATGATCCCCTACCCGAAATAAAAAATGAGGAGGTCGAAGTTATCATATCCGATCTTATTCAAAATGCAGATATGGTTTCCGATCCAGAGCAGCACCTACAGCTCGATGACAATGAAGACATAATTACTAACCTAGATAACGAGCTGCAGGAGTTATGTAATGAGGAAGAAGCAGCAGCAGAAGAAGCCGCCAAGGCAAAAAACCAAGCGGAGAAATTCATGGGCAAGTCTCCTCCTAAAATAGACCCATTTGAGTTTGAAGAGGACCCAGAAATTTGTCAACTCGCTAAGCCAAGCAGTTCTCATTCAAAATTCCAGGATCTGCCTGAAAAGCAAGATGTGATTGATAAAATGATGGGTCACGATGTGCTAGCAAAAAAGGATAATGTAGATGATAGTAAATTTAAGGAAAAACCAGGAATACAGCCAGGGTCTGTGGAAATTGTCGAGGTGGTTGTTATGGAAGAAGCAGAAATCGACAAGCAGTTAAATAAAACACAGATACAGGACATAGTTCATTCGATTAAAGCGGAAGTGGAGAGCTCGTCCAAGGATATTCCCGATTATGAAGCCATTAGCAAAGCTAACGAACAAGAAAAGCCAACAAAAAGTGAATCCTCTGATGCTAATGTTTTTGACGACCCAAACAATTCTGTCGATTTAGAAGTGAAATCAGTGGATGACAAGGAGAAAAATGTTGAAATTAATGAAACCTCTCGTGCGGACACTTTTACCCCAGAGTATACAGGCTCATTTTTTGATGATCTCAATATGGAAGTTAACAAACTTGATAAGTCGGGTAAAGCCAAGCGTGACTACTCACGAACAAAAAAACGAGAATCAGAAAAGGATTTTGACATCTTGTTAGCAGTCGAAAAGGCTGTTAATGCACAGTTAGAAGCTAGCGAATTAACGGAAGATAATTTATCAGATGATAAAGACTACCAGGAGGGCGACAAAAAATTTGACACGCTTAGTCTTAAACCAAAAGTTAAAACCGACACTGATCGCTCCAGCAGCCCGTGGACGGAGGAGGAAGATACAACGGGTATGCGGAATAAAAGACGCTATTCTACACCTGCAACTCCCATCGATTCAGTTCCCAATTCGCCAGCCTCAAGCTCCGCGTACTTTGACGATGACCGTGATTATAGAAACTGGAAGAAATCCGTTATGCTGGTGTATAATCGTTTAACGACACACAAATATTCCTCTCTTTTTCTGAAGCCCATTACCGATGACCAAGCCCCAGGATACCACAGTATTGTTTATAAATCAGTGGATTTACAAACAATCCGTAAGCACATTGAGAATGGGGTTATTCGTACCACTTTAGAATTTCAGCGAGATGTGTTGCTGATGTTTACTAATGCAATACTGTATAATAAGACGAACGATCTTGTCTATAATATGGCCAAGCAAATGCAGCACGAAAGCATACCACAAATCCAAATATTGCTGCAAGCGACGCAAGGAGATGTTCCTCAGAGACGAGAGACACGAACCAGTGAACCTAGTAACAAGCGGAAGCGGCCACCTGAGGATAATATGCGAGTCAAAAAGCGGAAAGAAGATTAGCAGTTCTTAAAATTTTATTTTTAAGTTTTAAGCCTTAAATTGTGTCTCATCCAAAATAGTATTAAGTCATTAAGAACCTAAAGCCTTAATGTCAGTAGTAGTTTGTTGTACCTAGTTTAGTAGTAGGTACAAACGGAGCAAGCCATTTAAATTATTGAAAACAGAATTTGTAAATATATAATTTCAGGTTTTATATTACAATTTTTATTTTATCATTCTTTTATAAACTTAAATCACAAAATCAATAATTAAAAGTTTTATTTTAATTTGTTTTAAGTCTTTAAATAAAATTTCTTGCATTTTTTGCACATGAAGTTCTGTGTTGTAAAGGATTACAGGTTTTAGTTCGTACAATAAATATACAGAGGATACCATAATAATTCATAACTTTTACAAATATATATATATACTCTTTACCTTACTAAATTGCTGTATGTCTATACTGTATGTAAAAACGATTCAAAAAATGTGTTATCAATTGAATTCGAACTGTTTCATTAGGTTTGTTCCAACAAACAGTACTATACCGGTCTTGAATTAGTTCCTGAACAATTTAGTGCGCATGCGTTAGAAAAGAACATATTCTGAACTGGTTCTTAGTTGTAGTTGGAACGTAGAACTCTGAATTGTAAACAGGTGCACCTAACCTTTCATAAACAGAAGCTTTGTTGTATGAGCTCCAAGAAAAATTTAAAATGAATGCATTGCCAGGTAAGTCACAACGTACAATATTTTATTTTAGTTTTGTGTGTGTAAAAAGCATGTAATTTTATGTTAAGATAACGTGGAAGTTTTAAATAATAGTCCATATTTTACCGTAATTATTTTCTTTCAGAAATAAATGAGTTTCTAATTTACCCCGAAAACTCCGTTATGCTTGCTCCCCAGGATATAAAATGGAATGAGCACAACAACAGGATGTGGATAGATTTATATGAAAAAAACAAAGTAAAAGTTGGCACAATAAAAATTAAAACAATGAAGCAAATGTGGAAGATTATTGCAGAGGAGTTGCAGCAGCAGTTACACGTGGCTGTTACATCTAACCATTGCGAAAATAGATGGAAAGTTCTTGAACGCAATTATAAGAAGTAGGTGGATAAAATAAGGTCTACTGGAGAAGGCAGACAGTATTTTGAATTTTACGACTATATGGAAAGAAGATTTGGTGGGAAAAAAATGTACGGCCAGCAATATTATTAACAAGTGACACCGTGCACGTGCCTCGTAATAGCGAGACGGAAAATGAACAATTAACTGAAAATATTACAAATATAGAACCTGGGAGTGAAATGGTATTTGTATTAATATTGCCAGCACAAATGAAGAAAGTACGTCTACAAAATTTTCCAAAATGTCACATAGGAATGTGAAGAAAAGAAAATCGACTTTCATGGAAAATATAAGACGTGATAGAAAAGAGTACCAGAAAATGAAGCTTGATATCGAAATGGAAAAACTAGAGCAACTTAAAAAAAGAAATCAGCTGATTGAAGAAAGAAATAAAATTTTAAGACAAATGTCTAATCAACGTGTATTTAAATGTTCACACTTACAAAATTCCAGTACAATTTAATACTTGGTTTATACTTATTAACTTGTTTGTTTTCATTATTTTGTGATAGTATTAGAGCATTGTGATATTATCAAGGGTAATACCACAAGCAGTGGATATATTTTTGACAAATATTTTGTCGTTTCCATGTAAATTATTGCGTTTAAATTTCACGATACAAAATCACATCAAAAATGTCACGAGCCGAAGGCGAGTGACATTTAAATGTGATTTTGTTGAGTGAAATTTGCAATAATTTCTATGGAAATGGCAAAATATTTAAAAAAAATATATCCACTTCGAGTGGTATTTGGGACGACTATGTAACAATATTAATACATAACGATTAACTTTATTGAAAAATAATCCAACAATTGATATAATTATTCATTCTCAATTAAATTCAGTGGAATACTTCCAAAACACAGCATTTTAAAATTTTTAAAACAATCCACACAGTTTGTTGGGGTTTAGTGTTACGTAATCTAGCGATATCACTAAGGACAGAACATCGTTGCTAAGCGATACTTCGCAACAAGACTATTTATTTTTTGAGTACGTACATCGTTTTGTGAATATTTTGAATGGTGCCCAATATTCAGTGACATACTGCTGTTATTGATTGAAAAAAGCAAATGTCTGCAATGTGATTGGCTTATATGTTATAGTGTTGAATAGTCAAGTACATTACATTTTTGTTGTGCGTTTGTTTTCATGTAGAATAGTGTTCCTTATGTTTCAAATAAAGTACCTTAGTTGATACATGGCTGTTTATTACTTTCAAATCAAAATTCTGTAATATAAAAAAGCTCAATGTAAAATACAGTTTTAAGCACTTGAAATTAAATAAACCATTTTAATTGCGTATTATTCTTAGCATGTTAACAAAACCATTTCTAACTCTCCTGGCGTCCAAATCACCTTCATCATCTTCCCCTTCATCATTTCCATGTAAGTTTTGTTAAGGAGGTAACATGCCTGGCAGAAACTTACAGAAATATCTAAAACGTCTTAACTGGTGTCACCGTGGTCGCAACAACATTCATTACTACGCATGTGCTGCATAATCCTCAAATAGTTCACGCTCAGAACTAAGAACTGATTTCACTGTCTCTGAATTGGTTCAGATCTAGTTCCTACTATGTTGGAACGCACGGGCATTCAGTACTAGGATCAGTTAGTGTCTTGTTGGAACGCTCATGTTAATCTACGCATGCTCAGAACAGTTCTGAACTAAGTCAGTGTTTGTTGGAACGAACCTAATTTACATAATTTACTGATATCTAGATTTGTTACAGTAAAATGTAGAAAAATAAAAATAAAGTTCATTTAAAATTGAAAGCAATTGATAAGTTTTATATGTATAATAATAGCAATAATGAAAGTGATAACACACATGAATCTGCAAACTGTTTGCAATGGGGGAATTGAATCAGTTATTTTTGACACCAAATTTATTCTGCAAGCAGAGGTATTTTTTATCACAGTATGGTCTTTTATGTTTTATAAATTAGTTTGTATATTTTCAAGGTAAAATGCATACAAATAAATGTAGGGTAATGTTACCACTCCATATAAAAAAAATAATTATGCTAAACCAATACCTAGGTACATTACAAATAATTTTATTATAGAACAACCGATTTACGAAGGTAAGGTTTTATAGAAATTTAAAAGAAAATAGCAAAAACAAAAATTTAATTATGCGAGTACCCATAGTATCGCCACCGTGTTCGCCGGACCTGACTCCATTAGACTTTTATCTTTTGCGGTCACATGAAATAGATTGTTTATGCAACTGAAATACATACACTAGAAGAATTATGCCAAAGACTACAGCAATGAAGAAAATTTTATTGAGGTAGTACTGGATGTGGTTGAGCAACCTCAAACACCTGTACAGCAACTTGCCTTAAACCACAATATGTAGACGTTCCATTCAAACAATTTTAAAAAGAAATAAGTTTTACCCTTACAAAGTACATTTACTACAGGAACTGGCAGAAGACGATTTTGACAGAAGGCTCGAGTTGTGTGAGTGGGCAATGGAAGTTATTTCTGAAAATGACAATTTTGCTAATTCAGTTGTATTCTCAGATGAAGCTACTTTTCGGTGGAATGGATTTGTAAACAGGCACAACTGTAGATACTGATCTGACACCAACCCGAATTGGATAGAAGAAGTTCATACCCAGCGACCCCAGAAAGTATGAGCTGGTATTGTTAGTCACAACATTATTAGACCATTTTTCATTGAAGGCAACTGTGGGGGAGCCTCCCAGTTCTCCGCTATGTTTGGAAAATTCCTGGTTGCTAGCTCGCCTTGGACGTTAATGGACTGTATTGAATTTATTCTTCACTAAATTATACACTCGTTGAAAGCCAAGTAGGTAATTTATTCGCAATAAATTAGTACACAAACATTGAACATTTAAACAAAGAATTAGCGTTTCTCGGAGTGGACCGGTTCGCGTGCAGTCAGTTTGACAGACGGAACGTAAGTGAAGCGACGAGGCGAGGCCCGCTCAAGTTCTGTAATGCGCATAGTAAATACGCCACTGCAAGCGAGTCGGCACAATTTTATGAAACACTTAACATACCGCCCGCCTTGGAAAGGGTAACCTTTCAAATAACAACAGTACAAATTTGACATGTAACAGCTAGTGTAAGACATGTAACCAAAATCGACATATACAAAGCATAATAATACATAGATCTTAAGGTAATACAAGAAAACCCGAACAATGGATAGCCAAAAGGCTTTACGAAACACTGCGCAGGACGCTAACGTACTAGTTCACAACACTAGGTAGCGGGCACAGCTTGGCGAAAGATCGCTTTACGATCCCTGACACAGTTTTCACTGACGCCACACGCGTAACGCCGTCAAGGCCAGGGTGCAACTCGGTGACCCGGCCTAACCTCCACTTCATAGGGGGAAGATTGTCATCCTTGATGAGGACCATGAAACCACGCTGGAGGTCCGAAAGGTGTGTGCGCCATTTGGTGCGCTGTTGGAGTTCTGAGATGTACTCCTTGCTCCATCTTTTCCATACATTCTGGTGGAGCTGTTGTATTCTTTGGTATCTAGACAGCCGAGACTCGGCTATCTCAGTAACGTTGGGATCAGGCAGTGACACCAAAAGACGACCGATCAGAAAATGAGCAGGAGTCAAAGGCTGAAGGTCGTTTGGATCAGCGGACAAGGGGGACAGGGGTCGGGAGTTTAAGGTCGCTTCCACCTGTGCTAGCAAAGTGCAAAATTCATCGTAATTTAGACTAGCGTTACCTATAACGCGCCGTATGTGATGTTTGGAGGACTTAATTCCGGCCTCCCACAATCCGCCAAAGTGGGGACTGTGCGCGGGTATAAAATGCCAAGCTACTCCGTCGCTCGCGACTGGTTCGGAAATAGAAAGGCCTTGTTCCGCAAGAAAATTGCCTAATTTGATTAATTCGGAATTAGCACCGACAAAATTAGTGTCATTGTCTGAATAGACATGGAGCGGTTTGCCTCGACGAGCTACAAACCGGCGAAAAGCCATTAAGAAGGTTTCAGTAGAAAGGTCAGCGACCAATTCAAGGTGCACTGCTTTTGTGACAAAGCAAACGAATAGACAAAGGTAGGACTTCACTAGTTTAGAACTACGTCCCTTGCGATCCTTTATCATGAACGGTCCACCATAATCAATACCAGTCGTATGAAATGGGGGCGATGATTGAATTGAGGCTGGTAGATCTCCCATTATGGGTTCGGTTAGCTTAGGAGAAAATCTAAAACACCGCAAGCATTGATGAACCACTTGCTTGACTATATTTCTGCCAGAGGTAATCCAATATCGTTCTCTGAGATTAGCTAACAGCATTTGAGGTCCGGCATGCAGAAGCCGAAGGTGCTCATGTGAGACTAGGAGTTTGGCGAATGGATGTTTGCCAGAAATCACTAGAGGAAACTTCTTGTCAAAAGGTAATTGAGAGTTGTGGAGCCTACCACCAACTCTTAGCAGTCCCTTGGAATCCAGAAAAGGATTCAAGGATATCAAAGCAGAAGATTGTTTCACAGGCTTGTTCTGTGACAACAGCTTAAATTCGTCAGGAAATGAGTGGCGTTGTGAAAAACTTGCAAGCCTTACAAGGGATGCTTGCAGTTCATCTGTAGAAGGGGGCCCAGAAAGTCGATCAGCTTTGGGGGTCCGCGCATTGTTATAAAAACGAAAGCAATAAGCTGTAACTCGTTGTAAGCGAGCCAAACTTGAATACTGATTGAACGGAAATGGTTCAATAGAGGTTACAGAAAAACTCTGAGCGATTTTCAATGAATCACCCAATACCTCTACAGGTTTCTTGAGAGGGATAGAGACAACGAATCGACCATTCGCTTCTCGTTGCGTATTTTGCACGAAATGTGCCTCACAGGCGTTCTCTTCATTTGTGCGGACCTTTTCCTCAGGGTAATGTTCGAGTTGCCAAAACCTAGCAACGGGGTCAGAAGCATCCTCGATCGTGCTAAGATTGCAATGTACAGGGTACGCAGAAGGGGGGCCTGTAGGGCCAGAAACAATCCAACCAAAACGAGTTTTTTGGAGGATGGGAAGATTTGGGCCTAGACCAATTTGTCCAATACAAAGGAGCTGCCAGAAAATGGGCGAACCAATCAGAATGTCGATGGTGCCCGATTGGTCGTAGGACAGATCTGATAACTTGATGTTATCAGGAACCACGAAACTGTTTCGCTGGACGCGAAAACTTGGGGTTGTACCTGTAATCTCATCGAGAACAAGACAGAATAGACCAATACTGTATGAGGTGTGAGGGGCTTGCAGCTTGATATCACACCTAGCTTTGATTTGAGAAGTAGCTTTACTTAAGCCAGAAACAGTAACGTTGACTTCGCAAGTTGGAAGCTTCAACCTTTTACACAAATCTGAACGTATGAAGTTCGATTGGGAACCGGAATCCAGCAGGATTCGCACAACATGAGGCGTACCATCATCAGCGATGAGTTTAGCGGTAGCCGTAGGTAAGAGTACCTGCAAAGCATTCGAACAGAATGCCGAAATCGATTGGTTTACTTCAACAGGGGTTTCTGCTGACACCGCAGATCCTGGTTGACTAAAAGAAGCATTTTGAGGTTTGTCCTCATGAAGAAGGGTGTTGTGCCTTGATTTGCACTTCCTACACGTATATTTGGAGCTACAGCGGCTCGAAAGGTGACCCTGAGTTAGGCAATTAAAGCATACACGGAGCTCTTTTGCCTTTGAATTTCTGTCAAGAGAAGACAGCTTGACAAACTTGTCGCATTTGTACAAGGGATGAGATTCTTTACAAAATGGACACGAAGGGGTACCTGACACAAATGATTTCGACTGTACCTTGGAAGACTTTTCGGGTACAGGCTTAATATTTTTTACTTCCAGAGTTTCTAGAAGATTTGCTGTGTTTTGTAGAAATTCCTTGAACTCGTCAAGATTAGGCAGGTCAGAACTTGACCGGTTTCTAAGGACCTCCCATTCACGGAATGTAGTGGGGTCCAGTTTTTTAGAAACGACATAAATCAGAACAACATCTAGAAGCTCGCTTTCGGTTGCTAATGATTTGATTGCTGTAAAATGTTTGAATAACATATCGCTAATCGTACGTAATTTAGTTGCAGATTCCTTACTGCACGATTCAAGTTCGAAAATAGCATTGAGGTGGTTATGAATCAGAATTTTTGGGTCATTGTAACGATTACACAATGCATCCCAAGCTAGAGTATAATTACTCGCAGTAAACTCTAAACTTTTTATAATTTGGCTTGCATCACCCTGTAAACTAGCCTTTAAGTAATGCAGTTTTTGAATATTAGTTAGCGTTTGATTCTCATGAATTAAACTAATAAAAATCTCACGAAATTCCAACCACTCCGACACGTTTCCTGAATATTTGGGGATGGAGATGGTAGGAAGGCGTACAGCTCGATTCTTGCAATGCGAGCTGCAGTTTGAATGCGTTGATCTCACGCTACCGTTAGGAGATCCAGAACGATCTGGTGCAACATCATACTGTTTGTTGTATTCATTAATCAAATATTTAGCTTGTGAGATTGCAAGAAAATAAGAGTCTTCAAATTCGACTTGTTGCTGCATTTCAGATTCTGCATCCTTACTGTTTTCTAAAATTTGTTCATGAACCGCATAATATTCCGATAACACGGTGGCTATAGCATCCAATCTTTCTTGCAATTGAATAATTTGAGTGCTAGATAAGAATTGATCTTCGTCCTGAATTGTTTGCAAAGATTGCACGTAATTTGCGAAACGCGTAAGCTTGCCTTTGATAGAGCCACGTACTCTTACAAGCGGATCCATAATTGTTGAAATTAAAACAGTTTAACAGATAGAACCAACTTTCGTACGCTCCTGGCGCGGAATTTTGTTTACAACGCAAGACAGCGATGCCACGACGCGAAATTAACTTGGCGCTACGACGCAGAAAACGGCCCTGGTACAACGCGAACTTGTGAATAATTCGACTGCAATATGACACATGCAGGGGATATTGTACTCGCGAACAAACGAAATAGCTTGGCACTCTACGCAATTAAAATGTTTATATGACTCATAAACCATTTGTTTACGCACTAATACGCAGCTGAAATTATGCACATGCAGACACAGATGATAGAAAACCAAATTCATGCATAGGAAATCTCATAAGGGGAAATTAGGCTTACATTGATATTGTATGTGCTGCCTTGCCTCTTTTCTCGTTGCTGTGGTTTGCACTGCCCGTCTCGCCGGCTGCTGAAATGCACACCTGCACGTTGCCGCGAGACTCGGCGTTTGGCTATCTCGCTCTCACGTTGATAGCACCGTATGCTCTCTTCCTTCCTCTCGTTGGGGACGAATTTAACACGATTGAAACTGCGTGTTGTACTTGCCTTGTACTTGCCTTGCTGGCGAATTTGGGCTGATTTTCCGGGCCGATGGACCATGCGGCTCGAAGGAACAATGTGGGGGAGCCTCCCAGTTCTCCGCTATGTTTGGAAAATTCCTGGTTGCTAGCTCGCCTTGGACGTTAATGGACTGTATTGAATTTATTCTTCACTAAATTATACACTCGTTGAAAGCCAAGTAGGTAATTTATTCGCAATAAATTAGTACACAAACATTGAACATTTAAACAAAGAATTAGCGTTTCTCGGAGTGGACCGGTTCGCGTGCAGTCAGTTTGACAGACGGAACGTAAGTGAAGCGGTGAGGCGAGGCCCGCTCAAGTTCTGGAATGCGCATAGTAAATACGCCACTGCAAGTGAGTCGGCACAATTTTATGAAACACTTAACAGCAACCTTACGTCGGACAGATATCTTCAAATGCTGCGGGAAAATATTATTTCTCAAATTATAGAACTCTTTCCAAATCATAACCCAAATGCAGTCAACAAAAACATTTGGTTTGAGCAGGATGGTGCGCCTCCCCACTATGGACTTGCAGTGCGCAATTATTTCAGCGACATTTTTGATCGAGAGAAGAGGAACCGTGGAATGGCCCACACGTTCACAAGATTTGTCTCTTTTTTTGTGGGGCAATTTAAAAAGACGCGTTTATTTAAATAGACCTGACAATTTAGAAGAACTGAAAAATCGTATTCGTGCTGAAATGGCTGCTATTTCTCGCAATTCTTTGCGCGACCTCTTTAGACAATTTTAAAAACCGAATTCATTATTGCAAGAAGTAAATAGGCAGTAATTTAAACATCTCTCTTAACTACTGTTAATTAATAATGTTGTTGATTTCATTTGTAGACTATAGTATGATCAAAAAGTATTTTCATCTAGTATGGCCATGGAATACTTTCTAATTTATGAATGCAACTGTAACTCAGTTACAAAGCAAATATCACATTTTGACATTAAGTATAAACGTAGTTGCATTTATAAATGAGGAACTATTACATGACCATACTAGATGAAAATAATTTTTGATCATACTTTATTTAAGAAATATTGTTTGTTATCCTAAATTTTAATTACTGTTTGTGTTTTGTTTATTTATGAGGTTTTATTAATGCAATGGTTACTAGATCTCATTAAATGTGCAGCAACAAATTAAGCATACCTCAAATGTTTTTTTTATTTATTGTGTTATTTTCTTATGTACCCTATACATGTGTAATATTTCTAAAAAAAAGAAAAAAATTAGCTTTCTATTGGTGTATCACACAGCTGAGGTTGCTATTTAACAAAATTCAATATAGCGACCGCACTTGAAAACTATATGAAAAAACATATTTTTAAAAGTTTAGAATATGCAAAATAACCTCAAATTAACATATACCAAATATGAAACTCATATCTCAAACCGTTTGACCAAGGCAGCTTTGGTCCCATACATAATAGCGGCCCTGTATCATAAAACTCAGCAAGGTTTATTCTTCCTAAAAATGAAAGCTACACTTTGATAGTTTTGTACTATTTTTGAAATAATTACTCCTAATACATGAATTTTTTCAACAGTCAAAATAAGGGGACATTCGCGCATTGCTATCAATGCGCGAAGTTTTCAATTTTTTAACGTGGTAAAAAAAAGGATATTTATTTACGTTACCATCGACGACGTGAAAAATAGTATATTAGCAAAGAGCATATTTGCTCTTTGATAGAGTATTTTACAGTAGAAGTCTGTTAGGATAGCTTTTAGGGCCGTCCCAGAGAGTCGAATACATATATCTAATACTTACTATATTGCTAGCGGCTATGAGTGGGAAACTTACCGATGAAGTGAGACACACAA
This sequence comes from Agriotes lineatus, assembly GCA_940337035.1. Lineage (NCBI taxonomy): Eukaryota > Metazoa > Arthropoda > Insecta > Coleoptera > Elateridae > Agriotes > Agriotes lineatus. The sequence goes on along the minus strand of OW679195.1, from coordinate 80,637,402 downwards.
CCAACTCCTTATTGTATACGGTGAGCTGTGCGCAAGCGCGGCGGCGTCGACCGCCCAATGGGGAAGTGGTCAAGTTTAAAATTCGCTTCTAAAGGCGGAGTTCGACTTCTCACGCATGCGCACGAGACGCGTTATACTCTAAGTGAAACTATGTCGGCGCCATATATCTAATACTTACTATATTGCTAGCGGCTATGAGTGGGAAACTGACCAAGGAAGTGAGACAGACAACCAACTCTTCAATGTATAATGATGAGCTGTGTGCAAGCGCGGCGGCGTCGTCCGGCCAATGGGGAAGTGGGCAAGTTTAAAATTCGCTTTTAAAGGCCGAGTTCGAATTCTCACGCATGCGCACGAGACGCGTTATACTCTAAGTGAGACTATGTCGGCGCCGTAATGTTTTCTGACGTTTCAGGCCCTACTAGCAATATATGTGTATTATATATATGGTCGGCGCCGTAATGTTTTCTGAAGTTTCCAGGCCCTACCAGCAATATATGTGTATTATATATATGGTCGAATAATACTGGTGAGTCAGTAAAGGCCCTAACGGACGTGTATTGTACAATAGTTTTATCGCATTTCATTTGGAAATGTACTACATTTCTTCATTCATGTGGTACTTTTATCATTAGCAACACTTTTATCCCTAGCAACGGCGATTCGTTTTACATTTGGCAATACTGAAGTGTGATGTTGGTGACACTGTAAGTCTATGTCAAATTCGAGGTTAGTAGGTTAGGTTTTGCGTCAGTTTTGACATAGATTGGCGCAAAACCTAACCTGCTAACCTCGAATTTGACATAGACTTACAGTGTCATCAACAACACACTTCAGTACTGCCAAACGCATAACATCAACTGGAGCTGCTTATTGTGCTTTAGTACATATGAATGAATTATGCTCACCTTGGTTATTGTTTTGAAAGTTAGTGTCACTTGCATGTAAAAATTTAATATTTTACATTCCTTATGAAATGCGATAAAATAGTATACTCAAAACGTTAGAAAAGTGGTTTTTCTGAACTCGTATGGCCGTTTAAGTACTCGCTAACGCTCGTACTCAAACACGCGATACTTGTTCAGAAAAACATAACTTTTGCACTCATGATTTCAAAATTCATATTTCCCGGTCATTCCCGATGCGCCGAAAATGACTTTTCCCGCACCGGGGTGTTTTTTACTTTCCCACAAAAACTATGGCAATTGTGTGTTCCAGGGGCGCTGTAAACGTCAACAAAAGCTAACAGGTGCTAGGATACGTATAAAAATTTAGTAATTTGTGCTGCCAACTCAGTAAAGTTGTAAAACACTAAATAATATTTTTTTAACTTTTTCGAATATTTTGAGTTATTCGTTACAAAAAACATTGTACCTACCTCTTTCGGGAAGAATTTTCCCGAATTCGCACTACATGCAGCACTCCCTTCGGTCGTGCTGCAAACAAAGTGCTCATTCGGGAAAATTAACTTCCCGAACTTGTTAATTAAATAACTAATTTTCGACGACTGACATCGAAAGTAGCTTTTCTCACTCTCATTTGACAACAGAAAGTTGACATTTGCCGCTGAGCGTGCGTTTTCATCACTTTGCCGCTCGCCGAGCGTCCGAATGTTACCTTGACAACTCCCGTCATTTGTGGAAATAATCACGTCACGTGTCATAGACTGCGCGAGTAATGTTAACTTGATTGTCAATTAATTTTTGCAATAAAATGAAATATGATATTTTCCTTTACTAATATGATCAGTCGTCGAAAAAATAGTATGTATGTTTCGAGCTAAAAGTGCGTTTGCCGTTTTTGCATGATTACTGGTTTCGGCTTCGCCTCAACCAGCAATATTCATGCGCAAGCGGCAAGAATGCACTTTCAGCTTTTAACATACAATATATCATACTATTGTAATACGCACATACGATTCGGTCATACCTATCGTCATCAAAACGCAAGATTTGTGTAATAACGTTTTAGAATGATTGAGAGTGCGTAGGACGTTGCAACTGTTTATAAATATCATTTATTTCCAATTTTGTGTATGGCTGTAAGCAGGTGGCACACAATTTAGCAGGCTGTGGTCTTTACGGACACTTTTTACGGCCTGCGGCCGTAAAGAGGTTGCTTACGTAGTAGTAAAGAGACCTTAAAGAAATCTTTCATAAGTAGGTATTACAAAAAGTATATCATGAGGCACTAAAGTGCACCATTAAATCCCGCGAGTGAATATTAATTATACCGAGGGAAATAATCATTCAAGGGATTTAGGCATTTTAGTCCCGTGTGATATACGCTATTTTTTGAACTTTTGGGAACATTATCATCAATCATTTAACAAATTTGGAATCCGTCAATTTGAAAACTGAGAATTACTATTTAATTTTAAATACATATTTTGTTAAGAACTAGTGAATCACCCGAGCCACACATTAATTAATATTGTTTATTTAAACAATCGCGTTTACTATACACGATTATTAGCACATAAAACAACAGGTTACAACAACAAACATATCAAACAAAAGAAATGCAGAAATATCACATGACAACAACGATGACAACTTAAAAAGTAATTAGCGCAAAACTTGCCTGTGTTGTGATCTTGCGCACATCGAACAGTCTTAATGTTACCAAGCTAAATGTTACATACTAAAACTACAAATATTTTGGAATTACTACAACAATTAATATAAATTTAAAAAAGCCTGCATCGGCCGGGAATCGATCCCGGGCCGCCCGCGTGGCAGGAGAGAATTCTACCCCTGGACCGAAATGGCTTCGTTGAATAAAGCGCTGTTATAATGGTATATGAACATAGTGAATCACTAGAGCTAACAACCCACGGCTACAGCAAAATTGCTTGCTTCTTCTTCGTTATGGGTACATTATTCAATGCTAAAAACTATGCTTAAGATTAAAAATAATATTGATATAAGCACATTTCACAAACTGACAAGTTTTTTGGAAAGAAAAAATAATGTGGGTTACAAGCCTAAAAATTCCAAAGTACTGACTGGGAAGCAGATTGACAAATTTCTGATGGAAGCTCCAGACGATACATTTTTAATGGTAAAAGTGATTAATTGCTCTAAACTTTATATGGATTTTTATTTAACAGATATGTTGTAGGTTTACCAATAAGGGTTACCTGCAATTGAAATAGAATAAAACTCAAAATATTTAGGAAATTCAGAAATGCTTATTAAATATGAAAACATAAAACATCTCAATTATGTGTGAAACAGAACTTCGGCCAAATGACCGCCGTGGCTCCTTTGGCAGGCCTCAATTCGCTTGATGAAATTCACCACAATCCTGCACATTTCTCTCGGAATGTCGCCGATGACCCGTTGGATTTTGAGTTTAAGTTGTTCAATATTCTGTGGATGAGTAGCGTAGACCTTTCCCTTCACGTATCCCTACAAAAAAATTCTAGCGGCGTCAAATCACACGAGCGTGGTGGCCAATTCACATCGCCGTTTCTAGAGATAACACGGCCGGGGAATTTCGTTCGCAGCAAATCCAGTGTCGCGCGCGCCGTGCGACGGTCATTTGGCCGAAGTTCTTTTTCACACATAATTGAGATGTTTTATATTTTCATATTTAATAAGCATTTCTGAATTTCCTTAAATATTTTGAGTTTTATTCTATTTCAATTGTAGGTAACCCTTATTGGTAAACCCTATATTTGGTGTAGCAGGGGCTTGCCGAGGAGTAGAATTACTTCAATTGTCAGTTAGTCATGTAACCGAATTGGGAAACGCAATGCTGATTAATATAAAATATACTAAAAATCATATAGAGATGAATTTCATTGTAAAAAATTCATTTAAAAATACTATCGATTTCATAGAACTGTGTAAAGAATATATGGCTGAAACTTCCCATTCGCGATTTTATGTTCGTTATGTTAACAAGCAATTTACTACCCAGTCAATCGGCAAGAAGACATTTGGCAAGCCGATTTCGGAGGCTTTCACGGCCATTGTCATTAAGTAAAAAACGACTTCAGGGATTGGACCGTGACATTATTGAGGTCGAAGAACTCAACGTTTCGCCCACTTTCGTAAGGTGCTTCATCAGGAGGAAAAGCAAAGAGCACGGTAACTCAACGTGTTAATCACGCCAGAGGCGAAACTCCTTACAAGGGAAGGGATAGAAGAGCACGGTAACTGAACGTGTAAACCACGTCAGAGGCGAAATTCGGTCGAGTTGAGTTACCGTGCCCTTCTATCCCTTCCCTTGCAAAGAGTTTCACCTCTGGTGTGGTTAACATGTTCATTTACCGTGCGCTTTGCTTTTCCTCCTGATGAAGCCCCTTACGAAAGTGGGCGAAATGTTGAGTTCTTCGACCTCAATTATGACACGGTCCAATCCCGGAAGTCGTTTTTTATTTGGAAAGCTGCCCCAACAAATTGCAGAATTTTTAAACCTTAACGATTCGTCTTTATGTACGGGATATTGCTTCTGAAGGACTAGTGCTTCTTTATTGCCTGACTCCGGCTCAAATGTGGATATTTTGAAGCAGCATGCGGGATGGAAATTGGTAACTGTTGCTGAGGGGTATGTCAAAAACTTCGTAATCAACAAGAAAATTATCGCCGATCAAATTTTTGGGCATAACCAGGAACTACCAACAACTTCTAAATCACTATCTGACCGAGCTGCTCTATCAATGTCTGAATTTTTAGCTACAACTTCAACGGTGAGTACATTGGTTCAGCATACTTTTGACGAGAATAATCGTTTATTAAATATTGGAAATTGTAGCAATATTAACATTAATGTTAATATATCACTGATTTGTAATAAACTAATAAAGGTTATTCAATTTGGCAACTGTCAATTTGTAGGCTAATCTGTCAGTTTTAGAATATAATTTTAAACATGGTGTAAAAAATACAAGGTGTAACATTTCGCAGAATGGAGGCATTGTGGGCGGAGCCTTAAATTCAAACAATAAAAAATGCGCATACAAAGGGTGCGAATTTTAAATGGACATGCGTAAAGGAAAATAAAAAGACAGTTGTAATAAACACAAATACCGGCGGTGTGTCGTATAATTTTTTGTATACTGAACAAGAACAAGAACCATTTTGATTTTATTAAAGAAATATACCAAACTATTTGCTTTCAAAATGCGTCATTCTTGTTATACGTTTGGTACAGAAGTGTATTGTTGGTGACGCTGTCTATGTCAAATTCGAGGTTAGATTTCGCCACAGTTTGTGTCAGACTGACAAAAAATCTGACCTGCTAACCTCGAATTTGACATGGACTGACAGTGCCTACAACAATATACGATCGCGTCCATGATGGATTTTATTTTTTTTAACTATATAATTTATTGCCAGATCAACAAATTTTGTTTGTTATACATAGCATAGATGATAAATATAATTAAATATACATACACATACATATACATATACATGTACCAGACGTGACATAAAGAGACTACTTAATTATCTCAGTGAAATATTACTATGGTACTTTCAGCCATCTTCATGGTCAGTTAAAACAATGTCCTGTGGTAGTTTTCGTTTCAGTCTTGTGTGGATGTTAGTTCGAAATAGTTCATAATAAACTGCACCGCTACACGCACTTGAGTTCATTATACATTTTTTAGCACTTATTTTAATATATTCGTCAATGGGTAGAATGCCTAACTCGTGATGCAACTGAGAGTTGCGGAAGTACCACGGAGCGTTGGAAGCAGTCCGCAACACTTTATTCTGGAAACGTTGCAGTTTTAGTAGGTTAGTTTTTGATGTGTGACACCATATAGAAGATGCATATAAGAGCAAGGATCGTAGCAAGCTTTTATATAATAACACAGCACATTCAATTTTTAAGGCAGATTTTCTATTTATCAAAGGATAAAGTTGTCTCAGTCTTTGATAGCTTTGGGTTATTTTTTGATTTATATGGAGATTCCAACTTAGCCGGGTGTCCAGATAGATGCCTAAATATTTGACTGCTGTGTCATTTGGTTTCCAAGGTACAATTTCATTATTAATATGTATACAGGTTGGATTGTGGAACCTACGGAGCGTGAATATCTTGGCTTGACATTTTTCGGAATTTATATGAATATTCCATTGCTGGAACCATGGCTTTTTGTAACGCTAGTACTGCATTATCCAGCGTTGCTGCCTAAGAAAGTATGGCCGTATCATCGGCAAATGTGGCTAATGTGGCATTAATGTCTGGTGAATCGGATGTATATATACAGAAAAGGATTGGACCCAAGATGCTGCCTTGTGGGACACCGGCCTTGATATTTTTGGGTTCTGAAAGTGCTGTGTTAACTCGAACAGAAAATGTTCGATTTTCTAGGAACGAGAATATTATTGATTTGAGATAAAGAGGTACATCTATATCCAGGATTTTTTTAGACCTTCAGGCCACACTCTGTCCAAGGCCTGTGCGACATCTAGAAATATGGTTGCGGTGTATTGCGTTCACTTATCCTTTGAAGTTGATGATGTGTCGAATGGCCTTTTCTGAATCCAAATTGGTATGTTGGTAGTATGTTCTGGTTTTCCGTAATATCGGTTAATCTCTTATGAATAACTTTTTCTAGCACTTTGGATAGAGTAATCAGCAAACTTATTGGTCTGTAGTTGTTTAATTTTGTTTTATTTTTGCCTGGTTTTGCAAACATTAGAATATGGGCATGTTTCCATGACTGTGGAAAGTACCCTATTCTCAAACATGCGTTATAGGTTGTGCTTAAGTAAGCTAGAGCTTTTTTGGATAGATGTTTAAGAATTGTGTTTGTGATAAGATCATGGCCTGGAGACTTTTTCGTTGAAAATGCGTCTATAATGTCTTTAAGTTCTCTGGGCGAGGTTGGTTTAATTCTGTCCGGGCTCGGTGCATTTGTTTCAATGTGATCTATCACATGTTTGAAGTGTGTAGGTGTGCTGGTGATGATGGGAGTAAAGGTCTTTTCTAAGTGATCGGCAAATGTTGTAGCTTTTTCTTCACCTGAGCTGTAATTATCGGTACCAGATTCTGATGAAAGTGTGGGTAGTTCTTCCTTGTGATTTAAAATCTTTTTGGTGGTCCTCTACAGGCCTCTGTCTCCTGGACTAAAGTTAGCTATGTGTTGTTTGTAACTGTTGATTCTGAGGTTGTCGAGTTCTCTTTTAATTCGGTGTGTAAGGTTATTTAGTCGGTTTTTGATTAATGCGTTTCTTATCCTTTGCCATTCTCGTCGAAGTTGGCTTTTTTCTTTGATTAGATTAATTATATGTCTCGGAGGGTAGTTGTAATCGGCTGGAAAGATCTTGTTAGTTGGTTTGCAGGCTTGTTTAATACTGACTTCAATTGTAGTAGTGAGTTGGTCGATCGCTGCATCAATGTCCGGTATAGTCTTAAGGTTTGTAGGGCAGGTTAATATACTGTCGAGTGAGCCTTCAAAGTGATTCCAGTCCATCTTGCCGTTTATAAGTTTTAGCGTTGGTTGTTTTATTGATAATTTATTGGTGAAAGACACTAGCACTGGTAGATGATCTGAATTAAGCTCGGTTATAACCCTCTGATAAACTGGCCTGTTGAAATTTTTCTGCAAAATAATGTCGAGTGTGTCAGGTTGATGGTCTATTCGATAAGGATAATAGGTACGTACTATCCGTCCCAGGATTCTTCCTCCTGACGTCACACGCGGATGTGTATGACGTAAGATTAACTACCAAGTTGGTAATTGAACAACTATAATCATGAAACTTCCGGTCAGTTGTCAAAGTCAACGGCTAAAAGTGAGGTTAGGTCGTCACAAAAATATAATATAATAGTTAAAGAAGTGCATTATATTTGCACGGCGAAGCAAAAACAAATAAATATAATTTAAAGTAATTTTGCTAACTTTTGGAGTTGATGTGTATAAACCTGGGCATATTTTTTTAACATTGTATTGAAATGAAGCTTGGTTTTATCACTGAATTGTATTATTAACTGGTAGAGCAACTCATACGACCTGCGCGTGAAAATATATGTGCACATTTGACACTCGCCCACCGGGGGTGTCGTGCGTTTGCGCAGTTGAGAATTGTTTATCTATTATTCAGCTGTGCGCGAAAATGACATAACCTAAATTTATTTTGAATGGTTTCGCGTTTTAAATTGGAAGGCAATTAAGTTCTTAGCTTGTACGAGGAAAGACAATTTAGTGAACGCTAGCATAATACAGGACTCCTTCAAAACGCTATGCAATTCCCTGGAGGAGCGTGAGAACTAAATAACGAAGGTCACCAGTTCCGCTGCAACTCTGATCGCTGTACAGAGGTCTTCCCTACTTGGAAAGATGTCACCGATGCTTAACCTGGAAAGGGTCAAGCGCTATTCCAGGTGAATCAGTGGTTACCATGGCTGCAGGAAGCGGGATTCAAAGAATAGGAGGGTGACGAGTAAACCGAACCTATGCGACATCGACATATATATGATATACTTAGGAACTTACGAAAGATGGGATTTGCATATACTGAACCCCGTATTTTTCGAAGAAATTGCCTTTTTGTGGAAATCGACAATCGATTCCTAGTGTTAAATATTTTCGGTAAGCTGTCTCATAATTAAAATAATAATTAAGTAATTTGTTCTGTCCATTTCAGGCCCGATGATTTTCAAATTCTGGAAGGCAGAAAAATATTTAACACGTTAATCGCCGCAATACAAATTCAGAAATGGGTGTCAAGGGCCAACTACGTAGAAGAAACAATAAAACATATCTAATATTGAAACGCCTATAAATAGGCAGCCAAATACGCTATCCAAAGGGGTTAATGTGTTGTTGGGTATAGGAGGCCACGTGCATTAGGCAAAGCATGTAAAGTTACGCACAATGAGAAGCTACAGTGAATCACACGGCCACGAAAACTTTTCAACGTGAGATGCAAGTTAGCATCACACGGCGCTGTAAATAAAAAGATTGAAATGCACGTTAGCTTCACGTGGCGATTAACGTGTTAAATCAAGTGCTGTTCCTGCTCTAAAATTAAGGCCAATTGACATTAGAAAGCAATTTAGTATGAGAACACCAGATTATCAACGAATACTCCAAATTAAATTTTAGAAATGTAGTACATTAGTTATTAATATTATTATGTACATTTAGACTGTTCAGTTGCATGTATGTGTTTTACATTCTGCGCACTTCCTACTTGGTATGAATGTTGCTCGACAGCGATAGGTAAAAGAGGCTAAAGACAGTGAATGAATGAATGTGTTAATAGAATAAACTAGAATAATTTTATTCGAACCTCCGTAAACAAGTATGTTGAACAAATTATAAATAACTGTATTAGTGAAATGTTTTGTAATGTACTTTAATGAATTTTTATATTCGACAGATAGATGAATACTTTTGGTTCTTGGTATATTAAGGATGTTAAGAGTATGGGTTCTTTTAACTTGTGGTTGTTGAAGTATGTGTGCCCTGACTGTTATTCTTCTATTAAAGTATCAGTTCCATTTTTTGAATACGTAATTACTCACAGCTAACTGCTACCTATATAATAAAGTTAACATACCATTTGTAATTGTAATAAACTGAATAGTTCCTTCTCGCAGCCAAACCTTCACGTATGGTCGCGGAATACACCCTTCACTGCTACTCGAAAGGTAGAGTGGTTGGATAAATCCTACAAACACTGGCAGTCTTGGTGCAGACAATTGTTCAAGTAGAGTGGTTGACTTGACGTTAGGCCTAATTCGTAAGCACATTCAACAAGTTTTCATAAAATTGCTTGAGAGTATACGCAGTATGTCCAGAAAATCCTGAGTATACCCTATGGGAACACCACTACTTATATCTATATTTGCAGATGAAATTGCAACTAACAATGAAAACCCAGAAATCACTGTTTAGATGTTTAGTTAAGATGTCAGCTAGATAATATACCATGATATCTTCTTCTTAAGGTTCCGGTAGCAGTCGGATACCTAATCTAATAAATATATTTGTAAATATTACTTGTTTCTTACTAGTTCTAGAATTAACTTATTAAATAAAATTGAAATTACCAAGAAAAGTTTTACGTAATCCAGTTTTAAAACCACCTATATTAGAAATAAATCAACTCGATCGTAATAATGTATTTAATACACTACTGAACAAACCGATGCGCCTAAGATTCATAACAATTTTTAAACAAAATATTAATAAATGTAATACAACAACGAGCTTAAAGTAATGTAAATTAAATATATTTGCTAATTCTGGTTACTACAGTATAATAAATTTAAAGAGATATTAACGCATGGATGTATTAATAGATCCATGTATTAACGATACAAGTTTGATTGGCAAAACGAGGCGGTGAGCCAAGTTTTGCGGTCGATGCTCTTATTAAAAAAAATAAAAATAAATTACTTAATTTTAACACCAGGTCAAGCCATTTTATATTTATGTATCACTTTCACTTGACATATCGCTGTCAGTATCAGATGCAGAAACGTGAATTACTAGTGGTTTAACTGCTTCAATGGCTTCTTCGATGAGCTCCTCACGTTGGTACCACTTTGTGATGAGCGTGCTCGTATGCCTTACACAGTTTTCCCAAACATCTGGACCAATGTGCTCTAAGGCTTCCTTCCACATTGCTAAAACCTGTGTATCCCCGTAACCATCTCTACCTATATGCTTATTATAATAGGTTTTTGCTTGAGCCCATACTAATTCTATAGCATTGAAGTCGCAGTGATATGGTGGCAAGCGAAGAACTTCGTGGCCTTGTTCTCTCATGTACTCATCAATAACATACCTTTTTGGTTTTTGATTTAGCTTTGCTAGCGCTAATAATTCATTTTTGTTCATATCGTTTTCAATTGACACATTATTGTTATTCAACCATTGGATAATTTCAGCTTTTCTCCATGTCGAAGTGGGTTGCTTTTCAAGCAACATGCTGTGATATGGAGCATTATCGATAATTATTAATGAAGGCCCTTCCAAATTGCAGACCAGCTGTTCTTTTACCCATTTGAAAAATAAATCACCATTCATTTCTGTATGATAATCAGCAGAAATTGTTTTTGAAGCAAATATTAAACCTGCATTATTAACAAAGCCTCCCGTACCACCAGCATGCAGAATGATGTAACGTTTGCCATCATAGCCTTCAGGTTTACGGACACTCTTCACATTACTGTCTTGCCATGATTTCATTGGATTTCCCTTAGAATAAATCCAGGTTTCGTCTAGAAAAATTATATCTCTAATAGGAGACTGTAAATTTTTCACGTATTCTCTCATAAAGAAGCCTCGCATGGCAGCAATATTAGTTCTTTCCACTAAAAATCTTCTATTACTTTCCTTTGCAAATTTAAAGCCGATGGAAGGAAGAACTCTGTGTAAACTGGTTCTGCTAATATGTGTTATTTGTTTAGCCCTTAACTCGGTATTCAACGTGGCCAACGTAACATGTTTTTCTAAAAATTTTCAATTAGTATAAATATCTTAAGGTAACATCAAATTTAAGTACTTTGTTGATACATGTCGTATATTGTATCTCGAATTGCCATCTTCACACCATCGTGTAAATCAGTGGACTTTGATTTATGTCTCGGCCTTGATTTTCCTGGACTAGATAAAATCGGATTGCTTTTAATTCGCTGCTTAATGGCTGTAACACTTGACTCACTGATTTTTAATGCATTTGCTACTCTCTAAAATTTAGATTTATTTAATATAGCGTACTATGAATAGCTTTACGTACCTACTTCACGAACTGCAGTTAGTGGCAGCAAGGGTCCACCGTTAGCTTTCTCTGCTTCAAAGTACTCTAAAAGCGAAAGAATCATTGCTTGGGCCTGCGAATTTAAACGTTTTCCAGGCATTGCTTTCCAAAGGTCCAAAACAAATAGGCTGGAAAAGCAAACGTACATAACCTAACCATGAAATTTACGAAACCGATTGCATACCTGATAAGAAAAACGCTAGCAGTAGTAGTTCTGAAAAGAACTGTTTATAATGCTAATGAAGGCCAGGAAAACTGCGAAAATGCACTTGAAACCAGAAAATGAACAATCAGAATAATTTGACAGAAGCACGAAGTCAAATTAGAAACCAAATTCATAAGGCGTTGCCCGGCAGATCAAAGTTTGACAGTGCTGTACAATTTCTGTTTCACTCGTATTTACTGCCAGCCCTATGGACACACGTCGTAACTTAATGGGCGCGATAGCAGAAATCAATTACTGTTGTTTTCTTTGTCTATCAAACGGCAACCAATGTAAATGTGCTGGACAACTATTTCTTTGATTACTTCATATGCAAATGACGTCAGGAGGAAGAATCCTGGGACGGATAGTATATTCATTTGGTGCCATCCACTGCTCGTACTCGACTCGATGGATCGATTGGGGATTGGTTAACATCTCCCCTCTACTTTCTGAACGACTGCGCATCTCCGGGAACGTTTCACTTTGTATTCTTTACACCATGATTGTACATACAAATTTTATTAAGAATGCTGTGTACATAAATTTACCATAGTTATAGGGTAACATTTAGCCGGGCTCCATAGCTCAGTGATAAGCATTCTGGCTACTGATCTAAGGGTCGAGAGTTCGATCCCCAATCCCGTGACGTTTTTAAAAAAATACAAAGTGTGGATGAAAACCTCTACAGAATGCCATCATTCGGAAGTGATGTAAAGCTGTGGGTCCCATGTTACTACGATGTGTAGCATGTACAAGATCCCTTTCTAAGGTTGGAATTCCTTAGTCTCGGCAAAATTCTAAGTAGGACTAAGGTACCTGGTACTCTGCATGCCTAGACCTTGTCCACGGGGTTGGCAAAAAGCGCCTATGAAGGCCTACTTGCTAGACATGAGTCTCTCCAAAAATACTACTACTACTAGGCTAGGGTAACATTTTTTATCGGTTTCAGGATATTAAGCCTTTGTTTACATATACAAAAGTAGGCAGGTAACTAGGTCATAACTTATCTGTAGGGTTAAAGAATATTACCCTACATGGCAACCATAACCATATAGCAACCGATAAACTATTGAACAAATCACGGATGTTATGAATCATAACTGCCTTAGAAGTTTTAAAATCCTCGCTCTACGAGCTCGGATTTCAAAACATCTGCGGCAGTTATGATACTCATAACATTCCTAGATATGTTAATAGCTATACTTTAGTCTCTAGGGACTAAGGTAATTACTTAAGTTCCCAGGGGTTAAATGAGCTACTTTAGTCCCTGAGATAAGTGACTAAAGTGCCAAGTTCAGTCCCGAAAGTGCAAAAGGCATTTTCCTACGACTGCTTCTAAAATCAAGCTTTCCGCCTTGTTGACGTACGTCAAAAATTGATTGTTTTGAATCAGTTCATCGCGGCAACCGTCATAAGTAAGTATATAATCGTGAATCGTAATACATAGCAAGATACATAAATTTTATATAAGCATTCATGATTATATACCTAAGTCGGCTAGTGGTCGGCTATTTGAAAACGTCAAAGTTGACAACTGTCACTGTGAATTCGATTTAAACCTTTTTTCGCGATTTAAAGTTACTTGTGCTTTATTTTGTGTATTTTCGGTGTTTAAGTGTCAAGAAAAATAAGAAATGGGCGATAAATAGTATATTATGGGACAAGTGGTTGAAATAAAATTTCAACGTTGAGAGTGGTTTTTTTTCAACGAGCGAAGCGAGTTGAAAAAAGTAACTTGAGACGTTGAAATTTTATCAGCCACGAGTTGCATATACTATTTTTCTACGAATTTTCACTCATTTTAACAAATTAATGCACTTTAGAAAAAAGTAAACATAAAGTGACTTTTCTCTTGTCACCAATTGAATGTCAAAACAATCCCGGTAGTCCGAGCATTTCAATCTCTAGTGGTTGAAATGCAATTTCAACCACCGGAATCAATGTCAAAATGACCGATTTCAATGTCATGAGTAGAAAAATATCCAATTCTGATGTAAAAATTTGCACGCCGCTGGAAATTTTAGAAATGGCAAAAACACCAGTTTAAACCTATTTCCAAAAATTTTACAGTTGTAGGAAAAATTTTGTATGCAACACGAGCGAAAAATGCATTAGGCGTTCGTTTGAGTTTTTTCGGACCTCGCTTCGCTCGGCCCGAAACTTTCGAACTCACGCCTAATGTATCATTTTTCGCTCTAGGTACATAAATAACTATTTGCGCACTAGAGCACCAAACATTTTTTTTCTACGGTCTTATCAAAGCGACAACTTTTTGCACTGTTTTTAGTGTCAAAAGTGACGTTTGTAGCACTCTTAATATTAGTGCCCGAATTACGTCTTTTTCGCGCGTTGCCATTGGTGGCGTGTTTTAATACTATATTAAAACACGCTTTGCCCTAAATTTGAATGTCAATATAACCTAGAATATCTAACACAATGTAACTGAAAAAATGGTACCGAACTCAATTTTTACTTCCTTTTACAATAAAGGAAGTATTGGATTCACCCCAAAAATTCGAAATTGAGTTTTCAACAGATCTTCACGTTTTAGAGTCCCCTGAACCCAAAAAACATATTTTTTTCATTGGTATGTCTGTCTGCATGTCTGTGTGTCTGTCTGTCTATGAACAGAATATCTCAAAAACGGAAAGAGGTATGGTGTTGAAACTTTATATATAAGTTTTGTGTACTATGTAGATGCGACAGCAAGCTTTTGAAAAAAATCGCATAACCGGAAGTAGGTATTTACTCTTGCGATTTTTCAAATTTTTTTTCGATTTTTTCAAAAACGGCTCTAACGATTTTTTTCAAACTTCTCATTTTTATATTTCTGTTACGATCGTAGAACAAAATAGCGTATGATACACGTGTATAAGTATAATGACATTTAAAATTAGAATATGTAAGTAACATCAAGGATTGCCTCATTGTATGATTATTTGTAGTTGCATGGTTACCATGAGTTTGAGGGAGAAATAATTTGACAAGTCCCTTGGGAGTTATGAGTAGCTTTTCATATTTTGTTTCTATGACGAAAATGTACAATATCATGTTGCTAGTAAATAAATATCTATTGTGTTACGAGCGCGAAATGTTTTAGAACGTTCGAATGACTTTTTTGACTCGGCTGTCGCTTCGTCAAAAGAAGTAAGATTCTTACGCTCTAAAATAATTAATTTCGCGCACTTAATACAAAAATAACATATAACGTATTACACCCGAGTCGCTAAAAAATATAATCTCATTACAAGAAACATTGAAATTATCACATTCTATATTCGTTGCAATGATTAAAAAACTCCCCTCAGAAAACTGAATGAAATAAAAATACACATGCAAAAGGTAACTAAAAAAGTTATCTTCATGCCCATCTAGTAAGTTACACTTTGACATATCCATTGCAGGTAAGTTGATTTTACTATTTGTTTACTGGTTGCATGACATTAGGGAAGTAAGGTAAAACCTACTTCCCAATGGAAGTGAGGGAATTACATGTTATTACAGTAATTTTAGTTTTGTAAGTGATCTGAACGGGTTTGAACTTAACTGATCCTAACCTATTTGAAATGTAAAAACTTGTTAAGATAAGTAAGGTTAGGGTATAACCTTAAATTTAAAAAAATATATAATAATGCAACTTATTAAAATTTTTTTTGGGCATGGAGAACAATATTATAAGCATGCTCGGGAAGTAACTATCTACAACCAGTCTTGAACTTTGTCAGCCCTCGTTCGCTGGGGCTCGCAAACTCGTTCTTGAGTGTTAAAAGCTACTTACTTCCCTTGATGCTTAAATAACTATCTATATATTTAAAACGTAAAGCGTATTCTTTCGACATCTATTTTGAGACTTCCACCGGGCCGGGCCGATTTCGATAATTATTTTTTAAATGAAAGCCGTTACCGTGTAGATGTGCAAAAAAGTCCTAAATTGAAAGTAAATTGATAATTTTTAGAGAAAAACCATTATATTGTAGCTCTCAAGTGGTTGCAGCCGGCCATGCAGTAGCAGTAAACCAGGTATATTCTCACAGTCAGCCTGCGGCGTTCTGCCGATTATTGCAATGGAGTACTGTCACTACTAAATGTTTATTTGAAATCAACGGTCTGCTGATTCCTGAGCCAAACGTCAAAATACATGTAAAATGACAGTTAAAGCAAATCGATATTGCTCAGATGCTGTAAGGTGTTTTTTCTGCTAATTATAATTATGTGGATGTGCTTATTTACACACTGGTTCATTGCTTTCTCTGTCGGTATAAGCATACGTATATTGTTAAAACATCTTTTGACGTTGTCCGACACCTGTTTTTCATACTCTTCCATCCTCACAGTTTCTTTCGTGTAAGTTGTATTCAGTCATCGCTTTTGTAATCTATATTATTTCAAAAATTCTATTTGGTCTTCTCCTAGCTCTTCTTTGTGACATCCTTCCCATTTTCTCTGTGCGCCTAACATGTGCGATTACAATTAATAAATCACAAAGAGAAACTCGAAATAAAGTAGGAATATATAATATTCGTCACAACCAGTATTTAGCTATGGTCAAGTGTATGTAGCAATGTCACGTGCGAGTAGTTTTGAAAACTTAAAAATTGATATTTTACCTGATGGATAGTGCCATACGTTAAACATGGTCTACAAAGAAGTTCTGTAAATTGCAAAATATTTTTCAACGGGTTCCATTAGTGGTTTTTTATTTACTGTGGTTTTATCAGCTCGACGATGATATTTAAATGGCAGTTGCTCTCAAGACAAATACGTGTATAATAGTGATTTTAAAAAATGCAGTATCAGTACAATAAGGACATATTGTCTTGAATGTACACTTCTGTGCAATAAAATTAAGCACACACTGCTTTGTTGCATTTACTAATAGCGTTTTTTTTTCGAAAGGTCTTAGTTCTGGTCTTCTAATAAAGTTGTTATTTTGAAGTTATGATGTTTTATCATTTATTGAAACTGCTTCTAGACATTTAAAGTAGACCCAAATTATACAAACTAGAATATTGTGAAAAGTAGTCATAAGACGTGTGCTTAATTTTATTGCACAGAAGTGTACATAAGGGTTTACCTAAGAGGATATTCCAAGGCCGAATAGTTTTCCAAACTTAACTTGAAACTCGGCAACGAAAACCTATGTCAAGCCGTGACAGATATCGCCAGCCCCACTAACATAATATATTCCGACATCAAGAACATAACAGTAAAACCTGTGTCCTGGCTTCGTAGAAGGGCGAGTATCACTCTGAAGAATGATAAGGCACTAAAAATCAACAACACACACCTCAGAGCCTTTCATTCGGAGGAAAAGATTTATCAATCGATTAACACTGTGGTGGAGGCAGATCATACAGTGCACTACCACGTTGAGCTTCTCCACACTCTCTACCCTCTCGGACCCCTTCCAAAACGCCTGCCTTTGAAAGTTAGAGCACTTATACTACTGAGAGACGTGAAGACTCCCAAATTCGACTGCAGGTGAAAGCTCCTCATCGTAACGCCACTGAGGACAAAATTTTCATAGGTTTTGGAGAAGGGGAGACAGTCTTCATTTCTCGAATAACCCTTATTCTTTCAGACTATTCTTTTCAATTTAAGAGACTGCAATTTTCCGTAAAAATCTGCTTTGCCATGACGATCAATAAGGTGCAGGGACAGTCGCTGAATCAGGCTGGGGTCGACTTGAAGGAAGACTGTTTTTTTCTCGATCAACTTTATCTAGACTGTTTAGGGATCAGTTCTCCAAACAACTTAGTGGTGCTCAAACCAGAAGGGAAAATATCCAATATCGTCTACAAAGAAGTGCTTTTATCGTCTATTCGACGGGATTGACTTCTACTTTACAGATCGTTATATAATAGAATCTGGGAAAGGTAAGAAGTTGTAATTCGCCATATTAGTTCTTTTTACAAGTAGGGTCAAACCATTTTCAGGGCTTTTCAAAATTCATTCCTCCAAAGGAGCTAAATTTGGTAGACCTGTTTTTGTAAAGATCTACAATGAGGAAACTACTACAGGTGGGAAGCTGAAATTCGACATATTTAGTTCGTTTTACAAATGAGATCAAGTAAATGTCAAGGTTTTGTAGAATTCATTCCCGAAAGAGGTTAAATGGTGCAAATATGTTTTTCTAAATATCGCCACGGGAGAACTATTACATGCAGTAAGTTGAAATTCGGCTTTTTAGATCGTTTTACTAATCGGAAATAATTTTTAGAGTTTTTCGAAATACATCCCCTCAAACTGGTTAAATAGACCAGAAGTGTTTTTCTAAAAATAGCTACAAAGTAATTATTACAGGCAGAAAATTGAAATTCGGCATATTAAATCGTTTTACAAATTAGGTCAAATCAACTTCAGGCTTTTCGAAATGAACTCCCGAGAGGATTAAATGGGGTAGATGTGTTTTTCTAAAGATCGCCATAATACGGTAACTGCTGCAAGTAGAAGGTTGATTCGGCACAGTAGTTCGTGTCACACATCGAGTCAAGCCAGTTCGTTTTACATATTAAGTCAAGCCATTTTCAGGGTTTTTCGAAACGTATCCTCTCAAAGGGATTAAATGGGGTAGATGTGTTTTTCTAAAGATTGTCACAAGATAGATACAGGTAGGAAGTCGAAATTCCGCATATTAGTTCGTTTTACAAATCATGTCAAACCATTTTCATGGTTTTGCAGAATGCATCTCCTCAAAAGAGTTAAATGAGATAGATCTGCTTTTTTTAAAGATTACCTTAACGAGCGAACTACTACAGATAGGAAGTTGACATTTTGCATATTAGATCGTCTTACCAATAGACCAAATGATTTCCAGGGAGTTTTGGAATTCACCCCCAAAGGGTTGTACTGTGTGAACAAACCTTTAGTGGCGATATTCGTTTCGCGCCCATCGAAATTTGTTAGGTTGGCAATTATTTTTTTGGTGGTGCTCGGATTTTGCAAACTTATGGCACTTCGGCCGTTGTCTCATTTTTACAGCTAAGCTAGTTAGCAGCTTGCACTGTTGTTCGCATTCTATAATTCTATGGGGAGTTCGTCTGCTTTTGATTCTTTGTGTGCCCCACGCCGTTTGGCGGAGGTTTGGTTTACAAGCGAATATTTGGACATTTAAGTCCGCGCCGATTGGCAGACTTAGTTGCAAACAAACTTTTGAAAAAAAAATTCGTACACATGGCCCATATTCTTGGGGCGAGTTAATTATATCTTTCTTGCCTAAATATGAAAAGAAATATTTGAGTGTAAATATAATTGTATCACATAATGACAACATTTTATAATTTTCTATGGAATTAATAGATTCGTTAAATTTCAGTAGAATATTGCTTACACTAAAAATTGGATCAATATATATTCGTTTGAAAAGTTTAAATGTATCTACTGGTTTAATAGATGAGATGAGATTAATGGTACGCAATTTATTTATAACTGCTTAGATTTGATATTAAATGGACAAGCCAGGCAGAAGAGTATTATTACTGTGTATAGATCAACACATTCTAATATTGCACTACCTTTTTGCTTTTGGAAAAGAAATTGTCCTGTGCGCCTATCATTTGCGATAACAAATCACAAGGACAAACTATGGGTAAAGTGGGAATAGGTATATCGTATTTGCCACAAGTATTTAGCTATGGTCAAGTATACCGGGTGACAATGAGACTAGGGCCATGCTTATATCTTTTTATTTATGAATCGATTTGGATAAAATTTTATACTAAGATACTAGACATCATTTCTGATTGGCCGATAGATTTAGTCAAAATGGCTAACTTCCGGTTTTACCGGAAATGATACTAACTTTGAGTTTTTAAGTGAAACACCCTGTATATTTTATGTTTTTATGAATCTAAGAGTCAAATTGCATATAATAGTTTTGCCAAATTTCAATTTTTTTTAAACAAAAAAATAATTGTTTGAATTTTTATTTTTTACCATAGAAGGCCTTTATTTTGAAAAATCTATTCCAATTGACTCTACCAACTCTTAATAATAGCTATTTTATCAATAATGTCAATAACAAACCTTTAATAAAAGAATATAATTTGCTAAACTCGTTTTTTAAGAAAAAGTTACTTTTTTTAATGGCACCTACTAAGGGCCATCTTGCCATTAGATAGAAAATGTAATTACCAATCTAACGATATGCATCATGCACTACTCTATCTTTATCTGAAACTGAAAGTTAATTAATTAATTATTTTTTAAATCCATTTAAAAAACTAAAGTTAGTGTCACTTCCGGTGAAACGGAAGTGATATTAATTTTGGTTATTTAAATAGATCACTCTATATGTTTTATGTTTTTCGAAATCTACGACTCAAATTACATGCAACAGTGTTGCCAAATTTGCTTAAGTATTATTAGTTATTACATAAAAATATTTAAATCGTGTCTATCGGCCAATCAGAAATAATGTCTAGTATCTTGGTATAAAATTTTATCCAAATCGATTAGTAAATAAATAAGATATACGCATGGCCCTAGTCTCATTGTTACCCGGTATGTAGCAATATCACGTGTGTGTAGTTTTAAAAACTTAAAAATTTAAATTTTATCTAATGAATCCTTCCACACGTTACAAAGAAGTTTTCTAACTTGCAAAATATTTTGCAACGGGTCCACTAGTAAGTACATTCTTATGTCTTGTGACTTGGCACTTAAAAAATAAATGATCATTGTTAAACATAATATTGAAATGTAACCTAGTTGTATATATATGTAGGTTTGTAAAAGTAGTTTAAAAGAAAAGGGAAGCATTCCAAGTGTAAATATCTATGTATATTCGTTCTTTTATGGTATTCAGTATTCAAATAAAAGTGGTGTAGCACCATTTATTTTATTTAAAATAGACAGGACTTCTAAGAATATTAAGAACGACAAAGTTTGTTACACAATTTAAATACATTTCAATGATAAGTTGAACAAGCAGCTTCTAATTCGCATGAAAAAGTGGTATTGGTAAAAACTGAACTTGTTTGTTAAAAAACAGTCATGTAATTTTATTGTTTTGCATAGCAGTATTAAAATAACAGCTGAAATTGAGCAAACTATAGAATCGGCTAACTGAAAACATGGTTGCGTTAGCTTACAAACCTTGAACACTAGTTCATCAAATTAGAAGCATTTCAAATGTAAAGGACTTGTTATGATACTTTAACATCTAAAACTATATCATTTAAATGATTAGTCTACTGCGCTGCAGTCTTCACATAGCAACAATTACATTGATGATCGTTCTTAGCTTTTTAGTCATATGCAAACCAGATTTTGTAACCGTTCATGAATGGTATAAACGAATACAAAACGAACATAACAAGAATATTATGTGAGTTTTAAAAAGAGGATTATGGGTCAATATTTATTTATATCAATGTCATCGAGTCTTTATAACTTGTTTTTAAATATTACCAACTTGTATTTACGTTAGCGACTTCGGCAATTTTCTCGCTTTTATGTAATCACCAGCTGATCTTGAGAGGTGCAAACAGTCGGTGACCCAGTAATTCTAATTTTGTATAATTAGTAAGTGTTAACATTAAGCTAAGTAAATTATGTTTTGCATATTTGCTCGAGTTCTGATTGGAAATGTATGTGCCTATAATTGGCTAAGTACCATGAGATAAAAAAATGAATCTGAGCAGGCCTTGATATGTGTTATACGTTTGGCAGTACTGAAGTGTATTGTCAGTCTATGTCAAATTCGAGATTAAAAGGTTAGGTTTTGTTTGTTGTTTGATAGGGACTGACGTAAAACTTATCTTGCAAATCTCGAATTTGACATAGACTGACAATACACTTCAGTACTGCCAAACGTATAACTCATATCAGGGCTTGCTCAGAATAATTTTTTTTATCTCATGGTATTAGCGCATAATCTAATTACAAATTGGAAGAAATGTATTCAATAATAATTATAATGCGATTTTAGATACGTTCTTCGGTATTTCAAAATTACAAAGATATGAGGCGCGTTTAAACAATGAATAGCAGTTGAATTACTTTAGTCTCGATCTGTCGGTCTTGATGTCAATTATTGTCTGTTTTCACAAGTACTTTTGAATACAACATATAATTTTCTCTTGGTTCAATTTTAGTTGCAATAAACCACTACTTGACACTGTCAAATTATAGATTATGTTTCATCGTGATGCGCGTAGATTGGTACTTTATCTACGATCATGAAAAAAGTCCCTACTTTCTATACCGATTTTAGTGCAAAAAGTTAACTTTTATTACACTAGTGTTATAAACATTTTATTGCAAGCAAATTTAAAAAATACAAAATGAAATGCGTAATTGGTAAAAGGTTATGGTCGTAGATAAAACCTAGTAAGACACACTTGTAGAAACTTTCTTAATTGTAATCACAGTTTTAAAAAAAATCGCCTTTGTTGTAAATCAGTTCGTGCAATAAGCAGGACTTTTTACACTTGTATCTTAAATAACTATTAACTTCATTATAAATTAAATAAACATAATGACACTTAACGATAGAGAGAAAATATTACTTTATTCACTCGCCAATAAAACAGTCCATAATCCATAGCAACTGACAAATTACATAAATATGTGTATCTTGGTAACTAGCACACAACCAGATAATATGGTTACTTATTTAGAACTACTTGTTAACTTTTTAAAACTTGTTTATATAATTAAATAAAGGCATTGGACAAAATCTTATATGCCACACACGAATAAAGGGATTTTTTTGTTCTATTGCGTCGAAAAGCTATCAATTTCGGCAGTTTTTAGCGGCCGAAAACTCCCACTTTTTTATACTAGTACCTTTTACTAAACGGCAGATTACTGGTTACTAAACCATAGCAACAAAAACTAACAACCATTTCCGTTGGTCGAAATCAAAATAGACACTTCCATTTTGCTGTTTGATCATGACCTCCTCGACTTTTCCCGACCTCCCTATTAAACTGTCATTTTACAATTAGAAAAAAAGATTTAAAAGCAGTAGAATAAAAAGTTATGCATGTAAATAGTACGAAAGCGGACTTTTAGACTTGTCTTATTTATGTGCATCGCTGGTTAAGCTCGCTTGGCCATAAACTGCGGCTCGTCCTTAATTTTGTATTTGTAACATAAATAGCTACTATCCATTCAGGGAAGTTTTTCGCCTTATTGATAAAATATCTCTCTATGTACAACAGGGCGGAATTTGTTACTTTATACCCTATATATGAGGGCGTAATGTGTCACCTTACAGCCCAAAGGCCATAATAGTTATTTATGTATTAAAGCATAATCAATAGATTATAGCACGAGGGAATGTTTTAAGCGCGATGCGAAGCGGAGAGCTTTAGAGTTCCCGAGAGCTATAATCGTAATTGGGCACGTGGAAATATAACGTTTTATTTCATTTTGCTTCTCTAAACGGAAACAATTCAAGGGTTCAGTATTTTAACTACAGACAACTGCGTCATTGTTTTGCTGGCGCTGTGAATTTTTGGTGTGCACATATCTACGTAGATTTTTAGTGATGCTATACTACATTGTTGGTGCTTGCTATACTGCTTAGCAACTTTATAGACCCTAGGGCCATAACAGCCATTTTATGCCCGCTATCGAGGGCCACTAAAAAGGTTATGGTTCCAAAATGTAAAGTAGTTTACGGCCCGCTTAGAGTCTTCTTTGTCAGTTTGACAAGCAATGACATCGTAGGTTTCCAAAATTGACAAAATGATAAATCTGGTTCTAATTGTGAATATTCCGGTCTGAACATAATGGTTGTTTATGCACCAAGGGCTCTATGTAGATGTTTATGCCCACTTGAAGATGATAAGTTTGAAAGCCCGAGGGCTCTTGCCCGAGGGTTCGAAGGTCGCCCAAGAGTATAAACATCAAGTAATGCACGTGGTTCATACGAATTTTTATGTCTTACTAGTGTTTCTTAATAACCTAACTAATGGATGCTGTGATTCTTGCAATTTCTAATCATTCACGTACCATAGTAACTCATAATGCCCGCCAGAGTATTATGCATCCCAGGTATTAAGAAACCATAATGGACTAGTGAGATATAAAATGCGGCATGCACCTCTTGCAAAACTAGCGTTTATGGCCCTTGTTGTTTTAGGGCCTGCGGCTTCGACTTGGGCTCTAATTTTCTTACCACAGACTATAAACGCCTTTATACGCCCTTGGTACATAAATAACTATTATTCACTTGTACCATACATAACTATTAAAGTTATTACCATCGATTTAAATTTGTAGTTTACGCAGTAAAAGAAGTCATGAGATGGCCACACTTCATTTTGTTATTAGTACTCTTAAATACTTGCATCCTTTTCAGATCTTTATTACTTTGTTGTTTTCCCTATTCAAATACTTGCCTTTTCACTTTTTGTTCCACTTTCAAATAATTAGTTTTATGTTACATGTAGCAAAGTACTAGCTATTAGTAGTAAAAGTAATTTGATTATTAAACCAATTCACTTACAATTAACCTCGCAGAAAAAAAATTTTCAATTCACCATATATATTACAACCTGTCCATGATTTGTTTGATAAATTGAGAATTGGACATGGGTTATTATTATTCCATTTTTACTTCCTTTTAGAATAAAGGAAGTAATTCACCCCAAAAATTCGAAATTGAGTTTTCAACAGATCTTCACGTTTTAGTGTCCCCTGAACCAAAAAAAAAAACATATTTTTTCGACGACTGACATCGAAAGTAAATTTTTCTAACTGTCATTGGAAAACAGAAAGTTGACATTCGTCGCTGAGCGTGCGTTTTCATCACTTTGCCGCTCGCTGAGCGTTTTGGGTTTCTGTGTGAGCAAAAGAGGTAGACACGTCCGAATGTTTCCTTGACAACTCCCGTCATTTGTTTAAGTAACCGCGTCACATGGCATAGACTACGCGAGTAATTTTAAATTGATTGTTAATAATTTTTTTCACTAAAATGAAATATGATTATTTTCGACGTAATAACATGCTCAGTCGTCGAAAAAATAGTATGTATGTTTCGAGCTAAAAGTACGCTTGCCGCTTTTGCATGATTGCAATATTCATGCGCAAGCGGCAAGAATACACTTTTAGCTCTTAACATACAATATACTATTTGTTCATTGGTCTGTGCGTCTGTCTGTCTGTCTGGGTGTGAACAGAATATCTCAAAAACGAAAAGAGGTATGGCGTTGAAACTTCATATATAAGTTTTGTGTACTATATAGATGCGACAGCAAGCTTTTGAAGAAAATCGCATAACCGGAAGTAGGTGTTTACTCTTGTGATTTTTCAGTTTTTTTCGATTTTTTCAAAAACGGCTCTAAAGATTTTTTGAAATTTCACATTTTTATTACATTTTTAATGTGTATTGATGTGAGATACACGATTTTCCAGTTCAATACTTCTAAAATGGGTTCCTTTTGTTTATTCTAAATACGGTATACCTGGTATATTATTACATTTTTGAATTCAGCTTAAAATTCTAGAGAAAATTTGGCTCTATTATGTACCGTTTTTGTAGAATTTGTAATTTTTGAAAATTTTTGATAATTACTTAAACATTTAAAATCAAATTTTTGGCTAAATATAAGATCACTGTAAAAGAAGTTGTGTGAGTGTATCACACCAGATTTTTTTGCTTAGGGACTACATCTTCTAAATCGCCCTGTATGGTGTTATGAATGTAGATTATTATGGCAAAGTTATAAAGGGCAGCAATACCAATCTTGGCAGGACACAAAACATCTTTTTGGTCACTGCACAGTTGAAAACAAATTCAATTGCGATTTTTTCTACACGCTGTTTTGCGTTTGAGATGGATTTCAATGTATACCTATGTTATGAACATAAATTATATAAAAACTGGTACAGCACAGCAGTGACTCATTTTCACATGAAACAAAGTTCAACAATTTTCGTCAATGCACAATATTGTAAACGAAGGTCAAGTGGACGGTGTAAAACATTATGTAATAAGATCGCATGGCCTGCATATAAAAAGATACCAAATCTTATAGAACAAACCACGATTGCCTTGAAAAAATCCACTTCAACCAGTTTGCTACTATTATATGGACTATTTAGCTAAAGTTCATCTTATCAGCATTGAAATTGTCGCAATGGGTTGTATATATTAACGAAATAGTTTCACTATTTAGAATTTAGACAGTGTTTGCTCATTTGAAGTTTTGCTGTTATGTAGCCCATTTACGTATTTTTGATAAAATTAAGTAATTTAAATATATCTTCATTGCTAATTTTGCGAAGTTAAAATGAAATTGGTAATATTTTAAGATAAATATAAACACATTTACTTATTGTGTAATCTACATCTAATTGTACAAACAATGTTTCTTTTCATACATAATCCATTAAGTGGTGATTTTGATTACCGGAAATTTAAGGCCTGGACTGTCTAGTTGTTTTTATACGAAAATCATCACGAGTCGAAGACGAGTGGAAGTGGTAATTCTCTGAAGAGATTCCAGAAGGTAAATTTCCAAAAATGGATTCAGATAGTAAAACATATTTTACATTAAGCATTCAAATTGAAAATATGGAGAATAACTGATTATTAAAAATCAAAGTAAGTATAAATCTTTTAATAATAATTAAATTCGTTGGTATATGAATTGCGTTCTCTAACTTCGTTAAGAACTGATTTCTAGAAAATAGGGACAGTGCATTATTTACGGAAATTGCCACGATGGTAATGATTTCCGTGAAATCAAGATTTGATTGACAGCTAAGTCAAAAACGTTGAAATCGGATTGGTTCATATTTATATAATGCGTTTTTTATTTTAATAAACTATAAGGTTTTAAAATTGAAATAATAAAAAGCAAAAATGTTTATTGTAACCTGTACACGAGGGAAATTGAAAGCGCTCCGCTTCGCGTCATTTGCTCGTGCTATTGATTATACTTTTAATACATAAATAACTATTATTCAACACCTCCTAGTTATAAGGTTATAGCTAGATCCATTTTAAACCTTGAAAGTAGCCCATAACGAGGTAAATAACCCACAGCGAGGTACAAAAACCACAAGCCACCCACTACCCTTATCGTTGGTAGCGCTGTCAGACTATGTCAATTTATCCATTTCAAGTAGATAGTTTCGTTGATCTTGAGCTCTTGATCTACACATCCATGGACAGACCGATTTCCAATGTGGCAGGTACCTCAGCTTAGGGCTTCCAGCTCATCTTTTATATTGTTTGTCAGCAGTTGTATACATCTAGTCGTGTTTGGATGTGCAAATGTTGGAACCGTATAGTTTAGCATAGGATATTTTGCGACTTCCTTATAAGGTTGACAGATTGTAGCTTAAATGCATACCTAACTCGTTTGTCAAAACTTTTGATTTCTTTTTCATTCGCTCTTTCATTATTTGATGTGATAGATATACAAAGTTTTTTGCCACTTATTTATGCACCTATTGCCGTATTTTGGCCTGTTGCATGTTTTTTTTTTGTATCTATTTTATTTTTCAGCGAACCTTTAACGTTGTAACTATATATCTGACAGTCTGGGTGTAACAACATTGACTGTTATTTTGAAATACATAGTCGAAACTATACTATAGTAGATTGTGTTGGCAGTATAATATTTATCAATTCAAAGATAAATACATGTTTGAGACAAGAGCACAAATAAAAATTACTTACAATAAAGAAAAAGAAAACTGCAAGTTCATCGTTGGCCCATACTACATACATCTCATGTACAACACTTTCAATTTCATGTCTACTAGTATCGAGTTAATTTTTAAATGATAATCAGCATTACCAACATTACCATTTCTAGGAATTAGCTTAGTGATTCCAAAACAGCTAAACATTGTAAAATTCATGCACTTTCAACTATTTGACTACTATCATATCAGTTTAAATAAATCCAAAATTAATAAGCAACTGAAAAAACTCTTAATAGCAACAGTAGAACAAGAAGTGGTAAGTCACATAATTGCTTGGTCTCGTAGTTGAAAATATCGTAAACTATTTGTGTCACGTTGTCACATCAGCTCATCATCTCAACTTCCTAATGACGTCAAGTCACAAGCTGTTTTTTGTGTTAATTATTTAAATAACATTTTAGTTTGTGTCTGAGTCAAGACTGCTATTAACTGAAATTGAGAAAATAGGCATTTCAGAATTTTTGAGTATTTAAGAATTTGCAATAAAAATGTATTACATAACAACACCTTAATTTTCTTGTGCCACTACATGTACACATTGCTTGGTTCTTAGGTTTTCACAATTATCTAATCAAAACCGATTTTGACTGTCCTTGCTTTTGACGTATAAACAACTAAATTTAGTTTGTTATTCACTGGAAGTAATAATTACTATGGTTCTGTTATGTTTTAGTGCCGCTAATAATAATTTAATTTGTATTTTCCGTTCTCATTCAATTAAAATTGAAAAACCTTATAGCGTACTGTTTCTTTTACACACGTACATATAAAAGAATCAAATTTAACTTTATGATTGCTAATCTCGTTGTTATAGGAAAGAGGAGAGCGCCTGGCATACACCTTGCATACAACGTTTAAAGTCGTCACCATTATGTATGATACACAAGGCTGTGAGTCGACTATTTCAGGTTATTTCTCCGAACTGTTGTATCCTATGACGCAGTTCGTTCACCATTTGCATTTCAGTTGCAAACACCAACTGCACTATGCCAGTCCAAAGATAAAACTTTATTAGAATCAGATTTGGCGAAAGCGGTGAGCGTATCACTGGATTACCTACTTTTTCTCGGACACTTTTCATCCATCATAGTTGTATTACATTTCACCTCTAATGTTTTAACTGGCACCCTCCAGTAATATTGGCAATAAATTTTCTAAAAGGGATTTGTAGTTTTTGGTATTTAAACGCTGTGCTAATTTGAATGGTTCAATTAAGTGTACATTCTTATTTTTAAATACCTTTTTCGGTATTTGTATAATGTATTTAAAGAAGTCCGACCACATAATCAATACAGTTTTTAAAGGGGTGTACCTTATGTCGTTATTCAAGTCCCACATTTGGGGCTCAAATGTTAGGAGGCTTAATGAAACCCTACACCGTTATATATTATGGTCTCTCTTATTGCCAGCTAGCTCAAAAACAATTAAATCTCTTTTATTTTATTTACCTCAGTTTGTGGTTCCAGAAAATCCCTTGATGTAATGAATCAGAAAAGTTGACAGGGGCTCGTGCTAAGCTAAAAAATTAACTCAAAAATTTACTAAAACAAAAAGTGAATTTTTTATACAGAAATTAACAATAAACATACATTTTCTGTGAAAGAACATGCATGTATAATCTGTAACCTCATTTTACCTTCCGGTGTAGAGGCTGGTACTTTATGCGCTGGCATCTGGCGGTAGTATGCTCAACTTGCCCCGGATTCGGGATACAGAGTTGGAGCGCACCTTTGGTGCTTGCGCAGCAACCATTGTGTGATATGTGTGTCTTGGTGATGTGTTGATCTTGTTACTCTATCTTTTAGGTCTGTGGTTCTGAGTAGAGCAGAGTTAATTTGGTGCCCAACTGTGAATGGTCTCACCGAGTCCGATTCCAATCGCCAAGGCTACGGAAAAATTCCGACCCCCGCGGGATTCGCACCAAGAACTTGCTTAATGCAAGCCTGACGCTTACCCGTCTGCGCCACGCAGCACCTTCTTGTGAAAGAACATACTAAATAATAATAGTCCTTGACTGGTACTCTGACAACTGTTTCTATGGCGACCCTATGCTACTACTCTACTCCGCAAACGCCACAGTTCTGGCACTCCGAACAATAATATTAAATCGCTCCAGTAGCTATTTCTAAAGACACCTTTATGGTGACAGTCGCACACAAGAAAGCTTACCCACGTTGGTGCGCAATAACTCAATCAGCTTGCTTGGCTGGTCCTCTGGAATGACGCAATACAGTATTACACTTGCAGTAACAACAGCTGACTGCTAGGTTCGAAATACTTCGATCTGGTTCTCAATGGTCGGTTCGGCGATACTTTTACAATTACTCTACTTGATGACGCGGTCGCTTTTTTTATTGGCTTCTTGGCCACTAAATCGCCCAATTGCAATACCTGCTACGTAGATTTATGCGGTTTCTACGAAGTTAACAGCCGCTGTAATAACGTTTTTCTGCTCTTCTTTCTCAGGAAAAGCAGGGGCGCTTGCCTTCAACTAGTTCGCCCAACATTCACTTACTTCCGAGACATCAAAAAAGCAAATTCGCTCACCGAAACCAAGCCGATTTGGATATCTCTTCTTGAGTTCAATGCCGAGATTGGGTCACTCGCAAAACTCGACAGTTTTCGGGTACTGCAATGCGCAGACACATTTGCGTGGTGTAGACAAACACATTAGCGCGTATTTAAAAATAATTAAATCTACTTATGAATGCATCTACTACAAGCAGTAAATAACACAAATGTAACACTGCTTGTAAAAATATTGTTTACATATTCAGAAATATGTACGATAAATTGAAAGTTAAATACAATGTCTCTCTAAATCTCCTCCTGGTATATATCATAAGTACCTACTAGTTACTACTATTGATCAATTACTATACTGATTTTTAGCAAACCAAAATAATCATTAGGCGGAGAACCAGCACTTTAATAATAAATTTTTATGTCAAACTTTTCAGCGCCTTGTTTAAAAAAATGGGTGTTTACTATTCTTACAATTTCCCCACAGAAAAGGTATTCTTGATTTAACTCTTTAACAGGCCTCTTTTTGAAGTTTTTTGAGTTTGTGTCTCTCGTAGGAGGTTTAGAGAGTAATTGCATTAACTTTTCTTTATTATTTTGCGAAAATCGAAAATCTGCCAACTGTCCATTTTACAGTACTTATTTCTGAAACACCCTGTATAGACTTTTCTAATCCAAATAAGTTCTGTAATTGATTGCTAACATATTTCGGCCACGTTTTGAGACTTCTTGCATAAAACAATAATACCTATTTGGAGCTTTTTGTGGCATCTTACGATTCATTTGCGTCTTGAGTATTTCACCCAGTATAAAATTAGAAAAAGTAAATTACGAACGTTTCGGAAAACAAATCTGTTTTTGTTTCCAACTAAAAACAATTAATGAATTAAAAACTAAAACAAAATAGTACTTTACTTGAGCGACAGGATGTTACTGAAGTAAATTGCTTGAAAACTGATAGCCGACATCCGAATGGATATACTGTTGAGACTTTCGGGGTTACTCGAATTATTCTTGTTAACATAGTATTTCGGCTGAAACCGCGTAATCTTTGTGGATAAACACCCAGCGTTCCCTGGCTTAATCTGCCTTGCACCATGTGAACTCGAGTACCTACAGATTACAGAAACTAGATTGACTCTCAAGGTAGGCCATGAAAGGCGCTGTGATCATATTTGATGAATTGGCAATATGTGGAAAGTCAAACATACAAAGTTTGGTTATATTTTAAATGACAAGTAATCAGTAACGGTGGGTAGAAAGATTTCGTTTGGGCAGTGAAAAATGTCATATGACAGATTCTTGGTGTTTTAAAGGGTGAAAATTCTTTGAATAAATCATTATCTGGGATAAAAGATTTAGCAGAGCCTGGTTGTTCAACTCAACACCGCTATTTCCGCATTCCTATTTAAAATTCAAGAACTGATATGGCGCCATACCACAACATTGAGTATTGTGTCATTTAGTTTAAATAAGGTTAACAATTTAATGTCAATATGGTAGATGTCAAAAATGTTACCAATACCTACGAAACTTGAAAATTACTAGATTCTAACATTAGTTCCGATTTTCACTACGCTTTAATCTATATAGATTCTGTTAGAGATCCTGTATATAGTTTACTAAGACTTGGGCAAATAGCGTGATACATTTTGATTGGTTTGGATCACTCTTTATAAGGCATATGTGATAAAAGTGCTGTTCTTTGCATATTTTGTAACATTTTGCGACTGATGGTTTCACACATGCAAATCTATATAAATTCTAACTAGGTGGACCGTATATTCCTAAATAGTCATTTCTAGAGATGCTAAGAATGGCCAATCCTCTGAAAACTCTCATCAAAAGAAAACTATACCATTTCAACTTCAAATTGGGACTAATCAATTTCAAAATGGGAATAAACAATTTCAAAATGGGAATAAACAATTTGAAATTGAAATAACAATTTCAAAATGGGAATAAACAATTTCAAAATGAAATAAACAATTTGAATTTGAGAATACACAACTACAAATAATTGAGAGTAATCAACTTCAATTTGGAAGTAATCAACTTCAAATTGGGAGTAATCAACTTCAAATTGGGTTAATCAACTTCAAATTGGGACTAATCAATTTCAAATTGGCACTAATCAACTATATAAATCTGAAACAATGTTTTGAGATAGAAATGAGAAACCTTAGAAGTCAAGGCAAAATCTAATAGAAACTGTATAAATCAACTTTTATTTATAATATATTGGTAATAAATTAAGTAACACAATCAATTAATTATTTATAACTATTAAAACATTCAAACTCAACAAAAAATTATGGAAATGAAAACGTTATTTATTCAAAATACCATGTCTGCCAGATTCAAAGCATCGGGAATAAACATTTGGATGTGTGCAACATATCTTGCACAATTCATGGCTGTTATTTTGGTCATAATATTTGGTCTAATTATTTCTTCCAGTCGCTGTAAGCGATATGCAGTGTATGTGTGATGTTTACCCTGTCTTCACAGGCTATGATGTCGGGCAGTTGAGCTGCTAGATCAGACTTCACGCCAGCTTTAAGGGCTGACCAAGTAGCTTCAATTGCATTAAACATCGGACTGTATGGGGAAAGTCTCAACAAATGGTGTTCGTTAAATTCTTCTTCTTCAAATACTTGTTCGACTGAGGCATGGCAAGGACTATTGTCGATTATCAACACCACTGCTGACTAATAGATTCCCTGAGCATTGCGGAGGCACTGCCTAACAAATTCATTGGCTTCTGGCATTTTAAAGGCGCCTCTTCTTAATTCGTAGTGTATCAAGCCCATATTTCCTATGGCGCCAATTACATAGATGTTAGATCCTTTACTGCCTGCAGCAATGTGGGAACAGCGGGTTTCTTTTTTTAATCTTCCTTTCTTTCGCGATATATAGAAATTGAAATTGGTTTCATCCATGTAGATAATAGGAAGATTTTCTGCTCGGTACTGCAGGAGCTGCTGTACATAGTCACGCCTCTTCCCTTTATTTTCATCACTGTTTGTCCTCTCAGGCTCTCTTCGAACATCTTTCAAGGTATACAATAAGCCGTCTAAATGTTTCCGGACATATTCAGTGGATACCTCAACATGATAACTGTTTTGTATTTATAGCTTCATTTCTTTCAAAGTAATTTTAGGATTTTCCTGAATGCGCTCCTCCATAAATAGGTGATGTTCATATAGTAATTTGCTTCTTCTCTTACCTCCACGTTTTTTCTCTTCAACCTCTTGTTGGTGTTTCCCCCATCGATAGGCTGTCGATTTCTTGACGTTTAATGTATCTGCAAGAGCTTTTCAGTCTCCATTATTATTGTATAACGCTCGAATCTGCTTCTTTACATTGTCAGCATCCACTTTCTTGATGTACGGTATTTTCCATATTATTAGATTAATGAACCCCAGCAAGAACTAACAATAATTAATTTTGTCCTGACAAACAAACAACCATGTAATTGTTATTTTCCAAAGCTTACTATTAACAAAAAGCGTTTCTCAATTTGAAATTGATTAGTTCCAATTTGAAGTTGATTAGGCCCAATTTGAAATTGATTACTCCCAATTTGTAGTTGTTTATTCTCAAATTGAAATTGTTTATTTCATTTTGAAATTGTTTATTCCCATTTTGAAATTGTTTATTTCATTTTGAAATTGTTTATTCCCATTTTGAAATTGTTAATTCCCATTTTGAAATTGTTTATTTCGATTTTGAAATTGATTAGTCCCAATTTAAAGTTGAAAAGGTATAGTAAAATTGGTTCTCATAACCTTTTTGTTCGGCATATCTGAAATGTCTAATATGGATCAAAATTGTATGTCAAATCACGCTGTTTGCCCAACTCTTAGTAAACTATACATATACAGGATCTCTAGATTCTGTAACCTGTACCGATCCACACGACGGCCATGCTCAAGAGCTTAAGGGCTATTGCAAACACAAACGCATCAGAAAATCAGCAGTAGCTGAGCATACATTTACAAATCGACACACCTTAGAATTTAAGCACGCCAGAGTACTTACCAGAATACCTTACTGCTTTCTACGAGTGATACGTAAAGCCATAGAAATAGAAAAAAAACATCCAAATAATATAAACAGGGAAGATGGTTTTAAGCTCAGTAAAACGTGGGCTCATGTCATACACGATATAAAGCATTACAACTACTGTGCGTCATACGGCTACGTCTTACGGATTAAGCTGCAGTTGAATGACCAATCAGTGTTACGTAGCTCCGAGCGGCTGACGCAGAGAACTATAAATAGCTCCACACTGACCTTCAGTTCTCAGTGCGACTTTCACTCTGTGAAATGTTAGTTAATATGGGTGTACAAACAGCAACATGGCCAAATCTGCCTAAGTACCCACGATCCATCAAAGAGCATGGCCATGGCGTGGATTCGTGCTCGCGTTCACAAGGTGCAAGGCACATTAAGCCAGAGAATGCTGGGTGTTTATCCACAAAAACTAGGCGGTCTAATAGTAAAAATCAAAACCTTTTGTAAAGGAGATTGTTATGGGCCAAAAGTCACTTTTCGTATTAATTTAACGATTTGCCTTATCCCTGCCTAATTCAAGGCACTTTGCACATTTCGCTCTAACTATTTACCCTATAATAGCCTAGTTTCAGCTACCTATTTCTCAAGTAAAGTCACTGCAGATTAGGCCTCACGTTGTACGCGTGCTATGTTGGTTGCAGATGCGATTTTTCTGCAAATTTGGAATTTTCTGGGCCTAGCTGTCAAATTATGATTAGCCATTTTGACTTGTCAGAAGATGGATGTGGTGAAAAGCATCTTTGGTTAATCGATGCACGAATATTTGTAATTCGGTTTTGTCACGCTCATCCTAGCATGAAAATGTATATTTTGGTGTGAAATTGGTCCGGGAGACGTCCCCGACGTTTTTGTTGTGATACATTTCAAGCACGGATTTTTGTCCGGAATTCATCTGACAAGCACATGTAACTACTTGGGCGATTTGGAGCATAACATCTCACGGTATGCTATTTTGACAATTACTGGTTATATTTCTAAGGCAGAATGTTGTCCCTTTTAGCTCCCTTTTGGTACGGGCGGTGAACGCACTCAATTCCTCTTTGGTACGGGCGGTGAACGCACTCAGATTAGGAAGCAGTCCTATAGTATGAACTAACGCATCTCTGTTGGTGTGCTGCGAGCTTTGTACATGGTGGCGCAGATCTCTTCGAAGCATTTGGTTGATGGATTTGGCCCCTCTTGGAGAGCACTCTCTCCAGGCAGTTGCTGCAGTCGGCTGGCTGTGAGTTTGGGAGATTTCCAGTCCCTAAAACAGGCTAGCAGATTTACTGGCCCGAGATCTCTGCGTTACCTGCGACG
Organism: Agriotes lineatus; assembly: GCA_940337035.1. NCBI lineage: Eukaryota > Metazoa > Arthropoda > Insecta > Coleoptera > Elateridae > Agriotes > Agriotes lineatus. The sequence goes on along the minus strand of OW679195.1, from coordinate 80,601,885 downwards.
AAGCCCATTGGAGCACCTGGCTTCCTCGACATCGTGCAGTAGGCCTCCGATTTAGCACGTTCGTCACCTGGTGCAGCCAAGGTTTGTCTTTGCAATTTCCTTAAGCGTTCTTGTGCAGTTTTGAGCTCGACCAACTTAACCTGTGTTATAGGCATGATTTTAATGTGTGTTTAATTATTCATTGTAGCGCTTTGTGCTACGGCCAGATTTTGATAAGCGAAATTAACTTACTTTAATGTTGTGATAACTCACCTGTCTAAAAGTAAACCTATTTTGTTGTTTACATCTTTATATTTGTAACTTGACATTTTTAAGCCTCCATTAGCCTTCAGGCTGTGTCTAATGTAGATGCTTAGGGACGATAAGGTTTCCCTTATGTAAATTTTGTAATAGCAATTCTTGCATACGCCCATTTGAACGATTTTAGACTCGATCTCAGTGGAGAGATCCGTCAGTCGGTTGAATTTGGCTTAGTGCGGCCCCATTTTGCAAGAAATTAGCGAAATCAGTCCGATCATTGTTTAAGTAATTACGCCCCTTTAGGGCGAGATTTAATTAGCGTGTTTCGGGTAATTTTGCGCCCCTATAAACCAAGATCTTGGGTAATAATGGGTTTTGTGTACATTTGATTACTAGTACAGGTATGTATTTTTGCAACTGAGGGTTTAGCGTTGATTTCAACTTGACAAACAAAACAAAACTTTAACTACCGCTTAAATTTGAGACGCGTTTGGTCATACATGCGAATTGCTACGATCTACGACTTTATTCATTTAATCTGGTGAGTTGAATCTGTGATAAATTTTTCGATATTATTATATGAAATCTGGTTTGTGATATTTGTTGTTGTGATATATTACCGAGCACTGTTAATATTTTATTAATGTTAATATTTTATTAAATTATATATACTCGTTACTTATGCCTGCGAATTTGATTTGTGTGTCCTTGTCGCTACCTCTAATTTTCAGGATCGCTTAGTAGCACCTTTCGTAGTGTCTGGTTTGATGATTAGCAAAGTGCTGGGTACTGCTACTTGGCGCCCATAAATTACTCATCGTTTCAGCTTACGCTTTAAGTCTTCTGTTCGACCCACGACCAGCTCCGGCTGAGAATCCGGCAGCCTTTGCTACTCCTTATTTTATAGTCAGAGTTTGGTAACAAGATAGTTGTAGAAGCAATTATTGTTGTAATTTACTAATGACTTTTAACAGTAAATCTTATCAGTTTTCTATTCTTCATTTTATTTTATTGAAGACCAATTATAAATATGCAGAAGGTAAGAGCGTAAGATTTAAATACTTTTTTTGTATTTATTGATTTTGCATGCTAGTCCTTGCCTCTACAACATCACGACATATAATTTCGTCTAAAAAATGGCGGAGCTATCACTTGATTGACATTATTTTCATGGATCCTACCATAAATTCGTCTTAATTTTACAGTTTTCTTTTGTCTTTTAACCAATATCAAATTGTCGTTGTCACACAAGTAGATTTGATAGGTATCCACTCAATTGTTATAGTTCAGAGACTACTCACAACAGAAATAACTGGTAGTTAAGTAGTAAAAAAAATCTTATGTAACACAACAATAATTTCATACTGAGTGGAAGAACAACCTATATAAAGTGATAAGAAATATACAGGAAACCATAAAAGTATGCCGATTACGTCACAGCTTAACCACTGTGGAAGATGAAACCAAGATTTTGTTAATAATGGTGGAAAGAGTTTACTATCTCACAAAATCAAATGGAAGAAGCTTACTCCCTTCGAGTTACAGGTAGAGAAATATTCAATGTGTCAACGGATAAGTGATACAAGGAGTATAATTAAAACCAATTTTGAATTCTAATTTCATACTTGGAGATTAAGGCCTGCTTAGCCTGAAACTAAGTTCAAGTATATTTTCGATTTGTTCAAATCAAGTCTGCATTGGCTGTGCACATTTCGTAAGCAGGTAAAAAAAGAAATGATTTTTTGCACTACTGCATCGAAAAGCCATCAATTTCGGCAGCGTTTAGAGGCCGAAAATTTCCACTTGTTTTATCTTAGTTCTTTTACTTTTTGGCAGTAATGACCATAGCAACAAACACTAACAACTATTTCCATTGGTCAAAATCAAAATAGACACCATTTTGCGGTATGATCATGACCCTCTCGACTTTTCCTGACTTCCTCGATTAAACTGTCATTTTAGAATTAGAAAAAACGTTTTCTACGACCACTACCAAAAGTAGGCCTTTTAGCACTACCTTGTATCACTAAAAATGACGTTTTATAAATCAGCGTGTTAAAAATGAAATCAGCTGTGAAAGTAAACAGCTGGTGTTGAATTTAGAATTTTAAACTGAAAGTGAGACTATAAAGTTAATTCTAGTTACTTCTTTTGGTAAAAGTAAAGTGTTTTTTTTTAAATAATTAAATCATTATGTAGTGAATAAAGTAAAATGTACACATTTATAATTACCTTTGATGACTAATTTTGACAGCTACCGGCTGCAGAAACAGTCACCTACGCCGTCAAGGCCATCTCTTTATTATGACATAAATTATAACTGTCATAAATGCAAACCTTTGTTAAATCGACAATTATGGATTCATAAAAGTAAATTTAAGTCCGTAGAAAAAATATTGTGTGCAAACTCGTGCTAAAAGTGTTTATGCACTTGTTGCACAAATAGCTATTTCAAAGCAGTAGAATAATACATTATGTATGCAACTCGCACGATATTTGTATGCCTCTCTCGCTGCGCTTGCTTGGCCATAAACTGCGGCTTGCCCAAAAAGTCCTTAATTTCGTACTTGTACCATACATAACTATTTTTAGGCGAACTTATTCTTCACGCTTACTATCATAAATTAAATCCATATCTTAAGATAAATTCTACTGATGAACAAAATTATAAATTAAATTTCTGGGGAAACTAATTTATCTGAAAACTATCTGTGTCCCAAAATTCTCAAATCGTCCCAAAAGTTTGCATAAAACCATAATTATACATTTTGAACAACGTTTCATAATGATATTTGGCTGTATTTAGAACATAAAGATAATTTACCTAAATATAAACTATTTTTTACCTACTGTCCAGCCCTCCTTAATTTAAAAAGTCAAAAATATACTTAAAATTAGTTTGCAGCCAAGTAAGAATTAATCCTCACATATGAAATTGGAATTCAAAAACTTATATCAATTACCTACCTGTAGAAACATTATATTTTGACACAGTTTGTATTTTTAATAGTTAATACTGTTAACTTATTTTTCCACCAAAGAAAGCTGGACGAGAGCTTACCAGAATAATATCTATTATAAATTATAATTTTCGTTTAAAAAATACATCCTAGATATTATTAAGTTCAACTGCTCATTTTAGAACGGCTTGTTAGATCTCCTTTTTGCATAATTTTGAAAATTATGAATTACTAACTGCAAGATTATTATTTATTAAACAACAAGTAGCAACAAAGAAACAATTTTTAACTATTATGAATGACTGTTATAGCTGCGTTTGCTTGTATCATACTAAATCTTTTTCGTGTCTTCTTCTCCTTGACTTTAACGCATTACTTAGACGTGGGTATTTACCAATTCCCGTTTGTTCAAAATAGTTATTTAAGTTTTTATATCTACACGATTTTTCTGCCAATACGGTAAATTAGAAATTGGTGATGTGGTTCCGATGTGCATTTTTTGTACTTATTATCTCGAGAAATAAAAATTTTAAATTCCAGGCTGGTATATAACGCAATAACTATACTGCTGTTTAAAACAATTCAGGGCTTCAGTCGAGTTATGAAAAAATGTAACAGATGCCAAAAATAACTCTTGGTCCAGTTATATTAGAATCCGTCTGCCGAAAAAATCCAAGTGAGCTGAAATGTTGCATACACCTTTATTTTGACATTACAAAAATAATGTCTCAAAAGTCCCTATCGATATTGCGCTTGGGTCTTGAGTTATTCAAGATCAAATGTGGCAGAAATAAGTTTTCGCAAATATCTCTCTTTCTATGGGTCGTATGACTTTTTTAGTTATTACAAAAAATGAAGGCTAGGAAATTCTCTACAAAAAAGATTATACACGTTTTTTACGTACAACCAACCATTTAGCAAATAACACACTGTTAAATTTTGTAGACGGGCTTTACTTCTTTTTACGATAAAAGAAGTATTGGATTCACCCCAAAAATTCGAAATTGAGTTTTCAACAGATCTTCACGTTCTAGAGTCCCCTGAACCCAAAAAACATGTTTTTGCTCATTGGTCTGTGTGCTTGTGTGTCTGTGTGTCTGTGAACAGAATATCTCAAAAAAGAAAAGAGGTATGGCGTTGAAACTTCATATATACGTTTTGTGTGTTATCTAAATGCGACCGCAAGATTTTGAAGAAAATCGTGTAACTAGAAGTATGGTGTTTACTCTTGTGATTTTTCAGTTTTAAAATATATTTAAAATAGGAGTTAATAAAAAACACGAAAAACACAAAAGAAACTCATTTTAGAGGTATTCAACTGGAAAATTAGCTATATTACATCAATACATATTCAAAATGTAATAAAAATGTAATGTTTGAAAAAAATTGTTAGAGCCGTTTTTGAAAAAATCGAAAGAAACTGAAAAATCACAAGAATAAACACTATGCTTCCGGTTATGCGATTTTCTTCAAAATCTTGCTGTCGCATTTAGATAACACACAAAACTTATATATGAAGTTTCAACGCCATACCGCTTTCCGTTTTTGAGATATTCTGTTCACAGACAGACAGACAGACACACTAAAAAAGTCATACGACCCATAGAAAGAGATATATTTGCGAAAAACTTATTTCTGTCACCTTTGATCTTGAATAACTCAAGACGCAAGCACGATATCGATGGGGACTTTTGAGACATTATTTGTAATGTCAACATGAAGGTGTATGCAAAATTTCAGCTCACTTGGATTTTTTTGGCAGATGCTGCGTTTTTCAGTCTAATGTAAGTGGGCTATCTGGCAACTACAGGAGTTTAGAGGGTTCACTTGTTTCACGCGTTACACGTACTAGTTGATCGGTTTAAACTCAGAAATAAATTATTTCGTTGTTGAATTAAAACTTTTTAATAAAAAATGATAAAATCCTAAAGTGATTTCTATCAGCTATTTCTAGTTTTCTAGCAACGACTATAACATATCGGAAAACGAATTTTGCGCACACAACACACACCAGATTTTTCGTCCAATTGGAGCAAAATAATATCGTAATGCATTGTTTAAAATAGAGTAATGAACAAAGATTTATTAACCACTCAGATACAAAAATTAAATCGATTTTGTCGATTAATTGCTTTTACTCGGTATACACGTACAAAAAAATAATAAGATAATTTTTTTCGCCAAGAAAGATGAACTAGTCTAGCATCAAAACAAATATCTTCCTCAATCTGGTAAAATGATGCCCTCTGCCTTCAACTTTTCAGCATGCTGTTTTCTGTATTCATGTGTAGGATCGAACAATGCTTCAAGTTCTTTGAACATTGCTGGTTTGTTTTGTGCCATGAAGTGGATGATCTTTCTGCCTTGCACTTTTTGAACATCAGTGCATTTGCTGCAGCCTGTTTTTAAAGCATCAGGAAGAATTTCTGTAAAAAATAAATATGCATTGAGTTTTGTTATATTCAGTAATGATAACACGAGACGACTGTGAATTATTAAAAATACTTTTGCTTTCTCACGAAACGGGTTGCTTAGAAACAACCCGTTGAGTTTGTAAGCAAAAGTATTTGATAATTGTGTGAGTATTCGATTAGATTATACCACGAATAGCAATAAGGGAATTACACTACCAATGGATTTAATGCGTATCCTAAAAAACTTGATGGAAATGACATGACATTAACAGCTGACAGCTCAAAATTGACACCAAAACGATAACACCACGGTGTTTTCACTTATTAATACGTGGTCTGAATAGGGATCTTGTGCATTATGAATGATATCAATTGCTTTACTTGAATAGCAAGTGTACAGGGTAGTATAGCCGTTTGTATTTCAAATTCAATTCAAAGTTCATGGAACATTTAAAAAGTTAAATTACTAACAATTATATTATTGAGGCGCTGGGGAATTTAGAACACAGTTGAAGTTTGTTGTACATTAATGTAAAATAAATAATAGAAGGAAAAACACGTTATTCATTTTACATATGTTTATTAATTTCAACCCTTTGTAAGGTCTATATCTCACCATAGATCATGGGCGAGTTAAGGTTCTACCCATACCTTATTCCGGGAAACGTCGGACTACCGTTGCTACCACAAACATTGTAAAGCTGCTATTAGACAATTACTGGAATGCAGTTACATTTAAAAAAGTTATTTAAATCTTGGTAAAATACGTTAGCTACATTTTGAAGATGTAGAATATCACCAAAAATAATTCTACGAAATTGTTTTTATTAATTTCGTCTACGTGATTAAGTATAATTTGTTATTTTCTTATTTTAAATATGTAGTTTGTGTATTGTATTTGCAATTAATGTTTTGATTGTAGTTTTCACTTAATTTGTCTCCACTTGCGTCTTGAAAATGATTTTGATAATAATTGCACAAATAGAGATTATCAAGGGTAATACCACAAAAGGTGATTTTTTTTTAGATTTTTTCGTTTACATGCAAATTACTGCTTTTAAATTTCTCGAAGCCAAAACTGCGGTAAAAATTAGCAGTTTTTGTTCTTAGAAATTTGAAATTATTTTTATGTAAACGAAAAAAAATTATTCAATGATATAAATATTTGACTTCGACGGCAAAGTTTTGGAACGATTTCCACTATTAATTCAGTACTGAAGCTTCCAAAACGATTATTATTAATTTTTAGAACGACGACAATTTGCAAAATTCGCTTTGGCGTTTTGGAAAATGCCAGTCAAACTCTACTCACTAAATTGAACTCATTAAAATCAATCGTGATCGCGTGAAAACACATTAGGTGTTTTCAAATATAGTCAATTTTGATTGGCATTTTCTGACAAATTGGTCAATTCCATTGGTTGTTTATTATAGTGTTGGATAATCAACAAATCCGAAAACAAACTCATTGTAGTTGTTGTTTTATGTACCCTATATGATCCTCTTAATTGCAGGAAGTTCGGTTAAACGTATTTTTATGATTTACGTGGTCAGAATTTTTATAAACGATTAGAACGAAAAGGTTTATTATACGAGCATGCGCTAGTAGGGGACATGCATTTAACTGATGACTGCCTATAACAATCTATTAAGTTTCGCTGTAATGAATCGTTAGCGGTTTAGACCCTGTACACTAACGCTATAATTTTATGAAGTGGCAAAACAATGAGTCCTTGAATTCTGATGTGGACGTAAAGTGAATATAAAACAAAATAATTTTGCCTTGTCGACCTACCTTTGTTACTGTAGCAATGTTTAAATTAATCGATCAGAATAAAATATACGTTTTTAAACAAATTAAATGTACAAGAATTCTGAAAACGCATAGACCTCATTTCGTATAAAAAATGAAAACGTTTACCTTTTAGTTTGTGCCCTTCAGGGGTGCACCTTTTTCCCGACTTCAAGCACATGAAGTAGTTATCCAAAAGTCGGTCGCTCTTCAAAATTTCATCGACATCAATGTCATCATATTGATCTGTGTATTTTTCTTCTTCTGGGCGAGCTGACACGGTTACCACAAGGACTGCGCAAAGGGCGACGACTGCATAACCCTTCATGATGTAGTTCAATACTGTCTAGATTAAAAACTTGCCGATTGTGTTTTTGGAGCCTATTTATAGGCAACTAATTGTTTATGAAGCTAGAGGGGATTACTCCTCCCTCTAAACGCTTTACTGATCATTTTATGCTTTTCACATGAACATGCACTTTACTGTAATATTAATGGATGGGTAATTCTAGTGTTCGTAGAAGTCTTTGCACGCATTGAATTTGCAATGGTTGTTTTGATTTACTACTTCACTGGAGTATCAATCACTTGTGTGCGTTAAGCGTGCCTGACTGAGAATTTATTGATCAAATATTTCCAGTGGCGGTCCCATAAACGTCCACGAGCAACTATTCCATTTTATCAATCATCGTGAAAAATATTACATTACAATTCTTGGGTTTGGTCAAAAACAATTTCTTCAATTTGCCATTTCTGTGAAATATAGCTACTGAGTATGAATATCTCATTAAATAAATGAACATTATTACTATTTTTCGCCGCTGTTTATCCTACTCTTGTAACATTTTCATTTTCTTTTCTACTTTTTCCAAACATTCTACCCATATTTTCCTTGGTCTTCTGTTGAATTTTGTTTTCTTTGGCGTATTTTGTCTTTCTTATTGTTCATTCTTAATATGAATCTACCTTTTGTTTTTACCGATTTCTTTTTCTTCTGTCTATTTATTTAGCTCTTGTATTTCGCTACAGGTACTCTTGGTTCTGATCTAGTTTTGCTTCAGCCGGTTCTCATAATCCTACGTCAATAGGTATATATAGGAGTATACAAGGCGTGTCATGAGGGTAAGGCTTCTTACCAAAGAAAGCATTTGCAGCAGTATATGGGAAAGACGATAATTTCAAACTGCTTCAATTATGTGGCAGCAGTTCACTAACTCCTGGTCCGATATAAACAATTTTATTATTCTTTTAATTTAGATAATATGCAATAGTCACTGGGGATCAGGTCAAGAAAATAGAGAAGTTATTTCGAAATTTCAAAAGAAGCATTTTGAATGGCAGCAATGGATACACAACTTTGTAGGTTGGATGATTATGTTGATGGAACAGACTGCAGCGCCTCGAGTTCATGTGATAGCCTCGCGAACTCTTAGTATTGTTTATAATATTTACTTATATGGTGGATCCAAGTGGTAAATAGTCTATGAAAGGTGCCCCTTCAAAGTTAAAAATAGTTATTTCTATACCTACGTCGCGAAATGACTATTTGGCGTACCGGGGAGTGTTTGGCTGGCGAAAAGAAGTCGAATCCGCCAAATTATTCCGAGGAAGCCAAACATTTCGCGAATGTGGCATACACAACATTTTTTGTGCAATCGAAATGCATATTATAATCAAAAATACATTATTTTGTGCGACCGTGCCACCGCAAAATTCGTTTTCGCGGCCGCTCGTATGAGCTCTCCTAGGAAGTAGACCTGTGGCAAGTTGCTCCAATTGTGAAATTATCGTTTTTCGGTTTTCCTGTGTTTAACGTATAAAGATGGTGGTCACTCAAGGGCAACAAGAAGATATTGCAGATATCACTAAAAATCTGTTCAAGGATTTAGTATCTGATGATGGGTTCTTAGAAACGATAGCAGATAAACATTCTCTAATGGTCGTAAAAAGGTGGAATACAGAATAGCGCAATACACCAGACGTAATAGTTTGCGTGTATTTGGAATCAAAGGAGATTCCAGTGAGGTTGTGGAGCAATCGATCATTGATGTTTTTAACAATAAGATGGGTCTACACATTGCTGAAGATTTTATAGACAGGTGTCATGGCGTTGGTAAAGTACAAGCAAGATTCGCAGAGTTGCTTCGAGTGAACGTTAGAGTGAACATGTGCCAATCATTTGACCTGGTTTTCTACGTGTCCCTCAAGTGACTATTAAACCGACATTCGCTAGGTAGAGTACCTCCTCTTTATTTTTCCAACCCTTAATTAACCACCATAATCACAGGAATCTCTGACTACAGGGATTTTTGTAATAAATTCTAACCAAATAATACCTACTCGTTACAATGAACTCGACGGAAACGTTGACCTTTGCAAATGCAGCCTCGAAACAAACTGATATCTTTCCCACAAAAGAACAGGCCATAATCTTAAACTCCGTCGATGGAATAAAAATCAAAGATTACGTTTTAAAAATAGGAAACGTTGTTGGGCCCAAAAACATTTTATTTGCTTCGCGAGTATCAAATAACCGAATCTGTATGTATCTAAAAAGTAAAGACATTGTCGACCGATTTACTAAAGAATACAAAACAATCCAAATAGAAAATTTTGAAATTAATATAAGACCGATGATAAAACCGGCTAAACGCATCATCCTATCAAATGTCTGCCCAACCATACCCCATAACATTATTGAAAACGAATTAAAATGTATGGGAATAAAACTATTGTCATCAATAAATTTCTTAAAAGCCGGAATGCAAGAAGAAGGATATACACATAAGTAGAACAGTGGTCAGGATAGCGGCCATTTTGTGTTGGGACATGGCGGCCATCTTGTTTAATCGGATCAATTAAAAGTCAATTAAACCGCGAATTAAACCGCGAATCAGATGCTCTAATTAATGTCGCGGATTGACCTAATTAATTTTCACATGTGCTACTGAATAAATTACGCATTAGCTTCCGATTAAATTACGCATTAGATTTTTTAATTTGCTTCTGGAATTACGCGGCGGCCATTTTTAATTTTCGCGGGAATATTTGAAATTTTAATTTTTTCCGATTTTTTTCTAAGTTCCATTATTTGAATTTTAAACTTCCCGGGTGTCAGCAGCCATCTTGGTTTTCTGCGCGCGCACTTCTAGCGGAAATATTTGAATTTCAAACTGTTAAATCTATCTCGCTCTTCTGCCCCCTTGGTTGTCTCTCTCGTGCATTCACAGAAGGACTATTTATATTTAAAAAAAGCTATTTGCGTCGGGCCCAAGCGGGATTCGAACCCTAGTTGCCTGGCCAGTATCCCCTACACCTAACCCCTAGACTAGCGAGGTGTCTTAGAAATTTAAGATTTGAGCAGTGTGCCATTCCGGTTGAGTGCCGCTATGCTGTCATATTATAAAATTATTTATTTCCTGAAAATTATAATTAATAACAGATGAACTGCATTGTGCATAATTTAGAACCATAGTAATATTTTTAAAAGGCGTCTTCGTAAGTGTTTCATTTTATCAATAACTTGTTTTATGTAGCGGGCTGTAAATTTTAATCGACAAAAAATGCATTGTTACCGGGGGATTGCGTCTGCTGGACCTTTGTAGCTTATTGTGTTTAAAACTTGATATAATTTTAAAAAAAAACCGATATTACGATTGGATGTGCCATCATTACTTATATAATTTGTGCCTGCTATATGGCTGGATTATCGAGATTCTCATTGAACTTTCTCTTTTGTTCTGCAGAGAAACCTTGTCTGACGTCATGACCTCGGTGCATTTTCAAACAAAGAACCAGATTCTAGAAATTCATCGAGTTACAAATTTGAGTTTAATATATTCCTGACATACTTCTGTTGTGCCCTCGCCCATATAAAATAAGACATACGCATTAAATAAATGTATTAAATTATTTAAATAGTTTTATTAAGCATCGTAATGGAATGCACCAAGATTTAAATCAGCATGCATTGTTCGTCTGGATCGAGCAGTACGTACTCCAACGGTTTCTAGTCTTGCTTGGTTGACAGACGACAGAATGCACGGTTACCGGTCAGCGCAGCCAACGGCTTGGCGCTAAAATCCCTGTGACACAAAATCTAGTGGGATAAGCTTGCCTGGTTAATAAAGCACTCTAGTTCATATGATTTTTGTCGCTTTTAACAATAAATAGACATTATTTTTTTCGTGCTTGAGTTTTATAATTACGCTGAGCCCTTTGTGGCTTGATTACGTCATTCCGAAGTCTGCTAGTTTAAAAATTAAATGGGGGATAAGAGGTAAAGCCAGATCGTAAATATAAAAACGAGTTACAAATTTGATTTTAATATATTCCTGAAATACTAAGTATGAAAAAGTCTCATATAGGTAAAAAAGCCGGGTTGTGTTGCTCTCAGCTACAGTGTTTCGGCTACTTTTCAAGTCGTAAATATAAAAACGAGCTACAAATTTGATTTTAATATAGTCCTGAAATACTAAGTATGAAAAGATCTCATATAATATTATTAAATTATTTATTAAACCACGGCTATTATCCATTTTTCATATTTGAAATGCTAGAATATGTTTAATTTTACGGTTCTATGTGTAATTACAAAAGACATTATAGCACCGATGCGAACTTCCTATTTTGTCATCCTCAAATGGCCTAACCGGTCGTTGCCTGTCGGTCACAATTATATATATCAGCAATAACATGAACAAGAAGATATACGTATTGCTTGAGTAAGAAAGAGATAAACATATAATCCGTTCACGACCTTTTTGGGACAGAGTTGGCTATTATTTTTTTCTTTTCATGTTGGACTAACTGATTCGGTGATGTAGCGGATGCAACTTTTTTTCTGTCAGTGTCTGTTCCACATTTTCTTGCCACCACATTGCCAAACTTATTATTTTAATAATCGTAAGAAAATAAATGCTTTATCAAGTGTGTAAAAGTAATTTTAATTTCCGTCAAAGGAAAAATCAAAATGCCCAATATAATTTTGCTACAACAAAAAATTTCCATTAAACGATGCTAGTTGCAGTTTAAAAAGGACAGACCAGATCTAAAAGAACACGAGTTGATGTCGAGACTAGAGAGAGATCCGGCAACAATGTACCTATTCAGAAAATATAACCTTAAACTGAAAACAACCTAACCTAACAGAAAAAGTGTCAGTTTGCATTAGGGAGTTTAGTTGCCGCAGAGGTACTGCCAACAAAATTACTAGATTACGAAAATACGTCTGTGTTGACGACCAATGAAAATAAATTAGAATAAAAATACGCAAAAATTACGAAAAGACGTATGTGTTGATCCCCAAAGTAACAAAAATTTGAATAAAAACGCACAATTTCGTTGAAAATCTTTACAAAGCGACTTTATAGTACCGAAAAATGATGTAAAAAAGTTTTAAGAGTTATTTCTAAGCATAATTTTGCAAACGTTTAACAAATAAACCGTAATTTTCTAAACTACATCACACAAATATGAAATCGTAGTTCAATTTATATGAATTTTCGATACTTTGTATGTGAAAAAATAGCTTCAATTACTAATATTTGAATAAAAACATGCAATTTTCAAAGCATTTCGTTCAAAATTTTAGAAAATCGACAGCATCTCCCATGAAAATTTATAAAAATCGGCATCTTGTCACATTAAATTCTGTAAAAACGACAAAAAAACAATATTTTTTCACAACTTTCATTGAAAAATAGTAAAATTTTACGAAAATACGTCTGTGTTGACGACAATGAAAATAAATTTGAATAGAAACACGCAAAAATTACGAAAAGACGTATGTGTTGACCCCCAAAGTAACAAAAAATTTGAATAAAATCACGCAATAATACAGCATCTCACATAAATTTTTGCAAATATCGACATCATGTCACATAAATTATACAAAAACTGTCATCACGTCACTTGAAATTATACAAAATACGATATTTTTATTCAAAACACGATGAAAATTGAACAAAAATCACGCAATCACACATCATATCACGTAAATTTACACAAAAATCGACATCATGTCACATAAATTATACAAAAACTGACATCATATCACTTGAAATTATACAAAAAACGATATTTTATTCAACACACGATGAAAATTGAACAAAAATCACGCAATTACAAGCCATCCCACATAAATTTTCACAAAAATCGACATCATGTTACATAAACTATGCATAATTTTGCAAATGTTTTACACTTTTTATAAAATGCATCGCTCAAAATTAAAAGAAATAGCAATTTCGTTGAAAAATTTGCAAATGTTTTACACTTTTCTATAAAATGTATCGCCCAAAATTAAAAGAAATCACAATTTTTTAAATTATATCACGCCATTATGAAATCGTAGATTGATTTTCACAAAAATCGACATCATGTTACATAAACTATGCATAATTTTGCAAATGTTTTACACTTTTTATAAAATGCATCGCTCAAAATTAAAAGAAATAGCAATTTCGTTGAAAAATTTGCAAATGTTTTACACTTTTTTATAAAATGTATCGCACAAAATTAAAAGAAATCACAATTTTCTAAATTATATCACGCCATTATGAAATCGTAGATTGATTTTTTGAAATTTTACACTTTGTAACTGTAAAATAACTGCAAATACTAATATTTTAGCTTTAGACTTTGTAATTATTGCAGATTCGAGAAAAAAACAAAGCAGAGTAGAAATAAAAAACACAAACACTTTGTAATAAACAAATATATTGTTCTTATTTCGTATAATACTTAATAATATAAATATAAATGTACAGCAGAATGTCTTATTTCTAAAAATTCGCTAGCAATTTACAAAACTGTAGTTTGAGGTGCACGACATTTCAAATTAAAAAGACTGCAAGTAATAAAATCAGAAGTCGTTTACATGGGGTCGTAGAACAAATTTCATTGTGGCATTTTAAAGTTTAAGGCGCTCCCAGTCCAGAATTCCATTCGTATTTGATGTTGAGGACCTCTGCCTTAGAGGCGTTTTTCTAACGGCCCTTTTTTGGAGGCGTTTCCTTATCGGCGTTCTTCTGACTGAACCTTTTTGATGTGGACTTGGATGAGTAGCTGGTGTTTTTAATTTATATTCTAAATCGGACTCGCAAGTATCAGTTTCCATTTCGTTTTTTCCTGTAGTACCAGTCGGGGTTGGCTTCTTTTGCTGTTTAGGTTTAGCTAGCAGCACATTAGCAACGTTAAGGTCTTTGATGTAATCAGCAAACTGTAGGCGTCCGGGTGGATTAATAGTTTTTCGAGGCCGCAGAGTGTCGTGAATTAAATCGACTATGTTAGACGCCGGTAAAATTTCACCCTTTATAGTAACGGTACCCTTGTGATCCCAGCTCACATCGTTTGAGGTACTCAAAATGCGTAGGAAAACTTCAGCTTTTTTCTTAAAAGTTTTGGGAAGTATAGATAAAATAACGGCATTTGATAGGCTGTTACTGGTTGTTTCAATGGGTATTTTGATTGGCTGCCGTGCCTGGTTTGTGAAATGAAGGAATCGTTGTAACACTTGATTGTACTGGATCCATTTATCGTGATCAGTTAATTTGGACTTTAAAACTTTTTGCATTTCGTCATCAAGCTGTGATAATATATTTTTCTCCGCATCATCGCCAGACTTAAGACGTTGGACAAATTCCGGCGATACAATCAACATCTTCCGCTCTTTGTCCATTTTAGTCGAAAAGGAGCTCAGTCGTTTGTTCTGGTAGAGCCGTCGTGAATAAACTAGCTTAAAATCAAGACTTTCATAATAAATATATAAAAAAATATGACAGGTACGGGAATCGAATCCAGCAATTTTCGAAACCGGTTTGATATATATTTATCGAAGGACTTGACCATCAGTTGACGTTTTATTAATATTTGTCGTGATTCGTCATCGCTGAAATTTTACAAGAGTCAACCTGTCTGCTATGCGGCGCACGCAATGGTTCCACCTCTTTTATTTTAAAATTTGTAAAACCAGATGTCCAAGCCGATACCGCACTAACTCGTTTTAAGTGATTGTGCTCTGTTACCTGGTGCATCTGAAGATGGCTCCCAGACGAATTAATAACTGTCAGGATGCAGCCGTACCTTACAGCAGGACATCAATTGTAGAATCAAGTAAGAAAAAGACAAAACTAAGTAAGAAGATGCAGTTTTCAAATAAAATCCAACACCGGGAAGCGCTAGCATCACCGCAGATAATAGTTGGTGACGAAGAAACCCTGGGACCATCGTCACAGCTAACCGGACATAGCGAAGATTTGAGGTCGGTCGTGCAGGAGCCCATGCAGCACTGTGACGTAATAACGGACACCCCGCCCGAGGACAAGCAGCTCCGTCGTGAGAAGAAGCGGACATTGTGTGATTTTTGTATGCCTCTAAACAATACAATTGCAGAATCATGTAAGAAAAGGACAAAGTCATGTAAGAAAAAGACAAAGCCAAGTAATAAAACGCAATTTTCAAATAAAACCCAACATCGGACAACACTACTACCACCACAGATAGAGGTTGTTGACGAAGAGACCCGGGGCCCGTCGCCTGATCAAACAGGTATGCATAGCTGTGACGTAACAACGGACACCCCGACCGAGAACAAACATATCTTCCATGAGAAACGGTTATTGTGTGATTTTTGTATGCCTCTAAACATTAGTTCTAGCAAAGTTGTTCATTTAGGCCTGGATCCTTATAAAAACTTTTCACCTGTGGCAAGAATTCTGAATACCGACGGATTAGGTGTTTCATTCACGGCGGATGCGTTTATTGTTTTTCTGGAGGCTCTACCGGACATGTTTGTGATGGCGAAACAAGGATCTTTTAAATGTGATTTAAGTGAACATACAGTGGAACATGTGACCAGCGACACTTGCAGGATTATTCCAAAGGACCCCGTCAGCAAATTTACACTTTACGTGACGTATGACACGCTGTCAAATTTATTGCCTATGTATGATTTGATGGTAGTTAAAATCAACGACTTGAAACGTGCACAATGTAATTTCGAAAAGTTTGCTGCATCAATAAGGCAGAGGTCCTCAACATCAAATACGAATGGAATTCTGGACTGGGAGCGCCTTAAACTTTAAAATGCCACAATGAAATTTGTTCTACGACCCCATGTAAACGACTTCTGATTTTATTACTTGCAGTCTTTTTAATTTGAAATGTCGTGCACCTCAAACTACAGTTTTGTAAATTGCTAGCGAATTTTTAGAAATAAGACATTCTGCTGTACATTTATATTTATATTATTAAGTATTATACGAAATAAGAACAATATATTTGTTTATTACAAAGTGTTTGTGTTTTTTATTTCTACTCTGCTTTGTTTTTTTTTCTCGAATCTGCAATAATTACAAAGTCTAAAGCTAAAATATTAGTATTTGCAGTTATTTTACAGTTACAAAGTGTAAAATTTCAAAAAATCAATCTACGATTTCATAATGGCGTGATATAATTTAGAAAATTGTGATTTCTTTTAATTTTGTGCGATACATTTTATAAAAAAGTGTAAAACATTTGCAAATTTTTCAACGAAATTGCTATTTCTTTTAATTTTGAGCGATGCATTTTATAAAAAGTGTAAAACATTTGCAAAAATTATGCATAGTTTATGTAACATGATGTCGATTTTTGTGAAAATCAATCTACGATTTCATAATGGCGTGATATAATTTAAAAAATTGTGATTTTTTTAATTTTGGGCGATACATTTTATAGAAAAGTGTAAAACATTTGCAAATTTTTCAACGAAATTGCTATTTCTTTTAATTTTGAGCGATGCATTTTATAAAAAGTGTAAAACATTTGCAAAATTATGCATAGTTTATGTAACATGATGTCGATTTTTGTGAAAATTTATGTGGGATGGCTTGTAATTGCGTGATTTTTGTTCAATTTTCATCGTGTGTTGAATAAAATATCGTTTTTTGTATAATTTCAAGTGATATGATGTCAGTTTTTGTATAATTTATGTGACATGATGTCGATTTTTGTGTAAATTTATGTGATATGGTGTGTGATTGCGTGATTTTTGTTCAATTTTTCATCGTGTGTTGAATAAAAATATCGTATTTTGTATAATTTCAAGTGACGTGATGACAGTTTTTGTATAATTTATGTGACATGATGTCGATATTTGCAAAAATTTATGTGAGATGCTGTATGATTGTGTGATTTTATTCAAATTTTTGTTACTTTGGGGTCAACACATACGTCTTTTCGTAAAATTTTACTATTTTCAATGAAAGTTGTGAAAAAAATATTGTTTTTTGTCGTTTTTACAGAATTTAATGTGACAAGATGCCGATTTTTATAAATTTTCATGGGAGATGCTGTCGATTTTCTAAAATTTTGAACGAAATGCTTTGAAAATTGCATGTTTTTATTCAAATATTAGTAATTGAAGCTATTTTTTCACATACAAAGTATCGAAAATTCATATAAATTGAACTACGATTTCATAATTGTGTGATGTACTTTAAAAAATTACGTTTTATTTGTTAAACGTTTGCAAAATTATGCTTAGAAATAACTCTTAAAACTTTTTTACATCATTTTTCGGTACTATAAAGTCGCTTTGTAAAGATTTTCAACGAAATTGTGCGTTTTTATTCAAATTTATTTTAATTTGTCGCCAACACATACGTCTTTTCGTAATTTTTGCGTGTTTTTATTCAAATTTATTTTCATTTGTCGTCAACACAGACGTATTTTCGTAAAATTTTACTATTTTTTCGATGAAAGTTGTATAAAATATTGTTTTTTGTCGTTTTTGCAGAATTTAATGTGACAAGATGCCGATTTTTATAAATTTTCTACGTATTTTCGTAATTTTGCGTGCTTTTATTCAAATTTATTTTAATTTGTCGCCAACACTTACGTCTTTTCGTAAATTTTTTACAAGAAAAATGGTTTGACTTATATTTTTAATTAGTCAAGCCTTCTCCAATACTTGCTACTATAAGCCGTTCACGATCTTTTTGGGTCAGGTGAGGCTATGACCATCTAGTAATTTTGTTGGCAGTACCTCTGCGGCAACTAATGCAAACTGACACTTTTCTGCTAGGTTAGGTTGTTTTCAGTTTAAGGTTATATTTTCTGAATAGGTACATTGTTGCCGGATCTCTCTCTAGTCTCGACATCAACTCGTGTTCTTTTAGATCTGGTCTGTCCTTTTTAAACTGCAACTAGCATCGTTTAATGGAAATTTTTTGCTGTGATCGCTGGTTCGACTCCAGTCATGGGACATCGCAGGAAGCTTTTTTTTTTAAATTAAAATAACGGACAAATATTTGTTAAGTCACTCATATATTAGCGCTAAAATTTAAAAATAGCCGTCGCGTAATTATGATTTCGCTATATAAAATAAAAGTAATTATTTCTATAGCGACCGATCTGATGGAGCAGATTATAAAAATAAAGTAATTATTTCTAGCTTTTCAAATTTTCTGCGAACGATTAATTTACCTGTTAGCCCATTTGAGGATGACAAAATAGAAAGTTCGCATCGAGGCTATAATGTCTTTAGTAATTACACATAGAACCGTAAAATTAACCATATTCTATAAACGATTAACTTTGTGTCTCGACCTGTTTTAAAAGTTTACAACGGTCAAATTTATGAATCAGATTTCGCTATATAAAATAAAGTAATTATCGCGGATTCGCGGATTTATTCGCGGATTTCGCTGTTTTAATTATAAAATAAAGTAATTATTTCATATAGCTTTTCAAATTTCTGCGGTCGAATGGGAAATTAACCACTGCGCGAATGGAAAATTAACCAGAAACTTGGGACAATGACTATATTGCAAATTATAAAATTATTATTAGTAGCAAAGCTGTTACAAATATATATTTTTTTTAAATTGCATCTGCCTGTAAACACAATATGGTAAACATTCCCGTGCTTATAATTTGAATTTCTGAAAAAATAGTTTGTTTCAACTCGAACGGTGTGACGGCACAGCTGCGAAATGACGTCTTGTTCAATTCCTATATGTTCAACAGACCTCGATAGCGCAGCGGTAAGGTCCTAAGGCTGCTGCCAAGAAAAGTAGGGTTCGATTCCCACTCGGGTCCGACGCAAATAGCTTTTTTTAATTCAAATATTTCCGCGAGTGAATGCAAGAGAGAGACAGCAGCTTCGAAGAGCGAGATAGATCTATCAGTTTGAATTTCAAATATTTCCGCGAAAATTAAAAACAACAGCCGTGAGAAGTGCGCGCCGCACCAAGATGGCCGACGCCCCGGGAAATTCAAATTCAAATATGGGAACTTAGAAAAAATCGGCAAAAATTAAACTTAGAAAAAAATCTGAAAAAAATTAAATTTCAAATATTCCCGCCAGAAATCCAAGATGGCCGCCGAAGTCCGACGCGTCATTTTAATCGGAAGCTAATGCGTAATTAATTCAGTAGCACATGTGAAAATTAATTAGATCAAACCGCGAAATTAATTAGATCAAACCGCGAAATTAATTAGATCAAACCGCGAAATTAATTAGGTCAATCCGCGAAATCCGCGAAATAAATCCGCGAATTAAACCGCGAATCCGCGAATCAATTAAAAGGAGTGGGGGGTAGCGGCCCTCATTCTACTTTCATTTCCGTTTTCAGTTCTTCTTGATTTTTCTTATTATCTGCTTTTATTTCATCTTTCCATTTGCTTAGTACTTTCATTATTTCTTTCATTTCTTCTGGTTTCGGTTCAGTATTGTTTTCAGTTGTTTGTTTTTTTTTATTTTCTCTTTTGTTTTTCGTCTCTGGCGATCTTATGGGTTTTTTTGGATTTTTGGAATGTTGATAATTTATCTAATTCCACCAATTTTCACTCATTTATATTTATGTAAATCTTATATACCGTTTTAAATAATTTCTCGTTATTTTTCGCCCTCGATTCGTTAAAAAAATTTAGTATTTGTTTAGTTAGCCCCTTGATGTTCTTGCGTGTTACGCCGCTGTGCGTGGTACACGTTCCGCGAATGCGTCAATCCGGCAGTTCCCTCTGTGCTCTTTACACTGGATTTTACGATTACACCCTTCGACCCTTCCTAAAAACAGATTTGGAATTGTTTATTTATTTATTTCTTCCCCGCTAGCACTTCGCGATAAGGGGCCGACCCAAATCAACTTTCGGAGGTCGTTCGCCTCTTGTGGTTTGCTTTTATTAGGTCCGCGCATTGACGTCGCTCAGCTGGTACGTTTGTATTTCGGACTTGAATGGGGTGCTGTTTTCATTTCTGCAGGTGGTTTCTTTGCTTAGATATCCGCTCCTATCTGCCCGGCTCGGCTGTCGGCGGCCGATAAGCGGCTTGCTTGATTTTTGCGCTCTACTCCGTCCTCGTTACGTCTTGTCTGTAATTGCTCCTGGTTAATTTGTATTATTTGTATGATTTTTATAAAGAGCGCTTTTATAGTAACACACGATTTAGGGAACCAACTTTATTACCATAACTTCAAGTAGGTTTATGGGAAAATGGCAATTTCTAACTCTTTCGGAATAGAACAGTGGAGGACTGTTTTGTGGAAAACATTACTTATTTCAACAATTTAGGAGAAAATAAACTTAGTAACTTTTAAAAACACTTTTGAATTAAGTAACAAACAATTTCTGGGATTGCACCGTGTCCTTATTGAGGCCAAAGAACACAAAGTTTTGTCCACCTTTGTAATGGGGTTTCATCAAGAGGAAACGCAAAATAGCACGGTAACTCAACATGTAAACCACGTCAGAGGCGAAACTCATTTGCAAGGGAAGGGATAGAAGAGCACGCTAACTCAACGTGTAAACCACGTCAGAGGCGAAACTCTTTTGAAACGGGAAGGGATAGAAGAGCACGGTAAGTCAACGTGTAAACCAAGCCAGAGACAAAACTCTTCTAACGATCGGAAGGAAAAAGGCGAAAATGTATAGGTAAGTGCCGTCGCAGTTGAGTGACTGTGGGCGCAGCTTAGAAATTAGCACTTTCACATAGAAAGGAAGGGGAAAGCCTTCATCTTGATTGAGATTATTGGGGTGTTTGCTAAAGAAGAATGGGGATTTGCAGATAATGGAAGTATCATCAAAAAGGATCTTATGGCCGGTATCGCGTTGGTGTTCGGCGATGGCTGATGATGAAACGCGACCTAACTTGAGACAGCGCTGGTGTTCAGAGATGCGAGTTTTTACTGAACATCCTGTTTCACCAATGTATACAGCATTACAAGAGCAAAGGAGTCTATAAACACCTTTAGATGACATGGTGTTTAATTTATCTTTAGGTGAAGGAAGAGCTCTGTGAGATTTTGCTCGTGGGTTTGAATACTGTTTTAAATGTTTTGTTTTTGAGGAAACTTTCCTACACGATCAGTGACTTCCTGTGGGAGGATCGGTTTTTAGAGCTTTGGGTGGCCGTGGGTGAAGATGGCAATTGATGACAGACCTGTATATCCCTAGCACGACAATCGTTGTTCCTAAGGGCTTTCCGAATATGATTTAATTTAGCGTGGACATTATCGAGTTAGTATATGGAAACAACCCGATGTACAAGCGAATTAATAACGGAAAAATTTTGTGTAGGATGATGGTGGGAATCGGCCTGTAGATAGCGATCAGTGTCAGTGGGCTTGCGATATACAGAATGACCAAGTTTGCCACTGGGTTAGTGAGTGTTCTAATTCCTAAGGCCCACCTATCGTCACTGAACAGCGACGGTACTTGCCTATAAATTCTCGCCTTTTTCCTTCGATCGCTAGAAGAGTTTTGCCTCTGGCGTGGTTTACACGTTGCTTTTCCTCCTGAAGTCCTGAAGAAGCCCCTTGCGAAACGTTGAATTCTTTGACCTCAATAAATTGGGCAATTGTTTTAGAAACTGGCATGCAATGTGTGAAGACATAGGGGATTTGAAAAGAATTAAATAGAGAAGATGTAGCTAAACAGAAGTTACCTAGTCCGGGAACATAAAAGCAACCCCTCATAATTACTAAATTTAATGTCCTCAGTTCATCATTTACCATGTAGTTATATAGTTTCATATTAAACAATTTTCAAAATTTCTACATATTTCATTACCTCCTCTCAGTTATAATTGATACCATTAATATTGGGTAGATTAAAATCTCTAATTAATGTGCTGTCGCTTTGATAAAATACATCTTTGTTCTCTGTGGCACTAAAATAAGAGATAGCTATTGTTAACTGACCGTGGTAGAAAAGAAAACCCAATTTACTAATAAACTATGGAGATTTATTTACATTGTTATATTTTCACTTCCAAATCTACAGATGCAGACTTACACTTAGATTTGATTGGAACAACACCGCCATCTCATGTTTTGTTCGTTGTTATCTGTTATTTCTGTCGTAATAATATACTACGTACCGAGAATCAAAAATTTCGCTGTCAAATATATCTGATCTGAATCTCTTTCCGTTTTGATAATATAGAGGCTGTCCTCAAAAAGAATGGGACCACCCACTTGGTGAAAGATTCCTTACGTTATGATAAACTGATTAAACCTAATATACCTTTGTACAAAGTCCCTCCAGTAAGAAGTTATAGAACCTTAAAGTTCAATTTTTTAATTTATGTTACTTTCCACAAATGTAAAGATATCGATTTTAACTTTGGCACACATACTTACTATTATGTACCGAGCCAATAAAAATATTTTCATCAACTAAACTTGGATTTAAGAGACACTTTACCTACCTTCAAAATCTTTTTTTAGCTCTAGCTTTGTTATCTGTAACATTTATTCAAATTTTAGGTTATTGCCTGAAATATAATTAAAAGTGTAAAATTAATGTACTCTTAGTTCACATGCGCAAAAGCAACAGTTTACCTTAAAATTCCTCAAAGTTTTTGGGTTGTTATTAAAACATGCAATTATCAAGTAGCCCATTATCAAAAAACAATGGGTAGTGATCGTGATCTAGTAAACAACAATGATAAATCAATTAATGATGTCGATGACGTAGAAATTTTTTCATTTACGTTTACGAAAATGCCGCGACAATGAATTCTCCAATGTCAAATGTTCGCTATGCTGCGGCATATTCGAAAAACCGAATATACGTTTGGTTAAATATATACAGTGTGTCCCCGGATGGACCTAACTATACTTGTAAACTTCCTTATTTTGCATTTTAGGAAAACAGCCATTCTTCATAAAAAGTTTTGCTTCATCTAGGAAGTCCGCAGCCACTCCCAAAATTTCGAAATAACATACAGGGTGGTTAGAAAACGAGACAACGTGAAATTTGGTTAAGAATAAAGTACCTTTTATTTGAAAGGAAAGCATAAGTATCACTGGGAAAAGATGTTTGAAATTTCAACAGAAGCTCAAATATCTAATCTGAACGTTGTATCTCAAAGTTGATTTTTTTATTTTTTATTGAAAGAAGTATGTATAGAGAAATTTATACTAGTATAAATTTTGATAAAAAAATAAACTTTGAGATACAACGTTCAGATTAGATATGTGAGCTTCTATTGAAATTTCAAACATCTTTTCCCTGTGATGCTTATGCTTTTCTTTCAAATAAAAGGTACTTTATTCTTAACCAAATTTCACGTTGTCACGTTTTTCCAACCACCCTGTATGTTATTTCCAAATTTTGGTAGTGGCTGCGGACTTTCTAGATGAAGCAAAACTTTTTATGAAGAATGACTGTTCTTTCTAAAATGCAAAATAAGGAATTTTACAAGTATAGTTAGGTCCATCCGGGGACTCACTGTATATAGGGTAAGCACATTAAAATATATATATATTATATTGCAATGGTTACCATAAGAAGGTTAAGTTATTTGGTAATAAGATTACAAGAGTTGGATATTATGTTAAAAAATATGATTAAAAATATTTCATGATTAAATTACACCGATGCATTTAAGTATTAAAAAAGAATATCAGAATTATTAACATGTGTATTTGGTTAGTAAAATAATGGATTAGAATTTAAATTCAGTCGAACAATGCAAAATAAGAAACAGATAGGGTCTAATACAGGGTCCGGCAACAAAGCGGGGGTAAAATATATTTCTAAAAACTATGAGAGTTAGATAAATATCGCTTCTATAAAAGTGTAGGTACGAAGGTGGTGCACATTACTAAAATAGTTTTGATTATACAGGGTGTCTCAAAAAAGTGTGGCGAATCAAACTTACTTTTTTTTAATGGAATGCCCTATATTTGGGCAACTTAAAAGTTTTGCATTGATATACTCATCATTTTTATATAAAATTATATATTATAACGTCAACTGTTTTGGAGATATTAACAATTTTATGCAAAAAATGCTGAACTTCAGGCGGCTGCTGTAAGCAACAAAAAACAATTGAATGAAGGAAAACGCTCCAAAAAATTATGATTTTCGTGAACTACCTTTTAAGTGTAAAATGATGAACCTGGGTATT
The DNA here is from genome assembly GCA_940337035.1 of Agriotes lineatus. Lineage (NCBI taxonomy): Eukaryota > Metazoa > Arthropoda > Insecta > Coleoptera > Elateridae > Agriotes > Agriotes lineatus. Next base: position 80,577,078 of record OW679195.1, on the reverse strand, counting down.
AATGCTATACAGAGTGCTCAACATTTGCAAATTTAATTATTTCGAATTTTTTTTCAAATGGAACGCCTTGTATATTTTTGTATTTTTGAAATCCCTTTTAATGAGCTTTCTTTTGATATGTTACTTCATACCTCTAAGTTCAACTGTTTTTCAGATATGCGTGTTTGAACATAAAAACAATTTAAGCCCCCCCCCCCCCCTAAAATGCCTTATTTCAAGGGATAAAAAACAAACGCCGTTAAAATAATTATTCAAAATATGCATAATCTATTTGGTATGTAAAAGGGGTATACATTATATAAAATCACCGAGAAGTGAAAAAAATAAATTTTAAAATAAGAATATATGGTGATGGTATGAAGAAGAATGGATATGGTCGAAGTACCATAATTTAAACAGTTACTACAATCTACAAAATCAATCTGGAATTGGGTACGATACTGAGTTTATTATTAATTAATTACATCACGTGAATTGGATAACGGGAGCTGCATTTACTGAAAGTGGGCCACATCGAGTTTCTTAGTAGAGTAAACATCTTGGGAATTTGATGAAAGGTTTTTCATTTACTAGTATTCTACTTCGGCAAGCTTCATATTGGAGTGACTGACGTCTTGTAATTTGCACCTCTGCGAGTGTAGTATTACTGGGTGAGATTTGAAAGAAAAACATTGCAGCTACCGCTGGTGGGTCTTGTAGAGTTTGTTGGTGGAGGTGGCGAGTGCCCTATCATATTTGGCTGAGGGACGTTGGCGGTTGCTGATATCTGATTACATCTGTACTGGGATGTGTGCACAGATTCAGAAACTTCTGTAAACACACGGAATACACTTGGGTCAGTCAAAGGAGCAGATCAAGTTCCGTAGACAGGTGACAGCTGCACGTTATGTATTGAAAGAACTAAAATAAATTAAAGCATATTAAAGAGTGAAGTGAAGTAATAAAAAAATCTGTAAAGAGGTTTACACGGAACTTCCCTCGCGCGAATTAGATCAATTTGCAAATTTAAAAAAATTTAGTCGGCTGGGATTTGAATTCCGCGCACCCAAGCGAATATGTGACTGATGGAGTTTCTTGTTCGTCGCTAGATTAGTTGAGTCACGGACGCATTCAAATTAGATGAGCTTCTACTGCGTTATAGAGATACTATATTATTTTGTCCCATTTCTGATGTTTAACATGTATCTGTTAGGTCTCATTTTCGCCAGTGATAAAGCCTGAGCTATGTGCAAATTATTATTTGTATCTTACTTACTCTAAGTGGAAGTTGTGACACTAAATATTTTGAAAAATCAAAGGCAACTGGGAGTAAAACTATCTTAACATTCCTAATAATACTGCAACAATAAAAGGAACCACTCGGTAATTCAAACTAAAATCAATTTGAAAATAAAACAAATTGAAACGCGGGCCGACGAATCGTCATGGAATGGACGTTGCATAAAATTGTTTTACTAGGAACGTCCCACGCAAGTAACTTTAAACAATTTAAAAAATCAAAGGAAAATAAGGGTAAAAATATCGTAACGAGCCCAGTAATACTGATACAATAAAACGAAACACTTGGTTATGGGAATTGCATCAATTACCAATTTTAAAAAAATTACCGGCGGTGGAATTCGATGAACATCATCTGCGTATGCGATTGTAACCGCATCGATATGTTACAGTGAGCCATGCTTCCGCACTGGTACTAGTGCTACGCGCGGCTGTATTTAACAGAACGGTTTTATTGTTGAAAAGTTTTTACTCTTTTGCGACATTATCCTGTAATCTGTTGGGTCTTATTTTTGTCGAGTGTAAAGCCTAACCTATGTGCAAATTATTACTTTCATCTATTTCTCAGTTAACGCCAAAATACACACAATTTATTTTTTTAAGGTGCTCGCCCTATATATATTTGTCTGAAATTTTCTCGGTTTCATGTCAGGCAGACATAATCTACATGCAAAATATCGTCATCCTCCAACAAATAATTATTGAATTATACTCCCAACAAACAGACAAACGGAAATGAGAAAACCTGTTTTTCGTCATCTAGAGACCTTGAAACTGGAAGATCTGAAGAAATCTCGGGAGGTGATTTTTTGCGGTTACATTACTTACTTCGTCTTTTAGCCGAGGGAAGTAAAACAAACCGTTTTTTAGTATCTAATAGTTACTATACTAACCGATTAGGATGTAGGTACCTTGGCACATACTTAAAAAACAGTAATGATAACTGAAAACGGCTCCGTTTTTGTAGTAAATTCATTAAAAATTAAAAATATCCACCATGACATACACCTCACACAATGGTTGCTGCGCAAGCAGCAAAGGCGCGCTCCAACTTTGTAATCCGACTTCGGGGCAAGTTGAGCATTGCACCGCCAGACGCAAACGAATAAATACCAACCTCTACACAGCAAGGTACAATGAGGTTACCGATAATGCATACATAGGTACAAACATACAAAATGAAGTATACTCTTTTTTCAATAACATAGCTTGTTATAACTAGAAATCGAGCAGTTGACAAAAATATATTTATTATCACAATTTTGAAAGTGGGAACCATCCGGTAGGAGAGGTTATACTTTCCCACTGCCTGTAATACCCTTACGATGTTTTTAGACCAGAGCAGGCGGTGGTATTTCGTGGATTTCGGAGCGATTTCGTGGATTGAGGAGCGATAGCGAAGCGATTGAGGAGCGATAGCGAAGCGATTGAGGAGCGATAGCGAAGCGATTGCGTGGATTGCCGACAAATTGCAAAACGATTGCGTGGATTGCGGAGGATTTCCGTTGTGATTTCGGGGATTGCGGAGGAATTTGTGACAAGATTGCAGGAAGTGGTTAACCCCTCGGTTATTACCTATATATAGGTAGGTAATTACAAAGTATTTACTAATACTAAAAATACAACACCCACCGTAACATTTCAATGCTAGTGAAATATTCTCATCAATTTCCAATTTTCTTGTATTTTTTTTATTTTCCGCACCTATTGCGTTTTTATTATCTGCATTAAACAGAAAACCATCACACAAAATCATATAAATGAAGAACTTCGGTTATCATACAGGTACCTTTTTTATATAGGCTATTCAAGTAGATAATGGTTACGGACATATTGAAGCATTCTACCCGAAAATACTAATAACAGCAACATTTTAAATTGAAAGTCAATCAAAATCTTTATCAGTATAAGTTGTTTTTATTTAGAATTATTAAAGTTGACACAAAAGAAACTGCCATTTTAGAGTCAAATACGAGTATTCAAATTTGACACCTTGTTAAGTTTTTTCCCGAAAAAAGAATTTAATTTGATAAGAAAGTTGTATGTATACATAAAAGCAACTAAGACTAATTTATCTCTAAACTCTGATCTCATTTACAGTTTTCTAGATATATATATTTGTATTTTATGAAGTGCATTATAATTTTGTAACTACATATTACCTAATTATGAAAAAAAACAATCTATAAGAAAAATGTTGAGCCAGGTTTCGAATTTCAAATGAAAGAGCACACCCACTTAAAACAATACATTTGCGAAAACTCTGTAGTTCAGTACGAAAGTTCTGTTCTACCTCTTGATGCCAGAGAGATAGACAGATGCGCCCTGAATTTCAAAATTATGTTTTTTCACATACAACAAAGTGTTATACCACCAACTGCGGAGTCTACCGATAACGTTTCTTGCACCGCTTGGTGAAAAGACGTACATACCTATTAAATATGCATATAATTACATTTGAAATTACCTCAACCTGGAAATTTCCTCACACTTAAATACCCTAAAATTTCCTTAAATTACCTCAAAATTCCTTGCATTACCCCAAGATTTCCTTGCATTACCTCATAATTTCCTTTCATTACCTCAAAATGTCTTTGCATTGCCATTCCCCCAAAATTTCCTTCCATCGCCCTGAATTTTCTCAAAATTGCCAAACAACTAAAAATAGCATGTGCTGTGTACAAGTAGTTCCCCGCGTGATCAAACCCTCGGTTTTATGATGCGTTTAAGGTTTAAGAGATAATGTTTTCAAACAGTTTAAAAATATAGGAAAGTTGAGCAATGAAAGTATTATTAATCGCGTCGGAATTTTGTCACGGTCTCCATGCGAAATATGCATATTTAAATCACACATTAATTTCTAATGACCCCAAAGCTAGTTGCAAAATTTACACGTTGTGAAATAAGTCCTAAAACAAAAAATCTGGTGTGATACACTCACACAACTTCCTTTTACAGTGATCTTATAATTAGTCAAAAATTTCATTTTTAATCATAAAAATTTGTCAAAAATTTTCAAAAATTACAAATTCTACAAAAATGGTACAAAATAGAGCGTTAGTTAAAGAGACAAATTTTCTCTAGAATTTTAAGGTGAATTCGAAAATGGAATAATATACCGGGTGTTTTATTTAAAATAGGAGTTAATAAAAAAATTGAAAAAAAAACAAAAGAAACCCATTTTAGAAGTATTCAACTGGAAAATCACCTATCTCACATCAATACACATTAAAAATGTAAAGTTTAAAAAAAATCGTTTGAGCCGTTTTTGAAAAAATCGAAAAAAACTGAAAAATCACAAGAGTAAACACCTACTTCCGGTAATGCGATTTTCTTCAAAAGCTTGCTGTCTCATCTACATAGTACACAAAACTTATATATGAAGTTTGAACGCCATACCTCTTTTCGTTTTTGAGATATTCTGTTCACAGACACACACACAGACAGACCAATGAAAAAAAAAATATGTTTTTTGGGTTCAGGGGACTCAAAAACGTGAAGATCGGTTGAAAACTCAATTTCGAATTTTTAAGGTGAATCCAATACTTCCTTTATTGTAAAAGGAAGTAAAAATAGCAGTATTCCTACTCATTGAATTAAAGTAATTAAATGAAATATTCTTAGTTTAATTCAGCGAGGGGCGTGGCGGTCGAAATATTAAAAAATGTATAAGACCGTTACGCGACATTTAACATCTGATTCCAATTTTGTTCTTGTTTCTATAGAATATATTTCCGAAATAATTAACTCCGAGTCGATGTCAACAAGTTTTAGTAATGATAATATTAATATCGAAATTATTAAATTGTATTCTCCATTGCTAGTTTCGTATATTACCCACATAATCAATAGCTGTTTTAGAAACCGTATTTCCAGATGCTTGAAAAGTTGCAAATATATTACTAGTAGTTAAAACGATCTACGCCTTATGATCATACTACAAGTAATAGCGAAGGCCTTCGAAAAAATCATGAATACTCAGATTCGATGTTATTTAGAAAATAATTTGTTGTCGAATTGTCAATCTGGTTTTAGCCGTAATCACAGCTGCTGTTCAGCGTAACTTACATAACTGACATGTTAAAGCTTGCACAGTAGACATAGCTCGATTTTTCCAAAGCCTTCGATGCTACGTCATCAAATATTATATGCAATTTCATCTTATGTGAATTTTGAGAAATTGCTTCAAATGTAATAAAATCCTATTCAACCTCGAGAAAACAGTGTATTTTGTATTAATTAATAAATGATCTAATCCATGTGAGAGAAAATTAGGTATCCCTCAAGGTTTTGTCTTCGGTCATTTACTGTTTACGATGCACACAACTAATTTATGTAGTACCACTTTCAATCATTGTAAATACCGTCAGTATGTTGACCACATTTAGGTCTACCTGTCATTTAAACCGAGTGATACTCTAATCACCTCTATTACTCATAATGACGAGCTACGAGGATAGAATTGTCTCTTAAAATAAATCCAATAAAATCTGCCATGGTTGTATTCCCAAGCACGAATTATAAAAAAGAACATTTCAAACTAATTAAAATAAACATAAAAGAGGGGCCCATTCCCTGTACTATTGTACTCGGACCTTAAATTTCGTGGACATGTGAAGGTGAACTGCTGTATTCGAAGAACAATATATGCATTCGCTTAGCAAGGAGATAAAGAGGTTACTATGAGATTCCTTAGTGATGTCAATTTAAAGACAGAACATCTTCCCTGTCTGCCTCTACCTTTTCCAGAATTTTAATTTCATTTAGTCTTCCATATTGCATCTTATACCGAATTCCAGTTCGCCGATGTAACTGGTATGATGCATATCTGCAAAACCGTATTCGAATAACCACTTTCGTTCCTTTTTCTGTATATGAATTTTAAATTAATATAAAAGAAGACTTTTGCTAACCTTGGCATGTCATACCAGATTTGGAGCAGGTGGCTGATTTTGCTGAAATGTTATTTTGAATATTTGACTACATTATTAGGAAATGAGGCTCGCACAAATATTCACAAACATTGAGGGTAATTTCACTTTGTAAAATTACACAAATTACTCCAGTCATTATTATATCTTTAATATCGCAAATGAAAATTGCTCAAATTAGCTTTATAGGAACTCAAAAAGAAATAGAAAGTTAAAAAATTAGTCTTACCCATTTGATAAAAATCTAGTGATCTCCATCAAACTTGAAAAGTTAGTTGAATTGCTCTGGTGCTATTACTTAGCATAAAATTATCATGGAATTTTGAGTACAACGTCCTGTATAAAGTATTAAATAGTAGGGATGTCGGCGGGTACCCGGGTCGACCCGGGTAATAGTCGATCCGGGTGTAGTTGTAGGACCCGGGTACCCTACTAGTAAATTATGAATTATGTAATTTCCAAGAAGTCAGCCTTTTTCGGAGAAGATGATAAGAATAATAGCAATAAGCGCTAGAAAAACATAACCATGCAATAATAAGAATGGGATGGGGTGATCCCATACCACATAATGTTTTTTGTTTCATATAAGGAAGGCAATAAATCCGCTTCATGGAAATATTCAACCCGTCTATAGTACCATTAAATTGCGTCAGCATGGGATGAAGTAACATAAACATCCTGTGTGTGATGTTGATTTATGCTGCTACCAATTTCGGACAAAAAGTCACGTACTTGAATTTGATAACACTTGGAAGTGTGAAAATACTTACGAATAACAGACGACTTGCAGTTTGAATTGGCGAGTAGGTACTATTTCAATTTAGTTCAATTTAAAACTCGCAGAGAAAGCAATTTGTAGTTACCAGTGGCGTAACTACCGAGGGGGCAAAGGGGGCAGCGGCCCCCGGGCCCTAAGCTTCAGGGGACCAAACGGACCTCCTGAAGTTTAAAGCCCGGCAGGTTCAAACTCGGTCCCGTATAAAGTTTGAATGAGTCCGGGAAAAACACTCGGTATTGTTTATTTTGGTTTGATGTTTCTGTTTATGAATTTAAAAAAAAATTTAAATGATAGCCAAAATGCTTTGGCAAATGGGACTTACACTTGGCAATTAAGGGGCCCGGTGAAGATCACGGCCCCCGGGCCCAGAATTTGAAGTTACGCCACTGGTAGTTACTTCAGAACTTCAGACGTACACTAACATTTTTAAATAGTTAAACTTTCAATGCCTAGATTCTGAAACGGAAAGCGTAATTGCCATTAATTTATATACCGGGTGTCCACTTTCAAACTGGAACATAGGGATTTAACATTGTTTTTAACAGTTTCATGGATTCTTGCTCGCCAATTCAACCTACAGAAAATGTTTTGGCGTCAATGGAAAGAAAAAATGATTGCGCAGTTAATGGTATCAAAAAATAAACCATTTTTTTTCAATTTTTACTGAAAAATATTCATCACAAGTTTTCATGTTTTTTAAATATGAGTTCCCTTGACTTGAAAAAAGTTGACAGCTATACTCAAATTAATTTGTTATTTGATAACATTCAGTAGTTTTTACTTTATAAAATGAACGATTACTCGAACGAAGAAAGAGTTTTTAGCGTTAAAACATATTACGTGCGGTTAGTTTGGGTAGCGTGAGAGATATTTTTTAATGAAAATTGACAAAAATAATTAAATTTTTGGTATCATTAGATGCGCAATAATTTTTTCTTTCCTCTGATACCAAAATATTTTCTGTAGCTTGAATTTAGCGAGCAGGAATCCATGAAACTACTAAAATCAATGTTAAATCCCTATGTTCCAGTTTGAAAGTTGACACCCGGTATACAGAAATAGCAACTTAAACACGTACAAACAAGTAAAACACTGGTAGATATAACCCCTACTTTACATATAGTATTTAGATTCTACAAAAATATTTTGTTATCTAATGAAAATGTACCGGTCAATATACAGGGTGTAGAAAAACATATCTAGCATAGTATGATGAATATAATCCATCCTTCAGGTTTTTATTTTTTAAAATGCATCCGTAATAATTATTTAGAAACGCCAAAAACCAGTCTTGTAACGACGTCTATGACTGCCCTGCCCGCCTCATTAAATTAGTAATAAAATTACTTACCGGTCTCGCAGAAATGTTGGAAATGCTCTTCCTGATCAATACAAGCCTGGGATCATCTCTCCATTGAAGATTTAACATTTGCAAACAAGAATGGTTTCTGTAGAATTCTTTGTGCCGCACTTCCCAAACCATCTTGCAAACCTTCAACGAGGTTGTAGGGTGTCACAAAATCAAAGCAACCATTTCGGTATTCGCAAAGAGATCCATTTGAAATTTTATTAAACACGTACCGGCCAGAGACACCACCAGACTGATTGATAAATGCAGTTTTAAAATAGTGCACTTAATCAAAAAACATCTGCAGGCATTTCTTTTCTTGCGATAAGAAAATTGGATTTGAACAAATTCATCCTTGAGAGTTACGTAATTATCTCACCTTATTTTACGTACCAGTGGCATGCGTTATTATTTGTGAAAACCTCGATTTTTGAAATACTTTGGGAATACATATCAAAATTGTCCAAATAAATAATTTTGAAAGCAAGCTTGTTTTATATTTATTGACTTGAAAAATTGTTGGCATAATTATTACATTAAAATATGTATAATTATTTCAGTATATAAACTATCCGTGTTAATTTTTTGTTGCTGTTCAAGATGACCTCTATTCATATTAGCTCCAATTTAATAAAATTAGTAACATTAATTTGGTTAATCCCTAAACATTTTTTTTAGTATATTGTAATATCCCCTCCTAAAGTTCATCGATTGATCGTTAGTATGTGCAACAGTCAAATGATACATCTTTAACATAAATACTATACAACTGTGTAATGTACACAAAAGTCATTTTCAGTTATGTAGTTATTGAAAGCAGGGTTCGCCGATATATATATCAGTTGATGTTGATGCATATCCGATATACACAGTAGGCAAGAAAAACGGGACAGATTTTATAGCCCCGTATATTCGTTGGTCGCATATATCTTTATATGATTACTATACCATCGAAAAGCTCAATCTTTATAGATGGAAATATAGCACTTTTATTCCAAACACATAGTACCAATTCAAAGTTGATCGTGGTTAAATAAAGTCATACAAAAAATGCTGTTTTTAATGGAATTATTATCTAGAACTTTAGGAAATACAACAGTAATAACAAATACTATTTAAATAATTATTAAATATGCTATCTAAAACAATGATTCAATATGCCCACAATTTTTATCAGCAATCACATGCAATTATATAATTATTGGAAATATAAGTATTTTACTGTTTTTTTTTGCCCACTGTGTATATGAGTGATATATATTACCATATTTATTTAATAAACATCGTGATATGTATCACGATTTTTATAATTAACGATTTTATATATTTTTTATACCTATCCATATTATAAACTTAAAAATTCAATTGTATGATTTCATGCGACTATTTTGATTTTTAGCGATACCTCTGAATCAGCTTTCGTCGCTGTTAATCTGTAGTTGAGAATTATTTGAATTTCCATTTCTATTGCGTACAGTCGGCGCCTTAGAAATCGGGACACGCAATATGTTGTGTTGTAATATTTGATTTATTATTATTTTTTTGCTCTGGTTACTTCATTACTGTGAGCTGGCATTTCATATTTGACAAACAATAAAAAATCTGACATAACAATCAAAACCATCACAACTATAAAAGCTCGGTTTATACACTTAAAAATACACGCAAACTGCATCATAATATTGTCCCGATTTTTAAGGCGCCGACTGTACGTGTTATATGTTCTTATAAAAAAATCAAAATACTGCACATTTACTTCAACCTTTTTTGTTCACGATTGAAAAGTAATAAATATCGTAATTCTGATATACAGGGTGATTCAGAATTAGTGTAACAAAGTTTGACAGCTTATTGTAGAAGTCATTTTGAACAAGAAATGTCATAGGAATAGCTATAGGTCGTATTTCAACTAGTTACAGAATTACAACAAATCAAAGTTTTATTAGTGTAGTAGAAAATAGGTAAGATTAACATCTAGTTACATATAAAAAACAACAAAACATATGTTATAAACGTATAATTTACATTTAATGTAAAAACAAAAACGTGTACGATTTATAACAAGTGCTCAAAATGTCGCCCTTAACCCTGAATGCTTGCGAATCATCGAATCATAAACACGAACTATGGGATAGTTAGTTCAAATTTCATTGACCGCATCAATTCTCCTGTGGAATAACTGTTCACGAGTATTTATTTCAACACTGTAGACTAGCTGTTTTAGGTAACCCCGAAGATAAAAATCTAAAGGATTTAGATCAGGGGAGCTCGGAGGCCAAGCGATGGTACCACCACGACCAATCCAACTGTTGGGATAATGCACGCTTAGCCATTTGGTTACTCGTCCTCCATAATATGCTGGGGCGCCATCATGCTAGTATTTTGCTTTTTATGGTAACTAGATGTATGAATTTATGTATGGTTTTTAAAACTTTGATCTCTTATAATACTGTAATGAAGTGAAATAGATAAGATCCTATTACATACAACATTGTTCACTTTCACCTTCCCAACAAAATGCCGAAGTTTATTACAATCATTATGACTCACCCTGTATATTGGATATATTGTAATGGTCTTAGGCCCATGACTCGACTCTGCTAACAGTGCAATTTAATGAGCATTTCAATAAGCAATAAGTTTTATGTAACTGCAATGAGTTTAAGGTTCAACCGATAAATGCATTGGTAAAGAGATGCCAGAAATAATAAAGTAATTAAGTAAGGAACGCAAAAGGCAAAGCTCGTTTTTCACAGGGGTCGAAGTTGACTATCAGATAAATTAAATAATAGGTTTGTGCATAATAAATAGCCGAACCGAAAGAAATTAATAGTCACAAAAAGGTTTGCTATGTGCAAGTAAAAGAAGCGTAGAATTCAATAAAGCTAGTCAATGAAATCGGCGAGGATTCTAAAAAGGTAAAGAAGCCAGAATAAAATAACAGTACATTGCAATAGAGCAAACTGAAGAAAGCAGGCAATAGGACATGGAAACGCAATCTTGAAAAACTGGCAGAGGGACATAGAAAAGCAATTGAGAAGCAATAAACTCTATAATTAAGCAGTGCATTGAACGGTTGTGAAAAGCAGAGCAAATAATATAACGTGTTTGTGTGGAAGGCGCAAATAGTCGATTTTTAAATCTAAGAAACAGACAATAAATTTAGTTTGTAAGAAAATTGAAGATTTAAAACCAAACTTTTTTCTAGAATGTATTTAAATTAACCAAAACTTATTTCCATTTGTATTGTAACAATAGTGATAGATTCTAATTTGTTTTAATAACGGAGAAGAGAGAACAAATGAAATAAATTATTGAATGACAGAGCAAATTTGTGCTCCATATTAAATACTGTTTTAATATAAAATAAAGTGTTTTACCAATATAAAAAGTACCCAGTGTTATTGTACACATATCAGTGCTTTTGTACAAGTGTTTGTGGCCAGATCCGCAAAATAAATATTAAAATTTTCCTTTCGCCTCCGATTGTGGGTTCGGGAGCGAGCACCTCCAGTTTCCAATCATCGACTGCAACCCAAATTCTCATCTGAAACAAGAGATCAACATTCCAGGGCGTAGTTCAGCTCGGTAACAACGTATCCAGGAGATTTGACTTAAGGGGGCCAATAACAGCGACAATATTCCAACGGCGCGCCGTCATCTCGAAGACCCGAAGCAGTTCGGTCGATAATAAGGTACCAATTTTGCTTAGAAAATATCTATGTTAGTGCTGGGAAATTTACGTGCATACGAGATCACACCTTATTAAGCAAGAGTCAAGCATTTTCACGGCCACAGCCAAGGCGCAGTTCGAAAAATAAGCGATTTCCCAAATTTGAAGTTATGCGAAGGTAAAACAATTGCTAATTTTCCGGCCGCGTCCATCTGACGTCACGGAACAAATTAATGCCTGTAACAAAAGCTGTTAATTACCGCCAAAGTGCAAAGATTTAAATATTTACCGTGCGAATTCTCATAATTACACTGGTTTTAAAACGTCAAACACCGCAGACTTGCATACGTACTACATTTTGTAGTTTTCTTGACAGTATTGCAAAACAATTAGCTATCGGGCATTGGAACTAAATGCGGTGAACAGGACCGTATCAGATAATTTGTAATTTGCAATCAACTTGGAAGCCAACTGAGATATAGAGTTTGTGCTTTACTGAGAGCTAGCGTTTTATAATTAATTGCAGCTAGACAAAATATAAAAACGGGCATACAACCATTTATTTTGAACAAGTAAGTGAAGTACTGGTCACAGTTTAACCAGCCTAATAATTTGATAGCAGGCAAAGTTCCGTACACAGTAAAACATTAAATGAGTGAATTGTGCATATTGAATTATGCTCTAACTTACAATTTCGAACCGTGCCGTGCGATCTCAAGTAGCCTCGTGATAACGAAAGTGAACTCGATTTTATTTCAATTTATTCAATTCAAATTGTTACACGGCTTATAGCCAATATTACAATTAAAACTCATATGAGAGGGCCGGTATGGCCTACCTCCAGCCTCCTGGAGGGATGCAACCCCCACAAACACTGCCCCAAATGGTTCTGCCAACGCCGATATGACAACTGACCAAACTGAAATACACAATGCTCAGTTTCTTCAAAAGCCAAGTAATACCGTTACACAACCACAAGTAATGCTATACCCCCAATCCTGTCAACAAACGCACCCTACCCAATCCACAATGATTCCTTCTCAAACAGACACTAACACATGGACCACAGTCTCACATAAAGGAGATAGAACTTCTCAGAACGATGTCGATATGACCGCCAAATATAGGAAAGTAAGTAAATACTGGCTAGATGCACCGTCCTCTTCCAATCGATTTTCAATCTTAGAAAACGAAGCCTCTAGCGAACAAGAAGACGCTAACCCTGAAAAACAAACTCCAAAACCTGCCCCAATATTTGTAAATGGGGCTAAAAATATTGCACCTCTCGTACATCTACTTGACGAAAAAGCCACACAGCAATATGAAATCAAAGCTCTTATAAATAACCAGATAAAGATTCAACCCAAAACAGCCGATATTTATGGTATAATTATAAAAGCTCTGAATGAAAAGCAAACCGAATTTCACACATTTAAATCGAAAGAGGAAAGAAGTTATAAAGTTGTATTGAAAAACATGCATATTCTGTCGGTTGTAAAGACATTAAAGCAGAAATAGAGAAACTAGGCCACACAGTCACAAATATTTGTAATATCAAGCAATACAGAACAAAATTGCCGCTTCCTATGTTCTTTGTTGAACTAAAACCAGCACCTAACAATAAGGACATTTATAATGTGGCGCACTTACAACAGTGTAAAATAAAATTCAAACCCCCGAAGTACAAAAGAGAAATTGTACAATGTGCGAAGTGCCAAAGATACGGGCATACTAAAAATTTCTGTTCCCAAAAACCAAGATGCGTTAAATGCGCCGGTGACCATACTACTATCATGTGCTCCAGAAAAACAAGATCTAACGATATACGCTGCGCTTTATGCGGAGGAAATCACCCCGCGAATCATAAGGGTTGTACTAACTACAAAGAGTTGCAGAAAAAACAATTTCCAACACTTCGCCCGAAACAATACACTCCACCCCAACAAATCAAGCAGTACCAACAAATTCATCCTGGAATAACCTACTCAGCGGTAGCCCAAGGTCAAAAACAACAAAATTACACTCCCAATAATACACTGCATATGCAAACCCCACAACCTCACCAACAATCCAGCGATATGGAAGAGTTAAAAAATATGATGAAGGGCTTATTTGATCAAATAGGTACCATGTTAAACCTGCTTACAACCGTGATCGCTAAACTCCGTTAATGGTTAATCTACTGAAAATCGCTTTGTGGAATGCCAATGGCTTGTTACAACATATAGACGAATTAAAAGCATTTATTTTACATCATAATATCGACATTATGCTAATATCTGAAACACACTTTACAACGAGAAGCTACCTAAAAATTCCTAACTATCTAATCTACTTTACAAATTATCCAGATGGTACTCTCAGAGGTGGTTCCGCTATTATCATTAAAAACTTAACCAAACATCATGAAATAAATAGCTACTGTACAATCTTCCTGCAAGCCACCAATGTGGCAATAGAAGATCCCAGTGGTCTCCTAATAATTTCGGCCGTCTACTTTCCCCCAGACATGCAGTCAAACAAGAACATTACGAAGATTTCTACAACACCCTGGGACAACGGTTTCTTGCTGGTGGAGACTACAATGCTAAGCACACTATCTGGGGATCCAGACTCATAACACCCAAAGGACGTGAGTTGCTTAGAGCTATAGAAAGAAATAACTTAAAACATCTATCCACTGGTGAATCCACCTACTGGCCAAGCGACCGGAACAAACTACCTGATTTGATGGACTTTTGCATCACCAAAGGTATCCCCCGCAAGGCTTTTCTGTTGCCACCTCCTGTTTTGATTTGTCATCAGATCATTCTCCAGTTGTTGTCAAACTATCAACAGAAGCGATAAACGTTCAAAAACAACCAAGTTTAAGCAATAAGCATACAGACTGGGATTAATTTAGACGACTAGTAAACGAAAAACTAACCTTGAGTGTCCCCTTAAAACTGAAGAAGACCTTGAATCAGCAGTCAAATTCTTCAAAGACACAACACAATGGGCGGGTTAGAACGCAACACCAGAACAAACGCAAATGCTCAAATCTTATAGTTGTCCTGTATCAATTAAGCAAAAAATTCTGGAAAAACGAAACTTTTCTCAGATAATGGCACAGGTTAAGAACGCCGGAAAGTAGACGGTTATATAACGCAGCTACGCATGAACTTCAACAACTTTTAAACACCAATAAAAATGAATGCATACAAACGTTCCTTCAAGGTCTTACACCCACTGAAACCACCGAGTATTCTCTTTGGAGAACAACTAAAAAACTAAAGCAGATAACAAACGCTTCTCCGCCTATTAGAACGAGCCAAGGTACCTGGGCAAGAAGTAATCAAGAAAAATCTTGCACCTTTGCGGAACACCTAGCACAGATTTTCCAACCCCATCCCTCAGAAAATCAGCCTGAAGATGAAAACGAATTAGTTCAACGCCTAGAAACCCCTTTCCAACTTGAAACACCAGTTCAACGCTTTAAAGCAACCGAGGTCGTAGATGCTATAGCAACCTTACACACGAAGAAAGCACCGGGATATGATTTGCTTACAGGAACTGCCCCCCATTGGAACAAAATATCTTACACAGCTCTTTAATGCTATTCTGCACATTGGCTACGTCCCGGCCCAGTGGAAGGTAGCTCAAATTATTGTAATTTTAAAACTAGGTAAACCACCGAATGACCTAAAATCCTATCGACCAATCAGCCTACTGCCTATAGTGTCTAAGGTGTTCGAAAAGTTGCTACTAAGGAGACTTCTGCCAATTATTGAGACCAACGAATCAATTCCTGCTCACTAATTTGGCTACAATCGAACAAATACATCGAGTCGTTCGAAAAATTAATGAAAGCTACGAAAACAACCAATACTGCTCTGCAGCGTTTTTAGACATATCGCAGGCATTTGACAAAGTCTGGCATATTGGTCTGTTATTCAAGTTGCGTACCATTCTCCCCCTAAATTACTACATCATCCTGAAATCTTACCTTCATAACCGACATTTCCTTGTGAAGTTTGAAACTGAGTATTCAGGACTCTACCCCATAAATGCTGGTGTACCTCAGGGCAGCGTGCTCGGACCACTAGTATATACATTATACACTGTAGATCTTCATATAACACCAAACGTGGTAACGGCAACCTTCGCAGATGATACTGCAATCCTAGCTTCTGATAGTGATCCAGTAATTGCTACACAACTGTCGCAAACCAACTTAACAGAGATCCAAGCATGGCAAAAAAACATGGAGAATGAAAATAAACGAAACCAAGTCTACCCATAGAAAACGTACCTGCCCTCCGGTCCATATAAATAACCAACAGCTACCCCAACAGGAAGACGTTAAGTATCTTGGACTACATCCCGACAGGAGATTAGGTATATAAATATCATGATATATATACGAACCCTGATTGAAAGGTTCGTGCCCACCACATAAGCTACTGATTTTATCACAAGTAGATAAATAAAAATAGGTTATTTCTCAAATGTATTATAATCTTCAAAATATTTGATGTTGCGCATACGCACCTTTTTGTTGTTTATGTTGCATTGTTAACAATAGCTCCATTTTGCGGCCAGATGTTCTTAATTTCTTATGTTGAATGTGGTGGAATGCATCTATTAATAGCTCAAACGAGGTTCCAAGATCTCTTATTATTCTAACAATTATACATATACTTGTCAACATCTTTTTTCTTAAAAAAGCAGGGCTGGAAAACGAACCGCCCTTGACTTCCTTGTTTTAATTTTCTATCGTAATACTGTCTTGCCATTTTTTTAAATTTAAATTCTTAGAAACAAATGCAGAACATTTGGCTGCAACTGAAAAATACTTCTAACCACATTTTTTTATTGGCTTGAATTCCTGCTTTACATTTAACATTGCTTTTATAATTTAAAAATGGCTATTTTTAGCGACGGTCATGAATTGGACGCTAAGTACCTGGCTTCCTTTAAGCCTACCCTTAAATTGGACGCTGTCGAAAGGATT
Organism: Agriotes lineatus; assembly: GCA_940337035.1. Classification (NCBI taxonomy): domain Eukaryota; kingdom Metazoa; phylum Arthropoda; class Insecta; order Coleoptera; family Elateridae; genus Agriotes; species Agriotes lineatus. The sequence continues at coordinate 80,560,077 of OW679195.1, read as the reverse complement.
AACATAACTGCCTCTTTCGTTAATGATATTCTAAGAATTTGCTATTAGAAATTTAAAAATGAGGAGGTATATTTTCAAGTATTTGCAAATAGTTTTTATTTTCCTATTTTACGAGGTCGAAGTTAGTTGTGCCTGTAAAGCAAAGGTTTTTACGATGGGCATAGAAGACCTTATTTCTCGTAGTGATTTGCAACATGATCACCCTAAAGACGCTAAAAAGTTAAATCGCCAAGTAATAAGCAACAGTGTGAAAAGAAAGGCAACAGAAGAGGCAACCGAAAGGCCTTCTAAAATAATATATTCCGTGCTAAAAAACCATAGTGAACAAATGAGTACGGTATCTGTTCGAGATATTTGTTACATTCGTAATAATTTGTACAATAGTAGGCGAAAACTTCAACCACCACTACCAAAATCTACGGAAGACGTTATAGATATGTTGAGGAAAGTGAATATTTCAACAATTAGACAAGAGGAATTTCTATTCGTGAACGATCAACAGTCAAAAATTGTTGTGTTTTCGTGCTTGACAAATATTCGCTATTTATGTAGTAGCGAAAAAATTTACTTGGATGGGACATTTCGTTACTGCGCACAACATTTTTTGCAATTACCATCCACACGCTTGAAAATGGACACTATATTCCGTGGGCATTTTGTTTGCTTCCTGATAAACAACAAATAACTTACGAAAGTGTTTTTATGTTACTAAAAAATAAGTGCGAGAGTATCGGCTTAAATTTCAAACCAAAATAAGTGGTGGCAGATTTTGAAAAGGCAATCCATAATGCAGTGCAGGCAGTATGGCAAGAATCACAATTAATTGGATGCCGCTTCCATCTCGGATCTCGGACAGGCTTGGTTTCGAAAAATACAGAATCTTGGACTAACAGCGGAATACAAAAACCAAGAAAGTGAAATAGGTAGGTGGCTCAAATACACGTTTGGCTTGCCTTTTTTAAACCCCGCTGATGTCGGCGATTGCTTCGCTTATGATTTCGCGGAAATACAGCCTGAAGATGAGAAAGTGTCAAAATACGCAGACTATCTAGTGGACAATTATATCGGTGAAGAAGCCAGTTTTCCGCCGGAATTATGGGCAGAGTGCAGCGACAGCATCGAAAGAACCACAAACGCGTGCGAGTCTTTCCATTCTAGATTTAATTCTATTTTTTATTCGACCCATCCTAACATATTTGCGTTTATTGAAGTGCTAAAACAATTTCAAACCGATACATATGTAAAACTTCAAAGTTTAACAGAAAAAGTAAGAATTCGAGACCCTGCAGTACGTAAGCGTACAGAACTGTTATGTACCAATATAAGACGTTATAATTTAAGGGAAATTTCAAGATTTCATTTTGTGAAATGTGTTGCTCACATGTTTTATAATGTAAATAAGTAATTTTATTTGTAAATATATTTTATATTTGCTAATGCCCATTTATGTATTTTACTGTAAATAAATAGATACCTAGTAATTAGATTTATGATTATGCATTATTCTCACTTTTATAAAAACTTAAAATATGCTAAAAACAATAAAACATTAAAATATACAAACATCTTTTTAATTTTTTGTCTTGGGTGACCACCTTAAGATCACCACTTTGACACACAGGTCGCAGTGAGTAGCGTCGAATTTGTGGTAAGGATTACTAGCGTCCAATTTATGGCACCCCTAACAGGTATGCCAGGCACAGTAAGGCTTAACTAAATTCTTAGCGTCCAGTTTATGGACGCCCATTTTTAGCATCAACACTATGTAAGAACCTCCACTTGTTCTTCATACACCCAATTCCTTGTTTTCCTTCCTCAAACGTCTCAAAAAATAATAGCAGAAACTTAATGCTGATTTTACTTTTATGTACGGAAATAGTAACCCCATTTGTATTTTACAAGAGATAAGATTTAGTTCTAAAGAGGCTTTGTCATTAGCAAAATTCAAGAATGTTATTATCCTCTTAGGTCTATTGTATTTATAGCAGTATTAATAATCCTTAAAGAAGCTTAAACACTTTATACGTCATCTAACAGCAAGCGCATTCTAAATTTATGCAAACAAAAATAAATATGTACTTATTTGAAGATAAAAATCTGTGTTATCTAAGTAATTGCTATGAGATGAGAGTGCTTCGTATATTATTCGACACAGAGAGTGTTACACCAGTTTTTATGAACAGTTTTTTGGTTAAACAGTTAGCCAAGCCAAGAAATTACAACCATATTACTATTCCACAACTAGTACATTAAACAGAAAAATTGAAATGTTTTTTATACCGAGTGTTTCACTTAAGGTGCGAACATAGGGAAATAGCATGGGAAATCGTATATGTATATGCAGATTGCTGTTTGAGGCTTGAATTGATAGGATTGATAGTGGAATCAATAGAAAGAGAAATAAAAAAATCCCTTAATTTGATACTACTTTACTTGAATTTGTTGCGTGTTTAAGGAAACAATAGCTTAAACCCGAGATAAATATTTTGCATTTTATTCGCAAAAATCAGACCAGCATGATCGAAGGTTATTTATGCAAAAATAAATTTTATTTATTAATACTACTCAATGGTAAAAGGCGCGCTCCAACTTTGTATCCTAAATCCGGGGCAAGTTGAGCATTGTACCGGCAGATGCAAGCACATAAAGCACCAGCCTATACACCGCTATACACCGTAAGGTAAAACGAGGTTATCGTTTATATATACAAATACTCAATAGTAATATGGTGTTTTATTATAATAAAATTTATTTTAGCATAAAAAAAACTTGAAATTTGACCATGCTGGTCTGATTTTTCTGAATAAAATGCGAAATATCTATTACGATTTTTAAGCTATTTCTTCCTTATACAAGCAACAAATGCAATTAAAGTAGTATCAAATTAAGCTCACTTTATTTTCGGTTTCCATTGATTCCATTGTCATCGTATCAATTCAAGCGGCAAGCAGGAATCTGCATATATATACGATTTCCCATGCTATTTCCCTATGTTCGCACCTTAAGTGAAACACTCGGTATGTTATTAGCAATACAAAATAGATTGCCAAATATATTATTAATTAATACCACCTTTACTGTTGATCACATTCATCATATTTCAATCTCACCTTATACCTCCTTGTCCTAATAGATAAATATCCAGTTATTATTCTTCATATACTACCTATAAATTCAGATTTTGTTTCACCTGCCTGAAATCAAAATATTTCTACATCGTTGCCTGCAAGTTGGAAAAAACTATACAGGGTGTAAAACAATATTGCTAATTTTCTAGGCATGATGGTATTGAACAAAATAAGCAAAGTAGTTCCAAAGAATGAGTCCCAAATTGCCTTTTAAAGGAGCTATTGCTCTGCGAAGGGTAGTTATAGAAAAGCACGGTTTTTGTTTGATTAGCTTAGTCGAATTTGGTATTAGGGTGAGAAAAGGTAGTTTATGTATCATATAAAGTTTTAGAATCGAAATATTCGTCAATTATTATAGTTGAATGTTCGAAAAACAGAGGTTTTTACATAAAAATGCACTTTGGAACCGCTGAGGGAAACAGTTTTTGAGAAAATCGAACCTCAAGTTGGGCTTAATCGTGAAGAATATCAAAAAGTTGGTTAACAACTAATTTTACCTGGTTTAGTTACTTGCTTTAATAGGTCAAACGATGCAACAATATCTGCTTACCCAAAATTGTCGAAAAAGTGGTTTAAGGTCGAGCACTATCCTGCATAAAATACACGTTTTGTCTTTGTTGCAAGAGCACTTCATGTAAAAGTACAGGCAAATAATTTTTCCAGAAAATTCAGATAAGGTCCCTTTACAAATTTTTCAATTGGAAACTGAAATAAATTTTGGAATGATTTAATAGGTGTGTCTTATTGTTATTATTCTATTACATTCATTAGATGTTTACTTGTTAGATTGTTTACAGCTCCATATATATTATACAAAAGATGCTCAACGAAAAGCTTATAAACACATTACTAAAGATAGCTACTATTTACAATCAACAATAATAAAATGATTAAAATGACAGTAGCCGCCAGAAATCCTATATCTTAATTGTATACTATAAGCACCGATTTTTTTCTAGCTTCTTTGAGTAGGATGAACCTTAATTGGGAGAAGATCATAGGAGTTACACCCAAACTTTATCTGTATATTTAAACTATTCCATTTAGAATTAAGCTTAACGAGAGAATGTTTGCCAAAAAAACTGCACCACCCCAAAGTAGTCTGGGGGCTATCAGTTTTTCCTGAAGGATAACAACGCTATGGCCGTTTTAAAAATATTCAAATATTTTATGTCTACTATCAGTTAAACTCAAAAATAACTTTTCTGCGAAAATTTCTGAAATTTGTTTTTAAAAATCCGCAGATCATGCCTTTTAAACCACATTCCAATTAAACTTCAAAAGCGTTTAATTTGTTTTCGGAGATCTAGGCAATTTACATGCATAACATTTTTTATGAGGTAGACCTTTATTCACAAAAAAGGCAAAACGTTGCAAACACTGAACATTATATGGCACGGCAAAAAACCGTCTAATCGAGCAGGTGTGCTCAAATAAAATTCACCCTTGTCCTCTTGGGCACCAAATTATTCCTAGGGTTGGCACATCGAAAACCAAGGAATTGAGCTAAACTTGTATTAAACCACGGTACCTATATAATTTATTTCAGGGAAAAAATAAAATAGCAGAGATAGAATACAATTTATACTTTTGTATTTGTACCGTGCAAATCAACCTTAGATAATACATATCTGAATAAAATTTCAAATAATCTAATTCTATTTTTGGTCAAAGTTAAGTATGCAATAAAGACACATTTTAATGTTTGACAAAAATGAAGCTACATATAGTAGTACGTTGCTAAATTAAATTCAGAAAATTACTATAGAAGAGAACTTCTGCTATTTCAGACTAGTTATTTAATTTGATTTGGTAATTAACTTTAATGTGGGAGTCTGTAATTCCGGTTTGATTATATCCCTGTGCATAGAATTTCTTTCTTTAGTCCATTTTAAACCATAATTGTTAAGCAGGCTGAAAATCCACCCACAAAAAGCGTTGCTAGTCGGAATTGTCAAAACAAAAGAGATTATTTTCATCAGATTGACGAATCCTACAATTTTGTTGAAATTATATATTCCCCGGACACAGTAATTATTAAATTCTAGGACACGGGATACGCAGACGAATTCCGGGACTTTCCCGGAAATCTCCGGCCAAATGGCAATCATAGTTGAAACTATGTTAGTTACTTACTAAAAGCTTTTTGACCACATTACTAGTTTTATTCCGACAATAGGTCTTTGGGTTTTAAAATTTGCCAACTAGTGAAATAACGTCGTCACTGATAAATACAAATTAAAAACTAAGCAAAAATGCTTACCCCATATTTCTGTGCTGACCAATAATGTAATCCTGTGGAGCATTTCCGAGCTTTCAATCCTGTCTGTTCCACAATGTTTTATTATAACTTGAACCAGCACAACGAAGCACTTATTTAAAAACATTAATAACAATAGTAAAACGAATGGCATCTGTTACTGGTGCACTATAGTTGAACAATGTCACTGTCACGTCTAATCACTCGAGTTTGAAACTATATTTTTAATTCACTATCACCGGTACCCTCGCATATTATAGTACCTTCCCCAAACAGGTACCCGTGCAAACTGCCTTCTCCAATCCCCTCCATACATCGATTATATCCTTTTCCCACTCTCGAAGACGTCAATCCGGTTTCAGGCTCCCCTTGCATTTCTTCGTATTTTATTAAACGATATCGAATGGGAAATCAGTTATAAGATTAAGAACAACAACCACTAACGAAGAAAACTAAACTTAAATAGTTCAACTCAAATATGATTGTAATAAGAGATAAATAAAGCACCAAAATGTTCAGTGGCGTAGATAATAAATCTATGCCCCCTTGCGCAAATATCTTAATACTATTAAAAACGTACCTTAGTTTTACAATGAAATTTGGAAACGTTTCTTCTTGCAAAAATTCATTCTCAAATTGGTTTACGTCAGTAGTAAAGTAACGTTTTTTTCTGTGTTCGATTATTAATATTATCGTTCCACGTAAATCAATTTTTATTAACTTCAATTTCACAAAAGCTCTTCCTGCCGCAGCGGATGCCACAGGTAACGTTAAACACAATTGCAATAATGTACAATCAACTAGACTGTTCGCACTACACTTGTTTTCAATCATCAAAAAAGGTTTTTTAAATTATGTATAGTTTTTTTTTTAATTTCGTTGGACAAAATCGTGTTCACTAGAAGAATTGAATTCATATTTGTCTGATGTTTTTAAATCTTGGACGATTTCTGCGCTTGACATTGCAACAAAATCCAAAAAAGTAGTAAATGGTATTGTAAGTTGACGATTGACAATTGTGTCGTATGGCTCAAGGTAGGAAGCCTGGTGTCAGAGATTTTAGGTTGCGCGAGTACGTCTGACGTAACCTGACGACTGTCACCGAAATAGCAACGGGGACCAACGGCTTAACATGCTCTCCGAGGCACGGTTGGCTTTGATTTTACTACCACTGTAGCTATAGGTCGGTCACCCAGCCGAGTGTCGACCTCCGCGAATGTTGCGTAACTCTCGAAACTGACGATTATATCAACGGATTCAAAAAATACTTTTATACGGAATCGTTTCAAAGAATCTTATATTCCAGTCAGCGGCAAGCTCATCGAAAACAAATATACTTTTTCGCGTTTGTATGTCATCATCATCATCATCGTTGGCCATCCAGTCCTTTGTGGACCGTTGCCTCCTTAAGAAACTTCTTCCATCCATTTCTGTCTCCAGCTCTCGTCTTCCACTGGCGTATTCCGAGTGATCGTAGATCCTTATCTATCTCATCTAGGTATCTCATTTTTGGTCGGCCTACGCCTCTTCTGCCCTCAGGTTTGCCTTCTAGGATTTTCCGTAGTGGATCCTCCACGCTCATCCTCTGACAGTGACCGATCCATCGCAATCTTCCAATTCTTACTGTCTTTATTATGTCTGGTTCGTCGTATATTTGGTCGAGTTCAAAGTTGTCGCGTCTGCGCCACATTCCATTTTCGTTTACCGCCCCATATATGCTTCTTAGGATCTTGCGTTCGAAGCATTGTAGTGCGGTTTCATCTCGTTTGGCAATTATCCATGTTTCTGAAAATCTGAACCATACATCAGTACTGGCTTTATTAACGTTTTATATATTTTTATTTTTGTGTGTTTGGAAATATTGTTGGATCTAAGATGTTTCAGCAGTCCATAATAACATTTATTCGCTAGGTGTATTTTTCTTTGAATCTCTGCACTGTTGTTATTTTCTGTATTAACTTGAGACCCTAGGTAGACAAATTCCTTCACTGCCTCAAAGTTATACTTGTCTATGGTAAGGTTTTGGCGGACTATTTGGCGCTGTCCTTTACATGCCACAACCATATATTTCGTTTTTTGCTCGTTAATTTGTAGGCCCATTTCTTTTGCAGCTTCTTCGAGATTCACAAAAGCTTCTTTGACAGCTGGCAGGCTTCTTCCGATAATGTCTATATCGTCTGCGTATGCTAATACTTGACTGGACTTGTTAAATATCGTTCCGTTGGTGTTAATCTTGGATGTTCTGGTGGCTTTTTCAAGGGATATGTTAAAAATCAGACAGGAAAGGGCGTCTCTTTGGCGTAGTCCTTTTACAGTATTGAATGGGTGTGATTGGTCGTTGTGTATTTGCACTCTGCTTTCAACTTTTTTCATTGTTAATTTTACTAATTCGACAAGGTGTTTTGGTATCTCAAACTCTTCCATAGGTTTATAGAGTGCCTCCCTGTTTATGCTATGATATGCACTTTTAAAATCGATAAATAGATGGTGCGTTTCGATATTAAATTCGCGTGACTTTTCCAGGATTTGTCTGAGTGCGCATATCTGATCTGTTGTTGATTTGCCTTGTTGGAATCCACACTGGTATTTCCCTATTATTTTTTCAGTGTATGGTCCCAGTCGTTGTAATAGGATATTAGAGAATATCTTGTATGCTACGTTTAATAGTGTGATTCCTCGGCAGTTGAGTTGATCCCCTTTTTTGTGAATTGGGCATATAATACCACAGTTCCACTCATCTGGGAGTATCGCTTGTTGCCATACCTTTGTTAGGAGTTTATGTATTACTTCAGTTAGTTTATCTCCCCCTTTCTTAAACAGTTCGGCTGGTAGGTTATCTGAACATGGTGCCCTATTCGACTTCAATTTGTTTATTGATTTTTGCACTTCTTGTAGTGTCGGGGGGTACGAGTTTTGTTCTTCTTCTATTTCATTCGTTAGTTGTTCGTAGTCTCGTGGTAATTCTTTACTTCCTGGTAAATCACTATTGCTTGAGTTATCCTTGTCCTTGTCTAATTGCTCTCGGAAGTGTTCTCTCCATCTTTCTAGGATTTCCTGTTTATTGCTAATGATGTTGTTCTTTTTATCTCTACACATAGTTGATCGTGGGTTAAATTCTTTCCTTGCATTATTTAATTGTTTGTAAAATTTTCTCGTTTCTCTTTGGCTGTTTAGTTGTTCTAGCTTCATCAGCTGCCTTTCGTTGTGTGCCTTCTTTTTTGCTTTATGTATTTTCTTTTCAATACGTCTTAGTTCTCGATATTCTTCTTGAGCTCTTCTTGTACGGTGTGTTTGTTGCATTCTTTTATAGGCCATATTTTTTTCGGTTGTTGCCTTTTTGCATTCATCGTCAAACCAATCATTTTATTTTTTTGGGGGCTGTTTTCCCAGGAGTTCGTCGGCTGTATTCTGCATTATGGTTTTACAGTTTTCCCATAATTGATTTATGCTACAATTTTCATCATTAATGCCACGTGAAAGGTTGTTGTTTAAGGCTCTTCTAAATTCTTCTTCTTTGGTTTCATCTGCCAGTGCTGCCGCATTGTACCGTTTTGCTCTTTCACCTTTTTGTGTTTTCTGATTCGATATTCTAGCCCGGAGCTTTGCTGCCACCAAATAATGGTCTGAATCTATGTTTGCTCCTCTATAGGTTCGCACATCTAAGATATTAGAGAAATGTCGAGAGTCCACCAGGATATGGTCGATTGAATTTGTTGTGTTGTCATTAGGGGATTTCCAAGGTCCCTTATGGATTCTCTTATGATCAAAGCATGTGCTTGCTATCGTCATGTTTAAAGAGGCGGCTAAATTAATTAGTCGTATACCGTTATCGTTGCTTTCGCTATGCAGGCTGTTTACCTATTGTTGGTCGATATATTTCTTCTTGGCCCACTTTGGCATTCAGGTCTCCCAACAAGATTTTGATGTCTCGTTTTGGGGATTTCCGATAGGTATTTTCAAGGGCCTCGTAGAATTCCTCCTTCTCCTCCTCTGCCTTATCTCCTGTGGGTGCATGGGCATTTATAAATGTGTAACTGAAGAATTTTCCCTTCATTCAGATGACACACAATCTAGGATTTATGGCTTGGAAATCAATGATTTGGTTTTTTATTCGATTTTTAACGATGAAACCAGTGCCTAGTATATGTTGCTTTTTATGGCAGCTATAATAGAAGGTATGGTTGCGTTTTTCTAGTATGCCATCTCCCACCCATCTAACTTCTTGAACGGCTGTTAAGTCTGATTTATATTCGTTCAGTGTCTCTACGAGTAGTGGAAGTGCTCTAGGTCTGTATAGTGGTCGTACATTCCATGTACATATTCTTAAATCGTTTGCCTTATTTCGTTTGCCAGGTCGTCGACATATGGTCCGTCCTGCTTCTGATTCTTTAGGTATGGTAACAATGGTTTTTTTACGGTTAAGGGGTTATTAGCCCCCGAGAGGTTGTTAGCCTCACGCCCATAATTGGTTGAATATTCCAAAATTTTACAAATTTCTAGCTACCGTTTCAACAAATTTTTGAGCAACTTCATTGAAGTTCTATGATTGATTCAACCCACTTTCGGGGCTTGGTAATGTATTTCGAAATGAAATTAATAGTTTTCAAAATCTTGCTATGCTCGTCGTGCTACAATAGGCACTCTTATTAAACTACATAATATAATAATAATCGTATAATATTATTATTCACAAACAATCGAAACGAGTTGACCATCTGTAGGGCAAAATGTTTAAGCGTCTTCTCAATCATATTGTTATTTTCCAAAGATTCCAACGTGGTAAACTTTCACTAGAGAATGTTTATACAGGGTGTTTTAGTCATAAATAACAAATCAGTACCGGTAGATTTTCGCAACATAATACAAAAAAATTAAACACAATTTCTCTTTAAACCTCAGTGGTGGCGTAGTTATAGACCCACAAGACTATAATAATAAGTGTGCGGGGGGAGGGGGGGCACAGGTAAGGAGGCATTGATCGAAGGAATTTCTTTTTTTTATTTACAATTTGTACGTTAAAAGCTTTGGGGCACAAATATACACCTGAACAGGTTTGATTGTGTCATCTACAATACTATTAATAAACCCTTTGACAGGAATATGTGTCGTGAATGGCGTCGAACAGCCATATCCTCATTTTCGCATGAATTTTGAAATGATGTCATTCTCAAAATTATTGATTTAAAAGTAGCCCTTAGCGACATATGCATTAAGGTATAGAATATCGATGATCAAGTTTGCCGTCGCCCCATAAGAAAAATTTACGAAGTTTTCTGCCCACGAAATGAAAACTGTACTTTATTCAGGATTTTTAAATAATTTAAACAAAAGAAAATTAATTCAAAGTACGGAATCGAAATCGCATGCCGGAACGCAATCAACGCCATGTATAATGGGGTATGGGCGTTAGGTGTCATTCAGGACCTTCTAGCTCAATAGTTTGTGCAATTAAAGAAAAACACTGACAACTTATACTCTGTTCAAAATTAAGTGAGAATTGAAATTTTTATTAAAAACCTTTCCGCAGGATAAAGCTATTGATTGCAAAATAAGTACATATTAGCTTAGTTACTCCAACTGACGAATTACTATATTTAATTTTGCCAAATTCTAATAATCCTGAGGTGGACAATGAGGGGTTTAAGAATCAATTGTTACATCAAACTTTTTTAACACCTTGTACTTCAAAAAAATGTGTTTACCATTTTCCATACAATTTACCACAAAAAAGGTTTTCTTTATTTTACTAGCTAAGGGGTCTCCTTTTCGAGATTTTTTGGGTTTTTGTGTCATTCTCTTAGAGTAGAGGAATAATAACACCTTGGTGTAGGTGGCAAAATTTCAAGAAAAATTTAGAATGCTTTCTTATTATTATTACATGTTTATGTTTAATATGATTTAACTATATGGTCATTAGCACAAAGTAACGGTATATTTTACAATAAATTAGTTTGGTTATTAACTTTAAAAAAAGGAATGGCGGTGAGGGGATTTTCGACGATCTCTTATATCGTTGGGGGTATGTGTATCCTGCTGGCATCATCGTATTTCCTGCATTCCATTAAGATGCGATCGGTGGTGAGGGGTGCGTTATTCATCATAATTGATTGTTCACTTTTTTCCAGCAAATAGTATAAGTCGACTGTGTTGGCTTGATCCTAGTAAAGCATACTGTTGACATCGACTATTGGGTTGATAGCAGAGAATGGGTTTAGTGTCGAATCGGTTTCAACACGTTGTCTTCAATTCGTTCTCTGTTTTCTTAGTTAGACAGTTCTTAAATTTGTTTTTGGCGTCGTAGTGAATAATATAGTTGGAGGTTGACAGTATCATTCGATGATATTGCGTCTTTTGCGTATCTATCTGCTTCTCTGTTACCTGTGTAATTCCGGTGTGTGAGGGTACCTATGCAAATTCAAGCTTTTCCCATACTGGTGATAGTGGTTACTAACTTTTGAATCTGACATAATGGAGATTCGTTCGGATATAGAGTTCCAATGGCTTCCAGGGTACTTTTAGAATCCGAGCACAGAAGGTAATTACCCCCTGGTTGACCCTGCATCCATTCTAATGGTTTTAATATGGCGATGACTTCTCCTGTGAAAATACTGGTGTTTGGATGTAGGTGAACATTAACCATTAACGTTGATGTCACGAGTGACAATAGCTCCGATACTTTTTTTCCACGCGTCTGTGAATATGTATGTGCAGCTCGAGAACGGTACTTGCAGCAAAGTTCGTTAAAACTTGCTATCAGTTTTGGCAATCGTCAGGAAATCAAATTTGATACTAAGAAAGGAGTGCGCCCAGGACATTTCTGGTAGAGCTTTGGGGGCATGTGGAGAAATTGTAGGCTAACTTGGTTTAATAATTGCGTGATTCTGTGAGAACTAAGAAGTATTGAACTGTGTGGAAAAAAAGGTGACGTTTTGTTAAACAGTTCAATATTTCTAATTTCCATAAATAATTCCTGAAATTGTGTATCTACGCCAATATGTTAATATTGCCCCACGAGAATGGCATAACAATTCAAAACATCTCAAAAAGGTGACCTCTTAGCGAGTTAAATCAAGAATACACTTTTGTGGCAAATTGAATAAAGAATAGTAATCACACATAATTTTTTAAATATTGAGAGCGTTAAAAAGTTTGGCCTAAAAGTTTATTCTTAAACCCCTAATTCTCCGCCTCTGGACTATTAAAATGTGATAAAATTAAGTACAGCAATTCGTCATTAGGAGTATCTATATAATATGTACTTATTTTGGAATCAATATCTCTACCATGGGGAGAGATGTTTTAATAAAATATGTACATACTATTTAAACTCCCTTCATCACCCAGGGTTGCCACTTTTCTAAAAGTGAAAATCGGGACGTACAACGAAATAAGAGGGGGGGGGGTGTATGTCCACCCCTGGTTATTTTTTTTAAGTATTAATCCTTCAAACGAGCATTTTAAGGTCATCCTGTATTAACTCTTAAATATAAGAGATAAAAGAAAAAACCAGTCTTGTAACAACGCATATGACTGTCCCGCCTGCCTCATTAATTTACTGATAAAATTACTCACAGGTTTGGCAGAAGTAAACATTAATGTTCAGTTTTACAACAAATGTTTGAAATGCTCCTTTGATTTGCAACACAAGTCCAGGATCGTCTCTACATTGAAGATTTGCAAACAAAAATAGTTACTGTCGAGTTCTTTGTACCGGATTAAAATCATATCAAACCTCTTATTGTTCATAAAATGATCCATTTTCAATTTTAATAAACACGTACGCGTCAAAGGCACCACAAGACTGATTGCTAAATCAATTTTTAAAATAGTACACTTAATCACAAAACACTTGCGGTATTTCTTTTCTTGCGATAAGAAACTCGGATTGGAACAAATGTATCCTTGAAAATTGTGTAATTATCTCAATTTATTCTACGTTATCACCCTGTTGATGTAGAGCTCAAAGAAGATGATTTAGAGAAAAACTCTATGTAACTTTTCTTATTATTTTGCGAAAATCTACCACCCTTCCAATATACGGCACTTGTTTCTGAAACACCCTGTATATTACATACCTGCATATACAGCCTGCCCTTAAAAGTTCTCTAAAAATGAGGAACTTTCTTATTATAAATTGCTCAAAAAATGTATTCTTTACAAAAAGTCCTGCATCAATTTGCCTTAAATAATCAAGTATGTAACATATTTCAAAAAGATCTCCTAGTATACAGAGAAAATCAAAATTACTGAAAAGTAAAGTCTTAACTCATTGTACAAGTGCCTCAATATAAGCCATCGAGCCACATTGCCTCACATTAAAAATTAGAAAACATCTTTATGGAGGTAAACTCTGATCAGTGACTTGTAAAAACATCAGTGTGAATTTATTAATTTACTTAATGTAAGTAAAAATGCCGGTGAAATTAAGTCTCTAGGATAAAATTGAAATTGTTTTAATTGATCTTCTCTGTATAAAGCAGATCTTTTTAAAATGTGATACTTGTTTATTGAAGTCAAATTAATATAGGTCTTGTCGTAAAGATTTTTTTTTTGAGAAATTAATGAAAAACTTCTCCATTGGTAGAGAACCTTTTAGGACACGCTGTATATCACACAGTTTTTTTAATTCCCGGGGCGTCCTTAGCCCAATTATTAAATACTACGTTCAAATTATATGCAGCACAGTGTACGAAGTATTCGGTGCAATAATTATTTTAGCTTTCATTCAACCCTTAATTTTTGCGGAAATACAGTCCTATCACTACTGAACAGTATTTAACCATCTGCAATAACTTCATATTTGTTTTGTTTTTCTGTAGTTTATTTCCCGTCCATTTAAACGCTTTTTGTCAGCACTTTCTGTTGTTTCGGAAGTTGTAGCTTTTGGTTCTTTATCGATGATTTTAAAAACACTATCAATTGCAATAATTTTTACATTATCGATTATTTTGCTGCAATTACGTTTTTAGAACACCACTCACATAGTGCCTAACTTTTCCTTTCCCCATTTAACACATTTTAATAATTTTTTAAATAAAAATCTGTAAAAGGCTTTACCCACAACTTCCCCCGTCGACCTTGTGACACTAAATAATTTTAAAAATTAAATTAAGTTAGGAGTAAAAATATCTTCACGTTTCTAATAAATTAAATAAATTTTCAAATAAAAAAGTGTATTACTAGAGGGATTTGAACCGCGGCGCTTGCGACTGCGAACAAAGCGCTTTTCCCAATTTCTAACAGCGCTGTGGAGCCCTGTTAATACGGTTCCGTTTTAGTAGGCTTAAGCTTCACGCCGGGGATGGTTTTAGTTTTGTGTGAGAGATGAGTTTTAGCTAAATCAGGTAATGGAAAATTAATTAAATTTTTTACATCAATAAGCCAATGCAGATAATTCTTTCACTAAAAATTCCTTGATTCTTTCTGACACATTTCATACGCTGGATGTATACACTTATCTGTAATCGTTTCCAAAATATGTCGATGCTAAAGTTTATCCTGCAAATTCCCCGTACGCTTTATTTAAACAATTTCTGTAGTAGTTGTCAGTGTTGAATACAGGGGGGTAACCGGGGGGAAATTGCCCCCCGGGCAGTACAAAACTCACCCCCGGAAACATTACCACTTCATATTCATGTTTCTTTCCTATCTATAAAAGAATGGGTGAATTTCGCGGGAATAGGTAAAAATGGGATACGGAAAGTTCGTTCCCCACATTTCGTTCCCCACATTTCGTACCCCACATTTCGTTCCCGGGATATTTCGTCTCCCCACATCTCGTACCCGGAGCGAGCTCAGTTTGTCTCCTAGATTACAGGGTATTGAAAAACGAGTGCAGCGATCAGAATACAGTTAGAAAATGAAAGATATATTAATGAATTAATTTATTACGTATAAGAACAAAATAAATTGCATTTAAAAAATGACGGTTTAATCTAAGTATCTTCCTGATATTTTTTATGGGGCGATAATTTTTCATTCTGAATAACTTTTCTTAGTAATATTTTGCTGTATTATGAACAAAAAGGGTAGTTTACCTGAAAAGAAAATAATTTTTGCTTAACTGTCAGGTTGGCTTGTTTTTGAAAAACTGAAAATTTTCTTAAAATTCTCTACAAACCAAGCAGGAATTATAATTCCTATACCATTTTTGTGTAATAATAAAAATAAAATTTAATTCCCTCTTGTAAACTTAATCCCGGGACATACTGTATATAGTTCTTATAAGTTTACTATAATAAATAAATAAATTAAAATATCTTTCATTTTTCTAACTGCATTCCGATCGCTGAACTTGTTTTTCAACACCCTGTAATCTAGGAGACAAATTGAGCTTGCTCGGGAACGAAGTTTCCGGGTACGAGATGTGGGGAGACGAAATATCCCGGGAATGAAATGTGGGGTACGAAATGTGGGGAACGAAATGTGGGGAACAAACTTTCCGCAAACCGGTAAAAATACCCTCCAGACGTTTCATTTTCCCCCCCGGAGTAATCAGTCTGGATTCAACGCTGGTAGTTGTTAAAAGTAATTTGATATCTGAATGTAGAAAGAATAAGCTTTCCATTAGTTTAAGAATCATCGAGAAATATTCCAAACTAAAGTTGTAAATGCGATGTATGCATAAAATTCCTCATTTCAGCGTCAGCCTCGCGAAAAGTTTGGCGCATTATGCGCCTCTCGACCGCAATGCCTCCCGGCTTCTTCAATTACTCCGTCCCAACTATATTTAGTAACGTGCTAATTTGTGCCTCGTTTTTGTATTGTAAAAAATTTATTCTGTATCTATTCGCTCCCATTTTTGGTAAGAATAAAGCCTACACTATGTACAAATTATTACTTGTATCTATTACTAAGTTGAATAAAAAATAAGCAAAATTTAATTTTTTTAAGGTGCTCACCCTGTATATATTTGTATCAAATTGTACCGGTTTCATTCCAGGTATATATATAATGTGTATGCAAAATATCGTCTTCCTCCGACAAATATTTTTTGAGTTATACCGTGAACAGACAGACATACGGAATTGAGAAAACCTCGTTTTCGTTATCTAGGGACCCTGAAACGTGAAAATCTGGAGAAACCTCGGAAGATGATTTTTTCGCGATTACATACTTCCCTCGTCTAAAAGACGAAGGAAGTAAAAAAAACTACTTACATTTCATGTTTATTGAATGACAAATTGTAACAAATGTGTACTTTGATTAATTTTCCACTTTCATAATCTTGAGTGACATTGACATTTGTAGAAAGTGTCATATTATTTTAAAGTAAGCATTATTTAAGCAACATCACTTTTCAGGAATAACAACAGTCTTTATAAAGCGTGGACTAACCTGTTTTTGTAAGAGTAATTGTTTCTGCTGGAGCTAGAAATTTAATAACATTAATAATTAATAATTTATAAAAAAGCAAATAAAATACATAAATTCATCTTAAAAGAGAATTGGTTAAAACTTAATTAGTAGAAGGAAAGTCAAACGTAGTCAATCATTACATATATAATTCATATTACAATGCAGTCAATCGGTACAATATATACGGACCATAGGGAAATAGCATGGGAAATCGTATATATGCAGATGCTTGCCTCTTGATTGATAGGATTGATAGTGGTATCAATCGAAAAAGAAAAATGGGCTTAATTTAATACTACTTTACTTGCATTTTTTGCATGTTTAAGATAGAAATAGCTTAATAGCTGTGATAAATATTTTGCACTTTATTCACAAAAAACAGACCATGATCAAATTTGTTTAGGCCAAAAATAAATGTTATTTTCTGTCAGTTATCAATTCACGTATTTAACCAATTACTATGAATAATAATATTGAATATTCTAATGAAGAGAGAATATTTATTATCAAAACATTTTACAGTGGCGTCAGTTTACGCACAGTTCGTGATTTATTCTCGGTTAAATTTAATAATCGACCTATTTCATTTGTATCAATAATTCACAAGTTTGTGAAAAAAATTGCAACTACAACAAGTGTCGCAGCAGGTCATTTAAAAGGTATTTTTAATATTGAAGTTTAAACAAATATTCAATCGTGACATTAACATTACAGAAACGGAATAGAAGAACCAACAATGAGCTGAAAGACAGAGTTTTGGGGTTGATAAATGCTGATCAAACAACCAGCATAAGATGTATTGCTCGAGAGTGCAACGTATTGACACGGTCAGTGTATAAGGTTCTGAAGAAGCATGATTACCATCCCTACAAACCTTAGTGCCATCAAGAGATATTCTTAGTCGATAAAGAAAGCAAGCGCGTATTCTGTGAAGTCATGCAGGAACACTCAAGCGAAGATAGGAACTTTTTGCGGTCAATCTGTTTTACAGATGAATGTACGTTCACACTTTAATAATGAACCGAACACTTGTTACTGGGCCCAATAAAATCCTCGGATACCTCTTGAAACAAGAACGCAGTCCCCGCAGAAAACTAATATTTGGGCTGGTATTTTCAACAATGTATATATACAGATGTAGATGGAGATAATTTATACATTGGTAATGGCGCCCAGTAACTGCCAATAGCGGCCTCGGCCCACTCAAAAACGGTGTATAGCAGTGTTTGCAAAGTGAAACGGAATCTAAAACATGGAAAAACAGGTACTAATAGTGAAAGTGTACGTAGTGAGGTAAAAAGTTGTAATAATTAAAGAGCAAATGTAAACAAGTGAGGAACGCGACGATCTAGAAGGACGAAGATCGCGTAACACGGCGACACTCCCAACGAGGTCATATGTATACAAAGCCACGATTCTTCCATTCAACCCACAAGTATAAACAAGATAAAGGAGACCATACCCGCACGAATATCAAACACATTTATATGAGCTGATACCTACAATTAAAAATAGGAAATGGAAGGCGAAGATATACAATCGACGACACGCGAAATCATGGAGGAAATATGGAAGAATCAAATAGAGCTTAAAAAAAGGCTAGACGAAATGGGGAATAACTTAACAGGAATAAGCAATTTAAGAGAAAAGATGAGAATAACTGAGGAAGAAATACGCTCGGAAAAGGAAGCATTATATAAAGAACTAGAAAGATTAACACAAAAATGCCAACGGCAGCAACTACCAAGAAATAAAACAAAGAAGAGTATACTCCGCGGAGGAAACGATACGAATACGTAATAAGGGCTGCAACAAAATGGAGAAAGAAATACGGAGAAAAAGCTATAGAATTGGTAATCAGGACAAGTAGGAAAAATGATGGAGAAGAATTAGGACAAGGAATGGGCAAAAACACATTAAAACTGGTGGATCAGCTTAAGATAGGCTCGTGGAATGTACCAGGAACATATCAAAAAGGCTCCCTGAAACATCTAGCAAATGAGATAGAAAAGTACAAAATAAAAATATTGGCAATACAGGAATAAAAAGAGGCAACAAAATTATAGAGATTGACGACTTCATATACCTACCTTAACAGTGGGGGAGTGGACAGACGGTTAGGAGTAAGCTTCATTATAAAAAAAAGAGTACAGAGTAACAGTGGCAGAATTCAAACCAATATCAAATAGAATGTGCTACCTAAGATTGAAAGGAATATATCTGAAAATAACGTTACTAAACATTCATGCTCCAACCGAGGTATCAGAAACAGAATAAAATAAAAAAAGCCAAGGAATGAAATAAGCAGGATGGCAAAAAATGAAGAAAAGATTGAGTATCAAGAAAACTAAGTAGCAGGCTAAAAACAATACAAGAGTCTGATGATATAGAACAACTCTGCACCGATTAACACAAAGATAAACAAAAGATGGTTCGATGCAGAATACGAAGTGGAGTTACACAGGAGAAGCACACTAAGAATGGAAATGTTGAAATCCAACGCGCAACAAGATAAAGAAGCATACAAAACCCAAACAAAAAAATTAAGGAAAAAAATAAAACACAAAGAAGAACTAGTGAACAACATAGAAAATAGCTACAGGAAAAACGAGACAAGAAGCTTATATCAACAGCTGAAAAGAGAAGAAGGGATTCCAAGCAAAGCCAATATTTTATAAAAACAAGTCCGGGGAACTAGTCGAAGTGCAAGAAGACAAATTAGAACTATAGAAGGAGTATTTCAACGATTTATTGAACTTGAAAGTAAATAGCAAGGGCAACGGGGAAGAAGATGGAGGGATAAACGAAGAACACCATAACTAAGATAACGAAGAACCACCACAACTGGAAGAAATCGAGGAAATAATAAGCAATCTTAAAAATACAAAAACTCTGGGAGTGACGAACTATATGCGGAATTATATAAAAACAGCGGAAAGCCCATCACGAAAAAGATTTGGTGGTTGATCAGAGAAATATGGATCCAAGAAAAAATTCCTCAACAGTAGAACGAAGTGGTGTTAGTACCGATCTACAAAAAAGGAGATAAAACAGCCTGCAGTAATTACAGAGGTATCACATTACTAAACGTAGCCTACAAAATCCTAGTCACACACCTGAAGAACAGGTTAAAAATAGAAGTAGAGAGTAAAATAGGCGAGTACCAGGCAGGGTTTAGGAAGGGTAGATCGGTGATAGACCAACTATTTGTACTGACGAAGATACAAGCCGAAAGTCACGAGTACAGGAAGAAAACATACATAATCTTCATAGACTTCAAACAGGCTTTTGACTCTATCAACAGAAAAGTAGTTACTATACAAAGTATTGCAAGAACTAGGTATAAACGGGAAAATAATAAAACTAATGAAACTAACCTTACAACATACAACCAATATGATAAGAATAGGACAAGACCTGTCAGAGAAGGTCAACGTATATTAAGGACTAAGACAAGAAGACCCGCTGTCCTCCGTACTGTTCAAGTGCGTATTGGAGTATGTCATGAAAAGCAGCATTAAACACAACAACATTTTATTTTATTTTATTTTTATTTTATTCCGTACTCCGCCAATTGGCTGTTAAGCCAATTATAGGCGTCACTGTACCATAACAAACATCAATGCTTAGCTTTCGCGGATGACTTAGCGATTCTAACGAGAAGCAAAGAAGAACTAAAAAAGGCAACCTTGAGACTAGATGAAGCAGCGCAGTTAATGGGACTAAACATAAACGAAAATAAAATCAAGTACATGACATAGACAGACCAAGAGTGCAATAGAGCAAGTAGACTAAACGTAACGACGACGAAAGAAAATACATATAGCATAGAAGAGGTAGAAAGATTTACGTATCTTGGTATGGAAATCCACAGAACACCTGATACAAGTAGAGAAATACAGAGAAGAATAATGGCGGGATATAGATGTCTGCAGGCATTCAGAGGCCCCATATATAACAAAAATATATCAAGAGGACTAAAAATCAGGATCTATAAATCTATAATAAGTAAGATCAATAGTGATTTATGCCAGCGAAGTATGGACATTAAGATTGGCAGAATGCAAAATGTTAGAAGTGTAGGAGAGGAAAGTGGTCAGAAAGGTGTACGAAAAGAAGAAAGTCCAGGACAACTGGGAAAGAAGAACTAACAGGGAACTGCAGGAACTATTCAACAAACCAAACATAATAGCAGCAGTCAAAAGGCAAAGACTACGATGGATAGGACACATAGCAAGGATAGACGACAGAAGAATCCCAAAAAGAATATTGGGAAATAGCATAGGAGAGAAGAAAAGAAAAGCGAGGCCGAGATCAAGATGGAAAAAGGAAGTAATAAAAGATATAGAACGGTGCGGGATTAAGAACTGGTGTGCAAAGACTAGTGATACAATCATATTGGCTCTGCATTAGAAGTTGCACGTGAAAGTCAGGAGATTTGGTTTCAGCATGATGGCTGTCCAGCGCATTATGGTTTGAATGTGAGGGAATATCTAAGTGATACCTTTCCTAATTGCTGGATTGATCGCGGTAGCACTATCAACTGGCTACCAATATCTCCTGATTTGCTACCATGCGACTTCTTTTTGTGGGGTCATTTAAAAAACGTAATTTACAGAAAACTCCACGCAAATATTGACTCTTTGCGGGAAGCAATCGTTGCGGAGTGTAAGCTAATCACAGATAGACAGTTGGCTAATGTAAGGCAGGCATTTTATAACAGATTGGGTTATTGTTTACAGCAAAATGGAAAATATTTTGAGTGTCTACTTGCTATAAATTTGCTTGTAGTTTAAAAATATTTCAAAAACTTGTGAATTGTTGATACAGATGGAATAAGTCGATTATTCAATTTAACCAAGAATAAATAACAAATTGTGCGTAAACTGACGCCACTGTATAATGTTTTGATAATAAATACCCTCCTTTTATTAGAATATTCAAGATTATTATTCATAGTAATTAGTTAAATACGTGAATTGATAACTGACAGAAAATAACATTTATTTTGACCTAAACAAATTTTATTATGGCTGGTCTGTTTTTTGTGAATAACATGCAAAATATTTATTACAGCTTTTAAGCGATTTCTATCTTAAACAAGCAACAAATGCAAGTAAAGTAGTATCAAATTAAGCGCATTTTCCTCTTTCGATTGATACCACTATCAATCCTATCAATTCAAGAGGCAAGCACGAATCTGCATATAGGTATACGATTTCCCATGCTATTTCCCTATGTTCGCACCTTAAGTGAAACACTCGGTATATTAGCTCTGTAGACCTAGCAGGCCCATGGCTTGATCTACTGTATTTTCCACACTTTTTTGTCACTACTGTAATAGCCTGCATTGACTAATTATTTGCTTACTTTTGAGCTATGAATAATTACCACTGTTAATGAACTTTTTACTATCAGGCAGCTCAGATGTCAAGGTCCAATTTACTCTCTCAAATATATAGAAAAGTACATATAACATAAAAGGGATTTATTTGGGTATAACTATTTACATTGTAACATAATAAAAATATTTCCTGTATCTGGTACAAAAAAAATTGATCTTGAAGTGTTCTCTGGAGGGATGAACGCCTGGCAGGCAGACAACCCCTTTTGCTTCTCGGGCTGGACGGGTTGCAGGTCACCGAGATCGTACACGTACCGGGATTGTGGTTGGCGCAAACGTCCTCTAGCGGCCAAGGCTGTAAACGCAAGAATTCAAGGTTACTTTTATTTACAATTGCCAAATATAATAAATAAGGGTGAAATCTTGTTTACTTCGGAGGCTGTGACTATAAATTGACGTGGGGCGAAGACTTGCCCCAACCTAGTTCACAGTGCTGAAAAAACCTCTTTTAGCTAGTGAAATGACAGTGTATCAAATTTCTCTGGAAACGGTGTTAACCTTCAAATTTGCTAATTAAACCATGGAGATTTTAATTGTTAAATTAAAGCACTGCGGACAGGCTCAAGACGTCTATAAAACAGGATCCCTCTAGGTGAGTAAAGCTCTGAACTTTTATAACAAAATTGCTCGTCGCATTTGCCGGTGTTGACCTTGACCTCAAGATAGGTTTACGTGGTTAATTTCGAGATTCGAAACTTTTACTTTGATACAAAAGCACTCACAGGGCTTACATGAAGTTAGTTACCAACTTTCTGAGAGGCGAGTGAAGCTCTTTTAAGTTTTATGAATAAGTTTCGTGTTTTGGCTCAATAAGGATTTTGAGGTTGTTGCTAGAATAAAGAGTGAAGCCCTTTTAAGTTGTATACGACTGATTTTAACCGACTCGGGGACCTTCTGCTACGTGCCCGGTCGGTTGTTTTAATTTTGCTAATAACGTCCTTATAGACGATTTAGATTTTCTAAAGAAACGAAAAGTTTCCTTATTGGTTCTTGCGACTAGCGTGGGGAGCGTCTCCAGAGTGGTTTCGAAATAGGGTAGTCCTTAAGGCCGACAGGTTTTTACTCAAAAGGCCACGTCGATCTCAAGGAAATAATGACTTCGCCGAGTTTACAGGGAAAAGACAGATCTGTATTCTAGAAGCCGTTTCTACGGGTTGAGAAAAATTTGTAACAAATCGTTTTAGGTCGATAATCACGAAGCCACAAACGATTTTTATTACAGCGAGTTCAGGAAAGTTTAACAGAAATTGAGATTGATTTATAACAAGTCGTTTTAGGTCGATAATCACGAAGCCTCAAACGATTTTTGTTATAGCGAGTTCAGGAAGGTTTCAGCGGAATTTCTAGTCGCAGGAATCAAGTCTCGGACCGGTTCAAGATCCAGGCCCCGGAGGACCTAGAGCAAGACGCTGGTCAATGTCGGCGGACGCAAGCCCCTCTAACAGCGTGCGTTTTGTATTTATACAATACCAATACTGCTTATCTGTCCTGGGTTTTTGGGAGGGATGCGCTGAAAGACGTCCGCTCGATGTCGGCGCAGAACGATGGTTACGCCGTGTTATCATGTTTCTCGCGCGATGTGTCCAGCTGATCTGGGACGATATTTTAGCGAGACAAAATTCGAACGCATTCCAATGCGTAAAAGCACGGATTTCGGCCGGCGCTAACGTCACACTACAATTTTCTTGCCACTTCGTAACCTCGCACTTTTCTATATCCTCCATGACTTCTTTTTTCCATCTTGTTCTCGGCCTTCCTTGTCGTTTCTTCCCTCCGATATTGCTTTGTAGTATGCTTTTTGGAATCCTACTGACATCCATTCTTGATATATGGCTCAGCCATCTCGGCCTTTGTCCTTTAACTGTTACTACTATATCTGGCTCTTTGTAGAGTTCTTATAGTTCCTTGTTGGTTCTTCTTTCCCATTTCTGATGTACCTTTTTGCCGCCAAATATCTTCCTGAGCATCTTCCTCTCCTAGCATCTTACATTCTGTTGATCCTAGTGTCCATATCTCACTTGCATAAGTTGCTATTGGTCCAATTATAGTTTTATAGATCTTCGTTTTGAGGCCCCTTGATATATTTTTATTATATATGCATCCTCTGAATGCCTGGATTCCACGGTTTCCCGCCATTATTCTTCTCTGTATTTCCTTCCTCATGTCTAGTGTTCTGTATAATCCATACCTAAGTATGTAAATGCTCCCACCTCTTTGAAACTGTACACTTTTCCTTAAGTTGTCCTTATGGTTAGTCTGCTTGAGCTGTCATACTGTTGTTCGGTCCATGTCATGTATTTGGTTTTGCTTTCATTGATATTTTGTCCAATTTCTCGTGCTACTTCATCCATTCTCCATGGTTTGTAACTCTGTTTTACTTCTTGCTAGTATTGCCAGATCGTCGGCAAATGCCAAGCACTGGTATTGTGGTATATATACGAGACATTTCTGTTTAATTATTTAACATTATTAACGATAACAATATTTAAAGGTGACGCTTACAAAACAATGGAATGAAACAAAAATCAATAAAACATTATGAATCACTAAATCTAACCCGGATGTTCTTTCAATACATTGTGTTTCCTCCTCTAGCTCTTATTAAAGCCTGTATACGCCATCCCATTGAACCAATCAGCTGCTGAATTACCTCTTGTGAAATATTTTCCCATTCTTCTAAAAGTGCTGCACGGAGCTTGTTTAAGGAAGCTGGTGCAGCTATGCGACTTCTGACACGTCTCCCCAGTATGTCCCATAAATGTTCTATGGGATTCATATCAGGTGAATATGCTGGCCAATTCATACGAGTTATTCCAACTTCGTCCAAGTATTCAGTAACATATTTTGCTACGTGCGGTCTTGTATTATCCTGCATGAGCATGAAATTATTACCAATAAATGGTGCAAATAGAACCACATGATCTGCTAAAAATGTACCGTTCTGCCGTCAGAGATCCTCTTTTAATAAAGACAAGTTCGGTACGTCCATCTTGCCCACACCATAACTGATCCTCCTCCAAAACTAACCCTTGGGGTGAAAGTACACTTTGCAAATCGCTCACCCGTTTGTCGCCATACTCGTTCTCTTCCATCTGGTGCATATAGGGTGAATCGGGATTCATCCGTAAACAGAACAGTGCCTCAATGCCTTAAATCCCAATCTGAATGATCACGAGCAAATTGTAATCTGGCTACTCGGTGATGAAGGAATAATTTTGGGTCGTGAACTGGTCTGCGAGCAACCAATCCAACTTCTGCTAACCTTCGACGAACCGTCCATTTACCTATGTCCGTTCCACGAACTTCTCGGAATCGATTTTTCGTTTCTATCGAAGTGGAATGGCGGTCTCGTAGTGTACGAAGTACAATAAAACGATCATCAATCGCAGTTATCTTTCTTTTTCTACCAGATCCTGGCCTCCGAGTCATCCTTCTAGTCTCTGTAAAACGTCTTATAACCCTGTTGACGATTGAATGGTCAACACCAAGCACTCTAGCTAGATAACGCCTACTTCGCCCATCTTCTACAAGAGCTACAGCTCTCGCGCAATCTTTGCGGTTTAAAGGCATAGTTAACTCAAAATTTTATAACTAAAACAACAAACAATAACTCTACAACAAACTAGAGCAGTTTTGTACAAATTAAACACTTTGATATTCTTTGACAAACAGAGCAGTTGTTTCCAAAATTCTAGAAGATCAATAAAAGAAAACAAAAGCACCAATAAACAGAGTAGGCATATGAAATGAAGTAGAATACAGAGGAAAGCTACACTTCGTCTTTTACACTCGTTATATATGCTTATATACTACCAAATAAGTTAATTAATTATTAAATACTAGTTCGACCGTTTTTTTTTGCACCTGCGTTTATAATACTACTAATTTTGGAATTTATAGGTTTAGATGTGACCAAAGAGCATATAACGACAAATAATACTAAAACGTCAGCTAAGGATCAAGTCTTTCGATAAATATATATCAAACCCAGTTTCGAAATTTGTACATGATTTAATTTATATGAAATATTGTATGAAATTCCAAATAGAAGGCTTTTAAACTATATGTTTTCTTTCTTAATTATGCAGAAAGTGCTCGTTTATACAGGGAGGCAGGTTGGCCGAATGGTTAAGGCGTCAGATTTAAGCTCTGATCTCGAGAGAGAATGCGGGTTCGATTCCCGTACCTGCCATTTTTTATATATATATATTTATTATGAAAGTCTTGATTTTAAGTTAGTTTATTCACGACGGCTCTACCATAACAAACGGCTGAGCTCCTTTTTCGAATAAAATGGATCAAGTGCGGAAGATGTTGGTTGTATCGCCTGAATTTGTCCAACGTCTTAAGTCTGGTGAGAATACGGAGAAAAATATATTATCACAGCTTGATGACGAAATGCATTAAGTTTTAAAGTCCAAATTAGCTGATCACGATAGATTGGGGCAGTACAACCAAGTGTTACAAAGATACCTTTATTTCACAAACCAGGCACGGCATCCAATCAAAATACCTATTGAAACAAGCAGTAACAGCCTATCAAATGCCGTTATTTTATCTACACTTCCCAAAACTTTTAAGAAAAAAGCTGAAGTTTTCCTACGCATTTTGAGTGCCTCAAACGATGTGAGCTGGGATCACAAGGGTACCGTTACTATAAAGGGTGAAATTTTACCGGCGTCTAACATAGTCGATTTAGTTCACGACACTCTGAAGCCTCGAAAAACTATTAATCCACCCGGACGCCTACAGTTTGCTAATTACATCAAAGGCCTTAACGTTGCTCATGTGCTGCTAGCTAAACCAAAACAGCAAAAGAAGCCAACCCCGACTGATACTACAGGAAAAACCGAAATAGAAACTGATAACTGCGAGTCCGATTTAGAATATAAATTAAAAACACCAGCTACTCATCCAAGTCCACATCAAAAAGGTGCAGTCAGAAAAACGTCGATTAGAAAGCACTTCCAAAAAAGGGCCTTTAGAAAAACACCTCTAAGTGAGATGATGTGTAATTGCATAATTTTTATTAAATTTTCATCGTGTGTTGAATTAAAATGTAATTTTTTGTATAATTTATGTGACATGATGTCGATTTTTGTAAAAATTTGTGTGAGATGATGTGTAATTGCGTGATATTTATTAAATTTTCATCGTGTGTTGAATTAAAATGTCATGTTTTGTATAATTTATGTGACATGGTGTCGATTTTTGTAAAAATTTATGTAAGATGATGTGTAATTGCGTGATTTTTGTTCAATTTTGAGTTAATTTTCGTAATAAAAATGAACAATGAGCCTACGTAACTGAAATTTTGTTTATCGAAATGCTTGTGGCAGAAGATTTTTCAATAAAATTGCGTGTTTTTATTCAATTTTATGTTAATTTGGGGGGTCAACATACATTTTTGAGCGATGCAATTTATAAAAAGTGTAAAACATTTGCAAAATTATGCTTAGCAATAACTCTAAAACTGTTTTTACATCATTTTCGTTTTTATAAATCGTTTTGTAAAACGAATTGTGATAAATTTTTAAGTAAAATGATGTGGGATGGGGTATTTTTATCGCTTATTGAATAAAAATGTCGTTTTTTGTATAATTTCAAGTAACATGATGTCAGTTTTTGTAAAATTTTGAGTGAAATGATGGTGTCAAAACATTTTTTCAACGAGATTGTGTGTGTTTATTCAAAATTATGTTAATTTGTGGTCAACATACATCTATTTCCATCAAAAGTACAAGAATTTTTGAATTTTGTTTATCGAAATGATGGAGGCAGAAGATTTTTTCATTGAAATTGCGTGTTTTTATTCAAATTTATGTTAATTTGGGATCAACATACATATATTTTTATCAAAAGTACAAGAACTTTTGTAATAAAAATGCGAAATTGTAACATTATATCGATCAATCTACCGTGAATATAAAATTTTTAAATAGTTTAGATAATATTTATGATAGAACGTTGTAATAAAAATGCACAACGAGCCTACTTAACTGAAATTTTGCTTTTCGAAATGATTGTATCAGAATATTTTTCAATAAAATTGCTGTTTTTATTTAAAGCTTACTAAAATTGCAACAAGTTAGAGTAATGTATTTTGAAAATTATTATTAAATTGTCATTTCGATGCCGACCCTCGCCAAAACCTAGTGATTTATTTTAAATTTAACTGGTGCGTTTTATAAAAGGTGTGCTTCAAAGTAAGTAAGACGCTTTACTTATAAAATAAAAACCAAACATGACAATCTCGTAACAACTAGGGTTCAAACCCGACTTGAAGCCGCCGCAAAAAGCTTTTCTTTTAATTAAATAAATGCGAGCGAGAGAGAACAGCTGTGATGAGTAAGACTGAAGACTTCGGCGTGACGTAATCAAATCCAAAAATGGTCGCCGCGGATTTCGCGATTTAAAATAATTATTTACATGTGGCTAGGGTTCAAATCCGACTTGGGGCCGACGCAAAAAGCTTTTTCTTAAATTAAATAAATGCGAGCCAGAGAGAACGGCTGTGATGAGTGAGACGGAAGATTTCGGCGTGACGTAATCAAATCCAAAAATGGCACAGCGTACTTATAAAACTCAGTACGAAATAAAATAATGTCTATTTATTTTAAAACCGACAAAAATCATATGAACCAAATCGTTAGAAAATCGCAAAACGCTTATGCATATATTTTTTAAAACACGTCTAATATATATTTTTAAATACTTGGAAGGAATGACGAAATACCGTCTATCATATTAAAACTACAGAGATTTTGCCAAAACCCAATGAGTACAAGAGAGATAGACAGATTCATCAATTTGAAATTCAAAACGGGCGCTAAATTAAAGGAAGAAAGGATGAAATACCTTCAATCATTAAAATTGCAGACATTTTGAACGAGTGCAAGAGATAAAGTTACAGCAGTCAATAAGAGCGAGTGAGATAGGACGACATGTGACGTATACCTAAAGTTCACAGAGGATGACAAATAGAAAGTCCGCCCTCGGGGCTATAACGTCTTTTGTAATTACGCCTAGCAACATAAATTTAAGCATGTTCTAGCATTTTAAATATGAAAGATGGATAATAACCGCGGTTTTTATAAATAATTTAATAAAATTATATGAGACCTTTTCATACTTAGTATTTCAGAAATATATTAAACTCAAATTTGTAACTCGTTTTATATTTACGAACTGACTTTACCTCTTATCGCCGACAGGCAACGACCTGTTTGGCCAATTGATAAAAATAAAAGTAATGAATTCTGGCAAAACCACTTATGAAATCAGTTTTTAAAAATTCGTTTCAGCCTTTTAATAATCCACACGATGTAATTCCATTGTTATAATTTAAAATTTTCAAGAAATATTTAGTTTAAAATATGGAAGCGTGACGTCAGAGCAGTGGAGTGGTAAACTGCTCAAAACTTAAAAACAAAGTCGCCTCGATGGCCTAGCGGTGAACACGGATGTAAGCCAGATATAAAGCACGAACGTATGGGGTTCAAATCCCTCTTGGGCCGACGCAAAAAGCTTTTTTAAATTAAATAAATGCGAGCGAGAGAAGTGCGCGTAGAAAACCAATATGGCCGGGAAGTTTAAATTCAAAAATGGAACTTAGAAAAAATTAGATTTCAAATTCAAATATTTGCCGAAAATTGAAATTAAAAGGGCAGCCGCGCGAGGTGCGCACGCAGAAAACAAAGAAGGCCGACACCCGGGAAGTTTAAATTCAAAAAATGGAACTTAGAAAAAAATCGGAAAAATTTCAAATTCAAATATTCGCGCGAAAATTGAAAATGGCCGCCGCGTAATTCCGGAAACAAATTAAAAATTGCCGCCGCGTAATTTAATCAGTAGCACATATGAAAATTAATTATAGCAAACCGCGAAATTAATTGGGTCAAACCGCGAAATTAATTAGATCAAATCGCGGATTTAATTGGCGGTTTAATTGGATCAATCAATTTAATCGACCATTTTAATTAACCCAATTAAAAACACAATGGCCGCTATAGTCCCCACTGTTCTACTTTCGATATTCGATATATCGATATCCGATATTTCCATATATCGATATATCGATACGGGAATAATATCGATATATCGATATATCGCCCAGCCCTACCTGTAACATCAACTAATGAAAAACGGCAAAATGCATAGTTACGCATGTACTAACTTTTGATAATGTACATAGCAACTGTGATAATCCTTCTTGATTAATAACTGATGGTCGAATGCTTTCACAAACATCGCGTTATCTGCCGACAGTACATTTGTCATAGCAATCACACTAACTGTACTTTTAATATTTATATATAAACTGTTCAGACGTTGATTATGGACTCGTTATATAATCTAGCCGAATGCAACTCGTGTCTTTTTGATTATCAAATCATTTCTGTTTCCACTCGATATATTGCTCCTTCGGATTCACGTGATTGCCAAACAATATATCTCATGTAAACAGAAATGATTACTTGATAATCAAGAATCCACTAGTTGCATTATACAAGGTGAGTCAATAGTACAGGAAAGCTCGATTGCACTTAAGCCGTTAAAGCTATCGAAATGAGCCAAGTGTCATTATATAGGTACAAGAAGTTATGGTGCAGTTTGTAAAATTAGTTTTTGTTATGCAGGATGCTTCATCTTTTCAGGGCAGTATTTAACTTAATTTTTTCAAATGGAATACCCTGTATATTTTTAAAAATATGGATTTATCTTTTTCTAGGACTTATAAAAAAGTTTACCTCTTAGAATTTGCTTCAGCCGTTTTCAAGTTATTCGATTTTTTTCACAAAAACGTGCGCTTACGGACACTTATTCAAAAGTCACAGGACACTCAATCGTAGAAATGTCTAATTGAGATTTTGCTCATGCCTAAACAACTTTTAGGAGTATAATTTGACAATAAGAAGGCTTACCTGCGTTGTGGGATTACTTAAATAAATAAAGCAATAAATATAAATAAATGAACGTTTATTTAGCACTTGGCTAGCTTAAACTAATTACATAAAGAATGCTAATATTATTGAAAAATAGTTCAGTTTATTAAGTAAACATTAAGATTCTTGCTAAAAGTTTTCAGACTATTTGCATTTTTTATCCGTTCTGGTAGAGAATTGTACGAGCGAATCCCACTATAAAACAATGATTTTTGCAGCGCTGTTGTTCTTAGCCTAGGGATATTAAAATGATGATTTGATCTTAAATTGTGATAGTGAAAGTTTTCGCGAGTTACAAGGTATGATTTCAAATACGACGGCTGTAAGTTATGTTCAATCTTGTAGATTAAAATGTGATTTGCCCGTTCAATACATTGACCTATATTAAGCCATTTTAACATGTTCAACATATTCTGTTTTCTGTATTGGAGTATTCAATAAGATGCGCATCACGTTATTTTGTTGTACTTGTAGTCGATGAATATTTTCCTTTGTACAAGAAATTAATAACAAGCAAGCATATGAAAAGTGGGGAAAAATCATAGTATTATACACTATCATTTTTGGCCACTGAGACAAACATTTCGAGAAATCTTATTTTTTTACAAATTTTCTTACACAATAATCAACATGATTACTAAAAGTTAATTGCGGGTCTAACATAACTCCCAAATACTTAATGCTAGAAATAAAATTAATATCATCTCTATTTATGTAAGTACTACCACTCAAGCCATATAATACAAGCTTCTGAACAAGTACCTTACTGTCAACAGTCTCAAAAGCACGCTTTAAATCTACAAATTATTATTATTATTTATTTATTTACGCAAATGCATTTTTACACAAAATAAAGATACAGTAAGTGATACTTTTAATAATAATGTAACGACCTTGGGGTGAGGCCGTTGTGTATATATGACTCAGCGTCCAGTGCGACGCGTGAGTCAGCGTTCCAGATCATTCTAGAAAGTGTAACGACCTTCGGGCCGGATCGCATCAGAACATTCCAGAACGATCTTGCGCGCGAACACGTCAGCGTCGCTGGATTAATCCAGCAAGGTCTGGACGTTTCTAGAATGACTCACCCGCCGTGTATATAAACCGGTGCAGTGGGAAAAATCGACAGTTCTCATCCAAACTCGAAGCGCGTAAACTGCAATATAAATAAACCCGTGTGTACATAACTCTAGTGAAATAAATAACGCGTGAATAACAAATAAATATAACCATATAAATCATTAATGTTAAGTCGTAAATAAATAAATAAGTGTATCGTTAGAAATAGTTCCTGATTAGTTTGTAAATAATTTGTGTTCCGCCTTAATAGTTGCTTTGTAAATAGTTAAGATAAATCGTTGTAAATAAATGTTTAATACAAGAAGCGTCGTATAATTTTTTAATAGCCCGAAACGTAAAAACGTAACAGTGGAGTCAGGCGTCGGGTTGTACCAGGGGCTATAAAAAATATTGGACATACATTAAATAAATTGATTAACAAGTACCGATAAATAAATTCAAGTGTGTGTTGTGCAAGGCAGCAAGATGGAAGCCCAATTAAGCCAACTTTTCCAGCTGATGTGAGTTGGCCAAGAGAAAGCAGAAAAGGCGCAAGAGAAGGCAGAAAAAGCGCAAGAAAAGGCAGAAAAATCACAAGAGGAACTTAAGAAAGAGCTGAAAGCCGGGCAGGACGTACTTAAGGAAGAGCGGAAAGCCGCGCTAGAGGATCTTAAATATAAGCTTAAGGAACAGCTGAAAGTCGGGAAGGTACTTAAGGAAGAGCTGAAAGCCGCGCAAGAAAAATAGTTCAAAAACTTGAGGAATTGAAAGCCGGCCGAAAGAAGGCAGAAAAAGCACAAGAGGAACTTAAGAAAGAGCTGAAAGCCGCGCAAGAAAAAGTAGTCCAAAAACTGGATAGCAAAATAAATGGAAGAGTTCGGACTCTGCTGTTGGATACTGGAGCGACGAATTCCATCGCCAGGTCTGACGTAATACGGGACGAGGGTCAGCTGCTGCACGACAGGACACGCCTTCTCCCTGCCACGAGAGGCGCAGTGACCATACATGGGGAAATTGATTTGACATCGAAGATTGGGAATCAAACCCTCAAGCATCGGGTCCTGAGTGCTGACATTGCGGATGAGTTCATCCTGGGAATGGATGTTATGAATAAGAGTGGGTTCACTTTAGACCTGGGACGCAGCGTGTTGCACGTGGGTGGGGAGGAGCTTTCCCTACACCCAAGAGAAGAGATCGCAGAGCGAGTGGTATTGGCAGAAGATGTTACTCTGCCGGGACGAACCGAGAGGGTCGTAGATGCATACCTGGATGGCTATCTCCGGGGCAACGTGGTGCGCAACTTTGACCCCGATTATGACAAAAAGGTCACTCATGGTATCCTGGTTGGGAAGACGGAACCGGCAACCGTCAGGAGAAACACAATCCTGGGAAGGGGCATGAGCCAACAAGAACGGAAGAAGATCGAAGATCTGGTGGCCCGGTATCAAGACATCTTCGAGTGCGGAGATCATCCCAGCGGCCGTACCAACGTAGTAAAACATTAATCATTCGAGTTTGGCAGAAAAGTTTTGCTGAGGACCGACCATGCTGCTCTAAGGTGGCTACTGTAATTCAAGAACCCTGAAGGACGGGTGGCTAAGTGGATCAAGCGCCTGCAAGAGTACGATGTTGAAATAAATCATCGACCTGGCGCAGCCCACCGCAACGTCGATGCGTTATCCAGGAGGCCCTGCTCTGCGGACTGCGGCCACTGTTCGAAGCTGGAGAGTCGTGCGGTACCCATCAATCGTACCACTGCACTGTAGTCGACGACTCGTGGGAGCTAGACGAGTTGCAGAACAGCCAGGAGAACGACCCCGACTTAGGCACAGTTATAGCCTGGAAGCGAGATGGCCGTCGACCTACCTGGCAGGAGGTCTCCGCCACCAACCCAACGGTGAAGACCTATTGGGCGCAATGGGACTCCTTGCAGCTGGACAACAACGTCCTGGCCAGAATCTTGGAAGACGAGGACGGTAGGGCAACGAGATCACAATCGATGGCTCCGAGGAGTAGAGTGGCCGAGGTTCTGCGCCACCTACGTGATGGCTCCTCAGGGGGACACTTTGGATTGAAGAAGACGTTGCAGAAGGTCCAAGAAAGGTTCTACTGGGCGAGCTGCAAAGATGACGTCCGAGAGTGGTGAGGTAGGTGCGAAGCCTGCGCTACAGGAAACGGACCGGCTGGAAGACGTAGAGCTCCCATGTGGCAGTACAACGTCGGTGGCCGTTCGAGGGGATAGCCATTGACATCGCCGGACCATGCCCCGAAACCGAATCAGGAAATAAATACATTCTGGTGTGCAGGGGCTACTTCATCAAGTGGCCCGAAACGTACGCCCTTCCGAATCAAGAGGCCGGTACTGTCGCTGATGTTCTGGTGAAGGAGTGCTTTAGCCGTTTTGGAGTTCCCCTGGAGTTACATTCCGACCAGGGACGGAATTTCGAGTCTGGACTGGTCCAGAACGTCTGCAAGCTACTGGGGATACACAAGAGCCGGACCACTGCCCTCCATACTTAATCGGACGGCATGGTGGAAAAGATGAACCAAACCATGGAGAATCGTCTGTCCAAGGTGGTTTCCGAGCGTCAGCGTGACTGGGACCAGTGCATTCATCTGTTCCTGATGGCCTACCGATCGGCAGTACCAGAGGCAACCGGCGTCCAGATCGAGGTCTGCTGTTTCAGCTGTTGCGAAGCATTGAGCCCACGGTGGACTGCTGCTTCTTCAGCCAGTCCATGTGCAAGAAGGGCACTGCCTGCAAATACCGCCATCAAACCCCTACAAAAGCCAGAGGACAGGCACCCGACGAAACTCGTTCTGGGACAGAACGATCTAAGGCGGGGGCAGTGTAACGACCTTGGGGTAGGCCGTTGTCTATATATGACTCAGCGTCCCGTGCGACGCGTGAGTCAGCGTTCCAGATCATTCCAGAAAGTGTAACGACCTTCGGGCCGGATCGCATCAGAACATTCCAGAACGACCTTGCGCGCGAACACGTCAGCGTCGCTGGATTAATCGAGCAAGGTCTGGAGGTTTCTAGGATGACTCACTTGGCGTGTATATAAACCGGTGCAGTGGGAAAAATCGACAGTTCTCATCCAAACTCGAAGCGCGTAAACTGCAATATAAATGAACCCGTCTGTACACAACTCTAGTGAAATAAATAACGCGTGAATAACAAATAAATATAACCATATAAATAATTAATGTTAAGTCGTAAATAAATAAATAAGTGTATCGTTGTTAGAAATAGTTCCTGATTAGTTTGTAAATAATTTGTGTTCCGCCTTAATAGTTGCTTTGTAAATAGTTAAAATAAATCGTTGTAAATAAATGTTTAATACAAGAAGCGTCGTATAATTTTTCAATAGCCCGAAACGTAACAACGTAACAATAAGTTATGATACTTTTAGTAATAAGTGAAGAGAGTTACAGGAAAATTTTAAATTTAACAAGGTACTTAACAGTAAAATAATAACCAAAATAAAAATAAAATAAAAATAGCTTTTTTCGAAATATGACTTTGGCATCAATTGCTGCTTCGATCGAGATAAAAATTTACCAAAAAAATTATAGTCGAGTCATTCGCATTATCTGTCAAATTTAAATTTTTTTCCAAGAAAATTTCAAAAGTGGGCCTATTTCTCAAAATATCGAAAAAGTTATTAGAAAAAGTTTTTCTAAATGAAATTTTTAGCCCATATATAAAATTTCAGCTGTATAAAATGATTTATATTTTTTGCCCATTTTTTTTAAATTGCACCACTGTTGCAAAGTGAAACTCAACGCAACCTACATAAAACTTCTTAGTTTTTACAATGCTTTATTCCACACACATTTTCTTTAAAGTAGCGCCATATTATTTGTGTTTTTCTACAAAATCCGAATAGGGCTATTAAAATTTGGTCACATGTGATGCAAAGTTTATTTGTTTTTGACCCTGTATAATGTAACTTCATAAAATAACGTGTATTACTTTTAGACACAAACTGCGTTTTCAAGAATAGTTATTTTATGAAGTTACATTATACAGGGTCAAAAACAAATAAACTTTGCATCACGTGTGACCAAATTTTAATAGTCCTATTTGGATTTTGTAGAAAAACACACATTTAATATGGCGCTACTTTAAAGAAAATGTGTGTGGAATAAAGCATTGTCAAAACTAAGAAGTTTTATGTAGGTTGCGTTGAGTCTTATTTTGCAACAGTGGTGCAATCTAGAAAAAATGGGAAAAAATCTAAATTATCTTATACAGCTGAAATTTTGCATATCGGCTAAAACTTTTTCAAATAACTTTTTTCAATATTTTGATTTTTTTTTTGGAAAAAAATTAAAATTTGACAGATAATGCGAATGACGTGACTATAATTTTTTTGGTTAATTTTCATCTCGATCGAAGCAGAAATTGATGCCAACGTCAAATTTCGAATAAAGCTATTTAAAAAAATCCCATATGATGCGGAATTTACTGGTCACACTGTATATAGATAATTCTTCTGTACGTGTGTATGTGACTGAACTCCTCCTAAACGGCTGAACCGATTTTGATAAAATTTTGTGTGTGTGTTTGAGGTTTGAGTAGGTCCGTGGATGGTTTAGACTCACAATTGGACCCGGTAGGTGGCGCTGCAATCGGGTTCTAGGATTTAAAGAAAATTATTTGACGAATTTATTTTTTAATTTTTTTTAAAGATTTCTTGCATATCAGAACATATTACCCCAAAATATCATCCCCACCAACCCCCAATATTTTTAAAAATAAAAAAATAGAAAATTCGAAAAACAAAAAAACTTTTGCTGAACCTGCTAATAGCAGGCAAACCAACGTTTGAGCAGGACAACGTCTGTCGGGTCCCCCAAAATTTCAACCCTCCACCCCCCAATATTTTTTAAAATGAAAATCTATATATAGTATAATTCTTCTGTACATGTGTATGTGACTGAACTCCTCCTAAACGGCTTGACCGACTTTGATGAAATTTCTTGTGTGTGTTTGAGTGGGTTCCTGGATGGTTTAAATTCACAATTGGACCCGGTAGGTGGCGTTGCAATCGGGTTCTAGGTTTTTTTAAAAAAATTTTGACGATTTTTAAAAATTTTTTAAAAAGATTTTTCGCATATCAGAACATGTAACCCCAAAATTTCACCCCCCCCCCACCACCCCCAATATTTAAAAAAAAATCGAAAATTCGAAAATCAAAAAAACATTTCTGAACCCGCTAATAGCAGGCAAACCAATGTTCGGGCAGGACAACGTCTGTCGGGTCCTCTACCTATTAGGGAGTGAAATGGGGTAAATAAGCCTAAAAATCGATATGAGTCTCGTTATTGAGGTTTTTTGGGGAGTTTGGAGTTATATCTTTAAAAGCACACCTCACCAAATATAACATGACATTAGCCTTTTTCGCTATAGATGTGACATGATAGGACCACTTCAGATCTGCAGTCATCGCGATACCAAAATCCACCTGAATGTCTACTTTTGTTAGCGTAATTCCATTCAAAATGTAGTCCAGTTTAGGATTGTTATAGCCTATGTGCGAAATATTGCATTTTTCGGCATTCAGCGTCAGCAACCACCTCGAGGACCAGAGTTCCAGTTCTTTTAGGTCCGCTTGTAACACATCTGCATGTGTAGCCGGGGAGTTAAAGAGTTTAGTGTAGTGCGCAAAGAAGGTTGGATTGGAACGTAAGCAGCTTGAAAGGTCACTCTCATATATGAGAAAAAGCAAGGGCCCCAGAACGGAACCTTGTGGTACGCCACTCAATGCCGAATAAGTCTGTGATAATTCACCTTTTATTCTTACTTTGAAATGCCTGTTCGTTAAGAAGTCTTCCAACCACCTCAATAAGTTTCCTCGTATTCCATAGTGCTCCAACTTGTGGATCAATCTCCGAATGGGTACACGATCGAAGGCCTTCTCAAAATTAATATATACAAGTCGATTGCCTTTCCTTCATCGAAGGATCTTGTTCAGATGTTGAGATTCACCAACAGATTAGTTGCAACTGATCTTCGAGGCATAAATCCATGTCGTGTATCGGGTATCACGTGATTTGCAATAAGAAAATGTATAAGCTCTGCTGCTATTATTCTCTCCATACACTTTCCTAGTACTGATGTTAGGCTCACAGGTCGATAGTTTTGGGGTAACAGCTTATCTCCCTTCTTGTAAATAGGAATTACACTAGCATGTTTCCAGGGTGCTGGGACTCTCGATTGCTGTAAAGATTGCTCCATTGTGCACTTTAGTGGACCGCACAGGGTCGCCGCACATGATTTAAAGAAATGCGGTGACAGCTCATTATGACCAGGACTGGAGTACGAATTTAGAGCGCTCAAGTGTTCTTATTAATCTCGCAACAGTAGCTTTGGTCTTCATGTACAAGTGTGTATTTAACTAAAAGGATTGCCAGTTACGCTGACTGTAGGACTACAGCGACAATGGTCATTTCGGGGAGCGGCGTTGGTAAAATCCAAGAGCGTCGAGGAGTGAATGCAGGAAATTCCGTGGTCCAACGAAAGCGGCCATTCCAGGGAGTGACGTAGCGGTCTGGAGACGGCGTCACGTAAGAGTGGCACCTTTGGAAAACCACCAAGCGTCGAGGAGGTGACGGCAAGGAATCCGTGGAGGGGGCCAGACAATAGGAGAGCAGTTATTCGAAGGTGCGGCGAGGCAGCATTCTGGGAACGACGTCAAGTAAAACTGACAACGAAGAAAAACCAGTGAGTGCTGCGAAAGCCAGTACAAGTGTCGAAGTGAGTGACGGCGAAAACTTCAGGAAACAAGACAGGGAAGCGGCTTCAGGACAGAGAGGCGGCGGCGTCCAGATCTGTGGGAATAAGACGACAACACAGCGAGAAAAACAGAAATTGCAGTTGTGTGTAAGTAATGCTTGTTGTTCATTTCGGAATTATACGGTCTTATTATGCGATTTAGTAAGGTTGTGTATATATTTTTTTTAAATAATAGGATCAGGTATTGCTCGTAGTTGTCAGTAATAGTAAATTTTCGATGGGTTGCAAAGTAATTTTTTTACAGCAGCGATAGGTAGTTTACGGGTTACGCAAAATTCCTGGTTTACAGAATTTAAATTTTATCAAGTGTTTAATTTAAAAGAAACAATGGTTTCCGAATACAGTATTTTTACGGTGAACGAATTAAAATACGTTGCTAATCTGCTGGAATTACCGGAGAAAAAAAAGGCAGAGATCATAAAAGAATTGATTAATGCTCAACATTCGGTAGGGGACATTAAAGTAAAATTAGGTGCCTGGGAGGAAAACCCTCGGAAGGACGAGTGGGAAGAATTAGCTGAAAGGGAACGCTGAGAAAGGTTAGAATTAACTGAAAGAGAACGAAGAAAAAGGTTAAAATTATCTGAAAGGGAGCGATAAGAAATGTTAGAGGTAGCTAGATTAGATGCTCAAGTAAAAATTGCTCAGGCCCAAGCTCAAACGACAAATGGAAATAATGTACATGATGTCAATGCGATTAGGAATGTGTCATTAAATATGACAAAACAATTGCAACCTTTCAAGGATGACGGTGACATGAGATTGTATTTAACGAATTTCGAGCGGGTTTGTGTGCAATTGAACTTCTCCAAGAAATCGCGGCCGATTCGATTGACGAGTGTGTTGTCACCAACAGCGAATGAGGTCGTGGCGCGATTAACCGAAGAGGACAGCAAAGATTACGACAAAGTCAGGGCTAATCTGCTAAAGAAAGATCAGCTAACAGCAGAAGTTTTTAGAACGAAATTTCGGTACGGGAAACGGAAACTTGCCCAGAGTTATGCGAAATTTGCATACCAGCTAAAAACCAATTTTCAGGAATGGATCAAGAGCGAAGAAGCGGATGGAAACTTCGACAAGCTAACTCAACTGATGTGCTTGGAGAAATTTTATAGTTCGTTGCCAGGGAAAATGAAATTTTTGGTGGAGGACCGAAACAAGTCCAAGACGATGGAGGAAGCTGCAGAGTATGCAGACACATACGTCCCCAAAAGAGGACCAGGTACGGAACAGCAATATAATGGCAACTTCGAGACATCGAAAAATAAGTTCGAAACTAGGCCAACGACGCCGAACTTGAAAAATTACTCAGGGAAAAGTCAGGTGCAGACGGTAAGTGTAGTCAAGGAAAACTTAAACAAACGTAGTTTCGACAGACAAAGGCCGGGGAAGTGCTTTGGATGTGGTGCAGTAGGTCACTATAAAGGTTCACTGGAATGTCCCAAAACACAAGTCGTTTTAGCAACGATAGGCCAGGGCAAGAACGAGGAAGGGCTGCTAGAACCTTATACCATCATAGCGAAAGTAAACGGAGTGGAAGCAAAATTAATACGAGATAGGGGAGCCAGCTATGATATCGTGCACACAAATTTAATCAAAGGAGCCGATTATACAGGAAAATATGTATATGTGCAAGGACTGCTGAATAAAGAATGTGTGGCGTTACCATTTGCTAAGGTAAAATTAAATTTGCCAGAAATTCAGGTGAAAACTGAAGCAGCTGTAGCGAGTCGTTTGCCTCGAGATTATACGTATCTGCTACGAATACAATGTGGGAGATGCTGCCGAAGTAAAAAGATGTGGTAATTCAACAATGATAGCAACCGAGCTTTTGTCCGGAGCGGATGGACTGTGAGTGTATTGTATTATAAAGTTGTTTTTGAGGTGAATTTATAATAATTGAGTGATACTAATAAAATTTAAAAGTAAAGTAGTGCATGTGACAATGTTATAAAAGTTTTTGTTTAAGTATAAGTGTAATTCTGTGCCAGTAATGGAGGAACCGATACGGGTATCTAAACTAAAAGTTCCAAAACTAAAAGAAGAGCTCCAAAAACGCAATCTAAATTCGACGGGCAATAAAAACGCGTTGGTAATGAAACTAAAGGAGGCATTAGATTCTAGCTATGTTACTATCAGCGACGATGAAAAAATAATTGATCATATTAGTAATGTAGAAAACAGCAACAAAATAATTCCTAAAAATATAAATAAAAAATTCAAATTTGTTAATTCTTATCAACATAAAATTCAGTGTATGGAGAAGAAAATTAAGTATCTTGAACGAACGATTCTACGTAACACAAAGTATATAAAAAATCATTTAAAAACAGTTAAACCGGCGAAGATTAAAAATACTAAAATTGTGCAAAACGAAAACTCTGTGTTCCCGAGAAACACTCCGAGTGCTCTACAATCATCGAGGATTATTGAAAAACCTAAGGCAGAAAAAATTAGAAATGAAAATCATCCATCGACATCTGCTACATTCAACCCACCTCGATCAATGAATGCAGGTACAGAAATAGTGAATATCAATATTGAAAACACCACCAGTCAGATGGATGCAGAAAATGATAATTTGCGACAAAACTACATAAATAAGGTAACTCATTCAAATAAAAAGTTACTAATCTTAGCTGATAGCCAGGGGCGGGGTTGGGCCGATATAATGCGGTCACAGCTACCCAACAATTACGTCATTCAGTGTATTTTCAAACCAAATGCAATATTTGAAGAAGTCGTGGGTGATATTAAAAAATATTAAAGATTGTGTAATAGTTATGGCGGGTTCTAATAATGCAATGAAAGGTGTAGCTATAAATAAAACGACGCTTAATGTAACATTAAGCTATTTACAAAAAACCAATTTTATCTGTGTTGGTGTTCCGTTCCGGGAACGACGTGTAGTGCTGAATAACTTTATTTACCAAGTTAATTATACTTTGTTTAATGAAATACAAAAATATAATAGTGGAATTTTTGTGGACGTAAACAGAGTTCTATCTGTAGGAAACTTAATCCCTAATAGTCCTCATTTGAAGAAGATTGGCAAATTTAAGCTATGTAAATATCTCGTTCAAAATTTCTTATCAAAGTACACTATTAACATTCCAAACTTACTTGATAAATATATAAGCAAAGTTAATATTATAGCAGTAACTGATAATACTAATTCTGAATTTATAAGTGAATGTAATAGCTCAAATATAATTGAAAATTTCATAAATTGGAATAACCTTATAACTATAACTTGTTATAACGGCGATGAAATTGAAAACGACCATTTTCTGTAATCAACGAATCCCGTCAAGATCATAGCCTAAATTTAATACTCTTGAATATACAAAGCATTAATAATAAATTAGGCGAATTGGCTGCACTCGTTGAAGATCTCAATTATCCTAACTTAATTTGTGTTACTGAACACTGGATTAAGAAGGAACAAACAATTCCACAGCTGTTAAATTACAAGGCGGTATCAATATATAACAGAAAA
The DNA here is from genome assembly GCA_940337035.1 of Agriotes lineatus. Taxonomy (NCBI): domain Eukaryota; kingdom Metazoa; phylum Arthropoda; class Insecta; order Coleoptera; family Elateridae; genus Agriotes; species Agriotes lineatus. The sequence goes on along the minus strand of OW679195.1, from coordinate 80,517,619 downwards.
AATCGTAATCGCGGAGGCACTCTAATATATTGCCATGATCAGTTTGTTTTCTCTGAGATTACCGACTTTGATGATTTAATAGTTGAGTTGTCGTTTGAATTTTGTTGTGCGTTTAGTGAACAATTAAATACTGTAGTAATATGCGTTTATAGATCACAATTGGGAGAACTAAATCTATTTTTTAATGGTTTAGACTCTCTGCTCAACAGAATTTCGTATAAAAAAAATGTAATTTTAACCGGTGATTTTAATATTAATTTTAACTCTCACTGTCATGACTCCGTAACAATGAAAAATTTATTAAGAATACATAATCTTGAAATGCACGTAAAGTCGTTTACTAGATTTTCAACTACTCCATCTTTGATAGATTATGTATGTTCTAATATAAAAAAAGTTGACATTGAAATACTTGCAGGTATTTCAGATCACGAAGTCATTGCTGCAAATTTTGTAATTAATAAAAATATGCATGTTAGAAATACAAAAAAAACTAAACGAATTTTTAGTAAACGCAATTTTGAAAAATTTTCCTCGTTATGTTCAAAATACAACTGGTCCAACTTACTTAAAAACTCTGATGCTAACCTTAATACTATTTTTTCCGAGTTTATTGAAGTGACGGCTAGCTTTTTTAATACGGCGTTTCCCTTAAAAAATGTCAAGGCACATATTAATAAAATTTGGATAACCCAAGGTATTCGTACATCCTGCAAAAATAAAAGGTGTTTAAACTACATAAAAAAATTTACTTCAAACCCCGCCATTTTAAGCTACATATCTATATATAATCGAGTTCTGCGAAATACAATAAAATTATCCAAAAATATGTACTATGCAAAAGAAATTTCTACATCGTCTAATAAGTCCAAAAAAGTTTGGAATATAATTAATTCACTTACAGGTAAGGAAAGAAAAGAACAATCTACTAACATTAAATTAAGATCAGATAATAATTCTCTCATTGAAGATCCATTCTCAATAGCCGAATCGTTTAACTCATATTTCCAGTCTATTGCCGCAACCCTAACAGGTAATATAACACAAGGAACTTACCACTTATCAACAATTGGCCCTGTAAATACGAAAACGTTCTTTCTTTTGCCAACGGATGTACATGAAATCAAACAAACAAGTAACAATTCAAAGAACAAACATAGTGCTGGTTTAGATGAAATACCTCTACGTGTTATTCAAAACCTAACTGAACCCGCCTTACATGTTCTGACTGAACTAATTAACATGTCTTTTCAAAATGGACAATTTCCAGATTGTCTTAAAATATCACTAATTAAACCTCTTTTTAAAAGCGGCAGCGAAAATGAAATGTCCAATTACAGACCCATTGCACTGCAATCTTCGTTTTCAAAAATTATAGAATGTCTAGTCCACAAGCGAATGATCGCTTTCTTAAATTCAAATCATATCTTATCATCTCAACAGTTCGGTTTCAGAGCAGATCGAAGTACAAATGATGCTATTTTTAACTTTCTTTCGGTTATATATGATTACCTAAATAACAGCAAAGCTAATGTAAGTTTATTTTGTGATTTATCAAAAGCTTTTGACTGTGTAAACTTTGATATACTGTTAAAAAAATTAGAAAATTACGGATTTAGAGGAATTTCCTTGGATTGGTTTCTATCATACTTAAATAATCGTAAACAATTAGTTGAAATTAAACAATATAGCAGAGATGTGTGTAAAACGTTCAGATCTCATCAAATAGATGTACTATGCGGGGTCCCACAAGGTAGTGCATTGGGACCTCTGCTATTTCTAATATACATTAACGACATTTCGTCCAATTCTACAGGAAACATGACACTATTTGCTGATGATACAAGTGTATCTTGGGCCAATAGCAATGTTCAATCTTTAAATTCAGTTGTTTATCCTGATATTTTAAAAATAAATGATTGGTTTGCAAACAACAAGCTAACACTTAATCTAACCAAAACTAAAATAATGTCATTTAGCATAACACATTCATCTTCAAACGAATTTGCTCTTAATATCGATAATTATATAATAGAAAATGTAGATCACATCAAGTTTTTAGGGATCATCATCGACAGAAACTTAAAATGGCATAAACACATTGAATCGCTCTGCATTAGGCTTACTACTGCTTGTTATGCAATTAAAATATTGCTTTACGAAGTCGGCCAAAGGATTGCTCGTCAAGCATACTTTTCTTTATTTGAATCAGTACTTCGGTACGGTATATCTTTTTGGGGTGTCGCTGATTTAATGATATTAAACACAGTATTTAAAATTCAAAAAAGGGCTTTACGAATATTAAACCATAAGAATCCTAGAGATAGCTGCAGGCCCCTTTTCAAATATAGCAAGATCTTTACTATTACAAATTTATATATACTGGAAACAGCATCACTTGTATTTAAACAGCTGCCGTCATTCAATAAAAGAAATGATATTCATAAACACGACACTAGAAATTCACAAAATTTAGAAGTAAATAAACCTACTAATAAACGCTTTCAAAAATCTATTATGTACACTGGATTATCTATTTATAATAAATTACCTGCAAGTATAAAAAGTTCACAGACTCTTAAACAATTTAAAATAAAATTGAAACGACTTCTTCAAGATTATGTCTTCTACAATTTAGATGAATTTTTTCAAACATCGTTTTAAAATTGTTTTAATTGTGCATGTAAAAATTGTATTTATTAAGTTTTATAATATGTACTTCCAATTTCCAACACAATTTATATTGTTTTTTATGGAAATAAATATATTTATTATTATTATTATTATCAACAAGTGCTCGCATTAACGAGAGCGCAGGCGAAGGCTATAATAGAAAAGGAAAGGGTTCGAGATGAAAATAAAGAAACGAATCCGAAGAAAAGAGTTCAGAAGACGGAAAAGATTCCGACGAACAAGGAGAAGAAGCGGAAAAAGAGATTTGGTACAAATCACCGAGCCTGGAAAACGACAAACGTTTTTCAATACTTAAATCGGATATCGACTACTCGGACATAATACAACTTAGGTGCACCGACAACCTTAAGAATGCTGCAATTGGAAGACCCAAAATTGAAGAAGTATTTTGAGATGGCGAAATCAAAGAAGGAGAACAATTGAGCAAAATTCTACATTGCTTATAGAATACTCCACAGGAGAATTACTGACAAATTGGGTCGGAGCTTTGAGCAAGTGATGGCGCCAGAAAAATTACAAAGCAAGTTGCTGGATATCGCCCATGATAACATGTGGATGGGACACTTGGGTTGTAACAAAACCATTGACAGGATCAAGCAGAATTATTGGTGGAATCAGATGGGACGAGACGTGAAAAACAAGATCAAGTGCTGTGACGTTTGCATGCGCGTAGGGAAGCCCACTGATAGAAAAAAAAGCTCTAATGTGTAGAGTGCCAGTAATTACAGAACCGTATAGGTGAGTAAATGTGGATATTGTAGGACCTTTAGCGAAAACCGTGAAGAGAAACAGATATCTACTGACGCTAATTTCTAGTGCCACAAAATTTCCTGATGCGATCCCATTGAAAGTAGCAGATTCTTAAGCGGTGGTAAAAGAGTTATTGAATATAGTTTGACGAGTAGGATTTCCATCCGAAATCCAGATGGATTTGGGCACTGTATTTACCAGCAATCTAACGACCGAAATTCTTGACCGATGTGGTATATAAATCATATACAGTTCGCCATATCATCCGCAATCAAATGCAGTAGAACGATTCCACGGCGTATACAAGCGAATCCTAAGAGCTTTGTGTTGCGAAAACGGAAACGAGTGGGATGAATATATCGACCAAGCACTTTTCGCTTTGAGATGTGCACCGCATGCGGCACACGGATTTAGTCCCGCAGAATTGGTGTATGGACCTCAGATTAGATCGCCATTACACATGATCAAAGAGTTGTGGGTGGGAAAGGAAACCAACGAACCGGTAGTAGTGTACATATTAAAGTTACTCGATAGGCTAAGGCAAATGCAGGAAATCGCGAAAACGGCGACTTTGGAAGAGCAAACCAAATCCAAAGGTTATTGTGATCTGAAGGCGAAGGCTTCATCTTACGAGATTGGCAAAAAGGTTATGTTGTAGCAGCAAGCCAGGACCAACAAATTGCAGATGCAATGGACTGGACCCAAAGAAATTGTGGAGAAAATTTCCTATATGAATTATATAATTAAAAAAAATTCGAGAAAACATAAAAAACTCTTGTCAATGTCAATTTGTTGAAACCTTATTTTGAAAAAGCTGAAGTTATTGCAATAGTAATCAAACAACCTGGGAAAGAAGGAGCAAAACTCGATCTTCCAGAACTGGAAATAAAAGACACCGAAATCTTAAGTGCTTCGGAAGTGTTGAAACAAGCCAAAGGGGTAAAAAATCTCACAAAAATCCAAATGCAAAGCTTGGAGGATTTAATCCGAGAATTTCCAGGGTTATTTTCAAATCAACCCGGAAGAACCAACTTAGTGGAACACAATATTGCTCTCAAGGAGAAAAAATTATCAGAACTCGAGCGTATTCACACTTACAGAAGGTACGCGAGATTATCGACAAAGAAATCGATAAGATGTTAACATTGGTAGTAATTAGGCCCAGTAACAGCGATTATTCATGGCCTATGATGATTGTGAAGGCTGAAGGGAAGGATCCAAGGCCTGTAATCGACTACAGAGCGTTAAATGCTATTACGGTGTCACAGCAACATCCTGTTCCTAATATAGAAGCATGTTTGGAAAAATGCAGCAGGGCCAGATACCTGAGTCTAATCGATGTAGTAAGAACCTGCTGGCAAATAGGGATGACTGAAAGAGCAAGTAAATATGCTGCTTTCATAACTCATCGTATAGTTTTCGAACCAGTGGCATTAGCTTTGTATATTAATCACAAGTAGGTCAACCAATGGTACAGAGACATGCTGCCGCCTACCGTAAAAATTATTTACTAAAAAAAGGTACGAGGTACGGGAACGTTGCGAAATATTTAGCCCTTCCGCTTCAACAGAACGGTGAGTCACAACCACGATCCCAATAGTCTGGAGATTAGTTATTGTTTTGTGGTCTGGAGTACGACCTACGGGGCGCGGTGTAATATTTACGGTTACTCAGCAGGTTCACATTGACACTTTATAAGTGACGATTATTGACGCATGGGTATTGTATTACAGCACATTAAAAGATCGGCATTTTTAAATTTGGTTTATTTTGAGATGATCCAAAGATATGAATAGAAAATATACGTTTTTCACTAAACAGACCATTTTATAAAAATCTGGTTTGATACACTCACACAACTTCCTTTTACAGTGATCTTATAATTACTCAAAAATATCATTTTTAATTTTTAAGTATTTGTCAAAAATTACAAATTCTACAAAAACGGTACAAAATAGAGCGTTAGTGCAAGAGACAAATATACAGCAGAATTAAAAAATGTAATAATATACCGGGTGTTCTCTATAGGACTTAATAAAAAAAAATAGAAAAAAAACAAAAGAAACCCACTTTAGAAGTATTCTACTGGAAAATCACCTATCTCACGTCAATGCACATTAAAAATGTAATAAGAATGTAAAGTTTGAAAAAAATCGTTAAAGCCGTTTTTGAAAAAATTTAAAAAACTAAAAAATCACAAGAATAAACACCTACTTCCGGTTATGCGATTTTCTTCAAAAGCTTGCTGTCGCATCTACATAGTACACAAAACTTATATATGAAGTTTCAACGCCATACCTCTTTTCGTTTTTGAGATCGTCTGTTCAGACAGACAGACACACAGACCAATGAAAAAAATATGTTTTTTGGAATCAGGGGACTCTAAAACGTGAAGATCTGTTGAAAACTCAATTTCGAATTTTTTGGGTGAATTCAATACTTTCTTTATCGTAAAAGGAAGTAAAAATTAAATAATAATTATCGCAACAACCTCACAAATTCTCAGTTTCGATTAGTTATTTTACATACCTATTTTATAAAAATCATCGATCCAAGATTAGGGGTACATTAGTAGGTCAATTAATAATAATTCACTCTTATTTAATTACTTATAAACAACTGCATTTTAATTTGCGATCCGTCATGTTTTAAACATGGTGTGATTTTGTCAGAAATAGAATAGAATAGAATTTTTCGTTCACAGTAAGAAGAAACACATAATTGGAAGATTTAATAAGAAAGGCCCTATTTCTATCCTGACATTTATTAAACCTTTTTAATTTTTTTATCTTACAGTAGCGCCTATTACCATACATTATACAACTGTTTTCAGTGACTAAAATGAAGTTTTATTCACAAGTGAGTTTTATTATTTATACTACCGCATTGTTGGTAGCACTGTCAAGCTATGTCAAATTCGTAATTTTCAGGTTAAGTTTTGCGTCAGTCTGTGTCAAATAACCATATATATAATACACATATATTGCTGGTAGGGCCTGGAAACTTCAGAAAACATTACGGCGCCGACATAGTCGCACTTGGAGTATAACGCGTCTCATGCGCATGCGTGAGAATTCGAATTCCGCCTTTAGAAGCGAATTCTAAACTTGACCACTTCCCCATTGGGCGGACGACGCCGCCGCGCTTGCGCACAGCTCACCGTATACATGAAGGAGTTGGTTGTGTGTCTCACTTCATCGGTGAGTTTCCCACTCATAGCCGCTAGCAATATAGTAAGTATTAGATATACGCAAATAACAAACAAAACCTAACCTACGAACCTCGTATTTGACATAGACTGACAATACACTTCAGTACTGCCAATACACTTCAGTACTGTCAAACGTATATCACAAATCATAGGCGACTAATCATAAATTTATTTCGCGACATATTCTGACTGCGCAAACTATTTAGGCACAAAAATTGCTACTGTAAGATAAAACGTCGTATATCACACGTGAGCGAAATGTCATTATAAGCTCGTGAGAAATTGTATCGCTCGTGCTGGGGCACTCGCGATTCAAAATTCTCCCTCTCAAATAATGATGCATTTCTCTCACTTATAATATAATCTACTATTAAGGAAATAAAAATTACATAGTAACTTACCTGAAATAATGTATCTTTCTGGGTGTGTAGACGTTTATTTTCAACTCCGAAATGCCTAGGAGTTGTAAAAACAGTCAATATAAAACTGCAAAAATTTTTCGATCTGTAAACATGTAAAATGGCTAGATAGATGACCAGGTCTTTGTGTCGAACAAATATTTAAGTTTATTTTGATTATAGGTACAAATACCAAGTTCTTAAGAAAAACTACAGAGAACGGAACAAAACTTATATTTAGAAAATAACAATGTAACATAGTCACAAACATTACAGAAACAACACATATGATCTCGTTTTAGACTTAAATATGTTATCTTTGTAGTGGTTTATATACAGGGTGTAGAAATGCTTTACGCACCATAGGGATTTCAATGGTAATTTCTTCATATGAAAATATTTGCTTCCCTAATTATTTTAGAGCAAACTTGTATTAAAGTTTTTTGTAGAAAAAAAAATCTGTGTCCATTTATGCCAGCATTTGTCATTTTACATTTCGGAAAACCGAAAATTTAAAGAAATAAAATACCATTTTTAGACAAATCAGTGGTGCCTTGAAATTACTAAATCATCGCAAAGCATCAACAAATTAGTTTGCTGTTTATTTGTTTGCATCTGTCAAATGTAACGGCAACCAAATAAACAGCACTACGCAAACTGCACCGAACGATTCCAAAACATACGTGACTAAACAGACGAGTCGAATGGCAAAAACTGATATCAGCTGTCAAAATATTGACAAGAGCACTGACCGAATATCGCGCAGTGTCGGGTTGTCGGATATGTTCGTCATATCGCTAGTCCTATTTCTTTCCCGCTTCACCCCCTTAGCAACGAAACAAACCATGGACTTTTAAAGATCCATCGCCATCTGTCCGTCTTGGTCCAACACTACTGGAAATAGCGCGACGTTGGACTACTTGTGATTAATATACAAAGGTTGAACTACTTTTCCTATAGAAGTTTAGAATATGCTGAAGGCTGCTATATTTTCTAGCAGACAATTCAACTCATCTGTCAAATAATTCAAATAGACCAATGACAATGTAGCGTTGTTCTGTTTTCAGCCAATAAAAAAAATTATATTGACATAACCACTAGTGGTTCCAAGTGACATAATTTTTCGACATAACCACTAGTGATCCTGGCGACATAATTTTTTGAAGTTTTCAATGTGATGACAGTTATTATAATTTTTCGTTTTGGTTGCTCCTATGGAAACCAACTCACAGTAATCCAAATTTCACGTAAAAATTTGCTCTCAAAATTAATTTTTAGTTATATTCATTGAATTGTCCCTCGCATACCATTCTTAGCCAAAGTTAAGTAGAATATTTTTGCGGTGGTATCACTAGTCATGTCCATTGCGCTTAGGATTAGCCTAAGAGCAATGAACATTCGTGATACCACAGCAAAAATATTCGACATAACTTTGACTACTCATGGCATTATAAGTGATAAATATCTTAGCTGCAGTGTGGCATTTGTCATATGTTGCTCTAAGTGTCACAACATTTAAGTCTAAATGTGTATGCACTATTTGAGAGAAGGGGCCATGTGCAATAAGACTAGACATGAAACACAACTAACATTCTACAATAGCAGTACCAGCACCAGTGTATGGTAGTGAAACATGGATGACAACAAAATGAGACGATGTCAACATTCAAGTTGCTTAGATTAGTCAGAAGCGGTAGATGGCAAGAGAAGAAATATAAAACTTCATGGAGGACACACATGGAGCCAATGCATCTTGGAAGATATATAAAAAGCTGGCCTTCCAACACATGCCCGGAAGAAATGGGATATAGTCATATCGAGGAGAAGATGGAAACCAAAGTCGGGACTGATTTAACAGCCTAATCATTGATTAAAGAAGAATAAGAAGCAGAAGAAGACTTTGATTGTTAATAAGGATGGTTGGATGTACCTATATAGATATCAACTGAAGTAAACAGGCGGTATTGGTAACTTTGAAGAAAAATCTTATTGTGGTTTTTCTGCCTTTCGTTCGTGAATCCTCTTTAGTCTCGACGACTAAACCAGCACATTTTTTCAGACATTGAATTGCAACAACCAATAAGAGTTGTAAGCTCCCAAATAATTGTTCTTGACAATACATTTATAGTACCTAGTAGCATCAGAAATCGTAGTCTTCTTCTTTTAGTCAAGTGTAATTTCCGTTTGCTGGGCCTTCAGTAACTAATTTGAGGAGGAAAACCGGATCTGTGTCCATCTTTTCCACTCCTAAATAATTAAATCCTTGTCCTTCTATTTTGCGTATTTTCTACGCTTTTCCTTCATTTTGTGATGTTATTTCTTTTCTTTTCGTATTTAATAATTCTTCGAAATATTCTTTCCAACTTTCCATTATTTCCTTTTCATATCTGTTAGTATATTTCCTACTTTGTCATTTATCGTTGTTAGTTGTGGTTTACGGTCTGATCTTAAAATTTTCATTATTTTATAAAATAAGTCTTTCTCCAATTTGTTTCCAAATTGTTTCCATGAATTTTGTTTTGCTGCTATTATAAAATTTTTAACTATTTTTCCTTGTTCTTTGTTTTCTGGTATTATTTTGGATAGGTAGTTTTTCCAGAGCTTTTTCTTTCTATTTACCTGTTTCTTAATTTCATCAGTTCACCAATCTGTTTGTTTCTTATTATTAATAGTTTTGCATACTCCAGATACTTTTTTGCCGCATTTCTAATAACTTCCTTGAAACTTGTCAATAACTGTTCAGTATTTAGTTAATTTGGCTTAACTTTTCTTCTATTTAGTTCTTTATTTACAGTTTCTTCATATTTTATTTTCGTAATTCTATTACGTCGCTAGTAATTATATATGTTTTAGTGCTTCTTTGTACTTTATGCTGGTGCAAATTTGTATAGTACTTTAGAAATATGAACAGAAAGAGTTGTTTTTAATAACCGAATATATATTGTTCACTATTCCCTTTAAACTGTCATTACTACATCTTAACATACATTTTACAAGCAATAGATAACAATAATTTATATGGTTTAATGGGGCGAATCTTTGGTATACTAATTAATTAAACGTGGCTGAGATTCTTTACAATTGAACGATTTTCCTTTTAAAAGTAAAGAATATGCTGAAGGCTGCTACATTTATGGCAGATACATATTCTTAGTGTGGCATTTGTTATAAGTTGCTGTAGGTGCTTGAAAATTGATATCTAAATGTGTATGTACTATTTGAGAGAAGAAACCATATGAAGTAAGATAAGACCTGAAACACAACTAAACTTGTGTTATGGTAGTACCTACATGGGAGTGAAACATGGGTAACAGTAAAACCATTATGGAAATTATTTTTATACTAAGCCAGACCGGTCACACAACTCCAGTAAGATTAGTTTTTTGCCGTTAAAAGAAAAATATCATAGATATTAACGATACAGGATTGATTATGAGCATCTTAACAAAACGAGTATGATTGCCAAAACGAGGCGGCGAGCCGAGTTGTGCGGCAATCAAACGAGTCTCGTTAAGTGCCATAAGCAAACATGTATTGTTCAATATTTTATCTTCATCAATAAATTCTGGTTCAATGTATTTTTACTTCCTTTTACAATAAAGGAAGTATTGGATTCACCCCAAAAATTCGAAATTGAGTTTTCAACAGATCTTCACGTTTTAGAGTCCCCTGATCCCAAATATTTTCAGCAAACTAGTGAAGAAACAAATGCAACAGAAGCAGAGACTCCGATTTTCCCAAATCGCTGTAACGATTCACCTTCATCCAATTTGAAGAAGAGGAAACGAGGACATATAAGCCATTTCAGATATGTTAACAGTTTCAGCCTCAATTTCGCCAACATTTACAGTACCAGAAAAAGAGTTAAATGCTAAGGAAGAAGCAGCGAAGGAATCGTCAATTATTTTTGTTGGGGCTGCTATTCCAGTTTCCTTCATTCACGGGTCAAGAACGATGTTAGCTGCGTTATACTGAATTAATAGTTATTTATACATCAAGAGAGTAAAATAGACGTTTTTGGCCCGCGGCGTGAACGTTATAGCACCAAGGGCAGCAAGGGCCAAAGATGTTGGTTACAACTGATGTGCATACAAAACTTTATGTACAATCGAAATTTTAAAAAGTCAGATTCACATTATATAAAATGTTGTGAAATGAAAACAGGGCAATTCTTACAATTATTTTAGCTGAATAATACCTTTATGAATAGGTATGGTTTTCATTAATACGTGTTTGTAAATAATAACTAAAATGACGTCAGCGGGCGGTAATAGTATATTTCAAACCAAGGTAAGAAAGTGCGGTCTTGCATACCGAGCGCAAAGTTTATTAACCCAGCCGAAGGCGAGGTTTGTAATTGCGCAAGGTATGCAAGAGCACTTTCTTAACGAAGTTTAAATACTATTTTTTCCCAGCCGGCCTCAGTGGAGCAAAATTTGACACTATAAAAATAATTCAACAGACTGTTAAAGTTGTTAAAGGTGACAATATCCTGCAAAATATGCAGCATGTTTTCCGATTTTATGCTGTTCTCAAAAGGTTTCTAAACAGTTTTATTCATAAGTAACTCTGAAAACTTAAAAATGTTGTCGTTAAAAAATCGCTTTACTATTTATACTTTTTGAGGTTATGTCCACTGAGGTCAAAGCAGTTTTGGTTGGATTAAAAAATAAAGCGCGGGTGCGCACCGTGATTTTTAGCCTCTCCTGTCATGAGTATGCATGCGCGAGATGTTAATTTAATTCCTTCGAATGAAGGGCCACTCACGGCGCCACTTAGGGTTTCGTACTTACCTGCATCAAAAGGATGTGATCACTCACAGAATGCATTCCTAATTCCTCGTATAAACAGACTGTAACACAAGTCATAAAGTCAATTATCCGTCAACTATCAACATGTCAGCTGTCAGAATCAGCACGCATCAGCAGTCAGCTAACACGCGATACAGGCTCTTCATAAAAGTTGCATGATTTACTTTCTTACCTAGGTGAGAAAAACGAACTTTCTTACCTCAAATGAGGTGAGCAATGCCTACTATTCTAACCGGCTGGGAAAAAAATTCTTTTCCGCCTGTTAAACTGATCTCAGCGGGCGATAAAATATATTACCTACTCCGTTTGCTAGCGTTCGTAAAAACAAATGAAAGTAATTAACTTATTGAGAGAATGGACGAATTGGAACATGTAGGTATATCAAAGGATTAAGGAACAACTGATGCTTATTTTCTTTACTACAAAGAAATCAGAAGCAAATATAGCAATTTGATTAACGCTACTATGAAAACAAAATTATTGAAAGTCAAGGCTACTAGGACTATTGCAAAAGCAAGGGTAATATGCATGTGGCCGCCGTGTGGCCACCGGAAAACATTATATTTCAAGGAGTAGAATTAACCGATTCCAAAGAGATAGCTGAAAAATTTAACCAGTACTCCATGAATAGTCTCGTCGACATAAATCGTGATTTACTAAACACCGATCTTGAGGAGGCATTCATACCCACCGGATCCCTCTAATATCTTTAAATTTAAGGAGATTTCTTTAATCGATCTTAAGAAAACAATAATGCGCATAAAAGGAAAGAGTAGCACAGATGACATTTCTATTTATGTTTTAAGGGATGCATTGTCAATTATAGGAAATCCTCTTGTAAAATTAATAAATGAGTAGGTGAAGAGTGGAATATTCCCAGAATTCTGGAAGAAATCCAAAGTAATTCCCATCAGAAAAGTTGTGGGTACAAAGAAATGTGAAGAATTTAGATCAATTAATACGTTGCCGGTGTAAGAACAAATTTTAGAAAAAAATGTCAAAGGCCAATTGCAGGAGTTTATAAAAGCAAATAAGATTATAAGTGGCAAACAAGCCGGATTCAGAAGCACGCATTCGTGTGAAATGGCATTAAATCTAGTTTTAGCGAATTGGAAAAGTGAAATTGATCATCAGAAAAGTGTAGTGGGCATGTTTCCAGATTATAAGCGTGCTTTTGAAACAATCGATAGAAAAAACATGATTACAAAACTGGACAAATATGGAATACAGGGAATCGAGAAACAACGGTTCGAGAGTTATCTATCTTCGCGATCCCGAACAACTGTGTTTGATGAAGAGGAATCGATGGAAATTCTTAACACATTGTGGGTTTTCCCAGGGATCTGTATTAGGGCCATTACTATTCCTACTGTACATCAATGATCTGGAAATAAACGTTAAACACTGGTCGCTAAATTTTTTTACTGACGACACATTAGTTTGGGTAACTGCTGAAAATACTACTGATGCCGTCAACAAAATAAATACAGATCTTGAGATAATATCACAGTGGTCACAAATCAATAAACTGAAATAAAATATTTCCAAAACAAAGTACATAATTGTGTCAAATAAGATTAATAGAGAAAATATATCTGTTAAAGTAAAAATAGACGGTCTAGACGGACTAGAACAAGTGCCTGCAATTAAATATCTGAGAATCATTATAGATAATAGACTTAGTTTTCGTAGTAATATAAATTTTATCATCAAGAAAGTTGCTAAAAAATAGGATTTTTAGGAAGGATAGTTAGTAAACTAAGTATTAATGCAAGGATTCTAGTCTATAAAACCATTATTGCGCCACACTTTGATTACTGTGCAAGTATCATCTTTCTTTGTTACGACGTGGATTTGCATCGGTTGCAAAAACAACAAAACAGAGCGATGTGAAATATTTTACGATGTTCTAAATATCTAAGTATACGAATATTAAGTTAATGCTGAATATGTTACAATGGCTAAGTATCAAACAGCGTATTTATTTTATTAAAATGGTTTTGATTTGCAAAGCTGTTAATAATTTATTGCCAAATTATATGAGGGATCATTTTATACTAAATGGTGATGTTCATCAATATAAAATAAGGAATCGATTTAATTTTAGGCTGCCTAAATTAAATAAAGCGAGTACACAAAATTCTCTGTATTGCAAGGGACTGAAAGTTTATAATTCGCTTTCTGAGGATGTAAAAAAATAACAAACATTTATAGTTAAAAAAAACATTTAAGCAGCTTTGTGAAACAATACTATTAATATTAATGTTATTAATGATAAGTAAGTTAATATATACTAATGATTCTATGTACTAGTATAGTATACTAAATAAATGAACTTATTTGCACGAGAAGTAAGTATATTACCACCATGTTATTTTCAAAGATAATTTTACATAAATTATCCACAACGTGATTTTGGATAAAATAATTGAAAGTGTGACTGGATCTGAAGAAAATGGTCAATTATAAGAAGCCAAGTTTCCTATCAATAAAAGCAATAATTTTATCAGTTGCTAATGTAAAATCGGCTAATAAAATTAAAATTCAAAAGTTAGGAATAGAACAGGTATCACGAGTTAAATATCTACGTGTAATTATAGATGATAAATATTAACTTCGAAGCACATGTAGATTTAAAAGGTAGTTAAGAAAGTAGGCTTATTTAGTAGAATTTCAAACAAGCTTTACTAAGCTATAGAGCAGTGGCAACTCCTTAGGGGCCAAGGGTCTATATGGCATACATTGTGAGGACAATTTCCGGACTTTAATGCTTTCCTGCATTTTCCGGCATCCGAAATTTAGATTGTAGTATTTTTCTCGCCTAATTTAAGCCCAAGTTCATAATTTAGTGGTGCAGTCAAAACTTTATTCCGTTCAATACTATAAGTAGCCTATTTCGTGTATTAGCGACTCGCAGTCTATTTCCGATCATCAATTCAAGTTCAGATATGAGTGTTCTAAATTTAGAAAGGTTTTCTGCACCGGTTTAAATGAGGTAGTTTGCTTATCGTATCTTTTATTCCTTCCGTGGCAACAAGAAGTCGCAGTGAAGTGTTCGGTGCTTCCCCGAAGTTTTCAGTGCTGAGCTAAGATATTTCTTCATCTTAACGACGTATTTTGGCACGTGGCAACCGTATTCCATGAGTGGAGTAAGGTGCGAAGCCTGGTCTTTTCGATCCTCGTCTAGCTGGTGTCACTCGTTGGTTTCGGGGCGCCGGCGCACGGCTTTGTCGGTGGTGAGCCGCCTAAAAAGTTTAAAGTCGAAATTGTCGAAATTTGGGAAGCTACATCGTCGCTGTCATCTAGCTCAGTATAGTAATGGTCGTTTGGTGAACGTTTAGCCGAGTTTTCCGTATCGTGAAGCTAAGCATCTTCTTTCACGCTGTCTCAGCGGATTTTAAGTGGAAATGTCAACCATGTGCTAAGGCTGCTTTTTAAGTGAAGTCTTGAATACCGTCTCGAATCTGCTTGTGTTGTACGGTCTTCATTCAAGTTAACCCTCGTCTTGGGGATGCAATGCCGTCACACCCGCTCGAATACCGCCCCTTCATGTGGTTTCCCAGATGTTTCTTTTCGTATTTCGTGGCAATAGTTGAGGTGCGGCTCGCAGCTGGAATTGGACATCATTATGGAGCAGCTAAATTCCTCCAGCAACGGGTATTTGTTAGCCAATAGTACGTGTAACGTCGATATATTTACAGTGAAGTGATTTTGAAGTGTTGTCTTGACCGCTGTTCTATTGTTTGAGTAAAATTGTAAGATGTTGAACAGAAACTACCGCCTTGAAGTTGATTGTTAGCCTTTGCCGTCAAATTTTAATGTTTATATGTCATTTTGCGTTGCAAGTTCAAGTAATCATTGTTGTTATGTGTCACTATTTGAATGATTTTTGTTCATTTTGATCATATAACGTAGTCCCGTTGTGAATAATTTACAGTCATTACTGTCTTGGCTGTAGCCACTTCAATTCTTGTCATTTTCGTTACCTACCTGTGTTTAGTTTAAATATTGCGTCTTTAACCTGACTAACCTTTTCGCATATTTTCAACGGTAGTAAGTAATTATTGTAACATCCAGTGCCACCCTTACATGGTTTCTATTTCAATAGAGTTTATTGTTAATTACTTATGTTTTTTATTGATGTTTGCATGCATATATTTGTGTTTTGTTTCGACGTACAGGAATTCAGACAATTGTAAGATAATGTCACCCAAGGTAAGTTCAATTCAACTGTTGCAATGGCCGCCTCAAGTTGTGCCAAGTTAGGTGTAGAAAGATGAATCACTTACTCTATGTTCAGAGTAAGTTCACCTGTGTTGCTGATTTTCCCGATTTAGTCAGAAAGTGGCGGCGCTTCCATATTTAACATCTTTTAGCTCGTTTACCGGAGCGCAGTCCTAATTCGAAGGTCGTCAAAAACCCGTCCTTTCGCTGAGCGTGTTAAAGCCGGAGCAAGCTGTTGTTACCACCTATCGTAACTGGGTTAAGGCCTCGTATTTGGTGAAAAATTTCCCGATTGTGTCATAAAGTACTTTTTTAACGGAAACAACACTTAGTCTAACGCGTCTTCAATAACGCGATATCCTCCAAAAAAATATTTCGGTAACTTCTCAAAAAACTCGGAAATGGCGTCTTAAGAAAATGGTAATAGTCCGACCAGTGGAGTATTAACAATGCTGGCAGTCAGAAGCTCCTTCAAAATGTTGCCCGAAAATGCTTATTTTAGGTTGCTATTTTCAGTAGATACATGACTGGAATTTTATATTTTACGACAAATACGAAAAAGAAATTTTTTGTCAATCATTCTATTTTGGCGTCCCCTGAAATTTTGCACCAGAAGCCAGGCCTTCTCAGGGTTCTGACTTAATACGCCACTGAGTCTGACGAAGCTAGGTCAGGGCTGTAAGAGGGATGTCGTAACTCAACAAAACAGCAGTTGTTGATTTCTTCCTGAACTTTGTGAGACTTATGAACTCGGCGGCAATTGTCGTGCAGCAATAAAGTGTTTTGGGTAAAATTACAGGGCCTCTTTCTGCGTATAGAAACTTTTAATTTTTAATTGTTTTATAGTAGACATTTGTGGTAAATGTAGATCCCTTCTGCATATACTCAATCCCATGAATGCCCTCATTATCCCAACAAATTGTCGCCATGCAGATGCTTACATTTTTTGATTTTGTGGATGGCAGACATCTTTCGTGCATCAGTTGCATTGAATCTTGTTGGGTTGGAGGATCTTAGTAAACACCCACGTTTCATCTCCCGTTAAAATTTGGAAAAAAGGTCTTGGTTAAGAGCTAAAGCCGTCAAGTTTTCTTCGAAAATGTCTTGCCTGCACAACTTTTGCTCAGGAGTCATGATTCTCGGAATCCAGCACGCTAACATGTTGTTCATTCCCAAATCTTTATGCAAAATTACCAAAATTGAAGCTTCGCATATTCCTATTTCATTTAAGATAAGGGAAACTTTAATTCGTCAATCCATTAACATCATGTCTTCAACTGTGTTGATGGTTTCGTCGATCCTTGCCTCCGCAGGTCGTCCATCTCGAATGGATTCTCTGCCACAGTTGAACTGCTTTGGCCAGAATTTCGTTTGAAATTACAGCAGTATACATACTAGGTGAGTTTTTTAGTGTTACAAAGTGATATCTTGAAAACAGTTTAAAATATTTTAATGGAATGTTGGTGGGGTGATAGGGAGATGGGGGGACATATTTAAACATATTTTTGACAATTACTCCCTCTCCTTTTTACCTGGCCGGTAACTTTGGAATTTTGAATAGGATGATGTAGGTACTTTTTTTATAAAATTCGAATGTAGGTACGTAAAAAACTATGTATGGGTATAAGTTTTTTTAATTTGGTTATGGTTACGGATTTATGGCGTTATAAATTAAAAAAATATTTAAGATTTCATTTCAACTTATTTATCATCTGTTATGCTTGAGAATTTGTTCGAAATGTCCCCCTTCAGCTTCCAAACACTTTTTCACTCTTTTTCTAAATGAATTTTGTACCCGCTGTAACATTTCAGGCGCCACTAATAAGCAGGCAAAGCGGATTCGGCCAAGACCAAATACATTTTTTTTGCGTAGATTCGAATTTTATAAACAACAGTACATCATCCAATTTAAAATTCCAAAGTTACCTCCCACCCCTCAAAACAAAGAGAGGGGTTAAGTGTCAAAAATATATTTAAATATGTTCCTTCATCTCCCTATCACCCCACCAAAATTTCATCAAAATATTTTAAACCGTTTTCAAGATATCGCTTTGCAACACCTTAAAATAGTCAATTAGCATACAGCAGTCTGATTGCCGTCTTCCATGCTCTAGTTTTAAATCACTCACTTTCACCTGTTTGCAGATTCAGACAAACCACAAAAATGATTTGATTTACACACAACTTGATAGATACTTAAAAATCGGGAGTGTGCTCCCCTAGACTTTCTCGCATTCGCCTTGGTACTGATAACTATTGGTGTTTTCACAGAAGATTTTACCAATTAATTGTTTTCTAGCAAATTTGAAAAGTTTATTGCAATGTATATACATACAGCGATAAAATTACATTTTCAGGTAACCACTACCTGTTTAGGCAAAGTGCCGCTTTAGGTTAACCTATCATACTGAAATTTTATATCTGGGAGTTTTCCTCAATAATAAATGTATGTGCAAAATTTCGTGCAAATACCTTGAAGCAAACTGGCACTTTACTTGAATGGATACCGCTACCTGTTTAGGTAAAATGCCACTTCTGGTTAACCGATCATGCTGAAATGTAATATCTGGTTGTTTTTCTACATAAGAAATGTATTTACAAAATTTTGTTCAAATATCTCGAAGCAAACTGGTACTTTACTTGAATAGGTACCGCTACCTGTTTAGGTAAAGTGCCACTTCCGGTTAACCGATTTCGCTTAAAATTTGATAGGAATCTACAAATTTTGAATAATGACTATGTACATAATTTCAAGGGTCTAGCTTATTTCGTTTTTAAGTTATCGTGTTCACACACACACACACACACACACACACACACAGACATAATTCGAAAAATGTCTTTTTCGGACTCTAGGAGGTCTAAAACGTCAAGATTCGTCAAAATCTCGAAGTCGATTTTTTTGACGATTACAATACTTTCTCTATACTACCGTATGCGAGAAAGTAAAAAGTTGCAGCAACTTGACAGTAAACAATTGTCATGACTGCATTTGTTTCATGGCTAAGTAGATTTAATTTTTATCTGTCCTCGTATCATACTGTTATAACAAGGTTTAAGCAACGAGATCCGGAGGTAGCTATTCGATACAGCTTAAAACATGTAAAACAACATCCAGGAAGTATGTCAACATATTTAATTTTTGATGCTTACTTAGTTTTAGAGCCGATAAACAAATAGTAACAAATGAACAAAAGATATTGATCAAAGGTGTTTTAAGCTTCATGTTTATAATTTTTAATGGTTACTTACCTAGTTTTAGAGCTTCCCATGCAAACATTAAGAGATGACCATTTCCACTTAATGGCTCACATATTGCTGACTGATAATTAATTTCACTTCTCAATCGTATTTTCTAATTTACTAAAAATTAAATATCTTGCTGATTGTTTAAATCACAGCAATTATAAACTATCCAAGTTAGTTTTGTTACAGTAGGTAATTTATTTCTTATACTTTGTCCATTAGGTGTTTTGTCCTTTGTACTGCAGCTTAGAAGACCTGTTGTGCTCCCCGATGTTTTTAGGCTTCACAAAGACATGTTGGTTTTCTCAGAATTATGTTTATAGAGGTGTTATTTAGCATTTCAGGTTATTGTTTCACCCATGTGTCTCTGTCAACAGATTTTTCATTGCCTTACCCATACCAGACTGAATCCGTTGTATTCCTCAAGTTGCACATATAACAGTTGGCGGAAACCAGCAAGGGAAACGACATGATTATTTTATTAATTTCTTATTTAAGAAAAATATTAGAATTTGATTTTTAGCAGAGTAAGTGCATTCAATAAAACTATAAAACTGAATTTTTAATGAAATCAAAAGTTAATACTACAACAAATTCATATCAATTAGTTAGTAAAAGGTATAAGTACATTTCTATTAAGTTGAATATTGGCTTACCCTTAAGCCTTAAAGTTTAAGGGACAGATCAATATGGCATAGAGTTTGATTTTCATTAGATGCACAATAATACTGTTCTATATAACTCTACACTTTTATGCTTTGCTAAAGGACCCATCTTCAAAATGTCTGTTAAGTTGATCGGACTAGGCCATGTCACTAAATTACCAAACTTTCATGATTTGTTTGGTTACCTTGTCAAATACTGTGTAGTTGGAATATGGAAACGCAATTATTTTAATAGCTATTTAAGTAGTAGGTAACAAGGAATATAAGAACTTATTAACATTTGAGGTAGGCAAGTACAAGACAAGGCAAACCCGCGGCTTGTTGCCTGCCAAAAATGTTAATAGGTGATACATTCAGAGTTATCTTATTATATTTTTTCCGCTGCTTATCAAAATTTTCCTAGATTTTTGAAAAAATTGTTACGTTTGTCACCTGTCATCAGGATTAATTTCCGTGAGTCGTGGTACCTGTGAGTGTCGCATGTCACATAAACACTTGCAATAATTATAAACAAAACGTCTAAGTCTGCATCTAACGTTGCTAATTTTATTATCCTACGAACTTAATAATAATATTCAGTTCCGCTGTCAAGAGAAAGCAGCAAACAAATATAATCACCGACTTACACGTTTTGTTACTAAAGCTTTATCCCCGACATGATCAGCAGCTGGAAAAATTATTTAAATCAACATTATGGTGCATGTTACACTTATAACTTTCACAGAAAAATCTTGCATATGCATCTGTTCTAATTAGAATGTATGCTAAACGTCAGTTTTTGATTAGTTACAATGTTGTAAAGAAAACCAATATCGTTTAAACATTTTTAATGTCAGAAAATTCAATGTAGGTACAGTATTACTAACACAAATTAATATTAAATATAGTTTCATAAACTAAATTAATTATAAACTAAAAGACATATAGCTAATTAATGTCATTGTTAAACAGTTTAAGAAATACATACTAAAACCTAAACAAATTAATATTTTTAAATTACAGCTCTAATTAAATGCTGGTAATTGTTTTAGAATTTTTTTTTAAATACCTGCGTGCAGAAATGGCGGAGCAATTATATTACAAATAAATCATCTAATTTCAAAAATACTATGAACGTAAAATCATGCATTATAGTTCATAGTAAGACCATTTTCATTATGATTTTGGCAACTTATACATAAATAGGGCACACCTAGAATGCTTACCTAAATCACATCCCACAATTCAACTAACATGCAAATGGTAAACTGAAGTTGTTTCATTGGTGCCCTACTTGTCGATACATATTAATAACGAAATTAGTTTAATCAGAATTGTTTTCAAAATTAAACCTCATCGAAACAAGGCATGCAGATAAAAATTAATGTAACCGAGTTGTATAATTGAACGGTAAATTGAAGTTGTGTTATTAGTGCCTTACCTGTCTGCAGGTAGTAATAACAAAATTAATTAATTAGAATTGTTTTCAAAATTAAACCTCAACGGAACAAGACATGCAAAAAAAAATTAATGTAATTGAGTTGCATAAACAATAAACTAAAGTTGTTATACGTCACAGAAAGAGCGATAGTTCAAGGTGACAGGTGTGTATTCCATTGCTCCAATATTAAAGCCAAATTTGACCGTATTGAGTGGATGGAAACACAAGGAAAGTGGAAAAGCAGTTAAAGGGAAGAAGCAGTGAGCACAGATTGTAGATAGGTAGAAAGATAACAGAGGAAAAGTGAGTAAATCAAAATATAATACAGAATTTAGAGGTTAAAAGGAAAATTGCATGAATAAGATAAGGAGAGATAAACAAATCCACTAAAGGTCGAGCCATTTCAAAAAATTCAGAATAGGCAACACATCATACAAGTACGAGAGTTAAAGGTTGCATAAATACCGGAAATCACATTATTAAAATAAAGCTGCCGTACAACAAGTATTAAGGAGGGCCCAGCTGACAGGGTTTAACCCGGCCGTAAGGGCGGTTAATAAATAGAGGACTAGTTACATGGACCAAAAAGAACCAATATCAAGAAAATCGAGAACACATAGCACAGGAAGCATTAAAGACTACATCAAAAGGAAAAGGAAAGAAACACCGGAAGAATTCCAAAAGTGGGAGGAAGAGCAAAGAGCCCTCTATAAAAGTGCAAAGATACAAAGGAGCCAAGAAAAAGAGCAAGAAACTGTGGAAATAAAAGCTAATCTAAACAAAGGGAAAGAAGACAAAGAAATGGAAGCAGTGCTGAAAAAACTGGAAGAGCTTAAAGGAGAATTAAAGGAGGAAGCAAATAAAAAACATAATGACCTAATGGCAGAAATAAGAAAAGTACAGCAGGAATTTCAGGCAGCAAAGGAAGAATGGAAAAAGAGAGCAGAAGAATGGAAGCAGGAAAAAGAGGAACTAGAAGCCAGAATTATCAGGCTAGAAACAAAAATTGAGAAGCAGGAAAAGGAAAAACGAAAGAATAACATAGTAATAAAAGGATTATCAGTTGGGGAAGGTCAGTTAGAACAAAAAGTAGAACAACAGGTATTAGATGAAAAACTCAAAATGTCAATAAAAATCAAGAAGGCAACCAGCATAAAAGGAAGAGAAGACAAGCAGATAATAATAGCAGAACTGAACACGTGGGAGGAGAAACAGGAAATTATGAAAAGGAAAAGCCTATTGAAAGACACAAATATATACATCGAGCATGATCTAACCAAAGAAGAAATGAAAATACAAGCTGAGCTACGGAAAATAATGAGAGAAGAAAAAGAAAAGGGAAAAAAAAGTAAAGTTGGGATACCAGAAACTTATAATAGAGGGTAAAAGATATGATTGGGACAACACGAAGCAAGGAGTAGTAGAAAAGCAAGCAAAAAACTAACAATACAAAATTCAGATGGAATAACGAAGACGAAATTGGCAACGAAAATGGTAATAGAAAAACAAGAGCGAAGCAAAACAAAGCAAATAAGAAATCAAAAAAACACAGGAGTGGTAATAGCGTCATGGAACACACAAGGTCTAAACAGGGAGGAAAAAATAAAGCAACTAATAAAAGAAGCAGCAAGATACAACATAGATATACTCGCAGTACAAGAAACAAATATCAAGGGTGAGACAAAAACAACAATAAAAGAATATATATGGATCAACGGCGGTGCAGCCGAAAGTAGGTATGGAACGGGCTTTCTAATAAATGGAAGAATAAAAGAAAAAGTAATAGACTGGAAAAAGATAAACGGAAGAATAAGTGTACTAAGATTAAAAGGCCAATATAGAAAAATGAGTATCATCAACACCTATGCCCCAACAGAAACAGCAGAAGATGAACAGAAAGAGAAATTCTACGATGAATTGGAGAACACAATTGGTAACTTGCCAAAAAGCGATATAAAATTGATAATTGGAGACCAAAACGCTAAAATAGGCAAAGAAAAAAAATATGAAGCAATAATAGGCAAAGAAAGCTTACATGAAACGACAAACAACAATGGGGAGCGACTAATAAATTTCGCGGCGAGAAATAATCTGCTAATCAAAAGTACCATGCAACAAAGGAAGAACATACATAAAGAAACCTGGAAAAGTCCTGATGGAAGAACAAAAAACCAGATAGATCATGTGCTGGTATCAAAGAAGCAGCAAAACACAGTCCAAAAAATAAGGTCATGCAGAGGGGCAGAGATTGGTTCCGATCACTTTATGATCAAGATTAAAATAAACCAGCTCAAACCATCATCCAGAAAAACACAGATCTATTCAAGGAGAGGGAGAGTGGAAAACATGAAAATGGAAGAGGTACAAAACAGGTACCACAAAGAGCTCGAACGTAAACTACAAGGAAGGCCCACTGAACCAGAAATAGAGAAAGAATGGAACTGTATACAAATGACATTAAAAGAAAGTGCAAAAGTAATTGAAGTGAATAAAGAAGAAGGAAACAAAAGCTGGTTTGATCAAGAATGTAGGGAGGCTATCGAAAATAGCAGAATGGCAAAGCAGAGATGGTTACAACAACAGACATCGGAAACAGAACAAAAATACAAGCAGACTAAAAACAAAGTAAAAACAGTATGTAGAAGAAAGAAAAGGGAAAGTATTAAGCTGGAAATTGATAAACTGCAAGAATATTACAGTGCACAAGATGCAAGAAGGTTCTACAAGTCGGTCAAAGAAGAGAAGCAGGGATATCAACAACAAACCATAGGGTTGAGAGATAAGGACGGTGAGCTTCACATGGAAGAAAGAGAAATAGCAGAACTACACAAACAGTATATGGAAGGAATATTTAGAGGTGAAGGAGAACAAAAAATAGAAACAAAATGGGAGACTGAAACAGAAGCAAATCCACCAACTTGGGAAAGCTTTCAAAGAATAGTAAGAAGAGCAAAAAATAACAAAAGCCCAGGAGAGGACAATATACAAATGGAACTATTAAAATATGGGAGTGAGCAAATTCAAAGAAGAATTTTTGAACTGATACAACTAATATGGTCAAGAAAGGAAATGCCGAAAGACTGGGAGAAAGCAGTGATATGCCCGATATTCAAAAAAGGTGATAAACAACTACCAGAAAATTACAGGCCAATCTCCCTCTTAAATTCGTCGTACAAGATTCTAGCAATGCTTATCACTGAAAGAGTAAAAATAGAGTCCCAAGATAAGATAGGAAACTACCAGGCAGGATTTAGAGCTGGTAAATCGACAGTGGACCAGATTCACATTATAAGACAAACACACGAGAAATGTAGAGGGAAAAATATAAGAATTTATATGATTCTTATTGACTTCCAACAAGCCTTCGACAAGATAAAAAGAGTGGAGATACTAAATGCAATGGAAGAACTAAAATACAGCAAAGAAATAATTTCACTGGTAGCGATGACACTAAAGACAACAAGCAACAGAGTGACATTTAAAGGCCGTAAATCCACAGAATTTGAAAGCAACACAGGCCTAAAACAAGGGGACCCTATCTCACCACACTTATTTAACATAGTTTTAGAACACCTCATGAGGAAAGCAAAAATAAACACGAATAGTACTGTAGTTAATGGCCCATATCAAGTACTAGCATACGCGGATGATCTGACAATGATGGCAAGAACAAAGGAACAGCTAAAAGAACTATTAAAAGGATTGGAGAAAGAAGCACAAAACGTAGGAATGAAAATCAATGTAAAGAAATCACATTATATGGTACTAGGAAACATAAACAGAGAAGAAGAGCAAGAGCTAGAGATAGAAGCTGAGTTAACAAAAGAAAAGCTAATCTTCAAGAGGGTAAATAGTGCATCATACTTGGGAGTAGAAATAAATACAGAAGGAAAGCAAGAAGAAGAAATAAAAAGCAGAATGATAAGTGCCTCAAAGTGCGCGGGTGCCCTTAATCGCTATATGTCGAATAAAAGTGTAACAAGAGACGTAAAAGTGCGACTATATAAGACTATAATAAGACCTATTTTAACATACGCGAGTGAGACGTGGGTGCTAACAACAACAGAAGAAAACAAGCTGGCAACATGGGAACGTAAAATCCTAAGAAGAATATATGGTGGAGTCAAGGAAGGTCAAGAGTGGAGAAGACGAACAAATAGGGAACTACAAGACCTATACAAAGAAGCCAACATAAGTACAGTGCTGAGACAGAACAGACTGAGGTGGTTCGGGCACACAATGCGAAGAGAAGACAACGACCCAATAAAAAAAATAACCAAACAAGAACCGGAGGGAAGAAGGAAAATTGGAAGACCCAGGAAAACATGGTGGCAGCAAATAAAAGAAGACCTACATGAAGCCGGTATTAGCGAATGGGAAGACGAAATATGGGACAGGAAGAAATGGACAATGAAAATTCAAGCCATAGGCCAGACGGGCCTGTAGTGCTATATATATATATATGTTATACGTCACTGTAAACAACGTGCCACAATAAGTGGAAAATATTAAACTATTTGCAAAAAAATTGGTGATAATATGGTTATTCCCAAAATCCAGAAAGCCAACTGGGGAGTCTATTAGGATATCCAGACAGCATATTGAAGTTTACGATGTTCTGGAATAAAAATACAACTTGTTTAAAGGCCAAATTAAAAATTCATACTTTAAAAGCCAGCAATGGAAATTATAAAATCAAATTACGTAAAATTTCTGTTTTACTTACCAAGAACGGTTCGTTAATGTTCATGGTTCATGCTCTGAGTAGACAAGGTAGACTGGGAAGTTGAAGGTTCGGATCCCTGCTGGTCTTCTGGTAAAAATCCCATTGAGCTGTAACCAGTCAAAGTGGACAGGGGACTTGAAGGTTGGAATTCCTGCTGTTCTTGTTTGTCCAGCTGGAATCCCATGAAGCTGTGGGCAGGCGAGGTCAAACGAGAAGTTGACGGTTTGGTTTCCTGTTCTTGTTTGTCCTGCCAGGACTTCAGTGACTTCAGTTTGTGCTGTAGGACGGCTCTTCTCATTTTCGGTGGCACAGAGCTGTTGTAAAATGGTAGGTCAGGTGTTTCAGTGAGAAAATGTTAACTTTCGTAGTTGCTTACGTGCAGAAGTTTTCGGCAGGGGCATTCATGCGATTTGCCTTACTATAAATAGTGGGACGAGCCCAGGAAACTTCAATCATCTTTCCGAAGAAAATACGTCCTATAAATAAAAAATTTATAAATACAAATATTTTGATTACTTTGAATACAGGGTGTGTATTTCAAACTAGCTCCATAACTATTATAGTTAGACCATAACTAGCGGCCATGTCTTAAACTTTTTTTTTTACTAGTAGGTTTTTAGTACTTATAGTTTTTCATTGTTGATGTTTAGCAAAATTTTGAAATTAAAATATATTTCTTATTTGACTTTATAGAAAAATGTATTTTGCATCCAGTAGGAATCAAGTATCAAGATGAATTAGGGACACCCCTCTACAAATAGTTATGAAGTAGAATGTGATTCTTCTTTCGTAAAATAGTTTTTTGTGTTCTATGCATTCAGTTTGATTCTATTTATTTAAACTTTCCGAAGTTGTTGACTAAATCTGGAATTGAATTTATAAAGGAATCTGAATCAATCTACAATGATATTTCAATAACTGAAAGAAACACATCCAGACTATATATTACAATGGAAATTAATTAGATATTGCCAAAAATGTAGTGGCATTACTAGAGGCATTACAAATAAGGGAGGATATAGACATAGAATCCAATATATTTGACACTATTGACACACAAAAAAGATTACATTGTTAAGAATATCAAAAGAAGCCTCCCCACTCTCATTAAAATACTAAAACTGCAGGAGAAAGGACTAGCGGATGAGTCCCAATCAAGTGTTCCAATCAGAATAGAAGGGAAAGACAATACAATAAGCTAATGCAAAAAGGAGAAGACACTGGATTTACAAATAAAGCAAGCGATATTATACCTGGTAATAGGGCCGTCTTAAGCGGGGGTGCAAGGGGTGCATGGAACCTGGGCGGCAGGGAATAGGAGGCGGCAGCTAGGCCTTGGCTATATAACGTTTTTTTTTCAAATTTGAAATAAAGTCCCCTCTAACGTTATTGGTGGAGACAAAGCGCCGTAACGAATAAAAGATAATGTGACCACGTGATGTCACACACAGCGAAATAAATGGTTAGATTTTTTAACTAATAATTCGGACCTAAATGCAGTCGATTGTAATAGAAATTTCATAAATCTCTCTAAAATGTACTGTATTTTCAATTGACGGTTTGAAATATATGTGTAAAAATAACTTAGCACATTCCCACACTTAACGATTGTTTTAAGTGTTTATTTAACATTACCTGTTACTGTTGCTGAAGGTGAAAGGTCATTTTCCAATTTAAAAATTATAGAAAAATTGTTTAAGATCAAGTATGACACAAGAATGGCTATTCAATCTAGTTGTAATAAGTAGTGAAAACAACATTGACATAGATATAAAATAAATGTCAAGCCCAAGTCAAAAAACAGTTGCAAAGTGTTCAAAGTTATGTATAAAATAGGTGGAAACATCTTAATGTTTCCAGTAATACTAAAAGAGCAAGAGAAAACATTTTGTAAAGCAAGTTCACAACGAGAAAAGAACATTGCAGTCATTGATATTCGAACCCGTCCAGACGGAATCCAATTGCTCAGCAAAATTCAACTACCTGGCGTACTTGCTTATCGTTGCATTATGAAGGCACATTGATGACAGGACCGATGACGGACAAACTGCTCCCGATTACTGTTGATGAAAATGTATACAGGCAGGGAGACAATCACGCGTTTATATACAGGGTATTTCAAAATCGGCGGTTTAATTCCATGTTACGTTAACGTTAACCTAAACTTTACAAGGTAGAAACAAAACCAAGGCTGAAATGAAAGAAGCTAAGAAGAGAAGTTGGATAGACTTTGAAGAGGAAGTAGAGACAACATTTAAAAGCAATTCTGGGGGCATTCTAAAATCTTTAAGAAAAAAGAAAAGTAAACATTTTTTAGAATAATGGATGAAAATATTAGGTTTTAGTGGGAGATTAAATTCATGAAAAAACCTTAACAGAAGTAAGTTTTCAGGATAAGCGAGAGAAACATTAGAGCAAGAACAAAGAGAAAAAAGAGAATGTCAAGAAGATGAACTTATAACAGTGGAAGAGGTCCAAGCAGCAGCAGCAAAAATAAAAATAGGCAAAACGGGAGGTTCTGAAGAAATAACACCAGAATGATAAAGCATGGTACAGAATCAGTGATTACATGGATTTATGAAATAGGTATACAATGAAGCATGGAAAATAAATAAGATGCCAAAACAATGGAAAATAAATGCAATACTCCTAACACATAAAAAAGTGTCCTCAGGAACTGCTATAATTATAGAGTACTAATGCTGTCCAAGGTAGTCTCATGTATGAACACGGATTGAAAGACAGTATATAGAAGCAAAAAGTGATTCAAAATAGGAGACTGGAAAACTTGGGTGAATACCCAAAACGCGTTGCATGAACAGCATTCCCGTACCCTGAAAAGGAGAAATACGTCAATACATCAAAGCACCCTAGTATGAAGTAACATATCAAAAGAAAGTTCATTAAAAGGGATTTTCAAAAATACAAATATATATAGGGGGTTCCATTTGATAACTCCCCATCGTTGCTGGACCCTGTATAATAATTTTGATACAAAATGCATTTTTTAACTTTTCTTTTAAAAGAGTGGTTGCTTATGCTTTAATCTTCAATAGCCAATAGCTAAATGTATTATCTCTTTCTATTATTGAAAAAAGTAGGTAGGTACCTACCTCAGTGTTGTTCTGCCAGCAATGGTAGCTTTTATAGTCATACTTACCTTGAAGAGCCTTCAAAGCAATCTCAGCATCACACCTCTGGTAGAAATGGACAAATGCATAATCCATAACTTTATGCAACTTGCTGATCGTGCGTGAGCCAACGTATTTATGGAGCATACCAATCAATTCGATGCTTGTAAGACTAACTTCGAGATTGCGAATATACAACTTTTTCACCTGAAAAATAACGACTTGATTAAAATATGTTCATAAAATCACAAAGTCCTTTAAAATGAATTTATCATAGGTATTTTAATCTAAACATAAGATGAGAATAGAAATAAGTTTTACTCATGTCATATATATGATTGCTACAATTTGTTCTTCACTAATTATGGTTTCATTGGACGTTTAATATTTTTGTCTAGTCTGATAACTAAGCTGTCCTATACAAATTTTGTTGTAGTTATATTATTGATGTCTCAAGATACGAGGTAAGGTCCATATATTCCCAGTCCCCTATTTGCGATGGCACTATAGTGAAAATTTCAAGTGCGTTATTTAGCTTATTACTTTAGTAGGCTATACCAAAAAAGCGAATTGTTCATGTGACATATTTTATGGACGATTAAAGAATCAAAGTCTTGTCAAGCATTTTTCCGAAATGTTTAAAATTGAATATAGTGCTGTGATAAAGTTTCTCACAAAAGAAGGTGTTACTCCGATAGAAATTAAAAAATGATTTGATGATATTTATGGAAACTCCTCACCTTCATTCTCCACAGTAAAAGAATGGTCTAAGTTATTTGGCATGGGCAGAGAATCCTAGAAGATGATCCTCGTGAAGGTCGGCCCGTAACAGTGGTCACTCCAGAAAATGCTGCATTAGTTGAAGCAGAGGTCATGAATGATTGCCGTTTAAAAACAAAAGAAATTGCAGCAAGGACTAATCTTTCTAAAACAACTGTCCTTCAAATTCTCCATAACCATTTACACACGAGTGGGATTAGTGCAAGCTGGGTGTCAAAACTTCTCACTCCTATTCATAAGCAGTAAAGAGAACAAGAACGAAGTAATTGATTCCATTGCTACCGAGGACGAAACTATAGTTCTTTATTATAATCCTCTTTCAAAAAGGGAATCTATGGAGTGGCGGCGTTGAGGACAACCACCACCGAGCAAAGCAACAGTCTTCCCATTCATGAAAAAACATGGCCACAATATTTTGGGACAGCAAAGGAATTTTGCTGATAGATTTTAAAGAACGAAATACTACTGTAAATGGAACATATTATGCTAGCTTACTGCACAGGCTACGTTCTGCTATTAAAGCAACACGAAGAGGAAAGCTCAGTAAAGGTGTGCTTCTATTCATGACAATTCCCCAGTACACTCTGCAACAGTTGCAAAGGCTGCTATTCAAGATTGTGGGTTTTCAAAACTCAACCACCCACCCTATAGCCCTGACCTAGCACCAAGTGACAACTTTCGGTTTTCAAAATTGAAGTCAGATTTACGTGGTTTAAAATTTAGGGACGATGAAGAAGTTCAAACTACAGTTTTGAATCATTTTGAGGAACAAGTTTGGAATACTTTTATAAGGGTAGATAAATGTTAATTAAGCGTTGTGAAAAATATGTTGATATTAAACAAAATTACATTGAAATCTAATGAAGTAGTTTTAATTTTATCGTAGCGGTAGCATACCTAGGCCGGGAATATATGGACCTTACCTCGTATATGCATATATATTATAAGTAATAATTTAAAAATGTATCGCATGTACTATGTTAAACATTAGGTACTGGACATTTTCTTATATTGCCCTTCAAAAATAATAGAAGAAATTATAACTTATTCAATCTTCTTTTTCAATTAAGCTGCAAGTCCCATGTTATTTACATTTGAATAGAATCATCATAAGGTAAGTAAAATTAATATACATTACACAGAATGAGTACAGCATTTCGAAGGCCACTGTTTAAGATTAAAATCCAAAATGAGGCCTATAAAATCAAATTATTGGAGCAGCTTTTATTAAAACACTAAATTATTTAAATAAACAATTAATGCCAATGATCTTGACAAAAATAATTCTGGTGTAATAGTTTAGATTGTTTGTGCTTTCAAAGCAATTCCAATTTTATTATGCGAATCATCACACTCACAATAACTTTTAATTTTAAAGCTAACATGATTTATATTTACTCTGTTCTCTCGTTACCTTAGAAATAACTTTCTAAACTACCTTTGGTTTAAAGTGAACTAAATTATAAATCGTAAATAAAATTTCTAGCAGTTAAACTACAGTATTACGGTACGGTATTATTTTGCAAAACATTTTAATAGAAACAGAAAAATGTTAGATCTTCAATGTAGAGACCATTCTGGACTTGTGTTGCAAATCAAGAAAGCATTTCAAACATTTTTAGTAAGACTGAACATTAATGTGTGTAGAAAAGTGATTTAATAGGAATACTCTGCCAAAGCAGTGAGTAATTTTATCAGTAAATTAATGAGGCAGCCATGACAGTCATATGCGTCGTCACAAGACTCCAGAACCAACTGCATCTAATGCAGGACTGGTTTGGAAAATGGCACATTAGAGTAAATTGACCATTCGTCCTGATTTAGGCGAGATAGTACCTACTTTTTAAATCCTGTACTAAATTTTATTTTGTCCCGAAAATCGCCCTGCCTTAGCTGATTTTAAACAAAATGGCCCCCTTGCACAAATTGCATTTTTTGTGTTGGCTGACTATATAAACACGATAGCAAATATACTGGGCTCCAACCCTCAAATTTTCCATAAAACATACTGTAAAATTGGGTATTGGAGACATACATTCCAAAAAAATCCAAGCTCTGGAGGTTTAAAATTGTGTGCTGGATACAATTCAGTGACCGATTGAGCAGAAACACCTAGTTCAATTCTTGACATTACCATGCGGCAAGCAAAATTGAGCATTGCAACTTCTCAGTCTGGTTTTGGCAACAGTGAAGTCTTAATGCCTAAATTTTGTTCAAGTGAAGATGTTTCAAGACAAACCACCCATTTTTTCTAATAATGAGAACGGGAACGACGGCTTAACGTGCTCTCCGAGGCACGGCTGGCTGCGATTTTACTCCATTATTGGTTGGACACCCATCCAAGTGCCGACCGTTGCAGACGTTGCTCAACTCTCCAGAATGTTTAACCAGTCCTTGGCGCATGCGGCTATGCAACCAAGAAATAATTGTAGCAATTACTGATAGAGGCATAAATCTTCTCATTTGGTTTTCATTGATCTTGAAAACGCCTTTGATTGTATAAATAGATGAAAAAAATTGTGGCATATAATGGAAAATAAAAGATAAAGCTGCTATCAGAACACGGGCTTTAGAATAACCAAAAGAAATAATAGAGAAACCATAAATAGAGGAGTAAGGCAAAGGTGTCCCTTATCACACACACTTTTAAATATATACATCGACTAAATACTACAACAATGGCAATGGTGAGTAGGTAGTTCCAATGGGAATAAAAATAAATGAAAACTACTGCGTGAACATACTACTCTTCGCAGATGATCAAGTATTGATGGCAGCAAGTGAAGATGATCTACAGAGACAGATATACCACGGGGATAAAATAATAGATAGATTTATTTCCAAAACTACACCACAATATAATTACAGTTAATGTATCTGCACACAAATGATTTCACATAAAGAAAAAAAAACATATGCATTGTGTAGCAAAAGTCCAGAATGAACATGCAGGAGACGTTATAGGGCAAAAGATCGACAGAATTTTTATAATCTTCTTCCTCCTCTTGTTATAGGCCAGTGGCCTGTTTTAACCACAAAGCCCTCTTTGCCCTTATGCCTGGTAGGTGGGTAGCTTTGCTCGTCGAAAGCGAGAATGAGTTCCCTTGTTAGGGGCTAACGACTACCGTAGGTGTTAATGTGATAGCCAGGGAGCAAATGATTTTTAAACTCTAGATAGTCACCAAGATTAGAACGCGGGCCGGTCGTCTGAGAGGCCAGCATTTGCTCGCTGGGCCACCTGCTCGCAATTTTATAATCTAATACTTATTTATGTACCAAGGGCGTAAGAAGGCGTTTATGACCCGCTGCGTAAAAATTAGAATCCAAGGCGTTGCCACAAGCTCTAACATGAAGAGTTAGTTATTTTTATTAATTTTGGCAACCTTGATGTCTTGCTTGTCAAACTGACAAACATCACCCTGAGTGGCTGCAAAGTGCTTTATCCTCAACCGGGCGCAAAGTACCCTATTCCCGCCCGCATGTGCGGGCGCAAAGTATAACATTCTCGCCCGAGGGAGCAAAGTAAACCATTCTCACCCGAGGGCGAAAAAGTAAATATTTCTGACCATGTTTACGTAGTTGCTACGGAAATGCACCTTGCTTTTATTAGATCCTGGTATTATGATTTTTAATGTTAATAGTTGGAAAATCTTCACGTATAAAAATAAATCGCATCACATCTTTCCGGTTGAGGATAAAATTATGTATGTATATATCTCTGGCGCAAGAGCGATTTCACCCCGTGATGATTTACAGCCCTCCCTTCGGTCGGGCTCGAAATTATCATCGCGGGCTGAAATCGCTTACCTTGCGCCCTTGATATATAAACTACTATTATGACTCGCTTAGTGCTATTTAGCGGGCCGTAAAGTACTTTATGGCCCTTGTGATGTAAAGTAACACATTATACCTTCAAGTATAGGGTATAAAGTGAACAATTCTGCCCGTTCGTGCATAAACATAATTAAATTTGTCAGGATTAAAATTCTTGAATAGAGTAGAAACAGTTGGACTGTAATCAGGCTTTAAAGATTTTATTAATGTCTTAATTTTGTTTTAGTATGTACCTAGACATATCTTATTTAAAACTATTCAAATGTTATAACGACATTTAATCACTCGAACTTTCGGAGTTCCAATTTGTACAAATAATCGTATGTACCATATGCATTTTACACATGTTTTGGTAGCATTTTCAACAAATTATCTGGTTTTTGTAATAATTAACAAACTAAATAAAGGCTCTCTTGAAATTATATTTTTTGGGATTTTGAGGGTTAAGGAAGCTACAACTTCGAGAAGCGTGAGGGGTTATGCTTCTCAAGTAGCGAATTTCAATGGTTAGGTTTGCTTCCCTTGAAAATTACTGCTTTCAGCGATTTCAAACAAGAGTATCGTTTTTATGTAGAAAAGTGTAACCTTTTCGAATATCTCACCCTTGTATAAACTGTCCCTTCTGACCTTCTACCGACTTTTCAAACGCTTCTAAATCTAAATCAAAATAGTGTAGATATGCTAAGTTACACCAAATTTGCTTTTTCTGCTTTATTTTAGTTAATTAAAATCCTTGTTTTTTATGGATAGTGTTTAATTCAGCACTAACAAAATATTAATTTAACCTCGAATAATTTTTCTTTTGCCACCAAAAATAACATTTGAGCATTAAATATTAATTATGTCATTAGAACATATTTTTTTAAATTAAACAAAAAAAAGTTTTCTTAACATTGTTTTTTAATCTTGTAATTGTGGTAGCCTACTTGTATTTAGTAGGTAGCTTATGTAATTAGGAAAATTACTTTTAAAACTAAATCAGTATTATGAATAAATGCAGTCAACATATTCCTAGTTTCAATTCAACTTTCAATTACTGTTTGCATTTGTGGCTGGGCGCACAATGTTTTTTATCACATTTTTAAGTAAAGTAATATTTACTAAAATTTGTTAAGAAAGACTAAATAGTTTTATTCAAAATTCATCCGAATCATGACTGGAAGGAGACTAGAACCCCTTTTGGAATTATTTTCTAAAACTAAATGTAGCAAAAATGGCGAGTTTAGTAGCACGCTTGAAAACGCAAAGATAAATTAAACACCGTATCATTTAAAGGTGTTTATAGAGTCCTTTGTCCTTTGTTCCTGTAATGCTGTATACATTTGGAAACAGGACGTTCAGTAAAAGTTTGTATCTCTGAACACCAGCGTCGCTTCAGGCCGGGTCTCGTTTCATCATCAGCCATCGTCTAATGCGATACCGGCCATTAGATCCATTTCGGTAAAGCTGCTATATCTGCAAATCTTCATCAATTTTTAGCAGAAAGATTCACACATTGAGTTACCGTGCTCTTTTGCTTACCTCCTGATGAAGCCTCGTATGAAAGTAGGCGAAACGTTGAGTTTTTTAAACTCAATAACGACGCGTTTCAATCTCGCAAGTCGTTCGTTACATAATGTAAAACTTGTTTTATGATGGATTAAGAGCAATATTAATTAAATAAATTTCAGTTTAGTGATACAGGTACATACTGCAGTTGCTTTGTCGGCCGAAATCAAACGATTATTTTATTGTTTTGGAATAGTTCACTCGAAACTAAGAAATTGACTGGGGATCAACAAAGCATTGAAACTAGCATTTTTAACTCTTAATAAAAGCATTTCTTCACTGGAGGATGTAGAAGAGCAGTGTTTTTATTTAGGTTGTTTTTATTTACGTTGTTTTTGGTTTTGTAGTGATTTTTCTTATATGAATAATTCTACTACTGTGTAACTACGTTAAAATAGATATACAGTGTGGAAATAAAGTAACGGATAAATTAATATACTTCGTTGATATTCATTTTTATGAAAAAATCTCGAGGGGGTGTAGCGATTTTTACCATATGGAATATTTTCAGTTGATTTTCAGTTTCGTATGTATTTTGTTTTTCATGATATGAGGTCATCGACTTTTTTTTTAAATGACAACCTACATTTTTTATTCTTGATTTTCGTAGTACTTTTTATGTTGTTTTCAGTGGTATAAAATTTTCAATATGTTACATTTGACAAGAATCGAGAAAATGGTCTTAAACTTTAAATATTAAAAATCATTGAAATGCGCAAAATAAATCTAGTTACAATGGACAAAACAAAAAAAGATTAGTTACATGTCAGAATTAAACAATTTGTAAATGTCATAACAAAATAAGCGTCCTTTGCTTTTTCTAAATTAGAATTTACCTTTAGCAAACTATTTTATTAATAAAGATGGTACAATTAAGCGAGACACAGAGAATTGAATTTATTATTATTTATTATTGTATTTTTCATTTGTTTTTTTTATTTCAATAAAAACGAATGTGCCGTCAATGTAACTAGATTTATTTTGCTCATTTCATTCGTTTTTAATACGTATTTAAACTTTTAGACCATTTTTTCTCATTTGTTTTCAGATGTAACATATTGAAAATTTTATATCATTGAAAACAACATAAAAAGTACTACCAAAATCAATAATAAAAAATATAGGTTGTTAATTAAAAAAAGTCAATGACGTCATATCATGAAAAACAAATTACATATCAGCTGAAAAAATTCCCTATGGTCAAAATAGCTACACCCTTCGATATTTTTTCATAAAAATGAATATCAACGAAGTTAACGAATTTATCCGTTACTTTATTTCCACACTGTATATTATCTACAGTATGAATTTATTTTTATTTTGTATTACATTTAGGACAAACAATTCAGTAGTTTTTTAAACATGGCAATTTAAAACATGTTTTAAACATGCCAACCCTGGTAAATGGTAAAGGTATATGTATACATTTTGTATTATTTATGAACTAAATTCATATTGATTATGTTTAGCGATCATTAATTATTTCTTTTCTTATCTTATTGAATATTGGACGTCAAAAGTTATTTATGGAGATCGCTTCTTATTTGTGCTACTCATTTATTATTTCTGATGATAAAAGTACATTTTGTTAGAGTAAAAAATCATATTGAAAGTTCCACTTGTTTTAACGCAAAATTTGTGAAAAACGTACACTTTTTTAACTATTTTATTGCGATGTAAATTTGACAGTTCTGTTGTCAATTCCAAAGGCCTTTTCGACTAAATTTCGACCAAAAGATCACTATGCAAAAAAAACTACGTGTACAACACGTTTTGAAAGTCCCTTTTTTCATTCATTTGCTTGATTAACTCGGGCTTCGCTCTCATTATTAACCTGCAAATTCATGAAAACAAGTATGACTTTCAAAACTAGTACAAATTATCAAAAAAAGGTAACATTTACGCATCGCTATCAACACGCAAAGTTGTCCTTTTATAACTTGGCAAAAATAGGTTATCTATTTTACGTTACCATTGGCGACGTGAAAAAAGCACTTCGCGCACTAGGGCGCGAAATAATATTTTGATAATCTTGTTTGATGGTAGCAGACAAAATTTGGTTTGTATTTCGTGAGGCACATTCGAATTACTTTTTTGTCTCGACTAACGGTCTCGGCTCAGTGCACAGCACAAAGCACTCATTTTGCGCGCTTAACACAAAAATAACTATTTGGTGCTCGGCAAATACATTCCTGATAATAGCATTCTGGTCCTAATTTATTATTTGTGGAACAATAATTAGAATTGCCATGAAAAGTTGCCGCTCAAAAATTATTTTGGTGCTTACTTAAATTATTTGATTTTTTATTGCTATTCTTAGGGCTGAGCTGCCTTAAAATGCATTTCCGGACATGTGTTCATATAGGAACTTTTCATCTGATTAGTAGCAATTTCCTTATTTTGTTTTCTGTGATTACTTTTCCACGTATTATTACTGTAATAAATATATAACATAGTTATGAAAATGTGTACTTGTTCAATTACTTTCATTGACTTTCAAGGAGCGAGGGCGGTTTTTATAAGTTTGCACCCGGCTCGGCGGCTCTGTCAGCTTCTATCTAATTTACGCCTCTTTGCTTCCTATCTTAAAATAAAGGAGTGTGGAGATTGTTATTGAAATAATCTGTTGTAATTCTTAAAGCTGATAACACCAGTTTTTTTATCGAAGGGATACCTTTGGCGGGCAGTCAAAAGGGCTGCAACTTATGCTGCATTGTTTTGCTTACAAGTTTTATGTACTGTACGTGTACATAATACGTCGTGTCGGGAGATACTGATTGCACCAGGACACCTGCTAACAACCTGCTAAACTCACAATTCCGCATACGAACAGCGCTGGCAAATCACACAGTTTAGATAAGAAAAAATATGTTTTATTGCATTGGGTCTGGGCGGACCGTTTGAAGGCTCGCTGATTGCCAGGTGGTTGGTGGTTTGACATTTCAGCAAGACGGGGGTAATTTTATTTCGATCGATATAATAATCATTGCCCTCAAAGTGTTGTGTGAGCTCTTAAAATAGAAACTATAACAATGTATATGGTACTTCTGCATAAACATAAATCCTATGATGTCTATTTGATAAATTTTAATTTTGGATAACAAATTCAAGGCTTACTAAACAATACATTTATGAAATAATCGATTTTGATCAT
Organism: Agriotes lineatus; assembly: GCA_940337035.1. Classification (NCBI taxonomy): domain Eukaryota; kingdom Metazoa; phylum Arthropoda; class Insecta; order Coleoptera; family Elateridae; genus Agriotes; species Agriotes lineatus. The sequence goes on along the minus strand of OW679195.1, from coordinate 80,479,027 downwards.
TTTTAGCGATCATTAATTATTTTGTGTTTTCGATTGTCTTTTTTAAACCATATTTAAACAGCAAAATTGAAGAAGTCGTATTAGGGATTTTTTTTATCAAAAATCTTGTTAATAAAAATTGTTCAGAATCGTTCAAATAAGCTAAATCCGAAATTTCATTAAAAATAAACAATTCTGAAAATCTCTCAAAAAATGTAAATAATGAATTATGTGATGCATTACAATATTTCATGATCTTCCAGTTGCTGTACGGCAGAAAATATACTATCAATTAGATTATACATAACGCAATTGTGGTTAGGGAATGGTTAAATGAAAATTTCCCGGGAAGATGGATATGTCGTAACAATCCCCTAATCGCATGGCGACTTAGATCCTCCGATATCACACCATTCGATTTTTATTTATGGGGAACTATTTAAAATAAGGTGTATAAAACTAGACCAATAAATATTTAACAACTATGTGACAGAATAACTCAATCCTGGCAAGACATCAATTAAGAAAACCTGAGAAAGGTTGTCGGAAACAACAGAAAACGAATAGAAAAATGTATACAGGCTAATGGAGATTTAGTTGAAAATACCGTAATTTAAGTAATTAAGCATCTTTTTTTATTGTATTGAATTAAAAGAATAAAATAAAAAATCATGGCAAACTTGTGAGATTATTATTCGAATTTTCACGACTTAGAAATTTTTTAAGAGAAATTTTCAAAATGTTTTGTTTGTAATGAAGTTTCGGATTTAACTTATTTGAACGATTCTGAACAACTTTTATTAACAAATTTTTTTGATAAAAAACTCCCTAGTGTGACTTCAATTTTACTGTTCATTTTAAATCGTAGTAGGCTAGCATTTTACCGTGAAGAGAAAGTAACATACCCTAAAACTAGAATTTAGTAAGGGGTATAATTAGAAAAAAGAAATATTTTAAATCGATAATATATACAAACAATCACTGGGGTGGTGCCGTCTAAAGTGAGACACACTGTATGTAACAATTGAAAGTAGACTTTTTAGTGGAAAGCTACAGAGGCTATGAAATAGATGTTTTTCATTTTAAAACACGAATAATTGAAAAACGGGGTTTTTCCGAGAATTGAGTAAGATATCAGGGAAGAGTTTATCAAAGATATAAAAATATAGAGGGTGTTTCAATAAAAAAACTCCGAAATTATTAAACTTGCAAATTTTAAGTACTTTGTATATTTTTAATGGCAGGAGAACAAAAGGAAAAATATATGAACATTTAAAATGATATAATTACTGGATTTTTATTTTTCTAAACGGGGTTTTATATTGTGCTCAGAGAATTCAGGTTATCTCTGCGATTTCTTTAAATAAAGTATCTCGAGTGGCTTACATTGTGGTTTTTAATGTTAACCCAGGAGAACTCGCGTCAAGCGTAGTCGCACGAGAACTGGCCTGTTAGAATTTTGCTTACATGACTTTGTCTGTCGCATTCTATCAGAGAACCAAACTGATTATTATTAAACACCATTACGCTCATGATGCGAGTGCTCCAGCGTCAATACTCTAATATTTAAACAACACCTGAGTAATTACAGCAACAGCCTGAAATTTTTTTGCATAAAATCGTTAATATGTCCAAAACAAGTGACGTTAAACCGATACAACTTTATATAAGAATTATTAGTATTTCAATCTAAAACATTTAGCTACCCAAATGTAACCTACTGCCCTCGACACCTTCGGGTATCAAGAGGACCGATTATGTATGTATGTATGTATGTAACATTTAGCTACCCAAATGTAGGGCATTTTATAAAAAAAAGTTTGATTCGCTACTTTTTTGAGCCACCCTGTATATACAAAACGATTTAGTAATGTGCACCACTTTCGCACCTACAACTTTTATATACACAATATTTATGTAACTCTCCTAGTTTTAGAAATATCTTTGACCTCCGCATCGTTGCTGGACCTATATTACAAGAAATAGCACCAATTATAAGATATCTTGAGAAAACATATACAGGGTGTGCCATTTAATAAATGCGAGTAGAATTCTGTTGCAAAATAATAGGCTGTCAAAAATAATCATGTTAGTCCAGTTATCCTAATTTGATGAATACATTTGGGCAATTCAAACTGAAACTCTATTGTTATAAATTAAACACAATTTATTAGATTTTTTAAATAATTAAATATATAATAAGTTCCAATGGAAACTAACGATTGAACTCGGTTAACAATATGCTCAATTTATTAAGGAAAATAACGTTAGTTAGCTCGTATCTAATGGTTGTTTATTAGAATTTGTGGTCTAGTCGGCTTTGGAACTGATGAAGTCATGTCGTGCATCTTATATTATAAGAGCCGATGCCGTCCAACCGTAAGCAGGCGCGCGCAGCATGAACGGCCTGCATACTAGCAAGTGGCGCGCGCACAAATGGCGAGACCGCATTTGTATTATTAACGCTGGCAAGGCCGGACGTCGGATGGCAAGGCCGGACGTCGGCTGGCCATCAGCCTAAGCAAGCATTTTTATTGTTACCGTTTCTTTACGCTGGCAGGGCCAGACGTAGGCTGGCCACGAGTTCTAGTTAAATTATATGGCTGATAACTGACACTGGTGACACTGTAAGTCTATGTCAAATTCGATGTTAGCAGGTTAGGTTTTGCGTCAGTTTTGACACAGACTTATAACTTACGCACAACAGTTTGAATTGAGCAAAATAATTAAAAAAATTTAATTATAATAATAAGACTTTAGTCCATACAAACATAATACCAAGTGGCGACCTTGGGGGGGGGGGGGGGGAGTAAATACTAAAATGTCATATTCAAAAATATACGACACAGAAAGGCTGAAGGGGTAATGATTATAAATTAATGGATGAACTAGATAGTTGGCTTTGATTGCATACCATAAATCTGAAAGTTACTGTGATAACTCAAAATATAATTCTACGCACTGCTTGTGTCTTCAATTTTCTTATAAAATAGATGCAAATGCACAAGAAATAAAGCAAACGCTGCAACAAGTGTGATTAAAACTGCAAATTGATGATACCTATTAATGAACAGAAGTCACAGCCATTAAGACAACATTTTTGAATTAATTTACGTATACAGATTGGCATACTCTTTCTGCAGTGCTACGCAGCAGGGTATCGCATTGCGATTGCACGTGAAATATTATTATCTTGCGTTCTGTGGTCGTACTTGCAGGATGTAGAGTGAGATACCACATGTTCGATATTATTTGCGCAACGTCAATAATAAATATCAAAATAGTGTAATAACTAACCAACTCATCGTCAAAGTTGCACTGACAGACAAAGACAAGACAAAGTGCACCAATACATAGAAACATGCCCCAAAGTCACTGAACATTGTTTTAACCGAATTAAAAGTGAATTATTTCATTTTGATCTTCAAACAGAAATAAATTTACTTACTATTTTATCATAGTTTTTTTTAAACATATTTGAAAGTTTCATACTGAAAATATAAAAAAAACAAGTGTTCATAGAAGTTTATGACATATTTTACAGCTTATTCAAAATGTTAGAAAAGGTCATAATCAAGTTTTTTACACTTACTTCTTTAGCTACACAGAAATTTCAAAAATTTACAATGAAGTAAATAAATTAGATTTTTTTTAAATTTCAAATTCTGCAATTAATTCTATAAAAATTTGGTTCAATTTTAATGTAGAAAATAACTGGTGATAGGTACAGTATTATTAAGCTATTTTGGATGTTGTGTTAAATGCTGCCGTTTATTAGAAAATCTCATATATTTAAAATGATAAATATAACTCACATATCAAGCCCAATTGGTTCTGGCGATTCTCATTGGTGGGACATTGCTGGCACTCTAGAAAGTGAATTAGGAACAGGAAAAATATGGAACTGTGTACATCACGTGGAAGAGATGGAACTCTATCTGATTACACCGGTTTGGGGTCTCTACTTCAAATGACAGTGTCTTGGTGTCACCTCAGGACCTTGATTGCTTCTCATTGCTGGCTCTTTAGAAGGTGAGTTAAGGGCAGGCAAAATATATAAAGGGTGGAGCATATAGAGGAAATGAAACTATCGGACGACACTGGTTTGGAGTCTCTACATTGTATGACAGTGTCACCGCAGGGCCTGGACCAATTTGTATTGCTGGGGCATTGCTGCCGCTTTAGAAGGTGAGTGATGGGCGAGCAAAGTATGGAAAAAGGTGGATCACATAGAAGAAATAAAACTATCCGATGGCACCAATTTGGAGTCCCTACATTGTACGACAGAACGACAGTGTTACCGTAGAATATAGACCAATTCGCATTGTTGGCTCTCACGACAGCATCACTATATGATCTGAATCGATTCAGGGTGAAACATGTAGAGGAAATTAAACTATCCGATGACACTGATTTGAAGTCTCTACATTATGTGACAGCATCACCGTATGACCTGGACTGATTCTCATTGGGAGTTTACTGGCTTTACAGAAGGTGGATTAAGGGTAAACAAAATATGGGAAAGAAGGATCACATAGAGAAGATGGAACTCTATTCAACGACGTCAGCTTTGAATTTACATCATACAAAATTCACCGTAGGAGCTTGAGCCATTCCTATTGCTGGGGCATAGCTGGCTCCTTAGAGATCAAATACAGTTCATGCATTCAGATTTCTTTCGAAATATGATAAAACGTAATTTATTTATTGTAAATTTCCTTTATTTATTTGTATGTAGCTACTCAAAACTGATTTGCACCAACTGTCTTATTGCTAACTTAACATAGAAATATAATAACGGAAAAAAATAAAGCATTTTTTTTATATTTCTTAAAAACTATTGATCTGATTAAAAATGGCCTTAAATTCTCTTGAGAATTTATTAAGGAACTGCTGATATTATTTCTGTTCTAATCTATGAAGCAGGCGTGCCAATTGTGAGTTAAAAGTCGATTTTTAGGGAAGCCATTGAGGCCGCCATTTTGTTGGTCATAAGAACGTTAAAAACAAAAGGCCGTTGGCCGCAAAATTGGCGGGATTTACATGCAAGGCTACATCATTTGTTTGACCTTAAAACCGTTACCATGCAAAAAAGCAAAAGAAAATACATACTTTCGCCATGTCTTCGGGGTTGACCTCCGGGAGGGGATCCGCCCAGTCGACGAAGACGTTAAAGCCCCATAGCTGCACCCCGGAGTTGAGCTGCCTTCTGGCGGTGGCGGCGGCTTTGTGATCGCTAAACTCCACAAACACGTAGCCCCTGTTGAAATTCTCTTTGTCGTTTTCGCGCGGGGGGTACATGATGATGTCGACGATGCCCTCTACGTGCACTTCCAGTTCGTTCCACAAGTCCACCTTCGACCTGTCCTGGGGCAGGCCGCCCACGAAGAGGCGGCAGTTGTCCACGGACTTGTAGACGCCGATGCGTCGTCTCGGGCAGATGGGGTGGTTGTCCAGCAGTTCGATCGCGCGTTTGGCGTTCAGGGGGTTGGCGTAGGTGACGAACGCGTAGCCGCGGTTCAGGCCCGAGAAATCCAACATGAGCCGCAGCTGGTAGATGCGGCCGCAACTCTCGAAAAGGGGTACGAGCTGGTCCTCGAAGATGTCGCGAGGGATATTCCCCACGAAGATTTCGCACCCTTGCGGTCGAGGTGTTTTCCAACCGGGCGGCGGCCCGAAGACGCGTTGGCCGTTGGTCTGCACCAGGGGATAGCCGGTCTCATCCATGAGCTTCACCAACTTTAGGTTGCGCTGCACTTCTACGGTCATTTTGTCACGATTTCTTGAGCGGAAATCCATTTTCACTAGGACTTTTTCAAATGGAAAACTTGGAAACACCAGCAGTGGTTACAATGGTTTCGTTCGTTCGTCGAATCAGTTAGATCTTAAACTGATTTCTGGAAGAACTTGATTGGCGATTGATCTCGCGGAGTGAGGGAGCTTACAGGTGACGTCGACGTTTTTAATGCCAATTGCAATTTTGAATTTATTCATCCAATTCGAAAATGCACCCTAGCTGATAATTATAGGGGCAAATTCAGTTTTTCTCACATTACAATTTGGGGTACAAAACAGAAATTTGGCTTTAGTTCGGTCGAACTGGGCCGAAATATGGCAAACAAATAATTTATTAAATTCAAAATTTAAAATTTAAATTTTGAATTTTCTTTTAATCAAGCAGAAGGATCGGCTTCCTGCGGTATTTGCAGGATTTCTGTTGATGCCTAAAGATTTATAAAGTGCAAAGTTTCATTAAAGTCAGCACATTTTCAGAAAACGATCGTAACGGCTGCTCTTTGGCTCAGCAGCGCGCGTTTGATTTTGTTATAGGGGGTACAACTGTTTACCAAATTTATGTTGAATAACTGAAATGACGAAAAGTTCCATAATAACAAATGGACATTTGCTTGGGGAGGCACGAACATTAATCTAGATGATTTAATGGGGGGAATTTTTGAAATAGCCATTAATTAAAATCTGGTGTGATACACTCACACAACTTCATTTTACAGTGATCTTATAAGTAATAAGCCAAAAATTTGATTTTTAATTTTTAAGCATTTGTCAAAAATTAAAAAAAATTACAACTTCTACAAAAACGGTATAAAATCGAGCGTTAGTTAAAGAGACAAATTTTCTCTAAAATTTTGAGCTGAATTCAAAAATGTAATAATATACCGGGCGTTCTATTTAAAATAGGCGTTAATAATAAAAATAGAAAAAAAACAAAGGAAACCGATTTTAGAGGCATTCAACTGGAAAATCACCTTTCTCACATCAATACACATTAAAAATATAATAAAAATGAAAAGTTTGAAAAAAATTGTTAGAGCCGTTTTTGAAAAAATCGAAAAAACTGAAAAATCAGAGTAAACACCTACTTCTGGGTATGCGATTTTCTTTAAAAGCTTGCTGTCTCATCTGCATAGCACACAAAACTTATACAGTGTCCGCCAAAAAGTCGGCATAATATGGGAAAATTTTTTATTTTTGATTTAAAAAAAAAACTTTTTGCGTCAATAATTTATGCTTGTATAAAAACCTATTTAGCCCCTATCATATATACCGAGTGATTTTTGCTTATTTAGAAAATAGAGTTTTTCGAAATTGTCAAAATCCAAAAAGTGCTATTTTTCGAAAATTAAGCAATATTTTAATGAGATTTTTTAAGTGTGTTATTTTTAGCTTACTAATCAATCTCAAGGCCAGAAAACCCGTAATTTTTTTAACTTTAGCTAAAAATTAATTTTTAAATTTTTTAAATATTTTTCAAAATTTCACATACAAAGACTTAATATTAAAGTTAAATTTTAATATAAAATGTTAATTACTTTTTTAGATTTTTTATTATTTACCGAAAAGTAGTATGTTGGCATAAGTTTTACGTTTTCTATGCAAGGCGCTTTTTAGGAGAAATATTTTTCAATTCTAATTAATATCGATTTAAATGACTGCAACAAACTCTAATCTAGCTCTGTTAAAGGATTGCTGTTACAAAAATCCTGTAAATGTTCTTTTACAGTTGTCTGAATGAGAAAATTGTTTCGAACATGTAATTGGATAAAAAAATCAGAATTTTCGTAACAGTAATTCATTAACAGGGTTAGATTAGAGTTTCTTAAAGCAATTTAAATAGATATTAATTAGAATTGAAAAATATTTGTCCTAAAAAGCGCCTTGCATAGAAAACGTAAAAATTATGCCAACATACTACTTTTCGGTAAATAATAAAAAATCTAAAAAAGTAATTAACATTTTACATTATATTTACCAATTATAATTCTTTCAAGTGTTCACATAAAAAATTTGAACTTTAATATTAAGTCTTTGTATGTGAAATTTTGAAAAATATTTAAAAAAATTTATTTTTAGCTAAAGTTAAAAAAAATTAGGGGTTTTCTGGCCTTGAGATTGTTTAGTTAGCTAAAAATAACACACTCTAAAAAATCTCATTAAAATATCACTTAATTTTAGAAAAATAGCACTTTTTCGATTTTGACAATTTCGAAAAACTCCATTTTCTAAACAAGTAAAAATCACTCGGTATATATGATAGGGGTTAAATAGGTTTTTAGACAAGCACAAATTATTTTTGACGTAAAACGTGTTTTTGAAAAATCTAAAATAAATTTTTTTCCATATTATGCCGACTTTTTGGTGGACACTGTATATGAAGTTTCAACGCCATACCTCTTTTCGTTTTTGAGATATTCTGTTTACAGACACACAGCTAGACCAATGAACAAAAACATGTTTTTTGGGTTCAGGGGACTGTAAAACGTGAAGATCTGCTGAAAACTCAATTTCGAATTTTTGGGGTAAATCCAATACTTCCTTTATCATAAAAGGAAGTAAAAAGGGGCTGTGACAGTTGAACAATGGTGCTATAAAATGAACGTCTAATATGTATGTACTATTTGAGAAAAGAAACCATATGCAGTAAGACCACACCTGAAACCGAACAAAAACTCTGTAATGGCAGATATCAATTACCTTTCAATACACACCCCAAGAAAAGAAGGATATAGAAAATCGACGAGAAGATGGGATCAAGAACCGGAAGGGGCTTCAGAGTTTTGATTGAAGAAGAAGAAACTCAGAATATTTATAAGGTTAGTTAGGTGTCTATAGATAGCAAAGGAAGTAAACAGATGGTATTGGTAATCTTGAAGGAAATATATATACCTATATAAAGTCTTTTTTCCCTTTTCTTCTTACTGGTGTATACTCTTTAGTCCTAAAGACGTTGACTTGTCTATATGCGATTAAAAATTATATTGTAAGTCAACTACTTATTACAACTTTGTTTAGGTAAAAACCAAATAATTTTTTAAGAGCTATCCAAACATTGGAGTTGCAAATAATGAAATTAAACAAAACATAAAATCCTATGGCATTTTTTATGATTACTCGCCAACTTTTCAAATCTGGTTTTAATCTGAGCTATTTCTAGAAAGATGATTAGCGATTACCCCCGCAGGATGTCAGGAGCTTCCGAGGGATGTCAGTGATTTTAATGCCACGCGGTAATTTGAATTTATTTATGCAAGTCGAAAATGTTAGTGGAAAATTAGGTTTTTCCGAGGTTACAATTGTAATATTCCACCCTTCTCGTAAGGGTATATTAAATTTAGCCGCGGGATAACTCACTGTCGGAGAGGGTTCGGTACACTCGAGTATAAATAAACACAGCAACAACGATATGTTAGTAATAAATCAATATAATGTTTTTAACTGTGTTATACATAATACGAACTGAATAGTATATCATAAAATACGAAAGTTGCAAATACTATCGATTTCACGTTGAAATTTTGTTGGCGGTGTAGGCAGCCCACAAGTCGCCTCTGCGGAGGAGGTCACGAGCTTTGGAAATGTCGCTCCTCGGGCGAACAGCGAGTGGTACCTTCTGCGCCGATTTGCGAAAGTTCTCCGCTCGAAGCCGATCGATGTCGAAAATCCCAACAGTTTTGTTTGCAGGCACTTTCCTTCTGCGGATTTTACGAATTAAAATATATGGCGAGCTTTACCTGGAGAATGTTTGTGCGTTTAGTGTTTAATGTGCGATGCCTTCCTGGAAGTTGGGGTTCCCTCCGGACGGACTCAGCATACAAACGGTAGCTCGCAATTTCCAGGTGCGTAAATAGTTTTTCGTCTCTCGCAGGTAGAACGGAGCGCCTTATCGGAAGGTGCGGCTGGTGAGACAGTGCGCTATCGGTTCCAGGCCGATGCTTCGACTTTGTTTACGCTTGATATGACCTTTGGACGGGAAACTCTGCCTTCAGGCTTTGCGGGTCGGGCGGTGGCTTCCGGCACAGTAATACGCTGTGAATCACACAAAATTAATCTTCGCGGAAATCGGACGATTTGTTGGCCTTTTGTGCACAGCGAATAAACAGGATTTCGCAGTCAATGAGGGCACGGGAACGTTCGGGTATGGAGATTATAAAATATTCCAAGATCCCAACAACGTGTGCTGGATCTTGTAATATTTCGGATTCAAACGCTACACTACTAACCAGAATTTACCGACATGATAAAGTAGCGTTTATTACGGGTTATTTATAGCGGGTGTGAATTATCTTAATCTTGCAAACAGTTCGTAACGACACGATGGCGGTAGGAAATGCAGCCAGATTAGATAACGGATCAGGTCAGGTATCTTCTTATCGGATGAAGATCGGTCAGAGGGAGCGGCAGCTGGACGGTTTTCGTATATATAGTATCGGGGCCCCTTATCTGCTGCTTCCGGTGGCAATTAGGATAGGAGGGGAGATTCGCTTGCGCGCCGCCTTATCGTAACTTGCGGCATCGGATGTCGATCGGCTTATCATCGGTTGGATCCGTAACGTTTAAAAAGCGCGCTGAATTCAATTCAAATGCTTTTTGAGCATTACTAAGATTTAATCTCAGGGCGAAACGTTACACAATTAGATATAAAAATGACATTTAGTTTTACTTCAATCGAACTGAGTCGAACCAGTACAAAATGCATTTAAAATTTAACATTCAAAATTTGATTTTTTTTTCCTGATCAAACAGCAGGAACTGCTTCCTGTGGTATCTGTAGCGCTTCTGTTGATCCCTTAAGATGTATAAAGCACGAAGTTTTATTAAACTCGGTCTCTTTTAAGAAAACGAACATAACGGCCGCTTTTTAACTCAGCGGCGCGTGTTTGATTTTATTACAGGGGTAAAATTTTTATCAAATTTAGGTTTAATAACTGAAATGACTGGTGTTTTATACACTTGCATCTGTCGGTACAATGTTAGAGCGCCTTTCGTGCTTGCGTAGCAACCATTGTGTTACGTGTGTGTCTTGATGATGTGTTGATCTTGTTACTCTATCTCTTAAGTCTGTGGTTCTAAGTACGCCTTTCGTGCTTGCGTAGCAGCCATTGTGTTACGTGTGTGTCTTGGTGTTGTGTTGATCTTGTTACTCTATCTCTTAGGTCTGTGGTTCTGAGTAGAGCACAGTTAATTTGGTGCCCAACTGTGAATGGTCTCACCGAGCCCGATTCCAATCACAAAAGCTACGGAAAAATTCCGACCCCCGCGGGATTCGAACCGAGGACTTGCTTAATGTATGTCTAGCGCTTTCCCAACTACACTACCTGGATCCAAGCTGCTAAGTTACTTTAAAAACAATTTTTTTGGGAAATGCCATAAATTGTACCAAATTATGACAAAAATAAAAACTGCCAGACTTCCCTATTGTAAAATTTAAATTTTTACTCTTAACTTTACTCACGGTAATGGATGCTTACTTATGTATTATAAACAAAAACAATGGCCGGCAATGTAGTTAAGATAACTGCTAATACTCCTGACACATATCGTAAACTCATCACACATATGAAGGATGCTAAAGTAGTATATCACACATATCAGATGAAAGAAAATAAAGCATACCGAGTTGTCATCCGCAATTTACACCACACCGTACCCACTGAAGAAATAGCAAAATCGTTAGAAGAGAAAGGATTCAAAGTGAGATCTATCACAAATATTAAGCATCGAATTGAGAAAACCCCTCTGCCAATGTTCTTCGTAGACTTGGAACCTGCGATAAATTACAAAGACATTTACAATCTTCGATTTTTAAATAATCAAGTTGTAAAGGTAGAACCACCACACAGAAACACAGTAATTGTACAGTGCATGAGGTGCCAACAATACAATCACACGAAAGCCTATTGTAATCGTCCTTACGTATGTGTAAAATGCGGCGGCTCTCATAATACCAAAATTTGCAAGAAGCCAAAAGAATCCCCTGCGACGTGCGCTTTATGCGGAGATAATCATCCGGCTAATTATAGAGGTTGTACCGTACACAAACAATTACAAAACAAATTGAAATCAAACATGCCTTCACAAAATCGGTTCAAAAATTTAAACATATCACAACAACATCAACCCCAAAGCAAAACAACAGTGCAATCATCACATACCCAGTGCACATATAGTCAAGCCCTACAGGGAGAACCGGAGCAAGTTCAAAATCAGAATATAACATTACAAAAGTTTCTTGAAAAATTTAAAATCATGTTTAATCAACTTATGCAACAAAACAACATGGTAATAAATATGTTGTCCACAGTTATAAGCAAACTTGTCCGCTAATGTCTAAATCATTACGAATATCCCTATGGAATGCAAACGGCATTCAGTCAAAAATAAATGAAATTAAGTCATTTCTTATATCAGAAACACACTTCACCTACAAATCTTATTTGAGGATACCTTATTATACTTGCTATCATACAGAACATCCTGACGGAACAGCGCACGGCGGCACCGCTATTTTGATAAGGAGCTCAATTGTTCATTATGAATTAGACAAATATGAAGAACCATTTCTACAAGCAACGACAATTCAAGTTTGTAAATTACCAAATCCAATCACAATATCTGTTGCCTACTGCCCACCTAGACATAAAATTACCAAAGACGGCCTCAAACCATTCTTTCAGTCACTTGGCAGCAATTTTATATGCGGTGGTGACTACAACTGTAAACATACCTACTGGGGATCACGATTAATTACCACCAGGGGCCGTGCGCTATATGATCTCATACGTGAAAAGAGCTATGGCTATCTATCAACTGGAGAGCCCACATATTGGCCAACGGACCGAGATAAAATACCCGACTTACTGGATTTCTTTGTCACACATGGTATTTCATCCAACTATACGGACATAGTTAGTAACCTTGATTTATCATCTGACCATACACCAATTATAGCTACAATAAGCACGACAATTATTAAAAGATCGCCCAGACCGTCACTGTTCAACATTAAAACAGACTGGGAAGCATATAGAGGTCTTCCGGATGAAAATTTACAAACCAGTATTAGTCTACATACCCCGCATGAAATAGAGGAAGCCACAAATCTCTTTATTACAACTGTGCAAAATGCAGCTTGGAATTCAACGCCTACGATTACAAATGCGATACGAGAAGATACAAATGTCCCAAATGAAATACTTGAGTTAATACGACAGAAGCGTAGAGCAAGATCCAAATGGCACAGAACTCGCAATCCTGCTGATAAAACGATCTGTAATAGGTTAGCGAACAACATCAAAAATAAACTAAAAATGTTAAAGCAAGAAACTTTCCAACACTATTTAACTACACTGTCCCGCGCAGACAACAGTATCTGGAAAATTTCTAAAGCAAATAAGAGGCCACAAGTTGCCAATCCACCTTTAAGAAAACCAAATAATGAATGGGCCAGAGCAGACCAAGAAAAAGCAGATCTATTCGCCCAACATCTTGCTGATGTCTTTACTCCCCATTCAAATGTACTTGACGATGAGATACAAAGCTTCCTCCAGGCGCCACTACAAATGTCATTACCTATCAAAAGTTTTACTTATACAGAAGTACTTGAGGAAATTCGACATCTAAACAAAAAGAAGGCCCCCGGTTTTGACTTAATAACGGGGAAGGTGCTTGATGAATTACCTAAAAGCAGCATAGTGTTTTAACGAAACCTTTTTAATTCCATCTTACGTCTTCAGTACTGGCCATCAACGCTAAAATTTGCCCAAATCATTTTAATATTGAAACCCGGCAAAACCTGCTGAGGAAGTTACGTCTTACCGGCCAATAAGTTTATTGCCCATAATGTCTAAACTGTTAGAAAAACTGATAATGAGAAGATTACGTGTTACAGACATATTGGAAAATTGCATCCCAGACCACCAGTTTGGATTCAGGAGGCACCACTCCACCATTCAACAAAGCCATCGAGTTGTAAACGTTATCAGTACGGCTTTTGACTCAAAATCTTACTGTCCAGCAGTATTTATAGATATAAAACAAGCGTTTGATAAAGTGTGGCATGATGGCCTATTATTTAAGATTAAGTTACTCCTTCCAAGCGAATATTACCTCCTATTTAAATCTTACCTGTCAGATCGCTATTTTCAAATTAAGTACGGTCAACAATATTCCGATCTACGCCCAATCAACTCTGGAGTGCCTCAGGGAAGTGTCTTGGGACCTCTGCTATACATTTTATATACTGCAGATATGCCTACAACAGCAGATACATATATAGGCACATTTGCTTATGACACTGTCATTCTCTCTAGTCATATCAATCCCCACACAGCCTCCTCAAATTTACAAAACCATTTATCTATCCTGCAGACCTGGCTCAATAAATGGCGAATAAAAGTAAACGAAACAAAAAGTGCGCAAGTTAATTTTACTCTAAATCGCACAGAATGTCCATCAGTATATATGAACAATATACCTATTCCCCAAACAAATGAAGTATGCTACCTAGGTCTTCATTTAGATAAACGACTCACATGGAAGTCTCACATACTAAAAAAAAGAAAAGAAATCGATTTGCGAGTTAAGAAAATGTATTGGTCGCTCGGTAGAAAGTCATGCCTCTCTCTTGAAAACAAGATCCTTCTGTATAAAGTCGTAATTAAGCCAATATGGACTTATGGCATTGAACTCTGGGGTTGCTCTTGTAAGTCCAATGTCAATATCATCCAACGTCTGCAATCAAAGACTCTAAGAATGCTAGCAAATGCTCCATGGTATGTCAGCAACTTGACATTGTATACTGACCTTGGCATAGCAACAGTCGAAGAAGAGAGAACAACAAGAAGTAACAACAACTTCCTACGACTACAAGTCCACCCAAATACCCTCGCGTTGAACCTGCAGCAGGACCCACCTCCAAGGAGACTAAAATAGAAGAAATGGCGCAGTGATCTGAAAGGAGGATAGCTCTAACGAAACGGGATAACATCGCTGGATGGATTCCCCCTCACGTCATTAATGTCATCACATTAACTCATAGAACACATTGCATTTATAATTAGTTCTGATTGTTAATTTGCTATTAAACCAATAAAAAAAAAGACTTATGTATTTAGGTAATTGTTACCAAAATATTTCCATCACTTCTATTCAAAGTTTGTGTTATACTTACTAAATACTCTTAAAATTAGGATAATGTTATTGTTGTCGCGGCATTTTTGGATCTTGCTAAGTAATTTGGTTTTGTTCAATATTTCTGTAAATTTTAGGTGTAGGTATATTATTGAATAAAGAAAAAAAATTACATTGATTGCCCTGTAAGGCCTACTGTGGCTTCAATTTAAAAATTGTAAGTAGCTGTTAGGTGTGTCTCAAAAAGAGGAGATACTAGGTTTCCGTCATACTTGTAAATTACTACAAATTCTTCCTATATATTTTTTGTATTACCTCTAAAAATAATACCGAAGTATAGCATAGTGGACATTTTGTATAATTCTATATTTCTGCATTTATCTAGTCTGCCATGCTTTTTTAAAAACTGAGGGGGCCATCAAATTTCTCCCTCATTTAGTAAGCTTTGGTTCCATTTAATCGACTCTGTAACTTTTTCAGTTGAACTCCCAGTCCAATTTGTAACACAAGGTATAGTTGAAAATGGTGAAAATAGAAACATTTGTTCGACTTTCCAGCTGTGTCAGAAACAATCGTCTTAACTTTTTCGACAAGTGAATTCTGATTCAATATTTTACTTTGCAATCTCTCTATGATAGAATATAAAAAATGCATGCTATGCATACTGAATAGTGTTAAGCTACATCCACACCGAAAGCAACACACAGGAACGTTGTTGTTTGTTCCTGGAACTTTTCTCTGAAAGTTTCTGGATGTTCCTTATTGTTTATAGTTGCAGAAACAGATGTTCCTACATGTTGCTGGTTTTCATATTTAGCGGTAAATATGAAAAGAAATTTAGAAACACTGATAAACATTTTTGTTTCTCAGAAGCAGTGTGGACACATAATTTGTTTCCGAAATTTGTGTCGTGTGTGTTTTTATGAAAGCAGTAAGCGACGAGTGCAGTGTAACCTTTTGTTAGATTTAATTTATTATTAATAAAAAAAAAAGTTAAAGTATGCCATTCAACTGGTCAACAGAAAATTTTACAAATTTAATTGAATTATACAGAAATGCCGAGTGTTTGTGGAGTCCAGGAAATAAAATGTATAAAGATCGCTACTGAAAACATGATTTCTGGGTGGAAATAAGTAATGCGATCGGGTTGGTGTCGATGAAGCTAAAAGAAAAATGAAAAGCTTAGTGGCACAGTACTACAGAGAAAAAAAAATATCGTGCCTATAAAAATATGGTGCTGGAGCATATTTTATCAGCAAATAGTTTGCTTACAAGTACCTAGAATTTCTTTCAGACAAAAACGCAGTTCGTCATTGTTCAAAAAAAGAAATAGCCAATACAATTTTTTTTTTGAAATAACAAAATGTATTGTTTTAATAGACATTTTGCCATTGAACTAATCCCTGTGGTGGCACAAAAAATTCAGCGTACTTTTGTCAAACATTTTTAGCTCTAATTGATGAATTACAAGTTTGCTTCTGTAATAACATTATTATTACTGACCCATTTACGTCGATTTTCCATGTACTGGGTTTTAATTCACCAGTGTCTTTCACTTCAGCATCAAATGAGCCAAGTGGTGCATACATTTGTCTCGAAAGCTTGCTACGTTTCAAAAAATTGTGTAAACATACAATTGCCATCACAATTGTCTCTGTATTTTCTGAAGCTAGAAGCAGAGATTTTCTGAGTAATCTAAATATAGCCGACATTATTCCGAATACGTCCTCGGAAATCCTTCTGGCCCTTGAAAGTCGATAGTTAAATATTCTTTTACATGAACCTTTGTCCTGATGTCCGGGAAAAGGTTTCAATAAGTTACGAGATAATGGAAAGGCATCATCATCCGAAAACAGATGTGGTACTGACTTTGTTCGTACAGGAAAAGGATTATCAGGTGGTAAATTAAGCTGAGAATTCAGTAACATCTATTGTATTTTAGAGATATGATTATGATAATTAATTATTAATAAATAAATAAACTCACTACACATCCTATTATGTTTTATTATTTAAATCAAATTCTGACTGATGAAAAGTAAATAAATTATTGTATAAATGGGTTCATTGATTGTAGTGTTTTGCCCTTTATAGTAATTTGCACATCTGTAAGTAAATTTAATTTATGGCTAGCTTTCAGTAGGCATGAATAACTCAAAATCTGCAAGTTAGGTTCACCGATATGTTCATATTTAAACTCCCGTGTTACGCCACTGGGCTGTGAAATTGAAAAGCAACAACGCACAAACTCACTGCGCTGTCAAATTAATCTATCAACAAATTGATCTTTTGCGGTTCGTTTCTGTGTGATTACAAGTTAATTCAAAAGCAAATCTATGAACAAATTATCAGGTAATTCGAATATCGCGCTTTATTAAGCGTCACTAATGGTGTTTTGTTTTTAGATCGTTGTTTCGTGATGTAAACCGAAGCTGCTTGGGTTAATTCATTTGTTATACGCTCAACTAACCTCACAATTCTAACTTGGTTAATTATTGGCAAACTAATTTATCTGGAGACTTGGATATGCCTGCTGCTTACTCGAAATGGTAACGTCTCGCTGGTCCATAAATTTCCGGCTGCTCAAGCTGTCAAGGAAGTTTTTACAGTACCTTAACTTTTTCAGGTGATGATGCGTTCTTCCTGACGGAGCCCCAAGCTGGATCTTCTCTGGAACTCGCTGCCTTCGATGTTGAAGATGCTGGCCTTGGTGCTTCAGCTCCCCACGATACCCCGCAGTCGTCAGCGCCGGTCTTGGACCCCTGGTTTCATTGCAGTCGACCCTCGGAAATTTGAGTTGGCCACCGACTCACGTTCGGAAGCTTGCTGTGGTGAAATAACTTTTGATTGTGGAAAACGTTGCCCACACTTTCACTTATGCTCCACAATTTGCTGAACACAATGGTATAATTATTTTTACTATATTGTAATTGCAAATGGGTTAAAATTTAATTAATTTGGAGACACAAATTCAACTGGTCACAAATAACAATTGTTTCTCCCCTGCTAGTTAACAGCAATTGCCTATCTGGCTTCATAAATGTGGATGTTAACTAAGTACAAATCAAATACTTATAAACTAAATTTCAACTTATATTATAAAACTGTACAACATCTTAAATCTAAAATTATTGTTTGTTCATGTTCGTATTTAAACTAAGTTATAGCGCCACTCACTATGTTTTATTTGGATTGTCTGGTCACTTATGTCATTTCACTGACTCATTTTTATTAAACACAAATCTCGTTCATTTCCTGTTGTGTGAATTTCTTGCATTTTATAAAAGTTGTCTGCTTTTCACCATTTTTCAAATATTACCGCTCCATTCATTTATAGCCTTATTTGATCTAGTATTGCGCTCTTTGCACCGTATTGAGAACATTCTGTCCTTTTTACCTTTATTTAAAAAGTTCATAGAACTGTACTTATTCAATTAAACTGACATGTAAATTTATTTAACACGCACGTAATAAACCCTTTGGTGATAGATTTGTTGCAAAGTAATTCCAATTAATATCGGCAATGCTTTACCAATGCAGTTATGAATTAAAATTTCTAATGTAAATTCTTGCAGTTGCCTGCTTTACCCCAGCTCTGTGCTTTACTGACTTGCTTTATTTATCTATGCTGCAAGCAGAGTTGAGTAACGGGCTAAATACCATCTCACTATTTGAAATGCGTATTGGCAAATACTCCCACGTCTGATATGCGCCCCTGAGAACCAACATTCATGTATACATAACCTTATAATTTACATTTGACACAAAAAACAACACAATACTAACGAATTGCTTATAGTTAAAAAACCACTGCCACTATTTTCGGGCGCTTGTATCGTGATATGTTTTCCGTCGATTACCCCAACACACTGAGGAAAATTGCAAATTGCATTGAATGCATTCACCACTATCTACCACTGGTCCTCATTTGTAGGCAGCTGTAATTAAAGGAAATTATTAAATAAGGGTTAAGCCAATAGTATTTATTGTTTTTAATTTAATTTAATCAAGGGCTAAACATAGACAATGTATTTGTTTGTAGGACAGCTCTGAGGATGATGATGATGATGGTGGAGAGAAAGACAATCGCGAAACACAAGATATTATCCAGTTTTTAAGTAAAGATCTGTTTTCAACTGAACAAGAATATACGCAGCCTGAAACACATCAGGATAATATGCGATCAAAAAATGACTATATGGATAAGAGACGATAGTCTAAAGCTTTAAAAGAAAAAACAAACATCTACTGTTAATGAAAATGCTGAGGGAAAACCGCAAACTATTGACAAACTAGACGTAGAATTTAAAAGACCAAAAAAGGCCAGGTACACAAAAGCTAAATAAAGAGGCAGACAAAAGACAAGAAGACGCCTACATGTTCTTGAAGGAATTGCAACAAAAACAATATTTGAAAGATAATTTCAGCATATTTGGAGAACATGTGGCATGTAAACTTCGACGTTTAAAAACAGTATGCACAAAACACAGTAGCACATTGGATTTAAAATATATTGTGGGAGGCCTCAACGGGCCAATATTGCCAACCACATCCATACCATGGATCACCTCACTTTTACATGCCAACAGCATCGCCGTCATCATTATCAGTGACACCTTTCCAACTGGGTATTTGCCTTCACCTTCGCCATCGCCACAAATGCTTTCATCAACTGAGGCTGGCATAGCAAGTGATCAAAGCAGCATTTGAGAATCAGGAAACCACGATGATACTATTTCTAACGCTCTGTCATCTATTATTTAGTTTGTTTCATTTTCACAAGAATACTTAATATCAGTTACTTGTATTAGTTATGTGGAATGTTTTTCTTACCTAAGTTTTCAGAAGTATCTGTATGTATTTTTTAAGTTGAATACGAGGGTTGTTAAAAAAATCAAAAAAGGTTCAAAAATTTAATAAAGGGTATATTTTGAATAGTACATTTAATGGTTATTTTTCTACTTAATCTCCTTGAATCTCAATACCACCATGATCAACAGTTTTTTTAATCCAGTTTCAAACCACTCTCCTGCCAAACTAGTTAGGGCGTGAAACCCATCTTGCACACACTTTTGATAAATGCAGATCCTCAGAAATGATCCTGTGAAGTGTTGCACGGCTTATTTTAATATTCGGAGGAAGAAAGAATTTCATCAAGCGTAAGGCGCCGATCGGTGTCCATGACCCTTCGGACTCGTCGACAACATTCAGAGCGCGGGAAGTGGAGTGTCCGCTGCTTGTTGTTTATCGTGTAACTTTGTTCTCTCTTCAATGAATGATTGACGCCAACAGGAAACCATTGGCCTTGACATAACGTTTTCACCGTACACACTGCACAACTCGTGATGAATTTCAGTCGCACTTTTATTTTTTGCCATAAAAAAACCAATAACAGCACGAATTTTGCAGTCACCGGTAGGAGAAAGTGGAGTCTACATGGTTGCTGGCTCATTACTGTCCGACCGGTAAAGGTAGACACATAGGAATTTTACAGTGTTGCCACTACACCCTGACAAAAGTTCCCTGCGACTCCCGGACTTTTCCCGCCTACCGCGCAGATTTAAAAAAATAGTGTAATTTATTTTGAGACAACCCTCGTACATTTTTAAAGACTGATTATTAAACACTTACCTCAATTTGATCTTCAAGAACTAATATAACAGCATCACAGATTTCTGGTACAATATAACGAAATTGCTTGTTTGGAGATTTAAAATAAGTACATCAGAGAAATATATGAATCTCGCAAGAAATCGAAGTGTTAGCAGTAGACGTTTCAATGGAGATATAGCAGCTCTATAGTTCATGTTTTCCTTTTGAATTAAAGGACCAATTTTACACAGTAACCATTCCAAATCAGTGCTACTCATACGACAAAAGTTTTTTGTATTTCCATTATCGATCCTGCATTCTGATATTAAATCATCTTTGTTTAATGAACTCATGAGATGTACAATACCATGTGCCTTTGTTTCTGAAAGAGTCGGCCTAGTCCAACATTTACAGACTCTTTTTTTTCGTTTTTTCAAAATAATAACAATTCCAGTAACTTCTGCCTGTAACTCATTGTTGCACCACATTGTTTACAAATATTGAAACACACAAAACTGATGGAACATTCCTTGTTGCAGCAACACAATGATATCATGTGTATAAAAAGCAACTCATTTAAGGTAGGCCTTGGAACGAAATATAGAAAATCTAGTCATGTCTGAAATTAAGTCTGTAGGTGATTGTCAGACTGCATTTTAATAGTCGAATGCAGGCTTTTATGACCGTTGTCCGTAATGGTAGGTACTTCCGGGTTATGCCGTGGTCTTCGATTTGAACTTGACGTTTCGCTGCTCATGCTGTCAGCTTCTTCAGAAGTTTTCTAAAGACTGTCTTTAGAAAACTTCTGAAGAAGCTGACAGAGTAGTGTATTTAGGGGGCTTCTGGCTCACTTTTGACCTTGAAGTTTTTTCAAGGTCACGAAGAGCTGGCGAGGTCAAGGTCATGTGGTGAGGTTATTGACCTCAAGGGTACGTGCCACTTCCAGTTCCCACAATGAATTTTGGGGCTAAGTCTAATTTTGAAATTTTTACACCATTCCCACGATGAATTTTGAAGCTAAGTCTAATTTTCAAAATTTTATAAAATTCCGCTTATCAGAATTTTCCCAGGCTCAACCGGATGTGAGTCATTGTCTGAAAATGTCAGACTTGTCGAGACCTGCAGATGTGGGTGTCTGGCCGGATGTTATTGTCTGCGTATTTGCTGAATGCAGCTAAAAATAGTTGTATGGTGTCATTGTTTGAGAAAAATGCACGGCTGCTAAAAACTGTTCCTCGAATGCAGTTAACTTGTTTGTAATGCATTGAATATTGACATGAAGAATTTTAAAAATCTTTAAGTTGTTAGGTTGACTGTGTCAGGTTTCCACGAAAAAAACTAAAGCTCCTACAGGCCAGATTCTTGGATCAAGTATTGAATCTACATTTTGCTCGTTGATTGCGACTTTAAAAGAACTGTAACTATTTGGGTATCAACTTAGCAATTTTTCTTATTTCCTCGTCAGTAGTTTGCCGATACATTCTAGATACAAATACATGTGATTTCTTCTGTACAGATTTAAGTTTAGAGGTCAGATTTGCTCCAACCGCCACTGGTACGGAACGTTTGGGCCTCATATCTCAAAACTGCACAGCGACGCCTATAATTGGCCTAACGGCTGTTGGCTGAGTGCGAATTAAATAAATAAATAAATAAATAAATATCCATGCTTCTGGCAGGATTATCTGCTTTATTTGCTTGCGATTGGATTGTAGCAGCGTTTGAGTTTTAGCCATGGCGCTATATGTTTTAACTACATTTATATCATGATTAGTCACCAAAACAACTAAATTATTTTTATTTGAAGAATTTTAAACTTTTCGTTTGACTTTGTCGTGCAGGTAATGTTTGAATAGACAGCGAATCTATCGCGGACGGAGTTCTTGATTTTACTGTCTCCAGCGAGCGCAAATTTTGTGAAACACAATTTGATTGAGCAAATTTACTTGCATTTTTTTAAGGAATCAATTGCTATTTGCTGGATATTAATAGTCAAGTCTTTTTGCGATAATAATTCTTTAAGATACTTTATTTCAATTTAAAAAAATCTCCATTTGATATATTAGCGGAGGCGCATTGCCTGTAAGACTAATCTCACTTTCGTTGGTGATGCAGCAATTTATTATTAAGAACGTTATGGTAATGCTAGATGTATATACGAAATATGTGAGATTATTTCGAGCTAAAAAATGCAACACTCAAAATGTTTTTTTGAAAAAATGTAAATGAATATTTTATAGAATTTGGAAAAATCCAAAGAAAATAGCAGATAATACAACTTATTTTAAAAACCCGAGGTTTATAAATACAGTAATACAGGAAGACATAAAAGTTGGTTTTTGCAGTATAAGACATCCGCACGCCAATCCTAAATTGGTAGGAAGCTAACACATACAAGTACGGTGAAGTCTTAAATAGCAGAATTTTATAATACAAAACGGAGCGATGAAAGAGTCGTTTGTTGATCATATTTAACCACTCAGCATCTTTCAGTTTATAAGTTATCCTGTCATATCCTTTATCAGTGTCGCAGGTGTTAATAGAGGCTATATTTGCGTGTTGTCAGATGTCAGACCTGTCGAGACTTGTTAAAACGAATGTGAGCGACTCGGAATGTGCAAGGTTGCTAAAAATAAACCGGATGTGATTTCCTGGGGTTTCTGCACAGGTCTGCGCGGGGGTTTCTGCACAGGTCTGCGCGGGGGTTTCTGCACAGGTCTGCGCGGGGGTTTCTGCACAGGTCTGTGAGGGGTTTTGTACAGGTTTTTTTTGTTATAAATTTAAATTCTGCGCAGGTTTTGGCGGTAAATTCAAATTGTACTTGAGTTTTGACGGTAAATTTAAATTCTGTGCAGGTTTTTGGTGGGGGGGGAATTCTGCGCAGGACAAATGAACCAATTTATTTTTGGCAGGTGTTAATAGGGGGCTATATTTGCGCGTTGCCAGGAGTCAGACTTGTTGAGACTTGTTTAAGTGGATGTGGGCGTCTAGGAAAAATTTACACCGGATGTTATTGTCTGGGAGATGCCATTGTCTGAAAATGATGAATTTTGGGGCTAAAAGTCAAATTTTGAAATTTTTACAAGATTAATCAAAGATTAAATAAACATTTTAAAATAAAGCCCTAAGAATAAGAATTAAATGAAATAAAGCCTAATAATAGCTAATTTATCACGACAATTTTTAGTTAAAATACTCTAATTAATAAGGATGCTATACATGATACTCAACGGTGAGGGACAGTTTCATTTTTGTCAGATAAAAAACTTTCTAGATTGGTTAGAAATCAAATACATAAGGGAAAATCTCAAACTTGTTTAAATGATTTTTGTAACTAAACAATCACATTAGAAACTGTAATAGTGTAAATAAAGCTAAAATTAGAATGCTTGAAGGAGGTACATGAATAGAATTTGCAGACTATAGAAAATATCTGTCCAGACTTGTTTGAACGAATGTGAGCGTCTGGGAATGTGCAAGGTTGCTAAAAATAAATGTATGGTTAAGAAATTTGCTTAAAATTGACTGAAAATTTACAGACACTATTTCTAACCACCGAATGTAAATATTGCGTATTTTTTCCAGTACTTTAATAAATACACAGTTTCGAAATTGAGTCGATAGTTATTTATTTTAACCTGTTCCACTCTTACAAACATTCGAACATATAGAGTAAGACTCGAATATCTTCAGGCTCATAACTTCGAATAAGTTATATCATCTCCTTTATCAGTGTTGCAGGTGTTAAAAGACTATATTTGCGTGTCGCCAGATGTCAGACCTGTCGAGACCTGCAGATGTGGGCGTCTGACCGGATGTTATTGTCTGGGCATCTGTCGTATGCAGCTAATGAGGGAGTCAATGACCTCCATTATGCGAGCCGGATGTGATTGTTTGAGAAATTGCACGGTTGCTAAAGAAATAAAATGTATGAAGTCTTTGTCTTAGAAATTTACGCCGGATGTAGTTAGTGACCCACCATTATCAGTGTCTGTAAATTTGCGACGAAGAATAAATAGACCACTGGTCAACCTGACATGTTCCTGTAACGGTTTTAAACAATTGTAAATATAATTGTATTTATTTGTCTAAAACGTACATGTATAAAATTATTACAAATATATTATGCACCAGGCAATTATTGTGCTAGAGATGTTGTTGTCATCTCTGTCTGACGTGTTACGATCTCCTCGTAGCCTAGTTTCAAACCACAAAAAAATATAAAAATCTGATAGCAACGCTGTACACAGTAGAACTAGCCGATGTTAATGTGCAGACCCTGTTAGAAAAAATACCAGAAATGTTAAAACAGCTCCAAATAGATGACTTCTACCTTATGAATATAACACAAGACTTTGCTTGTATTTGCATGGATATGTGTGATTACTTCAAAGTATGTGTATGTAGGACCAAAAGCGTAACATTCCCCAATGACTGTGAATATTGTTGGGCGAGGCGACACAGGTAGACAGCTAGCGGTGTAAATTTTTCCCAGACGCCCACATCCGCTTAAACAAGTCTCACCTGCCAAATCTAAATTAGTTCATTTGTCCTGTGCAGAATTTGAATTTCCCCCCTTCCAAAAACCTGCACAGAATTTAAATTTACTGTCAAAATGATGAGCAGAATTTGAATTTACCGCCAAAACCTGAGTAAAATTTGAATTTACCGCGAAAACCTGCGCAGAATTTAAATTTCAGCCAAAAAAAACCTGCCCAAAACCCCCGCGCAGAAACCCCAGACAATCACATCCCGTTTATTTTTAGCAACCTTGCACATTCCCAGACGTTCACATTCGTTTAAACAAGTCTCGACAGGTCTGACATCTGACAACACGCAAATATAGCCTCTATTAACACCTGCGACACTGATAAAGGATATGACAGGATAACTTACAAACTGAAAGATGCCGAGTTGTTAAATATGATCAACAAATGACTCTTTCATCGCTCCATTTTGTATTATAAAATTCTGCTATCAAAGACTCCACCGTACTTGTATGTGTTAGCTTCCTACCAGTTTAGGATTGGCTTACCTATACTGCAAAAACCAACTTTTATGCCTTGCTGTATTATTGTATTTATAAACCTCGGGTTTTTAAAATAAGTTGTATTATCTGCTAATATTTTCTTTGGTTTTTCCAAATTCTATAAAATATTCATTTACATTTTTTCAAAAAAACATTTTGAGTGTTGCATCTTTTAGCTCCAAATAATCTCACAGATTTCGTATATACATCTAGTATTACCATAACGTTCTTAAAACCAAGGTGCTAACACAAGAAGTAAATAAATTGCTGCATCACCAACGAAAGTGAGATTAGTCTTACAGGCAATGCGCCTCCGCTAATATATCAAATGGAGATTTTTTCAAATTGAAATAAAGTACCTTAAAAAATTATTATAGCAAAAAGATTTGACTATTAATAACTAGAAAAAATCAAAGTTGTGTTTCACAAAATTTGCGCTCGCTGGCGTCAGTAAAATCAAGAACTCCGCCCGCGATAGATTCGCTATCTATTCAAACATTACCTGCACGACAAAGTGAAACGGAAAGTTTTAAATTTTTCAAATAAAAATAATTCTGTTGTTTTGGAGACTAATCAGGATATAAATGTAGTTAAAACATATAGCGCCATGGCTAAAACTCAAACGCTGCTACAATCCAATCGCAAGCAAATAAAGCAGATAATCCTGCCAGAAGCACGGATACGAGGCCCAAACGTTCCGTACCAGTGGCGGTTGGAGCAAATCTGACCTCTCAACTTAAATCAGTACAGAAGAAATCACATGTACTTGTATCTAGAATGGATCCGTAAAAAAAGGTTCAAAATTAAGACTTTTAGCCACAAAATTCATCGTGGGAACCGGAAGTGCCGCGTAACCTTGAGGTGAATGACCTCACCACATGACCTTGACAAACTTCAAGATCAAAAGTGAGCCAGAAGCCCCCTCCTACACTACTTGACAGCATGAGCAGCAAAACGTCAAGTTCAAATCGACGACAACGGTCAATAACAATTGTTTCTGTTAAGTTCTTGTATATTTTTAGGAAAATAGTTCAAGGTCAAGAAATAATTTTGTTCACTCTGATTTGGTAGTTCATTTGCATCAATGGGTATATTTCAAGTTACGGCAAACTTCAATTTGATCATGGCATGCTGCAAATGAGTTTTTTTTAACACACGATACTGTGACTGAAATGAGTTTTCTTAGTGTAGACAGAATGTTTACGTTAATTTGTTTTTGTTTCTGTTTCTATAGACAGGTGACGAAAACCAGCAACAAAATGTTCCTCTGTGTTTATTTGGTGTAGACATACATACCTTTAGAAACGATTACCTTTTTAAATTGTCATGTCAATTATCAGTAATAATCTAATTTATGACTTCAATTTCTTACAAAGCCGGATTCAATTGAATGTACATTGTAATTATCATTCACTAGTGTTGTAAAAAACAGCACAGCAACAACTATAAACAAATCATAGTACTAACAGTTGGAAATACAGAAGAACACGGTTCACTTAAAAGCAATTAACTTTTTTAAAATAACTATATTAATAAAGAAGGACCATGTATCCACTACATTATAACAATACAAAAGTTATCACTAAGTTTGTAGAACACTCGAATATTACTGCAAAAGTTACGTATTTTAATGTTGGGAAAAACAGTTGTAAAATGTATTTTTTCTTTGTATAAGTCTATATGAGGCTTTTATTGCTATCATTATGTTAAATTCATTTACAATTACATTTCATATGCAGGAACTACTTATATTGAAAACAGTATCTGCCACTAAAGGTCCGAATACTGAAAGTACTAGCTTCAAAATATGTTAATTGCATTTTTGTTACCAATTAATTATAGAAACGTTACACATTTTCTTTCAGCGTTTCCATCTATATAGTTGTTGTTGTACACATAGTTTTATACTAAAGTAATTATTATGCTGTATAATAATACGGGTATCATAAGTATTTGTAATAATGCTACTTAAGTTTCGGGATAAAATATTAAAAAATATATAATGGTAGCAGTTTAAAATTAAAACACCCGATCAGGTACTTTTGTATTTGGTATAATCCCTGATGTGGATAATGTAGGCAAACTTTTACAAACTATATTTTAATACATGTTATAAGAATATTTTTCTTATAACTGCTTCACATTCACACATACCACTTTAATAATAGTGCACAATATATTTCTATATATAACATAAAGAGTAGATGAAACAAAACATAAAATAAATGCAGTTTATTACATGTATATAATTTTCAGTGTTAACATTAAAAACGCATGGGACGACAACCTGTAAATGAATTTAATTCGTAAAACGATTGCCACGTTTTTTAACCACTTTTGTAAATACTCTTTAAAATAATTTACAATAAATAATATAAACACTAAACCCACTTTATTAACTTAAAACAATAAAATTCAGTGGTCATGAAGCTTATCTTGACTACGACTAGAGCTGCGTGAACTTTTCCGGTGTATGTTCTCTAAATATGCTGCAGGAGCCCAACCTTCACATGAAGTGCCTGAAATAGTAACCAACATTAATTTTGTATACCAGAAATTTTACATATTACAAATAGATTTATGTGAGTATTTACTGACAATGATAAATTTACCAATTTATTATGAATATATTTTTTTAAATACATAGTTATTACTATGAAGCAATAAAACTAAATAGTCTTCTCCACAAATATTTATCTTAAAATTATGGGTGGCGACAGGTTTTGAAAGCAAATTGGTTTCATCCTCAGGCCATAATGATCATTAATATAGGTAGTCGAAGCACATGTTAAAATGAGGTTAAGATTTTTAAACGTTCAAGACGAGATAGAAATTGTATTAAAAACACACCACATTGGAGAAGAAACTAATTAACCAGCAAACTACGTTGTAAAGATCATTGTATTAGTTAATACATCAAAAATGAAAAATTTTAAATTAGAAAATTGAAGGAGTGTCTGTCATTGATGATTCTGAGTGCTGTCATCAATGACAGACACTCCTTTACTTTTCTAATTTTAAATTTTGATGTATTAACCAGTACAACGATCTTTATAACGTAGTTTGCTGGTTAATTAGTTTCTTCTCCAATGTGGTGTTTTTTAATATTCTATCTCGTCTTGAACGTTTAAAAATCTTAACCGCATTTTAACATGTGCTTCGACTACCTATATTAATGATCATTATGGCCTGAGAATCAAACCAGTTTGGTTTCGAAACATGTCGCCACCCATAATTTTAAAATAAATATTCGTGAAGAAGACTATTTAGTTTTATTGCTTCATATAAAGACATCTCCGCTAAAAGCATAACGGATCACCTTCCTATAGTTATTACTACTTATTATAGATACAAATTACTATGAATAACAGGTAAAAGAAAATTACGCTAATAATACTGCAAATGCCCACTGATAACATTCACAAGAAAATAATATAAAAATTAAAAAACAAAATTTTTTGAGATAGGTAGTTATCTGTATAAGGGCTGTTCTGTTAATTGTCAATAACAGGCCATGGATGTAAATAGAAACGCAAACATTTGCATAAATTGAAAACTAACTCTTTAACGGTTTTCAGTTGTCACCAAAGGTAGAATTTAAAGCGTATCGAGAGACAAATTTTGTATGTTGCTAAATTGTTTATTGCCACAGAATGCTTTTCAAGCAATTATATTCTACGATTATAAAAGGAACTATTGACAGACCTAAAGCCACTTAAATTTAGTTCTTCCTTATCTACAGTTAGTTATTGGTTCTGTGAATTTAAACATAGACCTCTGATCAACCTCCAGTAGCTGTTTGTGCTGAAAACATTAGTGCTATCGAAAAACTAGTGGGATCATCTGCAGCAGGAGATAACATTTTATAGTAACAGCTGGATGTGAAGAAGCTGGCAAGTTGGGGGATTTCATATTTGTTAACCGAAGAACAAAACAAGCACGACTAGAGTGGTGCCTGTTTGTTAGAAAAGTTTGATGCAGGATCTTTAAAGCATGTGTTTAATATTGTTACTGGTAATGAGTTTTGGATCTATAATTATTACCCCGAGACTAAACAACAAGCAAGTGTTTGGGTTTTTGAAAATAAGACTGCCAACTAAAGCTAGTCACGGTAAAAGTGCAAATAAAAAATAATTCTTGCATTGTTCACATGCAGTGGCTCAGTTGATGATCGTAAAACTGTATTTGATTGGTTTAATTTTTTACACGAATCTGGAGTCCCGCTCATTCTCCATGCAGTGCACATTTTGCTCTAGATATTTCTATTTGTTTTCAAAGACTAAAAAAGCATACATGGTAAAAGATCTCCTGATGCAAATGTGGCAGTTACTAAAGTTCAGCAGATATTTGATGACCTCTCAAAAACGGAGTTCTCTGCCTGAAAATCTTCCAAAATTGGAGCCTGTTTCAACAAGTGGTTTCAGAGAATGAACACATGCGTTACGGTTAAGAAAGAATATTTTGAAAAATAAAGTTATTTTCTTTAAAAAGTATGCATTTTTCTTATAACCAACAAGTTAGTGAGGTTGGAAGTCCCCATAAAATGTACAGTGACGCCTATAATTGACCCAACGGCTGTTGGCGGAGTGCGGAATAAAATAAAACAAATAAAATTTTTTTAAAAAATTAACAGAACAGCCCTTGTATTTCTTCACAAATACAATTTTACGCAAAAATATGAAAATGAAAAATTTGTGATGCAGAAAAACTATACTTTAAGGGTATGGATGCAATGTAACTAAAAATGAAAACCCTTGCTAACTCCAGACTTTATATTGAAAAAAAAAAAATTTACTATTATTTTACTTGAGCAGATAAGGTACTGTGCCTTCAAAAATATTTGATACCCAAGTGACTAAGTGACTAGGGAGTTTTAGCATTATATATTGAAATCAAGTAAGGATTGGTAGTCCTGGTAACTAATGCTTGTTGGTGGTCACTAAACTGTAATTTTCGTCGTTGTACAATCGTTGCTTATTTAATCTTCAAATCTCTATTCTAGTATTATTAATAACTTTTTTCAAAACTAAAACAAATTGGTTGTAAGAGAGTTCAGTTTATTAATGTGTCAAAGGTGACGTTAAATTTTTAATTTTTTTAGGTTAACAATGCCATTCACACCACAACAGGAGAGTTTCATTTTAATGAACCATTTTCGGAGTGCTACTCAAAATCCAGATGGAAATTGGTCATACTCTCTACAACCATGCATTGGTCAATTTGTTCAACAATATCCAGATGTAATTGTCATTACGACCAATTTAAACAACACAAGTGGCGACTAGTTCGCCCCTTTTAACCCGGTAGTGCACGGGTCACGGTCAAAATGACCGGGTTTTTAGTTTTTGTCTTATTGTTCAAAAAAATCAAATGTAAACAGTGTCTAATATTTTAGGTATACCTCCCTTGATCGTTGGTTGGTACGACTGATAGCATAAGTTTTTTTTTTCGGTTTGATTGTTTGTACAAAGTTGTCTCATTACTTACAAAGTGACGGAGCACGGTCGATTCAACCGGGTTCGTGCACTTGTGTAAGTAGCACTAGGCACTAGGAACACATAAATGTTTTGTGTACCAACTGCGCGGAGGGCACAAATTATTAAAATATTGAATAATTTCTATCCACAATGCATTAAATGTTACAATTTTTGTTTTATTCTTTTGAAAATCAAATTTTTTTCGTTTGTATTCTTATATCCCGAAGTTTCTTGTGTAGAAATAATTGTTTAGGTTTTTTATACTTAGCTTTTTTAAATGTTCATTTGTCATTATATTTTTGTGGTAACTTAGTATTACTATTATTTCAATCCTAAAAATCGATATTTGAATGACTTAAGGCCATCATATTTGAAAGCAAACGCTTTTGAGCGAAAAAAATACACACGGTCATTTTGACCGGGTTTGTGCACTGGTGTTCGGCAATTTCACCCGTGTACCGCCGGGTTAAACTAAAAATTGTATTTGTAAGGGAAGGTCCTCCGGTCGGCCAACTGTTTTGACGGAAGATGTAATGGCAGGTATTCTAGAACAGATGGACCAGACTCCAAAGAAATCTGTAGCTAAGTTATCCCAACAAACTGGTTTTTCTGTTGGGACATGCCATAAAGCTTTGCGGAACAATCTAAATATGTATTCGTATAAAGTGACAGTTGTTGAGAAATTGTACTCACACGATTATCCACAGAAAGTGCGGTATTGTCAGTGGTTCAACGAAAACTTGAATAATAATGATTTACTCGATCTAACTTATGTAAAAGGATTAGTAAAAGTTATTTAAGCAAACAAATAGCAGGTGTCTATATTTTTAAATATTTCACAAAATTACAAGGGAACTTTACAGCTGAGGAGTTGGAGATTGTAATGAAACGGAATACCAACTGTGTGCGTTTGGTTGCTTATATGATGCAGTCACGTGGGTATCAATCATTTTTGAGGGCACGGTACTTATATAAAGCGAATGGTATAGATTTCTTTTCAGATGCTACAATGTATAATAATACCTAGACGTTCTTCAGACCTGATATATAATCTAAAGTTATTTCAATAACATCCGTCTGTTTGCAGGCGACTCTCGGCTTACGAGGTAGTTCGATTTAAAGATTATGTGTAACTTGAATTTCTGAGCTTTTTGCAATACATACCATTTACGATATGTATCGTAGTCGTGAAATAATATAAGATAAGATATCATAAGTGTTAAATCTGATTACAAAATTATAACGTTCATTGTAGCGAATGTTTGTTAACTGAGAGTCGCCTGTAGTGACACAAATTTTGGCTTCAGGTAAAATCTACAACATATATGTGCAGATCAAACTAAATAGTACTTGTTGACTGTGTCAGCCATACCTACTGCAACTAAACTTTACACAAAATGCATCATAAACAATGCAAGCCATCATACTTTCTACATACACAAGGCATTCACTCAAGCCACTACTCGCTAAATGCTGCTAAACAAACAGTTAAAAAAGCTTACTTTTATACAATATTAAAAAATGTTTTTTAAGTAGTTGGTTATGAATTTTTAGAGTAAAATTTAAGTAAATATAAACCAATTACTAGCAACTAGCAGGATATATTTTATTTCTAGAATCCAACTAAAGGCATTTAAAAAAAACTAATATTTGATAATTTTAAGAAAATCTTCAGTTTTTCAAAAACAAGTTGGCCTTGACAGCAAAAACTATTTTCTTTTCAGGTAAACTACCCTTTTTGTTCATGATACGGCAAAATATTACTAAGAAAAGTTGTCCAAAATGAGAAATTATGGCCCTATACACAATATCAGGAAGATACTTAGATTAAACCGTCATTTTTAATAAATAAATTAATTAAAATAACTTTCATTTTTTAACTGTATTTCGATCGAGATGTGTGGAGACAAAATATCCCGGGAACGAAATGTGGGGTACGAAATGTAGGGAACGAAATGTGGGGAACGAACTTTCCGCATCTCATATCTAGTGTCTCACTTGAGACGGTACCACCCCAGTATTTTTTTTATTTTATTGATTTCATTTTTTTTTCTGATTATACCCCTCACTAAACTGTACTTTTAGGGTATGTTACTTTCCCTTCCCTTCCCTAGTTTATAAGCATAGAAACAACCGTTTACCATAAAATTCCTATCAAAATTTGGGTTATCGTTCAATTGTCAAGTAGTCATGATCATAAAAATAATGGGTAGTGATTGCGATCTAGTAAACAACAATGATAAATCAATTAACTGGTGACAGAATTTTTTTTTCGTTTACGAAAATGCTGCAACAACGAATTCTCCTATGCTGAAATGTCATTGATTGATTTATCATTGTTGTTTACTAGATCACAATCACTACCCATTGTTTTTGTGATCATGGCTACTTGAAAATTGCACGTCTTAATGACAACCTAAACCTTGATAAGCATTTTAAGGTAAACGTTTGTTTCTACGCTTATGAATTATAAGAACCTCATTTTTACGCTATTTCATTCCCTTTTAAATTATAACCTAAAATTTTTAAGTATTACAGATAACAAAGCTTGAGCTTAAAAAATGTTTTATAGATAAAATTTCTCTTGCAATCAAGTCTAGTTAATGAATATTTTCTCATTAGATCGGTGCATACTAGTTAACATGTGTACCAAAGTTGAAATCGATATCTTTACATTTGTGGAAATTAACATAAAAAGAAAAAATTGAATTTTAAGATCCTATAATTTCTTACTGAAGAGACTTACTAAAGTATATTAGGTTTAATCGGTTTATTATTACCTAAGAAATCTATTACCAATCGGTTTATTTTGGGACACCTTGTATACAGTGTGTCTCCTAAGTACAGTACAGGACTCTGGGAGGTGATTCCTCTTGTCGAAATAAGCAAGGAAGTTCAGACAAGTACAGGTCCCCCCTGTTTTTGAAGTACAGGGTGTCAAAGGTGAAATAAATACATATTTTTTACATGAACGATTTTATTTAAACTAAAGAAGCAGCACGTTAAACTTAAATAAGTTGCTGAAAATGATGGTACAAACGGTGGGCCTCTGCAGAATGCCAGGTCTTCAGCGTTTGTTCAATTTTCCATGAAAGTACTCACTTAAAATCACCCCATGAATTACATTGGTCAAAATTATTGTCAATGGTTGTCAGTTTGACATATTGACAACTTGTCACATCCTTCATGTCAAGTTAATGACTTGGGTATTTGGCCAAAAATATGTATTTACTTCAACTTCGATGCATTACCCGTATCTCAAAAACAGAGCAATTCAGGACATGTGCCTAGAGGAACTTTTTTCCTTGATTTGACAACAGAAATCATTTTCCAGAGTCCTGTAACGTTCTTAGGAAATGCCCTGTATATACACACGGCAGTTACAGGCCATTAAGGCCCTGGAGCTTTGCAAACGACTGCTTTCCATTCCTGTCTATTTCTTGCTTTTACCTGCCAGTGCATAATGACTAGCTTTGTGAGGTCTTCCTTTACTGCATCTAGCCACCTTCTCCTGGGTCTTATTCTTCTTCTACACTCTATGTTGAACTATCCTAACACTCTTTCTCCTTACTGTTAGCAGCTCTTTTGCTGTTTTCTGTAGCATCTTTGCTAGTTGCTTCCGGTCATTCTAATGTTTTTCCTTTATCCATTGTTCATAGTTCTTTGGTTTTTCTTAGTCTTGAAAATCTGATACGTTTTGCACTTTCCTTGTTCTTCTTCTATATTGCTTTGTTTCTGCTATTTCTTGTCACATCAAGACTTTTTTCCAAAAAGCGATTAGAGTTAGCATTTGCTCTCCTGTAATTTATGCTTATTTTTCTTGTATTATCACATTACCAATCGGATTTATGTTCCTCCATCTAATGACATACATATGCATTTATGCATTTCATAATGATTTCTAGCAAAAACATTTCTTGCAACCGTCTTCAAAGATATTACTTTTAATATCAAAAGCTGTCATTAGAATTGACGTTTCTCTTACTAATATGAGTACAAAAAGGTGTATGTTGCTAGGCTAGATTGACTGTAGACACAACACAGGTGCGAAGCTCCGTCGCTGCAGGCTGCCACACAAAAGTACCTCCCGCTTTAGCTCTAAATCTTCCACATGGGTGGGTAGCAGAGAATCCTGCAGTCTTTTATTTGTTACTTACTATATATTTAACATGAAATTAACGTGAAACGTGAATCACGCCTTGGAAATTTTTACAGCCCAATTTTCAAATATTACTCACGTTCACAGGATCCGCCGTGACCCAGCCCATCCCTACACTTCCCATGGCTGCAAATGTTTACTAAATTATCGCTCATGTCTTTTCATTTTTATGAACTATTCCCAGATTTTACAAAATATTTCAATCAATCTTTAGGCCTGCTACTAAATTTCCATTAACTCTGATTGTTCACCCTTTGTTATGTCAGTGAAAACGAAATCGTAAATCGCGGTTTATTTTGCCCAAGTTTTTTTTTACTGCGTCAATCTGTCAACGATTTTTAATATTGATTACTTTGCATCCATGTTGTTTGCATATTTACACAAGTTCAGTTTTATTCTACATTAAACTCACC
The DNA here is from genome assembly GCA_940337035.1 of Agriotes lineatus. Taxonomy (NCBI): domain Eukaryota; kingdom Metazoa; phylum Arthropoda; class Insecta; order Coleoptera; family Elateridae; genus Agriotes; species Agriotes lineatus. The sequence goes on along the minus strand of OW679195.1, from coordinate 80,443,450 downwards.
TTTTATGAAGAATCAGTTATCAATCAAAACATTTTGTAACTAAGAAATACCGGAAAATAATTACAAAGAAATGCCACATCCATAAATCAATTTAAAAAATAGACTGGACAATCATTTTGCAAACAATACTACTAACAGAAATACAATAGAATAACATAACTACCTATTAACAAACACGATATAACATACTGCAATATCATGTAATAATATGTGGATATATCAGCTTAAAGCTGCCTTTCTACTACCAATAATAATAATAATAAATAATACTAGCAATAAATAGTTAAAACTATAGATTAACAAACCATACAAACGTCTTAGAAAAAAGATTGATAGCGTTAGAAGACGTGTTAGAAAAAATTAATTAGAGACTATAGTACCAGCAGAAATAAGGAGAGTGGGCGAGTCAATATTGGAAGAAAATTTAGACACGTTTTATATTTAAGGAAGAACATAAGGGTCAAGCAGAAGTAGGATTATTAATACACTCAACGCTGAAGAAGCCAATAAAGACATTTCATAGTCAGTCACTAACAGCAGCAGCTGATGAAGAACTGGAACTCATTTCTTTGTATTTTGATGAACACTTTTCCATATTGTTACCATGCCAAAATAGTTAGTGTCTCAATAATCTAATCTACTTGATAATAGAATTTTGCGAAAAAGCAAAAATTCAGTTTTTTCATTCTATAGTGAAACTAAATCTTTATATTTTACTGTTTACATGATTCTTATATAGACGCACATTTGAATAATACTATTTTTACATGATTGATTGCGTCTGTATATTTAATACTATTTTCAATATATGATCAAATTTTACTTGAATGGTTTAGTGGTTGTCAAATGCAGGCTTTCATGACCGTTGTTCATAATGGTAGGTGGTTCCGGGTTATGCCGTGGTCGTTGATTTGAACTTGACGTTTTGCTGCTCATGCTGTCAGCTTCTTCAGAAGTTTTCTAAAGACTGATGTTGGTGCCTTTTGCTCCTGGTTATATACCGAAGAGTCGTTACGGTTAGCTGCTCATGTAGATCTTGTATGTTATTGAGACTTGTCGTTTTTCCGCTTAGTTGCTCACGTCGCTCCCGAATAACACGAGGAAAGCATTTTTTAGTCAGAGAACCACAGAATAAATTACGACTCCGTAAACATACTAGCCAGGACTAAAAAGTACTTCCCTCATGTTATTCGAGAATCCCTAGAAATTATTAAAAATCCAAACAATTTCAATCAAGAAGACGGCTACCGCCTAACACATGGAAGGTAGCTCTGCAAAACCAATCCATCTGTAAACAAGTTTCACGTAAGCAACCAAGCGGAAAAACGACAAGTCTCAATAACATACAAGATCTACATGAGCAGCCAACCGTAACGACTCCTCGGTATATAACCAGGAGCAAAAGACACCAACCTCAATCTCTAGAAAACTTCTGAAGACGCTGACAAGATGAGCAGCGAAACGTCAAGTTCAAATCGACGACCACAGCATAACCCGGAAGCACCTACCATTATGGTTTAGTGGTTGTCAACCTCCTAAAATTTTCTGTACCTATATTTCAACATTCATTCTGAATGGAACATAAGAGATTAGAACCATTTAAATGTCAATAGGTGTGTAATATTTGAAATACATTAGTAAAGTTCGGGCACTTCATTCTATGTAGGAACATGGCCTAAGGCAAGGCAAGTCAGGGTCACCGAAATACATATCTCTTTCCAAAATTTGAAATACATTAATGCATGAAATTATAAATGAAGCTAAGATGGCTAAATAGTTAGTAGGAAGGCGATTAAATAGACATACTATATAAATATACAATTCATGCCAATGAAATCATGCGAAACTATATTAATGGTACTGGTTGTATTAGAAGAAATAAAAGTAATTTATAAGTAAATGCTGATGGATGGATCTCACTAAAAATTTTCAGTTTTATAATTAACTTACCAATGACTTTGACAAACCACCAGCCAGCACAGCCCACTTTGAGTAACTCGACAATATCACCATCTTTCATATTAACTTCACTAATGCCCACTGCACAATAATCAGCTAATGCAACATAGCGTCCACTCTGAAAAGTATAAATATATTTATGTATACTGCATTAATGAAGTTCTATTTTAATCTGATAATATATATATATAATCAAATAAACCTTTTACCCTAAGGTGTAAGGTATTAATCTGATAATAATTATTAGAATCAATGCCAATAATGCTTTTTAAAATAGTATAATAAAATGTTACATTCGCCTGAATTTTTATGCACAGTGAGGACTATTGTGAATTTTCAACAATAAATTATGGTGATATGCTCAACAGAGGGAAACCATCTTTATTCAATCAATATAGAAGGATATGCTGGAAATTAAATCGCATGTAGATAGTCTTCGGCTTCATTTTAAATTTTATATTAATAATTCTTTGATATGACTCGCTATTTTAGGTAAACTCGTATGATGTAACTTTAAATGTAATTACTACTGTAAACATAAATCTTTTAATTGTTTAAATCATCATTTATATTTGAATTTCATAATATTAAAAAATATTAACCTTCCACTAATCGTAAAACATACTAGAGGTCCCCATAAAGTCGCTCATTTTACTAGAACATGCATAAAATAACAGCACTAATGTTGAAAATAATTATTAAATTATCAATTCACATGTCATTGCACAAGGTTTAAAAGAATACATAATACGAGGGCAAGTTAAAAAAGAGTGAGAATGATTTATTATTCACGAAATACATTAGGTACTGTCTAGGTTTATATGGTCTTTTTCAAAGTACTCCTCTCCGACTTGAAAGCATTTTTTCCAACGTGTCTACCACTCTTGGAAGGCATGCTGGAACCTGTCTTTTGCCATTGTTTTCAGAACCGCCTCCACTGCAGATAAGCTGAAACGTTGTCCCCGCAACTCCGATTTCAAAACGAGAGAACAAACAAGTCACACCGAGCAAGGTCCGGGCTGTATGGAGAGTGGGGCACACACACAATGTTTTGTCAGGCTAAATATTGAGCAAGAACGTTGGCAATGTCAGGTAGTGCAACTGCAGGTCACTTGGCAATTGTCACCGCAGTGTTACCAAACGCATACGCCTACACAATCACAATTTTTGTTGCCTGCTCCACGAGATATGCTCTTTGCATCAAGCATTTTTCGTTGCCCTATGCCCACTGCATGATACATTAAAAATTCATTCTCCCTCTAATTTGACTTGTCCTCGTAAGTATCCAAAAGATAAAATGCTATCTTTGGAGTTTCATACTCCTGTTAACAGAAAGATGTCGTAAATAATTGAAGCCACAATATAAAACCTCTGTGCTTGGATGGTGATTTTTAAAGTTGAATAAAAATTAAGGTTATTCCAATATAATACTTTTATTACGAGGGTCAATCAAATTTAAATGGGAATTCTTTCTCACAGCCAGGTAAGTTATGGTATGGCACTGTATACTTGAGGGGTTGAAAGCAGGGATATCTGAACTCAATCTCCTCTTTAGAACCCTTGCCGAGCCTTTAGGTCAGGCAGTAGCACGATGAGTGCACAAGAGGTGCATCTGTCCGTTGCGCAACGTGTATTATCAAGTTTCTCCTCTTTGAAGACGTTTCAAGCTTTAATACCCCACGGTTGCCAAAGCCGGAATGGGGAATCGCAGTGAAGGCCGTTGGAGTTGCTGGTGTTTGAACCCAGATTTTCTGGCTCAGAACCACAGGCTTATACTTCTGAGCCACTTCCAGTGCAAGAGGGGTTAGACCATCTGAAATTTTGAGAAGACTTCGTACTTAGTACGCTTTCACAGACCCATGTTTATGAACGTCCCGAACAATTCGAATCTTTTCTTCAGTGATGCTTATTCCTGGCCGTCATTGATGGCTTTTGTTTTTAACAGCCTCTCGTCCTTTTAAGAAAATTTTATATCATTCATAAACAAGAATCTGTGAAAGTATTGAATCCCCGAACTAAGCAGGAAGTTTTCTCAAAATTTCAGCCAGTTTAACCCCCTCCTAGGTCAGAAACTTGATAAAAATACGTTGCGCAATAGACGAATGCACCTCTTGCTCACTCATTGTACTACTGACTGATGCAAAGGCTAAGTAAGAGCCCCAAGGAGGGGATAGAATCCAGACATCAGTGTCTTCAACCTTTCAAGCATACAGTGCATCAATCTCTATATAAGATGATATACTATTCTATCAAATAAACTGTAGGTATATTGAATAAATGACATCTAGAAAAAACTAATAAACACATAGGTCCAAAAATGCCCTGCAAGATATTGAATAACTTCGAAATGTAAATTTTTTATCTGAATCTAAATTTAAACAATTATGCGTTGCTTTCAGGCTGTTTATGGATAGTGTAATTCTGCGTCAACTATGTAAATAAGACTTAAAAACAATGCAGCTTTAAAAACAAACAACTAAACCAATTAACAAATGACTTCTTGAATTGAACTGTGTCACTGTTGAGGTACAAGAACCCAACGTTTTGCCCACTTTTATAAGGGGCTACATCAGGAGCATAAAAGTAAAAGTAATTAAACATGCTAATCACACCAGAGGCACAACTCTTCTACCAATCGGAAAGAAGAAGACGAAGAGAGTGGAGCAAAGTTTAGAGATGAGCACTTTCCACATGGAATGAAGAGAAAAACCTTTAACCTTTATCTCGATCTATATCACTGGGATGTTTGACTAAAAAGCAACTTATAGCCGTTATCCTGTTCATGTTCCACGATGGCCAATGACGATAGAGACCTGAGTGAGACAGCGCCGGTGATCAGAGATACACGTTATTACTAAACTTTTTGTTTCACCTATGTACAAAACATTACAGAAGCAAGGGACTTGTAAATACCTTTCGGTGGCATTCAACTTATTCTTAGGTGCAGGGAGAATCTCAAAAGATTTTGCTCGAAGGTTTGATGTTTTGTTTTCGAAGAAACTTTCTTATGCGATCGGTGACTTTGTGGATATAGGAAAGAAAAACTATTCCTGCAGGACAGCATGCTGTAGAAGTGAATTGAAGACCGAAGGTTTCTGTGTTGGATGATGATGGAAAATGTCCAAGCTTGCCATTGGGTTGGCACGAAGCAAGCTCATCCACAAAAGGAGAATTATTGTTGTTTTCTATTTACATTGTAAAGTTGATGCCTGGATGTTGACTGTTGAGATTAATTAAGAAGGCGGGTAAAGTGTCTTTACGATGTGGCCAAAGAATAAAGAAATCTTTACCATGTCGAAACCAAACCTTGGGTTTCAATTCTAAAGTTTCCAGAACCAAAGTTTTGAAGATTTCTATAAAGCTATTGGCAGCGACAAGTGAAAGAGGCAAATCAATAGCGGTACCAGACATTTGTTTATAGAATTATCCTTGGAATAAGAAATAAATGGGAGAGGCCTTTTTTTATGAAAGCAGGTAGATGAGAAGACATCTCACCATAATCTCATAACAACCATTGGACTATGACTATAAAATAGTAAAAATGGAAGTGACATCAAAGCTCATAAGCAAATCTTTGGGTTCATCTTTATGCTGGATGTAAATTTGATAAAGTGTGATGAAACGTAAACATATGATGAGGATAAGAAACAATAAAACTAAATAGTCTTCTCCATGAATGTTTATTGTGAAATTGTGGGTAGTGACATGTTTCGAAACCAAACTGGTTTCATCATCAGGCCATAATGATCATTGGTAATCGGAGCACATGTTAAAGTAAAGTTAAAATTTAAAATGTGATTGAGAACGCAGCACATGAAAAAGTAACTAATTAACCAGCAAACTACATTATAAAAATCGTACTGGTTGTACAGAAATTGTGAGTGCAGACATCTTCAATGCCTGTCGCTCCTTAAATTTTTAAAATTTAAATTTTTATGTATTAAACAGTAAAACAATTTTTATAATGTAGTTTGCTGGTTAATTAGTTACTTTTCCATGTGGTGCGTTATTTAAGCTGTTTTCAATCACGTTTGCAATTATTTTAAATTTTAACCTCACTTTAATAAGTGCTCCGATTACTAATAGCAATGATCATTATGGCCTGATGATGAAACCAGTTTAGTTTCGAAACATGTCGCTACCCACAATTTCACAATAAATATTCGTGGTGAAGACTATTTGGTTTTATTGTTTCTTATCAAGGCATCTCTGCTATAAGCATGACGGATCACCTTCCCATAAATATGATGAGGATTTGCCAGTTAACCTCCTGAAGATACTGGCAAGGTATTTTCCTAATAAGTAATTTGGGAAACTATGATAAGAGTTGATGAAAGGTCTCTTGGACTGCGGTGCAGAAACTAAGTTTTGTACAATGCCGCTACAGACGTTTCAAAAATATCACCTCACTTGGTTTGTTTAAGGTTGCAATTAGACGTGATTCTGTTATTTTTCTGTGTTTTTAAAAATCAATCTTTTCGAAGACTTCATCCCTATTATCTGCTATTTTAGGTTGGTATATGCTTATTTGACGCCACTACGAGAAGCCGATCTTTTTAAATTATACTGGGAAGCTAGTATTCTATCCTTTTATGCGTTTCCTTTGCTTGCCACAACACGCAATTCGCAGTATATGAGATCGTGCAACATTTCTACTTGTTCCGTTCTTTAGCATATGAAATATTTTTGGCTGGGAGGCCCAGATCTACAACCTGAAAATTTCGACTAGCAATTCTACGATAATTCAGGGATTAACATATCAGTGTATATCATGTGTGTAACATGTGTTGTGTGTGCTCAGGTTTACCCATATAGCAATCTAGAAGAAGTGATGTTAATTGTATCCTAACGGTGAATGGTGATCGGGCCCGATACAAATCAAATAAACTGTCTGACGCTTTTACCCATTGAGCCACGGAGTGCTGTTATTGTACTATCTATCCTGTTTGTGAATTCTAGGAAGACTACAGAGCCAAGTAGGCTTTGAATTGCAAAGAATAAACCTCTGTTAGATATCAGTAGGAAGATCAGAAGACTTTGTAGACTTCTTCGAAAACAAAACATTAAAACAGTGTTCAAACCTTAGAGCATTATAAAGTCCCTTACTTCTGTAATGCTTTGTAAATTGGTGAAAGTCAAAGTTAGTAAAAAGCTGTATCTCTGAATACCAGAGAACGTCGCTTCAGGTCAGTGCTCATATCATCATCAACCATCATCAAACAGCAACGCAATGACCACAAAATCCTTTTAAATGAAATTTCTATTATCTGGTGGTTAAATCCTGTAAGATCGTCAATCATGATGCTCAAAAGTGATGCATGTGTTCTTTGGGAATGGATTTTTGGAAATTGAGCTAGTAAATAAATAACTAGCGGCTAGAAGTCAGCAACACTTAAAAAGCTCCCAGATTAAAATTGACAGTGTTAGGATAATAAAATAAGCAAGTGTTACATATTGAACAAGATAACTTGTTTCTATGATTAAAACTAATACAGTAAAATCTCCCTTACCGGACACCTCTAATAAGCGGACACCTCTCTTACACGGACATTTTGTTGGAAACCAACTTGCTTGCATTAACTTTACTAATAAAATTTTCTCTATTAAACGGACACTCTCTTAAACGGACACGGACACCATTTTTCGACAATTTTTCGACTGTGAATCTCTCTTGTACGGACACTTCAAAATGCAGGCCCAGCTAATGTCGTGAGGCGTCAAAACAATCCATAAATCCAACATTTAATGATCATGTTGTTAAACTATAGAATTCCTTTGCAATACGGGCGATGTTATGACTGCAGGAAATTCGACACTTTAGTTAGCCTATGGGCCATATTATTACAAAACAATCCATGTCGCTTGATTTTAGAGGCCAGCAATAATTCATAACTACTTTGCCTTTTGCATGGGCATCCCATTATGATAAAAATAAAAATAGAAGGAATTTTTCCTGCTTGCTTTTATGGAAGGAAAAAATAAGAAAACTAGGCTCAGAGCCCCCCCGGCCACGGCGTCTACGTGTATCAAGTTACACCACTATAATCAATTTGAACCAGAGGACGATTTACCCTTATCAGTAGTGGCTGAACTGTATACAAATATCCCAGAAATCGAAAACGTCGACCCTGACGAATTTATAAACATTGACAAAGAAATAATCGTGGAAGATGATGTAACCGAAATTTCAGGTGAATCAGCTGCCGTTGATGTGCAGTTGGCAGAATTAGAAAACGATGGCGACTTAGAAATTTGTGAGAATGTAATCAAGACCTACACGGAAGCATTAACAGTGAAAAATTTTAAATGCTTTGCTAAAGAAAGTAATGACTTTAAAGTATTCAAACTGTCAAAATATTTAGAAACAGGTACAGTCGCGGAAACATAAACCGGGACAGGTTCTATAGTGCCATTTTTCACTATTTGAATACTCTAATTTTGGCTTCCTAATTGTTTATGAAATCCTATCTATCATGTGCCAGTGAACCAAATGAACTGGTTAATGCAATATAAGCAGCTTGGGATAACATCAACAATGAGTTCATTTAGACAATTTAACTATGGCAAATTTTAGTGTCCCGCTTTATGTTTCCGCAGCTGTACATGTGGAAAGTATAATAAGCAATCTTTGTTTCAATTATTTTATTATTCTTATCTGTATTGTTAGCGCGTATACCTTTGCATAGTACTACAACTTTTTTAAACATAAAAATAGATTTTTCCCTTAAGCGGACGCCTCTAATAACCGGACAAAAACTTTGGCACCGTGCGTGTCCGCTTATGGGAGATTTCACTGTACTAGTATGGTTTATCTATTACAGAAATCACTAGTTGCAATTTAATAAGCTTTTTATGTGTTTATTAGTATTATACTTATTTGTATGTATTTTAGTCATAATTTACTTATTAAAAACGATGTTTGACAAACAGGAGAAGAGAGGGTCAATTTATATATATTAGATTTATAGCAGTGCAAAATGCAAGCAGAACAATTCTGATCAATTATTTTTATTTGAAAAAATAAATTGATGAAATGTTCTCTACAGTGTATTTCAAAATAAGATTTAAAATTACATTCATTTAACTATTACGTGATGCAACATTCATCCCACAGTTATTTTTCCCTTGCTCGACTATGCAAACATTAAAAAGTGCCAAATAACTATTATCAGGTTTGGTAACTTACAAGTATTGCAGTGTTATTCTGTTGTTCCTCATCTTCACTGTTGCTGCATTCTGAAGACCAATTACCACCTTCTATCGTTTCTATAGATTCTTCCTCTAATGTTGATGTAGGCAAATGAGTTTCAGAATCACAACTCATTGTGCGATGATTATTAAGATGAGGAATGACAGCTATTTTTTGTTTCTCCCATGATGTGGTTTGTCGCAAAGTTCTGAAATATACAAAATTATTGTTTTATGTTTATATTACACAAATTAGTTCAACTGCTAGTGAGAATTATTAAAATTTATAACTTCTCAAAGCGGAAGTTAATAATCCACTATACGATATATCTACGAAATGTACAACATTTGGATAGTGTTATAAATAATGATGATTTTCTTAGTAAACAATTGTGTGATGAATTGATTAAATATGAGGTGTTGTTTCAACGTCCAATTCAGTAAGAATGACTATGAAACAATTATTGTATAGAAAATGTAAGTACATCTCCCAGGTACATTTCTAGATAATCGTCATTTTGATGAAGGCAGTTATCATACCGTGGCACGAGGTCCTATACCCTTCTCAAAAAAGGTTTCCCCCTGGTCACTCAGCCAACCGTTCATGTTGGCTTTCAGCTCCATTCTCGCACACAGCCAAACAGTTTGAAGACGGCGCAGAAAACCAATGTAAAAGGTTGGTCGAGTGACCAGAAATTCCTAAAACTGTAAGAACAGCTTTATTTGAAAATTAACTGGTTGTGGTAATCACATACACATTTAAGTATTGAATTTGGACATTGTCTTTCTTTATTTGACAATTGTATTCACCATCTTGTTTTCGTAATTGAGAAGTTAACATTTGTAATTTGATTTATTGTTATTTAAAGGTATCCATATAATTAAAAAAATTCCATGTGGTTATTCGGTGTGCAGACGTTGGTTAATTGGAAGGAGAGTGCACTCAAGCTCCCCAATACACAATTGAGTTGATAATTTTTTAATATTTTCTGAAATTTACACTTGAAATTTAAAGAGTTTAATACACCGCCTATATATAGTTGAGCAATCCACCGAATACCACTACCCTCTATACCTGGTCTTCGTCGACTTCGAAAGAGCCTTCGACACCCTGACCCATGCAGCAATGGGAGTCCCTTGCGGAAAGAGGAGTACCACCCAAAATTATCAACCTCATCAAAGAATTATATCAAGAATCAAGAAGTAGAATCTCGCATAGGGGAAATTTCAGCGAACCCATCCTGGTAAGAAATGGAGTTACGCAAAGCTGTGTACTGTTCCCTACATTATTTAACATTGTGCTAGATACTGTACTCGCCAAAACGAACAACATATAGAGAGGTATCAGATGAACCTTGACCTCCAGGCTAGATGACCTAGACTATGCAGACGATATCTGCCTGATGACTCACACACTAAACGACATGAGACAAAAAGTAAGAAGATTGAAAGATGAAGCGAGAAGAAGGGGACTTATAATTAACAACAGTACAACAAAACAAAAATGGAATTGATACAAAATATTGATCCCTTATTCATCAATAATATCGCTATTGAAAGAGTTGTTCGCTTTACATATCTCGGAAGTGTTATAGACAATCTCGGAAGAACAGAGAGGGATGTGACCAGCAGAATTCAGAAGGCACGAACAGCTTTCAGAACCCTCAACAAGATCTGGGCTTCAAGAATGTACTCCTCGAATACCAAAATTTGCCTATTCAACACAAATGTTACATCTGCCCTGCTGCCATGGTTGAGAGACTTGGAAAGTCACCAAGGTCACTACCAATCAACTACAAGTTTCCGTAGACAAATGTTTACGCAGAATCCTACAAATCTTCTGGCCGGACCAGATCTCCAATGAAGACTTGTGAGCACGAACAAAACAACGAAAGATTGATTTGGAAATTCGTCACAGGAAGTGGGGATGGTTGGGCTCATACACTTCAGAAACCATCGACTGACATCGCAAGAACTGCCCTAGATTGAAACCCTCAAGGCAGCAGAAGAGGCAGACCAAAAATAGTCTTGAAGGAGGCTAACAAAATAGGAAAATCCTGGAACGAACTCAAGCTCATCGCTAGAAACAGGGTTAGATGGAAAAATCTCGTGGAGGCCCTATGTTTTCAATTGATGGAATGATGGGATAATATATATAATATATAATATACGGCCTATAATTTTTTTATCGACTACGTGGAAATCCTAAGACTTAGTAATACTTGAACGTACCCTCTCCTATAACAATTAATCGCACAATATTGAATTATAATTACTCAAAAAACTCTAATATTATCAAACCATAGATGTACTATACTTACTTGTGTGCATGTGCAGTATACTGTTTAATTTTTTCTCCTTTCAATTCCTCCAACTGATTTAATAATACTCGTTTAATTTCATTAACCCATATTTGCTTCTGTTCTGCTGTGCTTGCTTGAATTGTGTGTACTTCTTGACGTCCCTGTAGCCACAACTCAAATTTTCGAATATCGCCCTTAACCGACTCTGTCAATCCGATTTGAGACATCTTTAGATAATGCTTAAAATGATACATTGACTTATTGTGGGCTGTCTTAGCAGTCGGTTTGCAAAACAGTACGGCTTTTTGGTAAAGGAATATATGTCTCTGTGTAGGCTTTAATCTGAGCTTCAAATCCTTTTTAGTTTCTGTCCACACAGAGAATGAACCTTGTAATAACAAATCTCCTTGTTGAGATAAATCAACTGGGAATCCACTAATCGAAATTTGATGCATACTATCATTCACACATCTTAAAACAACTAACATGCAGTCTAATGCTTGCTGTAACTCTTTACAACTCTTCTTTTCATCTGAATATCGCAGTAAATCTTTTAAAAGAAGTTGGTACTTGGTTATTCTTTGCACAGGTTTCAATAAATAAGCAGCTAGAGGCAACTTGTGGCCTAATTTACGTTGACATGTTTGAAAAAACATATTCGAGTCTACTAAAGCTTCACGAAGTTGTTCTGACCTTGGTATATTTTGACAGTAGTAACTATATAAGCGATAAAATACATCCCTCTGAAACAAACAATAATTGTTGATAAATATAGGTAAATAAAGTTCAGTAATAAATTGCATAATAGGGTTTTCACTGACACAGGATTTGCTATAAGTGGTTTGTAATATATTTGCTTTTCAACTTTAAGAAATATAATACCTACTTATAACCAACGTACATGAATCAAACAAGTAGAGACACTCACTGTCGGCTCCTTTGATGTCAGAAATGTCGATTTGAATGACCTTGAACAGTCTCCTGGGAGGTACTTTCTGATATTACCAAGAGATGGTTCCACTACTTTACCACATAAAGGTTGGTAAAATTGGAATAAATTTAAGTTCTACCATCCTTGTACCACATAAACCTTTAGTGTAAAATTATTACATGAAATAACAACGTAACCTATTTTTTATATTTATCTGTGACTACGGGTCTAGATTTTTTTATTGTATTGCTGTAATATCGCTATTGTAAAGGATGACAATTAAGTTCGGTCGCTAATCTTTAAAACTGCCCTGAGCCCTCTGTTCTGCAACCCTTGCTCTTCATGTCTGATTTTGTTACTTGAAATGTATTAATAAGTAAGCCTAGTCGCTTGACATTTCGTAAAACATTTGGTAAGATGTGGATCGCCAAATGCAACGTGCCGCTATAGTAAGCTCTTATGAGCGCGAAAATCGTGTTTGTGACATTGTCCATGAATTAAATTTCCACAAACAGTGCAAAAAGTAATTTCTCGTTACGAAGAGTTGGGAAACTTGAATGACCATGTAAGAAGGGGACGACCGTGAACTCATGCCACACGTCAAACGAGTAGAATATCAGAAACAGAATTTGACGAAATCCAAGACGATCAATGCGAAAGATGGCTGTGGAGCTTGGAATAAGCAGAGCGAGCAGATTAAGACTATTGTTATAAAGAAGCTTAAAATGAAGTGTTATAAAAGACAAAACGTTTGTTTACTGCCTGCAAATACAGCGACTAACAGGGTAACAAGGTGCCGTAGTAGAACCATGAGCACGTCAACATTCGACTTTCCAGCAGGACTCTGCAAGGCCCCATACAGCTAATAACACTATTGCTTAGATTCGTGATAATTTTCAAGACTTTATTTGTCCTTCATTTTCACCGATTTGAATCCAATGGAATACACTATATGGTCTATTCTAGCGACAGCGGCCTGTGCACCACATCAAGCTAATATTGAAGACCTAAAGCATTCCGTAAGAGTTGCATGGGCTGGAATTCCTGAAGAAGTGTTGCGATCCACAGTGGATAATTTTAAGAAAAGACTGAGGGGCTGCATTAGAGCACGCGGGGAAATTTTTGAAACTGTTGGAGTTTATTTTAGCTGTTAAGCTTTCATGTTTATAATATCAAGTTTATGAAAAAATTGCAAAAATCAACTATACTACCATTCGTTTTTGTTGACGACAGAACTTAATTGTCACCCTGTATAATAATTTAAATAGAAATTAAGATTTCTTTGCTAAGGTACTCCTATGATTTTTTAATAAACAACTATAATCCATTACAAATTTCAAAACACTATTCAAATTTAATAGACTACCAGCGAATACAGCTCTTGAGCCAAAACGGCACATTTCCGGCATTTAGACGAAAAATGTTTCAACATCCCCTATAATCTTCTTAAATTTAGCCACCGGTTTTTGAAATATCAATAATATCATCCTTTGTTAATTACTACAGAAACGAGAAAAGAAAAAATCTATAACAGTTTTATTTTCGTTTCCCTTCTATATTTTTAGGAGGAAATTTCAGCTATTACATTATATTTTAAATTTTAAAAAGTTACTATTTTTTTTTAAATTAAAGCTTGTCAAATACACATGTTAAAAATATATATATAACAAAGTTAACGTTTCGCTAAAACTGATTAGCTTCATCAGAACATGTTAAAAGAATTATTATACAGCTAAAAATCATCTTTTGTAAGCACCTCCTTTGAAAATTTCAACAAACTAATAGGGAACTTCTTGTACAACTCCTAACTGCACAAACATTTTTTTTCTGCAACACTCATATTCAGAAAAACCCAACAAAAGCACGAAATACTGAAAAATAATGAAAACTAGGTTCACAGGAAAATATCCTAGGCATAAAACTCAAAGTTTAGAAGGCAAGAACGTTGGTTTTAAGCAAAAAATAATACCTGACAGGTTAGATTGTTACAATTGCAAACAATTGTCAGTTACCCGAACGACTAACTCAATTCTACCAACCTTGTAAAATACTCGTTCGGCCATCTAGTGGTCAAGCTTAGAAATACCCTCTAAGTCACTGTCCCAGACACTCTATAGACAGGTTTCAACATTTGGCATGAGTGTCTTGACTTCTTTGATTTATGTACGCTGTCATAACTTACAGCATTCGTAGCGTTTTCAAACATTGATACATGACTTCGTTTAATGGCTGAATGGGTAAAATTTAAGAGAATGTTGCTGATAATGACAAATCAAATCAGTTGCTATTAAGTAACTTCGATAAATAAGGCAGACATGACGTTTACGTTCTTAAAACAAGAAAACCAACAAAATTAATGTTGCTAAATCCTCGTTGTCAAGCATTTTGTTTGATCAAAAATCCTATTCTGCACTGGTAAATTACTAAACTACAAATAATTACCCTTTGTACAAAACATAGTGCGACTAAATCTGTAGTTGAAATACAATTTTCCAGATCCTTTAAGAAGACTTCTGCATGAAAATGGTATAACTCATCTAAATTTCCAAATAAAATGTCTATTTTATCCAATAAACCTGGAGGTAGTAATGGCTCCATTTCTTCGGACAAAGCTTCCATTTTGTATCCCTGTGGATAAATTATCTTTAGTAACTGTTCTTATTGTTTTAAACTACATACCAACAAAAGCACATTTTTAAAATTATGCATTAGAAAGAGGAACTAACAAAAAAAAATCAATACAAACGTCACTTGTATATTCGATTTATAAGCATTTTAATTTTAATCTTTGCATATTAGCAATGTCCTCACTGGTCGTCGCTTAATTTATAAAAATATTTTAGAAATTTAAGAAGAGATCTATGTAATCCAAGTAAAAACCACAAGGTATTTTTAAGCAAAATTCCAATATATAAATAACATGTGAGCAAACGAAAATGAAATCAAGCTTGGCTTTGAAATATTTGTTGTATGAATAATATGTTGGTGGCACTGTAAGTCTATGTCAAATTCGAAGTTAGCAGGTTAGGTTTTGCATCAGTCTCTGTCAAGACTGACGCAAAACCTAACCTAATAACCTCCAATTTGACATAGACTAACAGTGCCACCAACATATTATTCATACAACAAATATTTCAAAGCCAAGCTTGATTTCATTTTTGTTTGCTCACATGTTATATACAGAATCGTCAACTCTCATCAATATTTCAATTAGTAATAAACCTATGGCATGTAAATAATTCACATATAAGTACGAGGATTGATTGAACACTCCACAGCCTAACACAAAAGGGGTTTATTTATTTGCGTTTACATTATTTTTCAACATAATCCCCTCTAAGTCTCTACGCTTGGTCCATCGATGCTGTAATCCCTGTCTGCAACATACACTGCTACAATTTCTTTGGTCAACGAAAATCATTGCCATTACGAGGTAGTTTACGAGCTATGAAAATAGATGGAAGTTTGATGGAGCTAGATCCAGTGAATAGGCAGCATGCGGTACCAATTCAAAGCCGTACCGATGAATTTCAACCATCGCAGCTGCTGATGTGTGCGCTGAAACATTATCTTGGTTATACAGAAAGAACACCTTTTGTTAGCATTTCAGGCCCTTTCTTTTATTTCTTCATGAAGTTGATGTAACAAGTTTGAGTAGTATAATATTATCTTGTTATGGTTTGACCCTTAGGAAGGAAATCCACCATCAACATTCCATTCGTGTACCAAAAAATCGGCGGACTGCACCTCGCAAAAAGTTCTGACAGTCCTAAACTCACTGTTTAAAGTGTTTCGAACCCATTCATAGAAGATGCCCGCAGCCTTTGCATTTCTTGAACCTTGATTCGTCAATCTGCCATGACCATATTGTGAATCAAATAGATGTTTTTTTCAGTGGTAGCAGTTGCCGTCCTTCCACTGTAAGGATCATCTTCAATGTTTTCCCTGCCACACATAAATTCGGCTGACCATTGTGTATGAAAAACAAGATGTTCCCAAAGTGTTTGCTATCTTAATGAATTTGCATTAATGTTCTATTTTTTTCCATTTTTGAAAAGGTCGATGCATACAAAAGTATCATATTAACGGACTAATGTAAAACTTTCCCGAGATACTAATAACACTTCACATAACCTCACAACGAATAACTGACTATAGTGCTGCTGTCTGTTAGGCTGCGAAGTTTTCAATATATCCTTGCATTTGTATAATACAATATGAAAACTTTTTTATCAGAAAGAGTTACAGATTTCATTCACCTGTCAAAGTTTAATGTAACTGTTTCTGATAGCTGGAAATCCATGAGATATTCTACAATTATTAACTAAACTTACATATGAAAAAAACACTGTCCCAGATTTAGTTCAACACGACTGTACATCATAACTAAAGTGCATTAAAAAAAACCGTTCTCAAGTGGTCTTGTGTCAAACGGTAATTTTTGAAAGTAGTCGTAACTTATTTTATGGATTGTGTATGCACACAACCTCACTTTGACAAATGACAACTAAAGTGACCGAGAACGTTGAATTCTGGGTAGAGCGATGTAATAATTTGCATATAAACACATAACCTCACTTTGACAACTGACAACTCAAGTGACCGAGAACGCTGAATGCTGAATTCTAGGTAGTGCGATGTAATAATCACCAATATGCAGTCGGAAGACAAAATCTAGTTCAAAGCCCCCTTGATAACTTTTTTTTAACACACGTTACTAATGAAAGCAAATTATAATTAAAATGTACAAATAAAACTATTATATTTTATATATAGTTCAATTACCTTTAGTATCGACAGCAACTCTATAACATAAATTCTTTCAGTTTCTAATAATTCATTTAAAACATGACCTCTTTTCGCTCGTCTAACTTCATATTGAGCTGCATCAATTTCAGGTGAAGAAATATGGTCATTTAGCTCAGATGATACTACATGCACACTTTCGCCTACTGTTTCAATCTGAAAAATATATACATATATTAATTTGCAATTCCACAAAACAATCCATAATAATTATAAAAATACATCTAAACGACTCAATTTATAAATGAATCACACCAACACGATCATTTATAAAAAATTTCAAAATGAACAGTGTTGGGTATGTGTGCCGCAGGCCATTAAAATAAATGAAGCGGTTGCTTATCACAATAAAAACAAGTACATATTTTAATATGACTAAATTTTCATTTTTTTCAATAAATTTTTCTTGGTCACACAGTTTTAAGGCAATTTTTTGACTTTCCTATACTACAATTACGGGGAAGTATTGTAATCATTAAAAAATGTTTTTTGTAAAAATGCGTTTTGAGGTTTATAGAACTATGACACCCGTATGGATAGTCGTTCGCCAGCGGCTCTCCGGCGACTCGCTGGCGACCCGCCGGAGTTTTGTTGCACATTGCATAGTCGCCCGGCGGTAAAACAATGGACGTGCATTACTATAGTTTTCGGCGGAGCGCCGGCGACGCGCTGGAGATCTGTCAGGCTGCGTCTCCCGCAAATTTTTGTGTGCAGTCCATTAAACAAATAAGTACAATCCCATTGATTTTGTTGTTCGCTTATTGTGGTTAATTGTGTTACAGCAATGACAAATAGGAAAATATAGTGGGCGTAGCACAAACGCCACAAACACGGTCCTAAATTAAGGTTAAAATCGTCACATGGTCAGTACGGTCACGAATTTTAAAGCATGCGCATAGTAAATAAGGAACTGTATGAAACAGAAATATATACGAGGTCTGGGTCTCTATAAGCAGTATATGTTTTGAGTAAACAAGGGCTTGCTCACGAGCAAGTATTTCGGCGATACGCTACAGTGGCGAACGACTATGCAATGCAAATTAGGCTCCGAGCGAATCGCTGGGAGCTTTAATACTATTGGATTTAGTGTAAAGTGGTTAATAAATCAGTAGAGAAGACCAAACTTTTCTTCAAGTATTGTTTTACGAAAGATGGTGTTTTTTTTTATAATTTGCGTAATTGGACAGTAAAAAACAACACAACCTGCAAAAATCACTTTAAAAATAAATTTTCTATCAATACATGGGCAGGAATTGTTCGAGAATTTTTAGTAGGACTAGTTAATGGTATCAGACCACCTAGATAGAACAAATGTAAGGCCCTTGACCAATGATTCCATAAATATATAATTTTGTATGTGAATATTTGTTAAATCTATCGATTTTGTTCGACTTTTAGATTCCCCAATTCGTCAGTATAGTATAGATTATGTTCTATTTCAAAATGCTCTGTGTATCATACACGATTGTTACTTAACAAAATAGTTTCTTTTAAATAACCTTATAACTAGAAAAAATGTTTGTATGTCACCTACCTTTGATATAGTATTAGCTTTGCGAAGAATGGCCCTATTTGGAGGTTCTATTGGTACAGTCGTTAAAGGTTTAGATAAACTTGATATCAACAGTTTAAGGCTTCCGATGCGCTTCTCACATGTCAGTGAGATATCATCTACTTTCTCAAGAACCTTCAAAATATACATTTCTAATTACTTTATATAACTTACAAACTATTGTGGTTGTGAACGTAAGTCAAATGCCGTTATTGCGTATTTTAGTGTTTTAAAATTCAAATGTTCATATAAATGTGCAATTTTTATATCAAATGTTCACTATTACTTTCCACAACAATTGTTCATTGCTAGTCAAAAATTATACCGTGTCCACAGGGTTTTGCACCATAGAATCAGAACAACGTTAATTTATCCCAAAGATCAGCTCTTGCTTTTACGAAAACGTCTTAATAACAAACCCTATTATATTTATTTTTCTATGGCAACAAACGCTTAAGTCGTATTAAACTGCAGGTTAGGTTTTGCGTCTGTTTTGACAGAGATTGATGCAAAACCTAACCTGCTAATCTCGAATTTGACATAGACTTACAGTACCCCCAACATATTATTCATACGTTGTATAACCAAGACCATTTAAAAACGTTTGATCATTTCTGAAGGCACTTTATTTGTTACTTGTAAATTCAATTTTAATGGTCAATGCTTAGCAACCGTTTGACTATCAATTGCCACCGGAAGAGTGGATCTTCAAAATAAACTAGAATGACTCCAGGGCCATGGTGCGTAGTCTCGTGGACGCACGGTATACAGCTCGTACCAGGAATCTATAACCTAACATAGTGTGCATATGAATCTAAAATTGAGGACCTTGCAGCAAGAAGGACGCAGCTCTATTTTTCATGCAAACCGGGGTTATAGACTTGTTATATGGTTCAAAACAATTGCAATCATTTTATGCAAATTCGACGCAGATCCGATCCTTATCTAAGCAATACGGGATATACGTCACAGGGACAAGAAGGATGCTGCTCCTGGAACTACACCATTTTTGTGCCAAACACGCAGCACCTCTCGTTTTGACAATTGTCTAAAGTATTACACCATATTATGAAAGACTTACCTTTCTACAAGTCAACGATGATAATGACATAAAATTAACCCACGATAACGACTATAATAATGAATAATAATAATAATAAAAGTAAAGTGTATCTGTCACATGATTTAATAAAATGTTTCCTAAACCCTCGCAGTTTTTTCAATAGGACATCATTATTAAATTAATTATTTTTAAGGTTTTGTTGCAAGGAGGTAGCTACAACAAATAAATATATACCCTGAGCTTTATATCCTATTATTATTAAATATTTTCTTGTATTTAGAACTCCAAAAGTAAGTGCCTCGTTAGGTAAAATTGCAAAATTCATATCTGGAAAGATAAGCCTTAAAAAACTTTTTTTATTTTCTCATATTTAGCATTTTTGGAGATGCGTCCTTCTTGCAGCACGGTTCTCAATTGTGTTTGCATTTGTTTCTGCCTGTTAGCAGAAGAGAACATTCTATATCATTTGCGTATTTGCTCTATATGCACACGACGTCAAGGAAAAAATCGCTGACACAATCTATGTTAATATATTATATAAATTCTTTAGACTCTAAAAATATCAGGCCTATACATAGTGTCATCTGCACTAAACATGCCACATTATGTACATATAATAAAGTTCATACTACTACATACTTGACTAACTAATGCTTTTGCTTCTGGTAAAACAGGATCTTGAAAAATAATTCTGTATTCCTTTGGATTGTTAAATTTGAATTCATCGGCTAAGGAAAGGAACTGTTGAATCTCTGCAAGTGACTGCTCGGCCAATTCTACAGAACACGAACACTGTTCTATGTGCTGCAAGGCTAACAATTCAATACCCTTTGCACACCATTCATTTGCCTGAAATATTATACAACACTAACATTAATAACACACATACCACTGCTATAAAAAATCGTAGAAATATTTGTCATATGTCCTAATATTTAATATTAAATTTTGCACAATAAGAGTATTGAACAAATTTACTCACCTTCTCAATGCGTTCCATTAAATTTTTATATTCTACTAGTGTATCCATTCTTCTGGATAGTTTTTCTGATAAAGTATCACGTATTCTCATTAATTCGTGACACTTTGGATTAATACATTCATGAGGAAACGAGTTTTTCATTTTAAGTAGTTGTTCTCCTGAAGAAATAACTTCCTCAGCTCTCTCAATGTCAACAGTACAAAGTTTCTGAAAAACTGCGGTCTCGCGAATTAACGTATCAACTCTTGACGGTGTTTCCCCAACTTCAACCATTTCGGACACTATTTTAAGGTGTGAATTAAAATTAACTTGAAGCTCTCGAAAGTCTTGCTCAAATCTGCGAAGTTCCAAACAATGTCGTAGCTTTGTGGAATGTTCTTGCCAAAATTCATCAAATGTTCTCTCAGTTTCTTCCAACTGTACCAAAAGTCTTTCAACAGCAAATACATTTCCGATTGCATCTGGATAATGAGCATTGGAATCACATTTTCTAGCAGAGTTTTCTCGAATACCACTTAATAGTTGTTCGCCATGTTTTGCAGCAGTTAATATTTCCTCCTTTAACTCCGAATATATTAAAGTTTGTCGATTTAGCAACTGCTGTGTTGAATCAACGTTGTTAGGAAACTCTGTTTCACTAATATTTTTAGTAAATTCATCCAGAGCATGTGAAACTCGCTGAGTTACTATAGAAAACTGTTCGAGAGCCTACAATATAGAACGTAATTACTACATTTTAGAAATTTATTCAGTAAATTAAATACATTACGAAGGTACTACTGTTTTTATAAATCTAAGCAATTTTAAAGATGAATATTTCATTTGTTTTTACAACTGTAAAAACATAATTAAGATTCAACAAATTTGAAAAATTCTACAATTTTTATTTAAAAATAGTCAATGTGATGATTGGCTTGTTAACGAGCCCTTTCTTTGGTTAAAACTATTCTGGTAAAAAAATATTGACTTATTTAGTTCATTCAATGGTAACATTTGCATTTATGACGCTTCGCAATCTCTGTGCATAAAAAATAAAGTATGTTCAATAAGTCGTTAAGTCTTTGGTGGCTATGTATTGTAGAGCATATTGTATGTATTGTACTGGGTCCGGCAACTAGTATCACCTATTTTCTAAGACCTGCCCTAAGGATAAAAAGTAATGGATTGAAACAAATTTGAGATGAATATCAACTTTGTTATGTGCAATTTTAGTTTCTAAAAATTACTTCAATTAAATGGCCCCCCAGAGCCTCGATGCAGCAGTACTGCAATCTTTGTCTAAAGTTTTGCATTACTCTTCTCAACAATTCTGGTGTAATACTCTCTATTTCTTCTGAAATATGCATTTTAAGGTCTTGCATTGTTTGAGGATGCTTCTCGTACAGCTTTTGCTTCAGATATCCCCACAAAAAGAAATCAGGAGCCGTCAAATCGGGGAAATTGGACGGCCATGTTATGTCACCAAACCTCAAAATCAAGTGACCAGGAAACATATTTTGCAATACAATTCGAGTTTGCCATGCTGTATGTGCAGAGGCACCGTCTTGTCTTGTTGAAACCATACTTGGTTTTGCCCAGGTCTACGTAATTCCAGCCTTAAAAATGTTTACAGCATACGAATGTTACGTTCAGAACTAATGGTAACCGTTTCATAATTTTCTTCGAAAAAATATGATCCTACGATTCCAAATATTGAGACATCGCACCAAACAGTGACTTTACGATCATGAAGTGGTTTTTCATGTAGCTGGTGTGGATTTTCTTCAGCCCAGTAGCGGAAGTTTTGCTTATTAAAACATCCACCAAGATGGAAATGAGCTTCATCTGACCCCAATAAAAAATTTATTTGATTTTGATCATTTTCCAAAATTTGCAAAAACTGCCTGCAGAAAGTCACACAAACTGGTTTATCGGAATCTTTTAACTTGTGAACGACTTGAATTTTATATGGGTAGAAGTGCAAATCTGAATGCAAAAATCTTAGTAAGCTTCTTTCGGAAATTTAATGTAATTGAATGTCTTGATGCTGATCGTCTCGAAATTCTTCCTACAGCTTGTCTGATGCGTTTGATATTTTCGAGTGTTCTTACTGTATGTACGACGCCAGTAAATTTTGAGTCAATGTTCCCCCTAATTTCAAAGTCTTGCACCCATCCCATTATTGTTCGTCGTGTTGGAAATCGTCCGTGTCTTCCAACATTAAACTCGCGACAAAACTGCCTTTGAGTGTTCACAACTGATTGACTTCGTATAAAGCTTTTAACCACGTATACGCGTTGATTAATTGGGAACTTATCTATTAAACTGCATAAATTAACGCACACAAATCTGACAATAGAATTGTCAATAACAAAATATTGTTTTCGTAACAGCCTCCTAAAAATAGGTGATACCAGTTGCCGGACGCTGTATAATTTTAAATGTCATAATTTATTATTTATTTGAATTAAGTCAATTTAAAGTTGCTGTGATTCGTCTTAAATATTTGGTAATTTTGAAGTATATTGTTGGTGACACTATTAGTCTATGTCAAATTCGAAGTTAGCAGGTTAGGCATCAAGACTGATGCAAAACCTAACCGACTGACCTCGAATTTGACACAGACTTACAGTGCCAATATTACACTTCAGTACTACCAAACGTATAACATGAAGCACAGGCGACTATAATTAAAAATTTCTTTAATGTACAACATATTAGTAGTCAACTAATCAATTGCCTTAGTTTAGACCACTCAGTTTTAAGAAATCGGTTAGTAACAATATTGCAACATGAAAGAGCTGAATTTCAATCGAAATAAGTAAGTCCAGCTTAAGGTTGCTAGCGTTTCCTATAATTCTTTCGATAACATATTTCTGAATACCTCAAAATTATTTTGACTCGGATCATATAAAATTTTTCAAAATCACACTACGTTCAAGTAAACAATGATCATTAAATCGACAGAATTGCCTATATTATTATTATTATAGAATACCAGCAGAGGTTTACACCTATTACGTATTCTCAAGTTAATGGTCTTATGAAAGAAAGCGACTGAATAACCAAATCATAATCTCAACGATAAATGCTACGTCTGAACGATTATATTAATTACTTACGATTCTCTGCTGAATCCATTCTTCATGCGAGTAGAGTAGTATTCCACCCAAGTCCGAGGTTAGTTGGTTGATATCTATATATTCGTGAAGCTCTTCAGCAGTACTTAAAACAATTACTCGAAACTTGAATTCTTCTTTGAATAACTTATTGCTTACTTCGGATAAAGCTTTTTGTAAAAAACTGGTGGGTCGTATAACATATACAACATGTATAAGTCCAGGAAAATATACCTATAAAAATGTATAATTAGTATGAATAACTTGCATTCTTAACAAGAAATTCATTGTACATGTCCATATTACAAAAACAACTACGTAGTAATAATATGCACGGGCACTATCACGTAATAATAGAAAGATCATAAAATCATTTATATATTATTAGAATTTACATAATTTTTTTAGAAGTATTTTTAATGAAATTTTATAAACTTTATATAAGTTGGAATATAAATAGGAGTTCAAGGTAAAAATAAGTTAAAAGCTATTACAGCAGACGCTCGATAACGTGAACTAATTCAAACCAAATATGTTCACATTGTTGAAATGTTTACATTAGCGAGCATGATTTTATTAATAAACACATTATTAAAGGAAACTTTAATAACACAATAAAAAACAAAACATATTATGACAATACGATAAGTAATACACATTTTTAATGAGAAGAAAAATAAGCTGCTATTTTATTCTGCATAAATTAGCGCCAATGTTCAACAATGACTAAAATGAAACGCAAAAGCATCATAAACACCCATCCGATCAACTCAGCTGTGTCGCAGAGAGGAATTCCCTACATAAATCAGCGACTAGTCTGTGTTGCAAAGGGAATTCCCCTACATAAATCGGTGACTGACCGTCACCAAACACTGTTTACATTATCGAACTGTACAGGTTGTTTACGTTATCGGGCCTTCTGTTTGATCCTATAGTATAAATTTTTTGTTTACATTAGCTGATGTTTTCATTATCTGGTGTTTACGTTATCGAGTGCTTGCTGTATATGTAATTTGTAATTAAGAATTAAAAAAACAATAGTATAGTTTCAACACAATGAATGGCATTATCCACTTTTGCCAGAAATGATCAATTTAAAAAATGCTAGAATATAAAAAAATATGAATGTGGCAAATGCCGCCAAAAATACCATTTAACTTGATTTGTCATTGTCATATATTTTTTATATTCTTCGTTTGATCATTCACTTTAGCTTTCTTTTAGAATATTAAGAGTATCATCTGTAGTGTGCCTTGACGGCATATACAACATAGGAAAGTTTGTTAATTTTTTATTTCTAAATGATATGCAACAAATGAAGTTGTTTTTTATTAATACCTTCATCAAAATACTATTATTATCACAGAAAGTCGGTGCACACTGGAAATTTTGTATTTAGCACTATGATAATAATTTGCAGAAAGTTAAAAAAATATTGAGAAAGTGAAGTTAAACGGAGAGGTGATTGAAGAAATGTGGCATGCAGAAAACAGAATCCCTAAGGTAAGAAGGTACTTCCATAATTAATCAACAGTAATAAAAAATATAATGTCCAAGAAGTGGTTAAATTGTGCTCTTACTGTGGTGTTAACGAATGATAACAAAGTCGATGACTGCAATCTCGAGAAGAAGGAAGAGGGCTGTACTAAGGATCGTAGAACCAAAATGAAAAGAATTGAAAACGAATTAGAATGATTATACAAACGAGCAAAGCTAATATAAGGCACTGGAGAACAAAAAGAACTTTTTGGAAGGAGTAGAAAGACTATGAGAACCTCCACAAAAAAACCCAGAAATGCTGTAACAAATGAGATAAAACGTTGACATTCCTAATATGTATATATAAAAAAAAATTAAAAAACTGACTCTCAAATATCCTAAAACAGTCAATGGACAACTGTATTAAATAACAACATATTTTTGTGTTATGAGACATAAGACAAAGAGCTAGTCCTAACATTAGTCGACTTTAAAAGTGGCGTCTAATACACTGGACAGAGATATAATATAGAAATTAGAAATATCTAGAAAACTTAAAGCACATACAAAACAGTAAAAGGAAGAGTGCAAGTAGCCAGTGAAAGATGAAGAGTTTAAAATGAAAAATGGAGTAAAACAGAGAGACAGCCTAGTTCTTTACTGTTTATGATAATATTGATAACTAGCTGTTACCCGCGACTTCGTTTGCGCGAGGTTCGTTATTTGTGTATTAAATAATGACTAATTATTTTCTGTCATCCCATCCCAACCTATCCCCGCCCCCGTCCTCGTCCCTTTCTCTGTCCCCGTCTCCGTACCGTCCCATCCCCTCCCCTCCCCTTCCCTCCCCCCTTTCCGTCCCTTCCCTTCCCTTCCCTTCCCGTCCCGTCCCGTCCCTTCCCTTCCCGTCCTCATTAACGACACCAATATCGTATTTTAGGCTTATTTACCCCATTTCACCCCCTAAGGGGTTGATTTTGGGAAAATCACGAAATACGTGTTTGCTTATTTGTTTTTAGGAGTACTCCTACGAAGTGTCAAGTCGAAATGTCTATTTAATATTATTTCTCCATACAAAATTGGAACTGACATTTTACCCCTTTAGGGGTTGAATTTCGAAATATCCTTCCTTATTCCCTGTATACATCATAAAGGAAACCTCTGTGCAAAATTTCAGCTTTCTAGGTCCAAGGGTTTGGGCTGAGCGTTGATGAGTGAGTGAGTGAGTCAGGACTTTCAGTTTTATATATACCGTGTGGTCCATTAAGTGTGCAACAAATGGGAATTTTTTTTATTAGCTGTACAATCGAAATTTAAATATTGCCAAAAGTTAGTGCATGTTCGAGAACCATATCAGATGCCCTTAGAATGGCTTCAAGTCAAACAATATACAGGGCAGGACAAAAAATATGAAATTCGTTCAAGAACAAAGTTACCTTATTTCAAAAAATATAGCAAAATTTTATTGAGAAAAGTTGTTTAGAATTAAAAGTTATGCTCAAATACAAAGTCACGGCCTCCTATTCGAATTTTGATTCTTTTTTGGAAAATTTTGTATTACCCCCGTATGATACATATTTTTATTATTTTGATTTTATATGTATTTAAAGTAGCCACAACCACATCCCTTTTAAATAACTTTTAGCCACTTGAAGCGTATTTGTAAAATTTACTTGGATTAATATTTTTTTAGGTAAGCGTCCACTTCATGTTTGTTGCAACGATATTTAACAGAACTTTAGAATTTCGCAAATATTCTTTTTAACAAGGCAAATGCTTTACTAATAATAATTTACATATGAAAAACTCTTAATAAAATCAGAATAATAAAAATATGTATCATACGGGGATAATACAAAATTTTACAAAAAAAGAATCAAAATTTGAATAGGAGGCTGTGACTTTGTATTTGAGCATAACTTTTAATTTTAAACAACTTTTCTCAATAAAATTTTGCTATATTTTTTGAAATAAGGTAACTTTATTCTTGAACGAATTTCATATTTTTTGTCCTGCCCTGTATATTGTTTGACTTGAAGCCATTCTAAGGGCATCTGATATGGTTATCGAACATGCACTAACTTTTGGCGGTATTTAAATTTCGGTTTTATAACTAATAAAAAAATGTCCCATTTGTTGCACACTTAATGGACCACACTGTATAATATAGATAATGGACAAACTATCACAAATACTAGAAGTAAAGCAAAACATATAGAGGCATTAATTGGATATAGAAATTTACAGCCAATAATGGTAGCCACGTACTATATGCCACTGATATAGTCCTAAAAGTTAATTCAGAAAATAAAATGCAAAGACCACTTAATATATGTGAAAAAAACAGAGCAACTAAAAATGGAAGTAAGGTAATGATTGTACACTAACCAACATCGCCGATATACAATGCAAAGAAATCAATCTAGTAATAGTACATATCAACATATGAATACCTCAGAAGCATCATAACAAACAATGGAAAGATGGAGATACCAATACCAAATATAGCCCAGAACTTGACAAAGATATACTACCCTCTGAACAAAACCGTACTGGAGGAAAAAGAACTACATGAAGAATTACAAATGTACTTATTACTTGAATAAAATTGTCCTATTGGCTCTCACAGAAAAATGATTTACATCAATTACTATAAACACCGCCAGACACAAGCGTATAAAGCACCAGCCACTACACCGTAAGGTAAAAATGTGGTTACAGATAATACAATACTATAAAAAGTGTTCTTATAAATAAAAACTAAATACTTAAAAAACATAGACAGTTTTGATATTTCTATGGCCTCAATATTTGGGATAAAGATTCAAATGTTTAAACATTTCTACCTCTTGTGAATATGTACTACTTTCATACTTTCAATTAAATTAAAAAATAATAAGTTTTTTACAGTCGGAAGATAATACCAGTTGCCAATTGCCGAAGGCATAGGCATGCAAAGTCCTCTTAAACCTGCACATTAGTTATAAGTACCTATTACATACATTTCTTTAGAAAGCATAAACAATTTATTTTTTCAAATAGGTGTACCAGTTGAAATATGCCTATCTACAGTTCTCATTTCCTAAAGTATTCTTAATAAGTTTTTAAGGTGAAGTAAGTCTTCCCTACTAAACTGAAAATACGAGTAAATCCCGTTATTCGTTAGGATTTCTAAATTAAATTGACCATATATTATTTTGTTCGATAACGTCTCTGATGTTGTGAATTATCTAACGAAGTAATCATAAACACATCCTCCACCTCATCCTCATCTAAGTCACCAATTGCTACAATATCTATTGTCCCTCCCATTGCTATATATCAAATTTCAAATGTCATAACACTGTCAAAACATTTGCAAACTATACAATTTGAGGTTATGTAACTTTACTTATTGTTATTGCAATAACAGAATGTGCAAGAACTCTTAAATTTCCACATGTACGCTATTTATGATACCGTATTGAGTCACATGATTTTAGGGTTACAATATGATTAACTTACAAACTGTGGGAACTCTCTTATGACTATTAATATACACGTGTATAACCATAAAATATTATTTAAATACAAAATGTGCCAAAAAACAAATAATTAAGACTGTTTTTTGAAAATAAGCTACGTAACCCTGCAAATTCTTTTAGTATACAATTTTAATGTGATTAGTCTAGGTATAAATATAAGTTAGTACATGCATACTAACCGATATTTTTAACAATACCGTTTTGACGGAATTCCAACGATCTTTTCTTCTATCAACTATTAAATGGAAGCCCAAATCTGCCTCTTGTAATCTAAAAATATTATCAAGAAATATATATTTTGTATTATCATTCCAAGATAAATCTTACGAGGGGACAGATGTTAAATATAACATTAATTGTTGGTATTCACTATCAGTTAACATATGGAAATTGGAGTGATCAGGGAAGGTAATCAAAGGACATCCTTCTCTTGATTTGCCTCCTGTTATTATTGCATATTGAGCACGCAGAAGTTCAGCAATGTCTCCCATACTAAGTGATTGCAACATAACTGGACTCTGAAGCTCAATTTCTTCTGTAACACTTTTGGCATCTGAAAAAAAGAAAACAATAATTAGTTACATACTTTCTGGTATAACTGAAAACATTTATTGCAAACATATCACAAAACATATCTAACCTTACTTTTGCAATTTTATTTGTTAATTACTAAATACTGTTTATTAAGTGTCTTTGTTTATTATCATTTATTGCTTATTAAAGTTACTTTTTAACGATTGGATTTGAAAGCATTCAAATCTAATTATAAAAGTAAGGTTAGATATGCTTTGCGGTATCATAATGAAAGTTTTCAGCCAACTCCACGACAAATTGAAAAAACACGTTATAATTTCTAGACTTTTAAAATTACAAAACATGAATGTGTCCAGAACATCAAAACTGTTTTTAAATTTTAAGTAAGAAGAACGAAATTTATTAAGCATTTGACATTTTTGTTCACCTTTTGTTTTTTTATCAGACATAGCCAAGTTACCATTGGAAAATTATTAGGCAATCAACTATTGCTGTGTAGACATCGAGTTACGTGATTGGTCAGAAATGATAAATGTCAAATTAATTTCAAACTGTTTTTATTTCTGGCCAATCGTGTACGTTGATGAGTACATGATAGTTGATTTCCTAATGTTAATTTCTCTATGTCTAATACTCTGCGCAACATACTGTATAAATGTATCTCCTCCATTTATGCTTCAGTAGTAAACAACTTAAATGTTTTCGATTATATTAAATTCAACTCCCAATAACTCTTAACTTTGAAAACTACTGTAATTGACATGCAAAAAAATTAATATGAATATGAATAACTAAAAATGTATATTCTATTTCGTAATTGTTTTAGTATACCGTAAATTTTTAATAATAAAAATACAAAATGCACAAGAAAACTAAACAAATCAAACAAACATCAGCAGCTCTATTTGTCAAAAATTATAAAACATAATAAAATAAGAAATAACGTAAATATGGTTATAATTTGAAGGTTTTAATTAGTGATGGGCATAACCGGACAATTTTCATAATTATTTGCATTCGAATGATATTAATAACCGAATGATTATTTGAATAATCATTCGAATAAATTTTGGCTCTCGATTCGTTTCTATTAAGTCAGCCGGTTTGCCGGTTGGCGGTTCACCGTCATCTGTATCGACATCGGTTCACCGTCATCTGCATCGACAGCGGTTCACCGTCATCTGCATCGACATCGGTTCACCGTCATCTGCATCGACATCGTAACTTGCAGATAGCAGAGGAACCAAAACATAATATGTACGGTCGGCGCCTTAGAAATCGGGACACTTAATATGTTCTTCTAGTCTTTGGAGTATTCTTGCTCCGGTTACTTCATTAATGTGAGATGGCATTTCATAATTGACAACAATAAACAATCTGACGTAACAATTAAAACCATAATAACTGTAAAAACCCAGTTTATACACTTAAAAAATACATGCAAAATATATCATAATAGTGTGTAGTGCCCGATTTCTAAGGCGCCGACCGTACATTATGTGTTATGTATTGGAAATTAAGAGGTATTTATTAAGAAGTGTAGAAAGAAAGAATATGCGGGACTGCTTGCTAATCGTGGTAAAACGTTTATCTTTATCGATCGGGCGGGTTAAAGGCCCTTTGGAGATGTAAGCAAATAAAAAATTGTTTTATAGCTTGATGCGTTTGCAGTTTTTGGCGTTCAGGTTTCTTAGTCCCCAGAATTTGATATTTTTTATGATAGGAGGTAGTTGCGCGATAACCAAATGGTGTTTTCAATACAACCTGCTTTGTTTATGAGTTATGACGTATTTATATTTACAGAATTTTGAGCACTGCGTAGGTCGCTGAGATACGGCACGTAGTACCTTTGAATAGAGGTTTTATATTCAAAGCGTAGTACGTATCAGTGTGAGGTTATTTTTCACTCAAATACTTGGAACGAAAACCGAGTTACATAGGTTATTTCAATAACCGGATAACCGGTTATTTTTCATTCCAATAAGCCCATCACTAGTTTTAATGTTATTCCGTTACGTAAACCTAAACTTAATTTAAAAAATAATGTATAATCTCTTGCAATAAAATCGTGTAAACTTATTTTTCATTGTATTAAGTCGGTCTTGATTTTTACATTTATCAATGTCAAGATTGACAGAAAGTGATATACTATTTATCCCTTTTAAGTTAAAGGAGGGATGGTCTATAAGAGCAGTAGCAACTAACTATGGACTAAATAAAAGTACAATTATGAGGGTGAAGAAAGGGTAGAAAGCAGAAAAAATGATTCGGGACGTTCCAAAATTACGAATAATGGTGAAGATGAAGCGCTCTTGAATTATTAAAGGGAAAAACCATTTCAAACAGTGAGGTATGCCGTATGTGCAAAAAACTTTATAGCATCGTGATCAATGTCATGTGGGAGGATTAGAAATTCTGAATTGTAATGAGTCTTCAAAAAGTCTTTATGTCCTGGGCGGCTATAGAAATTAAAACGTATGAATAATATGTTGGTGGCACTGTAAGTCTATGTCAAATTTGAGGTTAGCAGGTTAGGTTTTGCATCAGTCTGTGTCAAAACTGATGGAAAACCTAACCTGATAATCTCGAATTTGACACAGACTTACAGTGCCACCAACATATTATTCATACGTTTGAATTTTCATAAAAAAAGTGTAAGCATCCATTTTGCTTAAAATATGTTTATTGGCCGCAAAATTTGTGGAATAATGTAGTTTTTGCTGATGAGAAACTCTTCAATAAAAACTGTGTCACCACGGAACAGGTATGGACGATTTTCCATAAATGCTTAGGCATGGATATGTGTGCATGGTCCCGGTATAGCTTGGCGTATTGGTGGTTGTTTGAATAGCCATGCCTATGTTGATATTTTGGAAAATGCTTCCTTCAATAGAGCAAATATACTAAAACAACAGCTTTATCTTACAACACGATAACTCCCCTGTTGATACGGCCAATATGATAAGGCAGTAGTTTTTCAACAATAACATCAAGACATTGCCTTGCACTGCGTGCAGTCCTGATCTAAACCTAATAGAGAACGTTTGAGATTTGTTAGTAAAAATGTATTAACGCGACTTTAGACCTCAAAACAAAAATGAATTGTGGGCGGCTATTGAAGATAGCTGGGAAAAAGATGAAAATTATTGGCGATATCTTATTTCGTCTATGCCTGAAAGAATAAATCAAGGTATAGTAGCTAATAGAGCAATAACAAAATATTAATCCCTATACCTGTTTCATGTATAAATTGTATTTTATTATGATAAATACCTGTGTATTATGTTTTCTTTTGCTAATGAGAAATTAATAGTAAATTGATCACAATTACGGAACTTGTTTCATATTAGATAAAATAGTGACAACTTGATCCGTCAATTCATAACCTATTTGCAATAGAATGTTAAAATTCATATATAATATGCATTTACACAGCAACAAATAAGTAAAACTTCAGTTACTTGATTTTTAAAGTGTACGCGATTTTTCTTGCAAGTCAGTGTATGTATAAAATGGCACCTGTCAAAGTCCACCCCGGGTAGGGCCTGTAAGGTTCAAGCGCCTCGCTACACTCAAGTTATGACTATTTTCAGTTTCTTCAAGCCACCATAGACCTCACCCTTGCACCGCCGGGTTAATAAAGACGTAAAATGGTTCACTCAACAGTGAATAGTCCAATGCACTGCAAACTGAACTGACTATTGCAAAAAAATAAATACAATCCGGATGTTTTAAACATTGTTCACGCAGGTACCAACTTTACGTTTTTAAGTACATCAATGTGATGTATTTTGTGTTCAACTATTCATGATTGTTCTTTCCATTATATGGTACAAAAACCAACCTTTGATTTGTTTTATCACAGTATTTTCATGAATAAGTTAAAACTTTTGCTTGTCCAAATTATCTTCTTAATTTTTAAAAATCATAAAAACTACCTTAAGCAAATGTTTATCTTTGGTTCTACTTTCTAAATGCAAAGATAGGGAAAGAGGAACACTACCGGCCAACAATAGGGCAGCACAGTCTGCATCAAGAGTCCAACAACAATGGGCAAAGACTGATTGAGTTTGCTACAAACAAAAATATGTCTATCAGCTCAACATATTTCCCACATCCTAACATCCACAAGCACACATGGAAGTCACCCGACGGGAAAACTTACAATCAGATCGATCACCTGGCTATCGAGAGAAGAGGCGCGTCAAGCATACTGGATGTCAGATCGTATCGTGGAGCCAACATGGACTCCGATCACTACCTAGTGAAGGCAATCTTTAGAAACCGTATCAGCAGCAGGAAGGTAACTGGGAATCAGGTTAGACAAAAATACAATATCGAAAGCCTAAAACAAAATGAGATTCTAACAGCATATCAAAGGGAAATTTAAAAAAAACTGAACCAAAGAAGAGAAACAGAAACAGGAAACAATGAAGCATCAGTGGAAGAAGAGTGGGAGAACATTAAGGAAACAATTGTAGAAGCAGCAGATACCACGATAGGACACGCACGTAAAACACGCCGTAGAGACTGGTTCGATGAAGAGTGCGAAATAGCAATAAAAGAGAAAAACAGAATCTACAACTTATATATAACAAGACCGACACGAGCCTCGAAAAATAATTATGAGGAAGCCAGAAGAACAACGAGCAAGCTACTCAGGAGAAAGAAGAGAGCCGCCATCAATAAAACTCTATCAAGCCTACAAGAAGATTTCGAGAGTAACAATTTGAGAAAAGCATATAAGCAAATCAACATCTTCAAAAGTGGTTATAAACCAAACACTAATCTATGTCGAGACAAGACAGGCCAAATCATCGGCAATGAAAAGGAAATTGAAAGAAGATGGATGGAATACTTCGAGGAGCTGCTAAACTCAAAACAAGAACGGAATCCAACCAACAAGGACAGAAGAATAACAGAACCCACAGACAATGAAGAATACTCTGAGCCACCCAAACGAGAAGAAGTTGTGAATGCAATAAACGCACTAACCACTAACAGATCACCTGGAGTCGATAACATACCATCCGAATTACTAAAACACGGAGGGCCGGACCTTATAACAGCAATGACGAATTTGATAGGCAAAATATGGACAACAGAAACTATGCCAGACGAATGGAGAAGCAGCATCATATGCCCCATACACAAAAAGGGAGACAAACTTGACTGCAAAAACTTTAGAGGAATCTCATTGCTAAACTAGGCCTACAAGACTTTCACCACCATACTGAGAAATAAACTACAGCCTATAACAGAAGACATAATAGGTGAATACCAGGCGGGTTTTAGGACAGGAAGATCGACCATAGATCAGTTATTCGCAGTGAAACAAGTACTTGAGAAGTGCTGGGAGTTCAACATAGATGTGTATCAACTGTATGTTGATTTCAAACAAGCATACGATAACATCGATAGGGAAAAACTATACAGCATCATGATGGACTTCAATATTCCAGTCAAACTGGTCAGATTAACCCGATTAACAATGGATAATTCTGAAAGCAGAGTGAAGATAAGCGGAAACCTAACAGCACAATTTAAAGTAAAACAAGGGCTAAAACAAGGAGATGGACTGGCACCTCTCCTATTCAACCTGGCATTGGAACACGCGGTAAGGAAGACCACAGTGGACATCAGTGCATCATTGTTTTATAAATCAGCTCAAATAATGGGATATGCCGACGATATTAACATCCTTGGAAGAAATTTGCACACCATCAAAGAAATTTATATAGAACTCGAAAATGCTGCGGCAGAGATCGGCTTAGAAGTCAATGAAGACAAAACAAAGGTGCTCATACAGACCAGGAGTAACCGGGCAAGAGGTCAGAATCTAACAATAGGGGATCAGAACTTTGAAATAGTAAACGACTTCATATATCTAGGCGCCAACATCTCCAACAAACCGGACGAAATGAAGGAGATACAAAGACGAATTAGTAACGCAAACAAAACATATTATAGCCTGTCATCCATATTTAAGTCGAGCAACGTACACAGGAAAACAAAACTGAGACTTTACAAAACAATAATTAGACCAGTTCTGGGGTATGGAAGCGAGACTTGGACACTATCGCAAAGAGTGGAAGCAGCCATAAACACATTTGAAAGGAGAATCCTACGAAAGATATACGGTCCTATCAAGGAGGGGGACCAGTGGAGGAGTAGATACAACCACGAGCTTTACAAATTGTTTAAGGAAGCCGATGCCGCAACTACCATTAAACTGCAGAGACTTAAATGGGCTGGACATGTACAACGAATGGGCGAGACAAGAATAGTAAAAAAGATATTCCAAGGAAAACCAGAAGGGAAACGACCAGCAGGAAGACCCGGGGCCCGCTGGCAGGATAAAATAAAAAGGGACGCGCAGACCATGCTGGGAATCAACAACTGGAAAGCTGCGGCAGTAGATAGGGAAAATTGGAGGCGGAAAATAGAGGAGGCCAAGGTCCGATTTGGACTGTAGCGCCATTGGATGGATGGTTTTAAACATTGTTCACGCAGGTACCAACTTTACGTTTTTAAGTACATCAATGTGATGTATTTTGTGTTCAACTATTTATGATTGTTCTTTCCATTATATGGTACAAAAACCAACCTTTGATTTGTTTTATCACAGTATTTTCATGAATAAGTTAAAACTTTTGCTTGTCCAAATTATCTTCTTAATTTTTAAAAATCATAAAAACTACCTTAAGCAAATGTTTATCTTTGGTTCTACTTTCTCTTCAAACAAAGCCTATCAGTTTGAATAACCAATATTCTACCGCAGGTTGAACCTATTTGCTCCCGTTCTTTTCCAAGATCTCTTTAATGCTTAAGAGTTCTAGAGGGTGCACGAAGCGCATAGTTAAAGCTGCAAGAAATAATAACCTGACCATCTAGCACTTAGTGATCTTACGTAACCTGTCACTACTCTGTTAATGGTAGTAAATTGGACACCCATGCAATGACAATTGAGGTAGTTGTAAATAGAACCATTACAGTGATGTGTCAGCGGTATACAAAGTGCTCAGTGCTCCGTGCAATCAACAATGCAAGTTACCTGTAAAATCAGTATGTTTTATAGAATTCAGGAATATTTTCGATTCTTAGATCCAAAACGTTATATTAATGAAGAATTACGAAATGAAAGCGATCATGGTGTAGAGCCCCAACAATAGGTGAACAATACCGATTTTTATACTGTAAAAAAGCACCACTATAATATGATATATGCAAAAAAAGTAGATACAAAATGCATGTAACTATAAAATATACTTGTGAAAGTTACACTAACAACCAAGAATGTGAAGATGTCCAGAACTAAAGTCTCTAATTATACAGTGTGTTTCAAAATTGCACGGCACTATTCTAG
The DNA here is from genome assembly GCA_940337035.1 of Agriotes lineatus. Taxonomy (NCBI): domain Eukaryota; kingdom Metazoa; phylum Arthropoda; class Insecta; order Coleoptera; family Elateridae; genus Agriotes; species Agriotes lineatus. Next base: position 80,406,665 of record OW679195.1, on the reverse strand, counting down.
GGACAAGTTCTCTAGATTAAAATAAAGACAAAAGTTCACACAAACGTTGGGTCGAAGATGTGCATGAAGGGAGCTACAGCTCTAAGGGCAAAGAGAAAAACACATTGTTATGAGTAGATTACTCCTGAAGTAGCAAATTTCAATCTTTAGGTACGATTTTCTCTGAAACTACTGTTCTCAGCGATTCCAAACAAATATCTAACTAGAATCCGACTAAAATTTTAACTGTAAATAGTTATGATAAAAACACCACCCACCCTTTCATAAACTACGCCTTCTGAAACACATCAAATTTTTTCAAGGTCATCTAAATTAACATAAAAATCACGTAGATATGCCAAATTACACCAAATTTGCGTCCTCTGTACTATTTTAGTTAAAGTCCTTCTCAGGGCTGTAGCTCACTTGCGACACAATTTCAGACCAATGTTTATCTTAACTTTTTTGTTTATTTTCTTCCGCCTTGCAGGCCAAGCTCCTTCATGGGGTGTTAGTGCCTCACCATTATTATTAGCCTAGAGAACAGGTTCCTACAATAGTACCGTACAATTTTGAAACACCCTATATATACGTTCGTGTTTTCTACTTGATATACATTAACTGACCATTTTAGTATCACCAACAAAATTTTTGATTTTTTTCCAAAAATGCTTCTTTAGAGAGATACAGACCGTTTCTTTTTTGAGATTTATCAAAAACTAGAACAGATTAAATTGAGATTTGGTGCATTCAAATGTCCAATCAAATACAATAAATTACTCTGAGTTAACTTGCGCAATCCAGTGGCGGATATTAAATAAATTACTTAAACAAAATAAAAGTGATGTTAAAATACATACAGAGTTTTATTAGTTTTAAGTTTATTTTTTGTATTGAACACCTTCTTACAACTATGATAGTTATTCTGTACATTATTCTTAATAAAGTAATGATTAATATATGCAAAACTTTCACCGTTAGTTATAGGAGCACAGGGTGCTAGGCGTGCATAGTAGAGAGATAAAAACCAATGCACCTCCGTAAGGGTTAAATACAAAAATCTTTTCTAGCAGCCTCGAATTTGCAGTTAATCTTGTATTTTTACTTGAAATGCCACGAAACTACCAATGGCTCACTAAGAGAAGGTACGAGGGCAGGCTGATAATTGGTTAACCTCCACATATTTTAAATACATAAATATAACTGTAGATTCAAAAATGTCAACTTCCATCTTTGAGTTGGCAACACGGAAAATATAAAGTCCGTCTGCAAAGTGGTTTGTTGTTGGCAGCTGTTTCAAGAAAACGTATGCTGTATTTGTTTAACAATAGAAAATACTGACCATTGTACGGTTATTTCATTTTTGTATACAAAGTCTTAAGGGTGCAAACATTTTCAATAGAAGGAAAGTGTATTGGGTGAATGTGCTCCATCATTTAGGACCGAAAAAAATTAGGTGGTTAAGTTTGATACGGTAGTATGCACGTCCAAGATGAACACCGCTCTGAACGTCAAAGAAGTGTCACTACAATATGAATGATTACCAAAATCCATAGGATATTGAAAACCATTAAAATTTAATAAAAAAACTGATGTGAACATCTCAAAAAAGCTGGTGAGCGATATTTTAACCCAAGAATTGGCCATGAAAAAGTAGTCCCATGATGGGTGTCGAGTTTGTTTACAATCGACCAATAACGTTTTCGAATGCAACTTTAACAAGTGTCTGGACCATTTTAAAAAGATTGCAACTGATTTTATTCATCGATTTGTTACTACTGATCAAATCTATACCCCAGAGACAAAACTGAAATTAAGGCATTGAGCAGAAACTAGTTTTTTGGCTCCAGAGAAAGCAATCAGCTGGCATGGTGATGGCATCTGTTTTCTGCAATGCAAAAGAGATTTTGTAGATCGATTATCTTCCATGGGAACAGAATATTCATCAAAAAAGGCCAGGTTTTGCGCGCTAAAAAAATAATTTTTTACTAGGATAATGCACTTCCTCAGTTACTGTAATGGCTACAGTCAACAAATTAAAGCACGATCTGCTTCCGTACCCACCTTATTCTCTTTATTTGGATTCCTCCGACTTGTACTTATTCCCTCAGCTAAAAATTTTCCTAACTGGGTAAACATTTTCATCTGTTGAAAAGGTCAAAGCCTCTATTGACACCTATTTTGCACACCTTCAGTAGAGCACCTCCCGTCATGGGATTACTGCCTTAAAGCATCGCTGGACAAAATGTATTGAACATTTAAGAGACTATGTTGAAAAATAAAAATTATTTTGAAATCATAAAACTGGTCTTTCATCAACCAATGATCATCCCACCCTCGTAATATACAGAGGCCCAGTTAAATGAAGCTTTGTATAAATGGAACTTTGACAGTTGAGGCTTGTGCAGAACATTATTCAATTCCTTTTTCTATGTTGGTATAGGTTCAGTAATACCGTCCGATCTGTAAAAAAGGCCCCAGCTTATAGTCCATTATTTAAAGATTTTGGACCCAATAAACTATATATATTATTAAATGGTATACTTTTACCTACATTTCGACAATATTAGTCAATTGTTTCGACTATCAATATTCAACTTTTTTATTTTAAATGAACACACCTTGTCAATTTTTATATATTTTGATAGTATTTTGAATTCTCTTTCTTTTGGTATTACATAAGTTACGATGTTCGTAATGGAAATTCGAATTTAAATCTAGAAGTCTTAGAAAACAGAAGTAAACAAACAATCTTCACTGACGATTGTTTTTATTAAGTTGATCATAAATGAATTAGTTCACCATTTTCGGCATTATAAGTAATTATAATTTACTTAACCCAAATGAAAATCACTATAACTTGACATTATGAAAGAATGTAACCTTAAAAACAAATAATTAAACCTACTTACAAAGAAAAGCAAATAATGTGAGAAAAATTAAACAAAAACATATTTAAGTAGTTTACAAATATGTTTCAAAATGTAGTCCATTATTCTCAATACAGTGTTGACATCTTTCTTTTGCACTTTCTACTGAGCGGAGTAGCAAATCAGCTGGAATATAGTTAGCCACCTCTCTTATATGGTTTTTAAACTCTTCAGTATCTTCCGTCACCGTGAGGAAAATGTGATTGTTAAAAAATCTAAAGGAGATAGATCCTAAAAAGTCTTTGATTTGGAATATTTCTCTCAGGAAATCGTAAGCGATACATTTGTAATGGTAGAGCACTGTTTTTATGGAATTCATAACCAATCTATAGCATATCAACTTTTTTGTTAATTTCTGCCATTCTTAACAACGAAATCTGACATATAAACGCATTTAATTATCAACTTAATAAAAACAAACATCAGTAAAGATTGTTCTTTTTTTATTTCTGTTTTTGAAGACTACTAGATTTAAATTCGAATTTTCATGAAAATTTATATTTGAAACATTTTTAGAATTTTTTTGCAGTATTTTCCATGAAAACCGTAACTTATGTTATACCAAAATAAAGAGAATTAACAAATTCATCAAAATATCTAAAAATATACAGGGTATTCCATTTAAAATAAAAAAATTGAATATTGGGTCGAAAAACTTTAAATAAAGGGATATAAGCTGGGCCTTTTGTATAGATCGGATAGTATCAGTAATTTTGTTTCTTGGAAACTAAGTATATTAAAATTCTAATATTTGTACTAGAGGCAGTTAACTAAATGTATATTTCAACCAATTACCCCAGAGTATATTTATTCTTTCATTAGGCTAGAATGGTGTGATGCAGTTGCCCTAGCTATGCCAGACACTGTATGAATATTGAATACGCAAGAGTTTTAGTCGTTAAAATTTAATAGAAAAAACTTTGACATTGCAAATATCCTACGATTTTTCATGTTCAGCTAACCAGAATCTACAAGTATGTAAGATATATGATCACATTTTCTAATGCCGCAGATCAGTGATATCCAAAGTAGGGGTTTCAGGACATATAAAGTGACAAAAATGAGTTTGAAAAACATTTAGTTTGATTTTGAAAATAGTTACGTTTTCAAATAATTATCGATTACTTAATTTCATTTTGCTTCTCTTACTTTCTAACATTCTTTATTTTTATTCGAAGTCCGCGCTCAGTTGAAGTAGGTTTTATGCAGACATGGTCACTCACTTATTTAAACTGAAATTTCTGTAGCCAAACGTAATAAAACTTATACATAAAAATTGTAAAAGGCTTCACACAGAACTTTTCTCGCAAGGGCGGCCTGGAACGATCGCTACATATTTCTATTCCTTTTATGATGTTCAACCTGCATCTGTTTGGTCCTCCTGAAATTTTACGCCAGAAGGCCGGGCTTCTCAGGCTTCTGCTATAATGCACCACTGACTCAACATATAAATGTGGCAGGTAGACATATAATCCGCATGCAAACATCGTCTTTCAAATAGTTTTTGAGCTACACCACCAACAGACAGACGTAAATGAGAAAACAAGTTTTTCAGTAATTTTTCACGATTACAATATTTCCTTCGTATTGTATTAAAAAGTTATAAAATAATGTTTTTTCTTAACTTGAGTCTGTCTTATTATCAGCTGATTTTAAACTTTCAACAACTGCATGAAAATCATGTGCACCCAAAACCACATACTGGGGTCGCCAGATGCGTGGGTCCTCAATATGGGGCCACATTACCGAAACGTTTGAATACCACTGCTGTAGATAAATCTTAGTTATGCATTTTGAATCTTTTGAATGTGTTCAGCAATCACTCGGTTTAGTGCAGCATGATAGACAGGTGAACAGTAATTAAACTGTGATAACACAAAAGCTTCACAAACTGTCTTTTTAATTGAAATTACAGGCCCAATTTGTATTGCAAATTATTTTAATGTTAAATTATCAATATTTTTATTTTACTGTCATTTTAAGGTCAAATACTATATTATAAAGGTTTCCATATGAAAAAATTATAGAAAAATAGGTGACCATGAAATCTATTTTTTGTTAAAAAAATATTACAATTTTGAATATACATACTTAAAACTATTTCTTAAATAAAAAATAAAACTAAAATAGTTACCATAGTACACTAGCAACATACAAAGATTATAAAGCAGAAGACAATGAAAGTGTTTGCAAAACACAAAATATCGATTCTTAAAGTCAGTTATTGAAATTTATTGGAGTAGTATTGGCAGCACATTTGCATATGTTGCACGCAAAAGTAGTTATTGCACAAATTACAGTGTTAACGGAATCTTAGATTCTTGTAATATTTGCAATGTTCTTGTTGTCTGTAGCAGTTTTTGCCGGAGGCATTTTCGTACGATTTAAGTTAAAATCTATCCAAATGCAAACCTGCAGTTCTCAACAAGTTAAGAACTGAAGCTTAAGTGAAAGCTACTGAGATTTGTACAAATATACAGCAAACTACAAAACAAATGAAAATTAACGTCGAAATGAATGCAATGTTGTTTAGTCGGATGTTGCATTAATTAACATCACTGTTAACTTTTTTGTAAGTGGCCCTATACGTTCTAATTATTTAAAATATTCAATTGCCTTGGCCTAGCTTATGAAACTAAAAACGTAATACTTAAAACGATGGTATTAAATGTCAATTATTAATAAATTACTTTCCAAGTCATTTAACATCTACAGTCGTTTATAGTAGGTAGGTAATTACTTTTTTATTCTTGAAATTCTATAATTACCTGAATGTGATGCACTAACACTGAATAGTTTTAAACGTCTATTAGTGGAGTACTTGAAATCTGAGAATGGCTTGGTAACGATTCCGGCCATTATTTTTTTACATTTTTTTTTATATATACTTCGGGTCTGTATTTATGTCTGGAGGTGAATGTGACCGCACTATTCAATGGAGGAGGGGATAAATTGGCCCGAAAAATGTGCAAAAATGAGTTTTTCACGGATGCCTTCGACAATTCAATTCGAAATAAAAAAACGTTCGAATAAAAAATGGAGCTATTCTGAATACAAACAATTTGAGCTTGGATTTACAAAAATCGGTTAACCGGTGCGAAAGTTACAGCCTTTTGACCGACCTCGCAAGTTGGAATTGTTTCTCAGGGATTTACTACTCAGGGCGGTCGGTCGGATCCTGTTTTTGGGGGGATGGCATGCAATTAGAGCGTCCGTTTTTTTTATATATAGATTCACGGGCATACGAGAAGATGTGCCACGGGTAAGGTGTTTGGTCTAAAGGGGACAGAGAGGGAGGGGCGGCCGCAAAAACCCATTCAAACCCGCCTAATTGCCTCTGTAATTGGCCTATTTCAAAAATCTTAACGCCAAAAAATCCCGTGCTGTGCCTCCTTTAACCAACACAAAGGATTTTAAAAACGCGCGCTAAATAAAAAAATTATAGCAAAAAAAGCCTTTTTATTAATTTTTTTTTAAATTAAAATTGTTTTTTTGGGGGTAAGAAAAAGCGAAGGGTGTAAAAAAACTACATGATGGGACGCAGTTTTTTTTCCCCACAATCTGGACTTGGGCACATTTTTGTCCGGTGGTTAGAAGGGGAGGGGCGGGGGGTCAAAGTTCCCGGCCCCTAGCAGGGAGACGGAAAGGGTTACAGTGTTTACACTTGGTTCATAATGAAGATCTATCGTTCCTCTTCATAATATATTTGTCTCAATTTCCTACATTAATTAGGGCCTGCAGGAGCCCGAGATACAAATTAGAATCTGCAATGCTACCAATAAGACAGTAGAACAATGAGCGTAAGCCACGTCCCCGGCATCCCGCTGCTACTCGGCATTAAATGTATTGCAGATTCTAATTTCTATCTTGGGCTCCTGCAGGCCCTAATTAACGTAGGAAATTGAGACAAATATATTATGAAGAGGAATGATAGATCTTCATTATGAACCAAGTGTAAACACTGTAACCCTTTCCGTCTCCCTGCTAGGGGCCGGGAAATTTGACCCCCCGCCCCACCCCTTCTAACCACCGGACAAAAATGTGCCAGAGTCCAGATTGTGGGGAAAAAAAAACTGCGTCCCATCATGTAGTTTTTTTACACCCTTCGCTTTCTCTTACCCCCAAAAAATCAATTTTAATTTTTAAAAAAATTAATAAAAAAGGCTTTTTTTGCTATAGTTTTTTTATTTACCGCGCGTTTTTAAAATCCTTTGTGTTGGTTAAAGGAGGCACAGCGTGGGATTTTTTGGCGTTAAGATTTTTGAAATAGGCCAATTATAGAGGCAATTAGGCGGGTTTGAATGGGTTTTCGTGGCCCCCCCTCCCCCTCTGCCCTCTTTAGACCAAGCACCTTACACGTGGCACATCTCCTTGTATGCCCGTGAATCTATAAATAGAAAAAAAACAGACGCTCTAATTGCATGCCATCCCCCCAAAAACAGGATCCGACCGACCGCCCTGAGTAGGAAATCCCTGAGAAACAATTCCAACGGGCGAGGTCGGTCAAAGGGCTGTAACTTTCGCACCGGTTAACCGATTTTCGTAAATCCAAGCTCAAATTGTTTGTATTCAGAATAGCTCCATTTTTTATTCAAACGTTTTTTTATTTCGAATTGAATTGTCGAAGGCATCCGTGAAAAACCCATTTTTGCACATTTTTCGGGCCAATTTATCCCCTCCTCCATTGAATAGTGCGGTCACATTCACCTCCAGACATAAATACAGACCCGAAGTATATATAAAAAAAAAATTTTAAAAATCATGGACGGAATCGTGGGCCTTTTTTCCAGTACTCCACTATATTATCAGTTCATTTGTACAGCGTCACCAAAGAGGCCAAATTTTGGAATTTAGCTCAAGTGAGTTTTACTACTATGACGTGTGTTGATAAAAAACGTTTTGTTTTAAATTCTTAATCGTAAAACTCAGTGTTAAAACTGTTAAGAAACTTTGAAACAGAAAAGTAAAAAGGGGAAACTTTGCTGCAGCTAAGTGCCGTGAGAGAAAGAGTTGCCAAAGCACTCGATATAGGCTAACGTACAGTTGATCGAATTGCCAAAAAAGATAAGTAAAATCTTCCAACCGTTGGTAAATGTATTAAACGTTCAAAATCAAAAACGGAAGATTTACCGGAAGGACAGAAGATGGAAGTCCGGGATCGATGCAATATGTATTGCCAGAAAAAATCAGTAACATTGTACAACCTCACGGATGAATTAATACAAACGGAAATTGTGCGTATCAGAAGTAGAGCGACCTTGTCCAAACTTTTAAAAACTATCGGTTTTAAGTACAAGAAATACTGTAACCGTAGATATTTATGTGAACAAGCTAGAATTGTGCAGCATGTGGAGTTTAAAAAAAATGTAAACAAAATGCTGTGGGTATAAAAAAGACAATTAGTTTTCTTGGATGAAACGTGGATTTTTTTCAAAAAGAGAAAAAATGTACCGAATATACCACTAAACTAATTCAAACTTGGTTGGAACGGGAAATTTTAATCGACGATATTCCTCCAATAATGATAAATTTACAATACGATTCAAGTGTCGAAGATTATTTTGAAATTGATAATAATGACGAAGAATAAATCGACGGCAAATTGTGATTTTGTGCAATGTTACATATTTAATTGGATTTATAACTTGTTTTATACTTTTTCAATACATTTGTATTAATTCGTGTAAGTGCGCAATTAACTAATTTATGTTTAATTAAAGGAATTTATGGATTCAGTTACAAAAATTAAAAACGGTTTTTTGTGTAATTCTGACTTTTTAATATAAAAACTTGTTACCAGAATTTTTCATTGAAATTCTTAGTTTGGAATTTAATGTGTTTCGTATTAAAACTAATTCTAGTACTACAATATTTATTTATTTATTTATTTATTTAATTCGCACTCAGCCAACAGCCGTTAGGCCAATTATAGTCGTCGCTGTGCAGTTATGAGGACTTCCAACCCCACTAACGACTGTCATGACGTTGTATGACATCCGGGACCAACTATTTTCGTGGCAGCCGTACCACGAGGCGCCGTGGAACTCCCATCCAAGTTCTGACCAGAGACAGCGTTGCTTAACTCTGCTGATCGAACGTGGACACTTGTTCAAGCTACACCACTCGGGACCCCATGTATAATGTGTATGTATAATTAAATTAATTAAACAGCAAAATCCCTATGAGGTAGGTATGAATTTCTAAAGTTTGAGGACCTCTGATTGACTTCTACCCACTCTTTAAAGCAATTGTACGTAACAAAAGATAATCCGCTTTTCGTTTTGTATCTAGCATGTTTAGTGCTGACGTGTATAAATTCTATGGTAAGACCAGCGTAAAACCAGTTGTCTTCTTTCAACACACGAGAACTTTTGTTAGCGCAAGCGTAGTTTTAAATACCAAGGCACCTTGCACAGCTGTCTTCCCAGAGCGGTCCAAACTTTATAGGAAGTACCTAACTTCCAGTAGAAGACAAACCTGAGTTAAAAAATTTACGAAACTGGTTACCACAGTAACACAAATCCATGAGTTGGGCCGCCCAAGGCCGCTACCACATCTAAACAAAAAGAACTAAATTAAAATCAACCATATTGAAGTATGACCCATCTAATAGCTAAAAGGTATATAGGACCTTAAGCCGATAAGGTTTTTTCTTTACAAAAGATATAACAAAATAAGTTTTTCTGGACCTCGTAAACCCAACCCGTGGAACAGAGGGTTAAATGTGACCAGTGTGGATACAGTTGCTTTTTGAGTGTTGATAACCTTCACAAATGTATTTAAAAATTTGATCTCGAGACCGAAAAGAAGTAATACTTATTAATCCTAAGCTTTTAGCAATAAGAATTTTTGCATTATTAATATGAATTTTTAATAATGGAGCTAAATAACTGCATGGAATTTTATTGTCAAATAATAGTACTGCTGATTTATCAGAGATAATTTTGAAAGACTGCTGAACAGAACTTCATAAATATAATTGCATCAAAATTTATCTCGTCCATAGTCCAATAGTACTCAAATAGCTCAAAAACCTACAAAGTTTGAAAGATTCCAAATTAGAAATTGCAACATTTTGATTTTAAAAAAATTCCCATAGACTTTTGCAATTTTCAATGGATATATAGAAACACAAATTCGGTCAAAAAGTTTCAGAATGGAATTTAGCTTCAATGGTTGTCAAAAATGTTTTTTAAGTAAAAATGTATAGCGTCATAATAAAACGTAAGAAATAAACAGCAGACGTTCAGGCTTATGTCATAAAAATCGTTTGGGCAGTTTTGTGAAAAATAATTTTTAAAAATTTCATTCATCCATATTGGTTTGCTTCATTTATCTTTCGGCACCACTAACATTCATACTATACAGAAGTGCAATGAAAGTAATAGGTGCCATGCGGCTTATACTGGGTGATTATAAATGCTCTTCCATCAAGATGCCTTTGAAATATTTGTTAAATTTGAATATGTTGGTAGCACTGTAAGTCTATGTCAAATTCGAGGTTAGCAGGTTAGGTTTTGCATCAGTCTGTGTCAAAACTGAAGGAAAACCTAACCTGATAACCTCGAATTTGACATATTATTCATACAACAAATATTTCAAAGGTAACTTGATGGAAAAGCATTTATAATCACCCGGTACTACACTCCTCAGTGTTCCGATACACTACATATTCTACTTTAGTGTTAATCCCTTATATTATAGAGCGGTCGAGTGAAGTATTTGTATCTCAACATCGAATAGTCACGTAACTCAGTACAGATCCGGCAAGCTGTGGAAAAACTTTCTGGCCATCCATGGATTTAACCAAAGACTTGCTTAGTGCAAGCCAAATTGGTGTAACACTTCGAGCGGTAACCTTTATGTGTGTACATAATAAGTATTTTTTATCAACTTTAATTTTATGTTTTATATACACTGAAAGGAAGAAGAGAACAAGATTATGAATGCATGTTAACGATAAATTATGCGACATCAACAGTAACTCTGACCATTTGCTTGTATTTGTTACCTTGAGATTAGAAAATGATAAACAAAAGCCGCATTTGTAATGCTATCGAGACTATAAAAACTTCGATTTGCACTTGATGCTTTAGAAATTCAGTGGGAATTCTTTGATAGTATCGCAGATATAAATTATCGCACAGTGTTTAAACGAGGCAATCCTGTCTTTATTTGACTTGCATGGTCCCCGAACTGTCATTAAAACAAGGCGTAATTATCAGCCATACATCACTGATACGATAAAGGTTATGATTCAGCTAAAGAAAACAGCATATAAAAATTATTCTAAAACTAAATCAGCCGTTGATAGGCAATATTATGTAGATATAAGAAATTATGTAAAAGAATCCATTGCTAGAGAGAAAAAAGCATACATGCAGTATCTCCTTCAACAAAATAAAAATAATTCAAAAATGCTCTAGAAAAATGGGGAATATGCACGAAAGTAAAGAATGATTGCTTACCTAATCATTTAACAGAACCTGATACAATCAATAACCATTTCCTGAATGTTGCTGGACAGTCAGCTGTCGATCTAGATATAGTGACTTATTTTAAAAATAATAGGTTAAATAATAATAATTTTGAATTGATAATTGTAACCAATGAAGACATATACCAAAGCATACGTAGTGTTAAATCTCAAGCATATGGAATTGATGACATTATTATTAAAATGAACGGTATAGTTTTACCATACTGCATTGATGTGTTAAGAAACATTTTTAATTTCTCCATTAGAACAGGCGTTATTCCCGACGTGTCTGGAAAATTGCAAATGTATTACCCCTCCCAAAAGTAACAAATTCAGATACGATTAATGATTTAAGATCTATATCAATATTACCGGCTTTTTCAAAGATGCTGGAGGTGATTGTGGCAAAACAGGTGACAGAATTTTTAGAAACAAATCAAGTCTTGCCCCCAATACAGTCGAGCTTTCGGCAAAAGCACAGTACCACGCATTATTAAAGATTGTTAATGATGTAGCAACTGCTTTGGAGCAATCATCTTCCACAGTCTTAATTTTATTGGATCAATCTAAGGCATTTGATTTAGTTAATTTTAGTTTACTTATAGCTAAGCTTTCGTACATTGGTTTCAATGATTCTGCCCTGGCTTGGTTTCATAATTACTTAAATCAAGGTAAGCAAAGGGTTAAAATAAGCAATGAAGTATATTCGCAGTTAAAGATTACTACTAGCGGCGTATCCCAGGGCAGTGTCGTTGGGCCAATACTATTTTCTATTTTTACATTTGACCTTCCAAAAGTAGTTAAACATTGTCGATTGCATTTATATGCAGATGACATGCAGTTGTACAAATATTGTTCTGCTACTGGCACGAAAGACTATCGATTTATTAAACATAAATTTAGATAATGTATTCCGATGGTGTACTAGCAACGGCTTAAAAATAAACCCCAATAAAACTGTAGCAATATGTATAGGTTTGCAGAGACATAGAGATGTAATATGTAATCAAATTGTTACGGTTAATGGTACTGCAACTGAATGGATTTCACTTGCAAAAAATTTAGGTTTATATATGGATCATAAACTGTGCTTTAACGAACACGTTAACAATGTTTATAAAATTACGCTTTATAAATTAAAATCATTGTATCACCTCAAGTTTCAACTTGTTAAATCGATAATATATCCACATATTGATTATTGTGCTATGGTGTATTATTACTTCTTGCCAAAGTATAATCAACAAAAGCTACAAAAAATTCAAAATGCTTGTATGCGCTTTGTCTGCAACATTCCCTATAGAAGTCATATAACACCTTATCTCTGCAGAATGGGTGAACCAAACATATCAAAAAGAGTATCATATTTGTGCTTAAATTTCTTGTATAAACTATTGGCTTCAAAAAACCTGTATATTTGTGTAATTTATTAATCCGAAGATCCAACGTGCATGATGTAAATGTTAAGACTTAATTATTTTACCATACTGCAACACACAACTTCTAAGTATGAAGGATCTTTTTCGTATGTAGCGCCTTCTCTTCTAAATACAGTAATAAATCAATTAGATTTTTCTTATAATCATTTTGTGAGTTATATAAAAACCTTGCCTAATCTAAATAGCATAGAATAATTTTTTATACAATGTTTATATATTGTTATGATACAACTACTCTATTTGTTATAGTGGTTAAATAAAAATAAAAATAATGATAAATTTGGAAGATCAATACAACCAAATGTTGAGGGGTTTTAAATAAGATGGGTATTAATTTTAAAATAATTGAGAAATATTAAAATTGAGACAATTATTAATGTAGATGTGACAATAAAATAGAAATTGAATATTTAATTTTGATGGTTGAGGTCAACCATGGTAAAAAGTGTAAACCAAGGTTATATTGACAATTATGCTTGCTTTAATAATAAGGGATTGTAACATGTAATAGTTAGGACATTTTATATTTTAAGAGGGCAGTAATAATAGTAACCATCAGAGATAATTTTTTTTTGTTTGGCAGTAAGAATAACAACTCATATAAAAATGTACATAGAAATTTGAAAAAACTCTTTTTACTAATAAAAACTTGGATATTATGGCTTATTTTGTATAATTGTTTGGTAAAATATAAATCAAGAAGAATTGGATGAATTTGGATTTAATGGTTCATGTAAGATATAATTAATATTCATTGGTGACATTGGTGGTTGTTTGGAAGACGGACCGATCGTTTGGAAGACGGACCGATCGTTTAGAAGGAAGTTGATGGGAGTATTTACTTGATTTGGATAGTTTCTGTGGGTAGTGCTGGATCCAAAGTACTAGCTGAAGAATAAAGAGGATTAGTTTGGAATCATCTACAATACTGAAACTTACCAGAAGTCTATTGGCATGGCAGTAATATTAATGAAAGGAGCAGGATCAGATTCTACGGACAGTTGGAGTTTTGACAGGTTAGATGTGGTTTGAGGGGTGACAGAGCGATGTAGTTTTGGCTAGCGGAGGAGTAAGCTGTCGTAGTTGCTGACTGTGAGCATTTGGAGCTGTGGACATTGGAAACTGTCATATTTGGATAATTGCAGTGACAACTTGAGAAGTGGTCAGGTTTGTTTTAGTTAATTAATATAAAAGCAGGTTGAATAACAAACAATAAAAAGAAAGAGTGAAATAAACGGAATACAGTACTTTGGTGAATTGATTAATTGAAGTGTCATTGTAAAGCATAGTTGTTAATTCTTGGTTTAATTGAATTTGAAAGTCAAGCTGACAGTTAATGTCATTTAGCATTCATAAAAGCATAATTAAGAGTTGAATTTCAATTAATAGATAACTAGATTGGCGAACCCGACCTTGAGTGTCTCAATATTAATATTTAGTTAAAAGTAAAATTGATTTGAACAGAAATAATAGAGCAAATACTAAATAAAATAGGCATATTAAGCATTGAGTCATTGCATAAGTAATAGCTAGGCAAAAGTGGAGCTATCACTACAATATTGTATTTTGTTTAAATCTTTGAATTGTTAGTATAGAAAATGCAATTATGTTATTACAGTGTGAACACTAAACTAAGTTTATAATGGTGAAATGGAAGAACGGTTCGCCGAATTATCACCGTTTGTGTATTTTGTTTTCTTTATTGCACAATAAATATCTTTATTATTATTATTATTATTATTAGATAGCAACGTAGCAAAAGAAGTTATAATCACACAAATTTAGAATGAAATTTTCTGTCACTGTACACTAGCAAATACAGTAGACCTCGGTTATAACAAATTCCACAGGACCGCTAATTTGTTCGTAATAACCGTTATTCGTTATATTCAAGGTCATAATTTGAGCAAATTTCCAACTCCCGTATAATTTCTACTTTTTCGGAAACCGATAAAATTTTCTGTTTGACTCCCGACATTTTTCCACAACAAGAAAATGCGTAGGTACATACAGAATGTCAGTAAAGGAACGACAAAGATACATCCAGTTGAAGATTTTCGCTACTCTTTTTGTTGCGTTATAGGCCAACGTCTTAGCTATTGTATTTTTTATCCTGTAAAGGGTTTTGTAAAAAAAAAACAATAGCTAAGACGTGGCTATGACGCAACACCTTCGTTTTGCAGAATGCGATAACTGAACTGAGCCATAACATCGGGCGAAACCAATTATCGCTTTTCAAAGAACTGGATCCTACAGGTAGCCGCTGGATTCTAAGAAAAACGGTGTTGCTTACAATGCCCACTATCTCGCGGTTACTTCGGTGCGTACGATGTAGTAATTCTACGGAGTGCTAGAGAGAGCTAGAGAAAGTGGCCTACTACGAAATTTAACTGAACACTATTTTCCTAGAAAACCTTCCTTATTATAATGTTGCCACAACAAAATACCTAATATCTTTCAGTTACATTTTATTACTAGATGAAAAGGATCAGTTCTAAGAATATACAGTGAAATCTCCCATAAGCGGACACGCACGGTGCCAAAGTTTTTGTCCGGTTATTAGAGGTGTCCGCTTAATTAAAAAATCCATTTTTATGTTTAAAAAAGTGATATTATGCGAGGTATACGCGCTAACAATTAATAAGAATAATAAAATAATTGAAACAAAGTAATGTTTATGTAATAGTTGTTACAATATCTAAAATACTCATTTGATGTAAGGGTTTTTCTGACTGCTTATTATACTTTCCGCATGTATTTCTAAATATTTTTACAGTTTGAATACTTTAAAGTCGTTACATTCTTTAGCAAAGCATTTAAAATTATTCACTGTTAATGCTTCCGTGTAGGTCTTGATTACATTCTCACAAATTTCTAAGTCGAAATCGTGTTCTAATTCTGCCAACTGCATATCAACGGCAGCTGATTCACCTGAAATTTCGGTTACATCATCTTCCAGGATTATTTCTTTATCAGTGTTTATAAATTCGTCAGGGTCGACGTCTTCGATTTCTGGGATATTCCTATACAGTCCAGCCATTACCGATAAGGATAAATCGTCCTCTGGTTCGAATTGATTACAGTGGCGTAACTTGATACCAGCAGGCTCCGCGGTCGCGGGACAGCCCTGGGCCTAGTTTTCTTGCTCTTTCATTCCATAAAAGCAAGCAGGAACAATTTTTCCTATTTTTATTTTTATCATAATGGGCTGCCCAGGCAAAAGGCAAAGTAGTTTTGAATTTTAGGCCTCTAAAAATTGGGCGACATGGACTGTTTTGTAATATCGTGCATAGGGTAATGCAAGTGTCGAATTTCTTGCGGTCATAATGCTGATTTGAGTTGACTTAATACCGCCCGTATTGCAAAAGAATTTATGGATTTATGGATTGTTTTAACGCCATTAGTTGGGCCTGCATTTTGAAGTGTCCGTACAAGAGAGATTCACAGTCTAAAAATTGTTGAAAAATGGTGTCCGTGTCCGTTTAAGAGAGTGTCCGTTTATTAGAGAAAATTTTATTAGTAAAGTTAATGCAAGCAAGTTTGTTAACAACAAAATGTCCGTGTAAGAGAGGTGTCCGCTTATTAGAGATGTCCGGTAAGGGAGATTTCACTGTATTCTCAAATTTTGGTTCGTTATTCCCATGAAACGAATTCGTAATAAACATGAAATACATGCATTAAATCAAATGTAATTCAAATATACCTTCAAAATTATTCGTTATAAACGTGAATTCGCTGTAACCATGATCGTTAAAAGCGAGTTCTACTGTAAGTAAGAAATTAGACTTTTAAAAAGTACAGAAATGTTTCAAGTAATACTAACTTATAGTTTTTATTGCATAGTTCGAAAAAAAAAAGATTGTTAAAAGGGTGGAGTGGATTTATTAGTAGCCACAGTAATGACTGCATAGCACCTTTATGGTAGAATCTTAAAGTCGACGAGTCTTACACAATTGCAAATCAGTTTCGTGTTCACTTGGAAAAAAAATATATTCAGGTTAGTGACGGCAATACTGGACCAAATATACAGGGTGGGGCAATAGAATGTGATGGCTTTTAAAGATTAATTGCGCATGGTAGATAGGAGCTGTAGAGTGTTTGGTGGTATGCGATCATGGAAGCATGCAATTTCTTGCCGCAGTGAATGGAGTGCAGTATGGAAAACTAGTCGATAGCAAGAGCGCCTGTTTGCGGTAACAGCGTTTATTGGGTATAAATCAGTAACCTAAGTGCAGAAAAGATTTAGGTGCCATTTTAATATGCTACGACATGGTAGAACTCTCATACGCAACAGTATTCTGAAGTGGGTGGAGAACTGTAATAATACAGGTAGTGTTTGTTGAATTACATTAGACATATCGATCAAGAATCTTTGCTGTATTTTACACATGATCTAAAATTCCACCCCTACAAATTTCTCTGCCAGATTGCAAGAATGCATACGCTGTGGAAGAAGCCAATTGGAAAATTTGATTTTCAAACAATAATTACACAGTAATAAATTGCATTATACCAACATTTTTTCTCTATATGTCTTTTATTTCTAGTCAACCCCAATCTCCTATAATAACAATCTAAAAACTGTCACTTTCTATTGCACCACCCTGTACAAGACCGGTATTCTGTATTTTTTATAATACCAGAAACAAATACCCGACATAGAATACTGATAAAAATAAAATATATTCATTATATTCTGAAACAAAAGCAAAAGTAAATGTTATTTTCAAATATAAAATAAAGTGTGCCCCACCCAAAACGACTCCCGGCATAATGTGCAGTAGATTTCTGTGCGACATAAACATCAAACGTGCTGTGCCGACAGTAAGTGAAATGACTGGTTTGTATATAGACTGTGATCGTACATCACAGCTTATAATTTGTTTGTCCACGTTATCCCCTCCTAAATTATTGCTACTGTGTTTTGGCTGCTTTGCTAATATACATTAGTATTTTAATTTATACTAAATACTGAATACAGATATTTGACCACCATAAATAACGGTCTTTCGGTATTGCAATCGCTATTCAAGAGATACAGTGTGTGTAATTTTAGTTATATTGTGAGTTTTGTTAGCAAACATGAAACAGTCTTTAAGCTTGACAGTTCATCTGTAGTGTGAATTTTAATTGAAGATTTTCCGCTTATAACAGCGTAAGCACTTGAACTACTTACTACTTAGTATGTAAGAATTATTGATAATTTTGCAAAATTTCAGCGATAAAAATGTGTTCCATGCTTTGATTAGTGATAAGACCTATTTGTGTTAAAGTGCCCACATCAATGAACAAAATTGTTGCGATTGGGCACCAAAGCACCTCAATTAAGAAGGATGAATGGCCATTGAGTAACCCTAAAGCAAGTTTGGTATATGAGTTGCTCAAATGTTTCGCAAAATATAAAACTACCCTTAGAAAAATGTTAATAGTCTAGATGGGCGACTTCTCTCTCTCTTCTCTCTCCAGAAACAAAATCCACAAATGTGCCTCTACTTCGATTGTACAGTACATGTTTTTGCTAATGATTACATACATGTGTGTGATACCTGATACATCAATTTAAAAACTAAAAGCCATTCTAGATCAGTTTGTATATTTTCATTAGGTAGCAAACATTCCCATGATGTTATGATATGTTTTTCGGACTTTTTCCACTGTCTAGGGTGTAAATCACACAACGTTTCGGGAGTTTTGATCTACTCCCGTCTTCAGGTGTTCTTGATTAGTCCTGAGAAGGACTGATATTATAAGTTTTTCTACGTAAATTTGTGCCTCGCCCGGGGTTTGAACCCAGGACCGCTGATCGCTAGTCTGCTACTCTAACGATGATGTATTCGTATTAGATACTTATGTAAAAGTTCCTGCAGAAAAATTAAGTTTTGCCTTTATATAACTACGCCATCCTCATAGGCAAAATTAGAGTACAAAATTTGGGGGTGCTAAAACTCAATGGTAATTATAACTATTTCGTCCTGCACATACAAGTGGCAACTTCTTTAGTTCAGACCTCAGGAATAGGAATGGGCGAGTGACATCAAAACAATGAGGTCACACTGGGTCTTGTCATCAACGTGAGTAAGCTTTGAAAATCAGGGCGTGAACGTGAGTGAAAATTTCCAAGGCATGATTTTGTTTCATGTTAAATTGTAAAGATATTTTCTGCAACTAAGAAAAGTACATAATTTTAAATGCTTAAAACATTTTGGTGGCCTCCTGTTCGCACAAATAAAAAAATTCGGGTCATCTTTCCTTTTGACGTTTCTCGTTTAAAAAGCATTGCTACAACGGCATCCGTAGGCGACTAAGTAGACCCGTACTTAAAGTAGGCCTTTTACAAATTACCTGTCCAACTGAAAGTGACATATTATAAATCAGCGTGCTAAAGGTAAAATTAGCTTTCTGTGCTTAGAGTAAACACCTGATTTTGAATTTACGTTTTTTAAACTGGAAGTGCGGTTATAAAGTAAGTTTTTTGTTAGAGGTAAAGAAAGTGCTTTAAATAATTAAAGCATAGTGTAATAAAGTAAAAATTTTACTAATTGCTTTTGACAACTACCGGCTGCAGAAATAGTCACCGCTACTGGCTATCTATGCACTACCATTTTTATTATGACATAAATAATAACTGTCAAAAATGTAAGCCTTTTTTAAATCGGTATTTATGGATTAATAACAGTAAATTTCAGGTCGTACAGAAAATATTGTATGCAAACTCGTGGTGAAAGTGTTAGTGCACTTGGTATATTATAAAACTAAGCCTGCGGCTTCTTTTTGTAATTTGCATGTCTCGTGCTATAAACTGTCACTTTTAGCACTTTTATCATAAATAGCTATTAAACCTAGGAACTAAGTGTTGCATAGCAACATATACTTTTTTGTGCCAGTAAGAGATACGTCAACTCAGTGGCAGATTTTAGTACCTTAAAGTTAAAAATTTTAAGAGGATTGTAGAAAAACTTCTTTGCGAGAAATCGGTATTTATCTCTTGTAAGTTGTTATACTCACTTTTCATTTGTTAGTTCTTTTTATGTTTATTATTCTGGCTATGAAATATCTGTAAGTTATTCTCATCTTAAAGTATATTTTATTTTAAAACTCTTTTAGTTGTCTTGGTCCCTTTATTGGTTTAAAATGTGAAATCTGGATATTTAAATAAGTCACTGGTCACACCGTGAACGTGACTGTTTAAAGAAAGCATGAGGAATTTCAAAATTTCGTTCAAAAAACCCTATCTACATGCACTGCCAGAGTGCACACAATTTTTAATACTGAATATACTTTAAACGAGGGAAATTTAGGATCAGACCTCACATTACCCATGAAAAGATAGTTTATTTGCAGTCGTTATTGTTGTAATACTCTATGCCGACAATAGATTAAATCGATATACGCGTCGACGTTAGAACAATGATCACGGTTTCCGGGACCTCACCTAAAAAAATATACAATATATGTAAAAACATACAGCGTGTTCCAATTAAAAACCCGATATTATTAAATTTACTGATCTTGAGCATCCCATTGATACCCAGAGCCACTACTTTACACACAAAACGTAGCTAACAAAAAACAATTATTTACAAACTTTTTCTTTCATTCAATTGTTTTCTGTTTTGACCAAAGATTGAGCAAACGATAAATTAAAAAAATAGATTGTTATAATTAATATTTGGATAGATAAAAAATCTAAAAGTTGTATTTATAAAACTTTCAAAAATCACTTGAATATAATTTAATTGTAATAATTGATACCCATTCAACATTAGTTTGAATATCGTTAATGCAACCAAATTTTCAAAAATATTTTACAAGGCAATGCCAATATATCCAGCTCTGTCAAATATATTTTACATGTAGGTGTTCATAGATGGGTACTGTGAAAAACACAAGACATGCATTTGTACAAATTTTAATCAGTCATAACAAAAATAAAAAAGTTTACTACAGTTATTTTATCAATTACAACTTAACGATGTATATTTTTAAATTACGAGTACAATAGATAAATCAGTATGTCACGCATATGTACTGTACAATTTTAGATCAAGACCAAACTAGAGGTTCAATATGGTAATTCCACTGCAGTAGTGAAAATAGCACTTTTTATCATTATACATAGAAATCAGACCTGTTGATGGATGGTACCGATTAAACCACTAGTTTCACAATTGCCTTAAAATGACAAAAACTGATAACGACAAATATTTACAATCTTTAAAAAATAGATATATGTACAACTTACACAAATTAATTTAATACAGTTCAAATAATATGGCTGCAAAATTTGCTTTAAATAGTATCGACAAAGTAGAATTATATTACAATCATGCTAGATAGAAATAAACATTTGTTATACAAAATTCTATTAAAAATTACTATAGGTGCGAATAAATAAAATCAAATTTAATTACTTTATACTAATAGATGCAAATAAAATAATTAAAATTTACTCTTAAATAATAGTTGCAATTTGTTAAGTCTTATAGAACAAATACTTTCTAATTTAAATCAAATTTCGGCTTAGATTGCGTCATCTTTGTAGATCAACACCCAGGCTTACACCTTATGAACCCAAACGAGGATCCTTATATATAAACAAATGCTATAACGACCTACCTAGGTGTGTGCGTCACTTTTTCTGTGCTATCTAACAGCAATGTTACGTTCTTAACTTCTAGAGGGTTGGATGTTTCACCTATATAATATTTCCGGTATTCACACGGAATACTGTATAGACCCTCCTCAGAATATTGTTTTTCGTTGAACAGTTTAGTTTTACAAGAATTAACTGCAAGGTATTCACCGTTTACATTTTTAAAGTAAAAATGTTAACCTTATAGTCTGCTGGTAGCAACAGTCCAGAGATAGAAAATTAGTTTCAGTCATAATTGTGTGTTGCTTCCTCGTGAACCCTTACAAACAACCTATTAATTATGTTTGTTGGTGGTTTGTGAATATACCAAATTATAGGTAGCTTCTAAGGGTTCGCAAGCCACCAACACACATTAATGTTACAAAAATCCTTATTTGGGTTCAGAAAGCATAAGGTATGCAAAGCCAAAAAACGATGGGTAATGAGGTCCAAGCCATAATTGGTATTAATACTGATAATTCAAGTAACTGCAAAAGCTTCAAACAATATTTAGCTCTACAATCCACATTTATTTTTACTGGTGAGTGTTAAGATTAGCAATGAACCTGAGCAATATATTTTAAGCTCTAAATATACTCAAAATTTTATGTTTTGCTAAATTAGTTACACATATAATTGACAATATTGGAGGACAAGAGTAGATTTTACCGTAGGAATTCCATCTTTTTTCCATATTTATCAAATATTCTATTTCTAGCGACTTATTTGGCATTTGATTAATTGCATCTATTAGTATGCAATACCATATGCTAAGTACTGGTGTTATAATATAAAACTGCGAGACAGTAACAAACAACTGGTTGATAAACAATATAGTAAATACTTGGGGCAGCAATTCAAAACAAAACTCTTTTATCCAAGACAATGTTTCAGAAAGCTTATTCCTTTCACAAGATAAACTACAATAAAGTTCACAATTGTAGAGAGTTACAGCAAAACAATGCGCTTTACATACGAAAGTGGGGTTAGAAAGGAATACAGCTTTCCGAAATATTGGCTTGGATAAGTCTTTTTTTGCATTACTGCCCTGAGGAATGAAACCCAATTATTTATTATATTATTGGATATTATAATAATCGCTTAACACGTTAGCCGCCAAGCAGGTCTTGTTTGAAGGCTATTTCCCTCACTGCATGCACGCCGGCGGTCATACCATATCTTTCCTTAAACACCATGTGTACTGTCGGTGGTCATACTTATGTGTACAACCAAACTGCAGTGTCAGCAGCGCAGTTTCTGTAATAACTGTAGGCAGCTGCTTTGGCGTGCGAGAAAATGCAGCTGTATGATCGCAGACACTATGTGGCGGCTAATGTGTTAATAAAAGATCACTAATGAACGCAGCTGGATCAATTATTTAAAAAATGTAAGTAACTATAAACTACTCAATGAAATTTGTTTTAATTACGTAGTAGAGTTTAACTTGTAAATTCTTTGTTCTTGCAGCAATGTATCACAAGTTATCAAAAAATGTACCCATTATAGTATGAAGTCTTTGAAGAAGTCACAAGAAAATTAAATATATCTATCCTTGAAAACCTAACAGGTTTGAAAAAACTATATATGTACCGGGTGATTATAAATGCTTTTCCATCAAGTTGCCTTTGAAAAACTGTAAGTCTTTGTCAAATTAGGGATTAGCAGGTTATGATTTGCGTCAGTCTGTGTCAAAACTGACAGAAAGCCTAACCTGATAACCTCGAATTTGACACAGACTTACGGTGCCTATTCATACAACAAATTTTTCAATGGGAACTTGATGGAAAAGTATTTATAATCACCCGGTATATGTTAGGTGATTAAAGTACATCTTACGGAGCCATGATGATATAGAGGAGTAACTTGAAATAAAAACATTTAATATTTCTCTGGGAAGGTCAATTTCTCTGTTATGTCAAAGAATATGGATGTAGAGCAGAAAAAATTATACTGGTAAATCATCCAATTCGGCTATAAAAGGTGTGCACCTAATATTCCAATTATTCCACAAGAATGTGTTTTTGACATTGTTTACTAACATTTGGATAGGAGAATTCTATAAGAGCCTGGTTATTACATGTGATTACAGTGGAACGTCTATGTAACAAAATTGCTTAAATCCATGAAAAAATTCGTTAACGGAAATTTCGTAAAATAGAAATTCATTTAAAATTAATTAAATTTGCAATTTCTCTAAAACGCTTAAGCATTTCCGTTTTTGTATGTTTTTAGACATGTCTTTGTACTCATAAAAAGAAATGCATTGAAGAGTATCACATATTCAACTAAACCTGTTTTTAAGTTTTAACTTCAGGTAGTTTGGAAAATCCAATACTAAACGAATAATATAAGGCCTTACTCCGTCCAGAGTTCTGAGAATTAATAATAACAATTTTCATTGTCTTCTGTTAAAGACCATAAATAAAAGACTAATTCCTTACAAGTGGACTTAGTACGGTATTCAACTAAAGCGCTGGTTATTTTAAACCTAAGTATAGAGATGGAAGTGTTAAAAATTCGATTAAAAAAAATCAGCTTTTATTTAAAAAAAAAATCAATTTGAGTTCACTAAATGTCATTTTGTAAAATGGAGCAAAAATCTTCATTCATTATCTATCCCTTTTCCCATTAGGCATCGAGTCGAGCAAAAATTATTATGGTAAATTATTCTAATGGCAAAATCTCTTTAAACCTCCATTAAACAGAAAATTTTGTAAAACGGAAGTTCGTTACGAAGTTCCACTGTATATACTCCTTTTATATATAGAAGTTAGTACAAGAATAGCACATTATCTCTGTGATACGTTGTAGGCATTCACGAACAAACATTAATATGAATATCAATTTATCAGACACCCTAAAGGGCAAAAGGATTTATGATCAATTTAAAATTTTCAGTTCAAATACCAAATTATCCTTCAAGTTTAGCATGAAGTTACATTTGTTATATTTCAGGAAAAACTAGCACAGGATTTACACTCCTACTATCCAAAAATACTTAACGCTGCAACCAAAATATTCTGTTTATATGAAAAATATACGCAACATTGTGAAAGATTCCATGGGCATTATCCATATTCCATAGCAACAGCCCAATACATGGCATATTTACTTAAACAGAGTTGCCACATTTTTGCTCATTGTATTTTACCGATTGTAAGAGAATAGAGCTCAGTATTCCAACATCAAAACTAATAATAATTTTGCACCCTAAGGAAAAGCGCAGTAATGATAATAATGAGCTATTTTTTTTATAAATATTTGAATGAAAAATTAATATTTTTGTCTGCAGCTGCAAATACATATGTTATAGTCGTCAGAAACAATGGAAAGTTGACCAATTAGAAAAGACTGCTAAATCCTATTTCATTGATACGAAGTAGTACACTTAACATCTCGAAAGGCTTAAAAAATAAATAGAAACACTGAGTTTGGTTAAACCACATTAAATTAACGAGTGTTCGCTAATTCGCTACAAAAAGAAAATATTTAGAGATGGTCTTCGCATTATTTAAAAAACTTAAAATTAAAAATAATTCTTAGAAAATAAATCACTGAACTCATTGAAATCAGTAAAATATAAATTAAAAAAATTCTAAATGTAGGAAAAACGAGTAATATAAAGATAAAAACTGAGTTACTTTTAACCAATTTGAAATTAAAAAATAATTTTTTTATTAAATGCAGTAATTAAAATCACAAGTATTAAAAAACTTAACATGTAAGCCTATAAAAATAAGTGTTGATTTACTTCCAAATATCTTTTTATTCGTACGTAATTTGTTGAATAAAAATATCACCGATGCCATGAAAATCTAAATTTATGTTTACAAATGTCCTAAAATTATGTACATAAATATGTACAGTACTGTGGGGAAGTTTAAATTATTTTAATGCGTTGAGTTCATACTGCGGAACGTACAAGTTTAAAATACATTAAATGTAAAAGATTCAACAATTGAACAGTGGAAGTGCCAAAGGAAGTGCTGCCAATTTTTGAAAAATTGAGATTTTTCGATAGAAAGGTTATAAATACCATGCTATGTCCTATCAAAAGGAACAAGTGTCACAAATACATATAAGGTCTGGGGTCTCCCTCGCAGATGGCGCTCTCCGTATGTGCCGTATAAGGTCACTAAATTTAGTGACCATAGTGCCGTAGCAATTTGAAATACAAAGGTAGTATGTGCCATATCTGACATTTAGTGTGTTGCGTAGCTTTCTGTGTTTATATTACGTTTTTAAATGACGGATGTGGAAAATAATCATCCCAAAAGGCATAAAAGTGGCAGTGGTTTATCTCGAGAAATACAAAAACGGAATAAAGAAGTTGGAAACGCATATGAAACCCGAAAACGTAAAAAAGTTCCTGTAAAATCTGCACCGACGCAAACTGTAAGATCACCCCCTATGTGAACGTTTTAATTTTGGATACAATTTTGTATATTTTTGTAGGTGCCATGTAAATGTTATTTCTATTGCAAGGCTATTAGCTATGTGAGGGGAGGGACTCTTTTCAAAGAGTTTTATGGCCAAAATACCAAAACCCAAGGAACGTATCTAATGGGTCTTCTAAGCTTTGCAAAAATTAAGAGACGTCGCCATAGAAGTTACGATGACCCAAGTAAAAGTCAAAGACAGACAACCATTTCTTATCCTCTCCCTCATGAAAATGGGGAGTTCATTCAGGTGTGTAAGAAAACCTTTATAGACACACCAACAAGCAAATAGACAAACTAATTGCAAAGAAACAAATGAGCGGAACATGTTATATTGACAAGCGAACTAACCATAAAACACCCAAATTTTCTGAAGAGGATCGTCTGTTTGTAAGACTACATATAAATTCTATCCCCAGAGATATTGGACACTACTCAAGAGCAGTTGCCTAAAGAATACTTTAGTCCGGATTTATGCAAGCATAGACTGTTCAACGCATTTCTGGAGATGCACCCATAGTCTTCTGTTACTTATAAATTTTGTTTCCGCTTTTAAGACTGATTTTCCAAACGTAAGTCTTCGGCCTCCACGAGTAAATATTTGCGGCTTATGTGACAGGCTACAGTCTGAAATTCGAGCTAACATTGCTTCTAGTCGTGATGCTCAAATTAAGAGGGACATCCCACATCGTAAAGCAGAGAAAGCTAGAGACCTCTTAAAGCAGGATATGATTGATTCACAACAACCTGATAGCAGAACATGCTGTATTAGCATGGATCTCGAACAGGTTATGTTTGTACCTACCTTGACACATTAACATGTTTTATTTGTCCCAACTATCATGTTACAACCTAGGCGTTCACATAGGCGA
The DNA here is from genome assembly GCA_940337035.1 of Agriotes lineatus. NCBI lineage: Eukaryota > Metazoa > Arthropoda > Insecta > Coleoptera > Elateridae > Agriotes > Agriotes lineatus. The sequence goes on along the minus strand of OW679195.1, from coordinate 80,379,895 downwards.
TGATACCAATGGTGCTTATATGTGCATGTGGCACGAGGGTTTTACTGGACGAGGTTCAAATGAATTAGCTTCCTGCTTACTTCACCTTCTGAACACAGACTTCACTCAGCAGCGAAATTTAACAATCTGGTGCGATAATTGCGGGGGACAAAATACGAACAGGGTAGGAACCATTTCCCAACCTGTGATGTGGCACTTACCACTTTCCAAAATGCTGGCCTTTTTTATTTTTCGAGACGTTTTGATTTATTATACTAATTATGTTTTGCGTTATGCATTAGAATAAATAAAAAATAGTATTTAAAATGTTTTAGTTTTATTCAGTTTTTCTTAATTATCTCGAAAGTATGATTTGGGCACTCACTCCCTTTAGTAATTCCACTCCTCAATTCACCGTCTTTAAAGCTACTAGCAATGGTCAGCAAAGTGTAAAATTAAACTTCCATGATTTCTAGAGATACAATTATCATCCAAAAAGCAAGATTAGAGTGAAAAATTTGAATTACTTAAACGCAATTGGCTCTTTAATTCTGCTCTACCCATGGACTTGCACACTTTCAGAAAGATTCAATATTTTGCTTGCATTATAAAACCAGCACCGCCGCAGGTATAATATGTAATGATTCAAATAGGCATTTCAATTTATACCCGTACCGCTTTGTTAATAATGAATATTTTGGGCAAAAGTATAAACTATTTATCTCATACAAGATCACATTATTTTAAAAATTAGAATATAAAAAATATAAATATTTAAAACTACAAAAAATAAATTACAGTTACAATTAGATGTGAGGTAATTAATATACCTACAAGTTGACTTTGATTTTAATGGAATATTCGATTGTTATTTAAATGCTGCTTAAATATAAAAGTTCCATATGAACTACATATTAGTTAAAAAATGTACATTACGCAGCACCAAATTCGTTACCACTGGTACGAATTGTAACTTTTTATATTCATAAAAAATAAATACATACTTTAATACTAGCAACTGGCACTATTTACAATGTAAGTTGTCAAAAGTCAAAATTAAATTTTGGTTCAGATTTGTGTATGTTGTAGCAATGATAACCGATAAGAACAATGATAAAAGTGAAGTGAAGAAAAAAAAACACTAGGGAGCTTAGCGTAGTAAGTAACTCTAGTATAGACGGGTGCATACATCTCAAGGTGTTATTTTTTTCGCTTACAACTTGTGAACCCAAATAAGAATTTTTTAAAGATTTATAAATGTTGACCACTTATGAATCCAAAGTAACATGAACAAACTTGGGCATCTTACTGTTTCCGAGTGCATTGTAAACTGCGCTCAGATTATTTTCAACTTTTTGATGACCCAACGAGCAACGGATTAAGTAACAAACAACTTCCGGGACTGAACCGTGTCATCATTGAGGTCGAAGAATTCAACGTTTCGTCTACTTTCGTAAGCGGCTTCATCAAAAGGATTTTGTAATATTATTAAGGAATATATCCAAAATTTACAATTTAATGAACATGGGAACTTACATTATCTTCTTCTTTTCAATAAATCCTTTTGCTGATTTAGGAGGATTTCTTGGCCATTGTCATTAAGTAACAAACGCCTTCCGGGATTGGACCGTGTCATTATTGAGGTCAAAGAACTCAACGTTTCGCCCACTTTCGAAAGGGGCTTCATCAGGAGGAAAAGCAAAAGAGCACGGTAACTCAATCTGTAGACCACGTAACTCAATCTGTAGACCACGCCAGAGGCGAAACTCTTTGCAAGGGAACGGATAGAACAGCAAGAGTTTCGTTTCTGGCATGGTTTACACGTTATGTTACCGTGCTCTTCTATCCGTTCCCTTGCAAAAGAGTTTCGCCTCTGACGTGGTCTACAGATTGAGTTACGTGGTCTACAGATTGAGTTTACCGTGCTCTTTTGCTTTTCCTCCTGATGAAGCCCCTTTCGAAAGTGGGCGAAACGTTGAGTTCTTTGACCTCAATAATGACACGGTCCAATCCCGGAAGGCGTTTGTTACTTAATGACAATGGCCGAGAAATCCTCCTAAATCAGCAAAAGGATTTATTGAAAAGAAGAAGATAATGTAAGTTCCCATGTTCATTAAATTGTAAATTTTGGATATATTCCTTAATAATATTACAAAATCCGTATTTAGGTTTACAAGATGTAAAACATAAATTTAAATAACTGGAAGTTTATTTGGAAATACAGTACGATCTAAACCACAATTCAATCGTTACTTTAACAAACTGTGTAACCGTGATGGCATTGAATGTATTTTTCAGTAAAAAATTATATCATTACATACGATTAAAGGTATATGGTGTATGATGTTGTGCATTTGCCATTGTGGTAACAATATTTCCTTGTTCATTTATAACATAACCGGTATTTGTTAACTGATATGAAAAAGTATTAGCAGGTGCATGACCGTTTGGATTTTGTGGTGTTACAATATTGCTACTTTGAATTATTTGATGAGGAACTGGTGTTACTAGAAAAGCTGCCTGATGATGATGTTGAGTTGCGGTACCATCATTTGGTGCAACAACGAGAGGAATGACTTGTTGAACTTCCGCACTACCAATAACAGATTTTTGAATTTGTTGTTCACGCGGTCGTTCGATAGTTTGAATTTGTTGAGGCTTTTGCATTACATGAGAATGCATTTGCTGCGTGGCCTCTTGTTGCTGCTGCTGCTGCTGTTGTGTTTGTTGCTGTTGCTGATGTTGTTGTTGTTGCTGTGCAGCACTTTTAGGTTCAACTTTACAAAACTTTACATGTGGAAATTGTTCCTTCATAAAATGTCTAAATGTCGAATAGCCCATTAATTTAATGCCAGGTTCTAATATCTGCCCATATTCTTTATAGGCATCATGGAGATTTTTTCTGGTTATGTCCCATGGTAACTGTATTGGCTGTTTTGAACTACCAATGCCACTTTCTCCTGTATGAGTTTCTAGATATTGTTTGAGGAATTCAGTTGCGTGTCTATAAATATCTAATGAAAATGTGTTATGTGGTTTTTTCCCATGATTGCCATGCACTCGAGGAGCAACACCATGAGTCATTACGTGTTTTCGTATTCGTTTTAACTGGTAATGTGTACAGTTTTCTAAATAAAGAAATGCATCTAAACACACACGCCGCCCCTGATATACATATTGTGCTCTTAATCTTCGCCTCTCTTTGTGTCGCACGGTTTCATCGGGATTAGCAAGGCAAGCCATAGTAACACCCATGAGGTACATATCATGTTCTGCTTTTGTAAGTTCGGCAATATTTAATCTATGCTTATAAACACTTTCTGGATTAAGACCTCTAAAGCAACTTTCATCCTGGCACTCACAACCTCGTTTGAATCTTTCTTTTACCTGCACCGCACTTTCTTCCAATTTTGTCGGTTCACTTCCTCCAGTACCCGCTGCATTTCCACCTTTCTTTTTCTTTTTTAAAGGTGGTTTCTTTTTATTTCCTTTGGGTGGAGTTTTAGGTTTTGCACGTTTGGGAGAATCTGGAGCAGGTGCCTCTACTGTGCTAGTGGTAGTTGTGGTATAAATAGTACTGATATTTGGTTGGTCGTGATCTACTTGGATTGTGTGTCCTTCCCATATCACCTGTGTATACAAATTCGTTAGTACGACGTATAATAAAAATATAATCATGCATTTCATGCATCATCCCAACAATTGTTTTATATTTTTTAAATGCGAAAATAATTCTGTTGTGAGTAAATATTAGATAAAATTATAAGATACATATTTTATATTAGCCATTGTACATGGAAACGTTCATATCGAAAATAATAAAGATACATTTTTTTGTGGCATATGGCAATGAAAAAACTTGAAATTTAATGCAATTGTCTTTTTCATGAGTTTTTTTTATTACGGTGTTCCCAAATCAAGTACATAACTTCTGACAAATTATACAGGTTGATTGTAAATTAAGAGCCAGTTGAATTTCTCCATTGTTATGACAGAAAAAACTTTTGTATAAAGAAGTTGTACCATTTTATAAAATTTTTTAACATTGTTAACAATTATTTGTCTTTGTTAATAGAATTTTACTCAATTCCATTCTAAATTATCTACTTAAAAAAACGTTAGGGAATGTTAATTCCTCCCATATTAAAATTAATACTATTACATGATATATTTAATGTAAAACTACAAATTTAAGAAAACGTCTGAAGAAGTTAGCATGCTAACGAAACATAACATGTTAATATATTGATTATTTCAAAAATTGGCTGTGCAATTAATTTCCAAACATCTCCCATGAACTTGAACTTTAAGAACAGCTGTTTTTATATAGTACATAACTTTAAAATACCATTTTATGTGACAAATATTTTAAAGGTACGAGCAGAAATACAGGCAGACCTTGCCGTTCACGGATTGCTTTGCCGTTCGTGGATGGAATTGCCAACGTTAACTGTTTCAACTTTCACACACTAAGTAAATAAAGCAGACGTATGCGGTTTATGTCATGAACGCCTAAATAACATTATTTATCACGAACTTGTAAACACACTTATCGAGCCTATTTCTTTGAATCTCTTATTACCAAATTGGACCTGAAATAAATTGTAAAATTCTAACTTGAATAAACAAATGGACATTCGAGCTCTAGATTCAAGTGGCAGACATATGTTGCGTATGGAATTTTAGTTCAAGCTTTACTGCGTTGAATTTTTTGAAGTTGCATAGTATAAATAAATCTAGTTTATGGAACCTAACCCCGTTTTATTCATCAGGGTGTATACTAACTCACAATTTAAAAATTCCCTGATTTTGCCAGGTTTTTTCAATCAAAATTCCAAAAGATTTTTGCATACATACATATCCTAAAAGTACATTTTTATGAGAGAGTAGGAAAACACGCAAGCTATTAGATAAACGAAGACAAGCATGTCTAATGTACGTACACCTGCTGCCAAGAAGCTTCCTGCACGGCGCCTGATTTTGCGCAATTTCAACGTACAGTCAGACGTCGCCGTTCGGCGCTTTGCGGTTCGCCGATTTGATTTTACGCGAGGCACCTTGGTCCTCTCTTTTCTTTGCCATTCGCGAATATTTGCTTTGCCCTTCGCGGATGGAATTGCCAACGTTAACTGTTTCAACTTTCACACGCTAACGGCCGGTCTTATGAAGGCCACTAATCTGACGTTAACTTTAATTCGCTGTTAAAATAAACAAAATGGAATAAAAATTAGTTTGATAATGAATAATATGTCATAAGCGCCAACGTTTTGATGAGTTTTTGTTTATTTTAACAGCGATTTAAAGTTAACGTCAGGTTAGTGACCTTTATAAGACAGGCCGTAAGTAAATAAAGCAGACGTATGCGGTTTATGTCATGAACACCTAAATAACATTATTTATCACGAACTTGTAAACACACTTATCGAGCCTATTTATTTGAATCTCTTATTACCAAATCGGACCTGAAATAAATTGTAAAATTTAATGTTTTTTGTTTAGTGTTTTTGCTTTATATTTTGTTTTGAAAATGTACGTATTTGAAATGTTTTGAAAATGTACGTATTTGCATGTTTGTATACGCACGTTTATGTATTTTTGAATTTTTTCAAGTTGCATAGTATAAATAAATCTAGTTTATAGAACCTAACCTCGTTTTTATCATTTATGTGTTTACTCGCGCATCGCGGTCTTCTTCTGGAACTGCTGCACCAGGCGCTTGTCATACATTTAAATAAAAACTTTCCTCTCATAACAAAGAAACCGACTAGATATCAATCTAAACTTGCTTTCGACGAAGAACTTCAATATATGCGACATACGCTACTAAACCTACAAGCTATACACTGCAGATACCCTAATGACTACAACAAACAACAGACAAATGCTTTCAAGAAGCTCTATAGACAAGCTCTAGAACTTAAAAGAAAAGATCAAAATACTCGAAAAATCCTATCCAGTAGTAACATCGGAAAGACGACTTGGAATGTGATAAATGCAGAATGCGGTCGTAGTTATAAAAAAACAAAACCGGAACTGGATCCTGAGGTTCTGAACTATTATTTTGCACATGTAGCGGAAAATATAGTTGGCAAACTTCCCGTCCCAGTGTATGATTTTGAACACTTTTTGAACGCGCTACCCAGTACGAGCTCCTTCTACATCACCCCTACAAATGAAGACGAAGTACGCAGGGTAATTGAGAAACTGTTGCTCGACAGACTTTTAAGCTACCTACAAAAGTATCAACTAACGTCTCCCTTCCAATATGGGTTCCTGCCAAAAAAGTCAACCACATTAGCTACAATTCAAGTTGTTGAGTACATCTGCGACTCATTTGAGGACAAGCACTACACTGTGGCAGCCTGTCTCGATCTCAGCAAGGCTTTCGATTGTATAGACCATCAAATCTTGCTGAGAAAACTGGAGAAAAAGGGGATAAGAGGTATAGCACTCAACCTTTTTGAGAGCTATTTATTGAACCGAAGTCAGAAGCTTGGAACGTGTCATGAGACAGCGGTGAGGTATGGTGTCCCGCAGGGTTCAATCCTGGGTCCAATGCTGTTCATCATGTTTGTGGATGACCTTCCCGAAGTCCTCGACACGCACAGATGCCTTTATGCTGACGATACATCACTCCTCGCGACGGGATCTTCATTGGGGGCTGCCCAGCTAGCCATTAAGGATGCAATTGACGCAGCTGGTGATTGGTTTACATCCAACCACCTCAAACTCAATGAGGACAAAACTAACGTGTACACATTCTCACATTACATGGAACATAACAATCCGGAACTCTACATAAAGTTTCTTGGTTTCTTTCTGGATGCCAGGTTGACTTGGGTTCACCATGTGGACAGAATATGCGCTAAGATTGCTCGAAATATATATGCTCTCCGCAAATTGGGTTCGATCACTAATAGAGGCACAGCTAGGGTAGCATATTTTGCCCTCATACATAGTCACATAACCTACGGATCCATACTCTGGGGGCTTCTTCGGCATCTAATCGGGTATTTATCTTACAGAAAAAATCTATACGTACCCTGGCGAATAAGACAAGTACAGAACACTGTAAGCCTCTGTTCACCGAGCTAGGCATTCTGACTCTATATGCAGTGTATGTCGTTCAGGCTGTATCGCATGTGAGGCAACTGACAGGTGCTACAAAACAGGGAGACAACCACCAGTATAATACAAGAAATAAAGATAGGCTACTGGTACCCTATCATAGAATATCCAAAAGCAAAACGGGAACGAACTACTGGGCGTTCAAAATTTATAACAAAATTCCAGCCACTGTTCTTGAAGACTGCACCTCAAAGCTGTTGTCAAGACTAAAGAAGTTTCTTGTTGTCCTTGCGCCGTATTCCATTCAGGAATTTTTGGACTGTGACATTTCAATTATGTAAATTAAATTATTAAATCTTTTGACTAGGTTAAGATGATGTGGAATGTACCTCCTGTGAGGCGTTTTGTATTATCATGCTGCAATAAAGTTATTATTATTATTATTATTATTATTATCAACCCCCGCGAACGGCGAGGTCTGACTGTACTTATTACGTTTACATGATGCTCTGGAAGCAAGACAAGTCAAGATAAACCGACTACATGGTGGCTCTCGGATCGAATCAAATTTTGATAAAGTAGCTTGTCATTTTAATTAATTTTCCCCGACTTTTTTGTAAATTATTCCAGAATTAGAATGTAATTCCCTGACTTTTCCAGGTTTTCCAGTAAGTATACACCCTGTATCATTTATGTGTTTACTTGCGCATCGCGGTTTTGCGCTTCGCGGCATTCTTCTGGAACGTAACCCCCGCGAACGGCGAGGTCTCCCTATATCTCCCTTCCGGTTAAACCGAAAGTTTCATTATTTTTTATTTCTCTTATGGAACATCCTGTATTTTTTAAATTAATTTTAAAGTTGGATATTACCATTAAAAAATTGATTACCAACAATAGGCCTAAATTAATAATTAATGAGATATTAATGTTAAACGTATTCTATATACACAGAAACAGCATTACTAAGTGAAACTGATCGCATACAGTCAAACAAACAAATGCTCAATATCTGTAAAATACGATTGTGGTGAACAGATCTGTTACAAATAAATTCGTTTTAAAATTAAGAACGCGTGAATATGCTAGAAGTGTAGTTTTTGTGTCAGAAAAATTTTGAACGAGCGGCTGAAATGTATCGAAATTGTTACCCAAGTAACCAATAGCCGCATCCTCGTATATTGGCTAAACTAAATATGAAATTGCGACCTTACCAAGGTTTTTCTATACATCCAGGAAATCATAAACATAGGCAAAATAGAAATAAGGAAATTACTAATGAAGATATTGTATTGATCCATTCAAATCAATGCTCAGTTTTAAGACTAACATAAATTACATGTTCATTTGGTGGTTCTTATTTTTTTGTGGCTACTTAAGAATGTATTCAGCTCAAAGTGCTACTGCCTACATAACTTTAAATGTTAATAGCTCGTGAATTATTAACCCCAGGTCTATAGCTGGTTAATAGTTTATTAAGGATAATTTCCTAAGCTATCAAATTAATTTAAAAAATACAGGGCATTGCATTAATAAACAAAAATTATTGAACTTCCGGTTTAACCGAAAGTCGGGACGTTTTTGTTCATAGTCTTTAAATATGTGCCACGTAAAATGATATAACTTTTCTATACAAAAGCTTGTTCTATCTGTCATAACAATGGAGAATTTCAACTGGCCCATAATTTAAAATCAACTTGCATATGGTATCATGATTTATTTAATCGTTTATCAACCCTTTCAATGCGAAAGCAGTATATATGCAATTTGGATTTTCCGTGCCTCTGCTGCGAAAGCCATATATATACATTGCAATACATCTTATGCGTGCGGAACCAAATATTTGCACGTTTCGGAGAGGGGGTTGTTTTATATGGTGGGAATAATTATTCGCAGTCACCTCATGCCCGGGATGACCCAGTGACACTTGTGCAACGAAAGGTGTGTGACGATATCTCACAAATTGCTTAGGCCAAGCAGAGGCAAATATTACACGCTAAACAGTTCCCCGCACAGGCAGTTGAGTCCGCGCCAAGAGCGGGCCGCACGGAAAGGGTTAAATTTCATATGCATCTTTTATAAAAAAATTGCTGGGTTTTATAAATACCCTTTACTTGATACACAAACTATCTTTTATGATATTAGGCAAGTCAAAAGTTTGACATTCTTTCAGATGTATATAATACAGTCGAGTCCCATTAATCCGAATCAATTAAAACAAGCTCAATTCGACGAATAGAAACATCCAGATTTTGTTTTTTAATAACGGTGACAAAACTTTTAATATTCATCTTACCGTTTTATTTTATCCTATTTTGTGAACATGTTTTAGTGACACCAATGTTAAGCAAAACACACACTAGCGTTCATGAAGTAAACAATGCTCATGCAGTTCTTAAACAAAAATTTGCTGAAATCTGCAAAAATTTTTAGCAATTCAGGCCAATTCGAACTGCCAAGTAGCTGACTTATCTGAATTCGTATTATGCTATTCTTATGTGAACGCATATAACGCGCTCGATTACCGTGAATGTCGGATTAGCGAGACTTGACTGTATATGAAAAAACCAAAATGTCTTATGCTGCTTTCTAATTTGTCAAGTTCTATCATTAAATGTAACATGTTTGAATATGAAATTTGAAATTTGTTAAATTTATGTCTACTCCAATAATTAAATGTTGAAATATAATTGGTATTTCTTATAGTAATTAATATGGTTTAGTAAATGAAAGACCACGTAAAATTAACTTTGCCATGGTGTCGGAAAATAAAAGAATGCCTTTTAAGAATAAATGAAAATATAGGCGAATATACAAAACATTTAAGCACATAAACTTGAGAGCAGCAACTTATGAAATTAAAATTACCTGTGAAAACAAAAAGGTAATAAGAAAGACATTAAATGTAATATTTCCAATCCATGTTTTTGTTTCTTTAATTTTCAAATTCTTTGTGAATAGAGACTACAACAGAAAATTCTGTATTTTACTGTTATTAAATTAAAAATTTACTTAAGAGATGTAAAAATAAACTCTTCGGCATTTCAAAATGCATAAATACTTATATTGCTGAATATTAAAACTCAGAAATTTGATATGCTTAACAAATAAATTATTTAATATAGGGTACAACTACCTGCTGATCATCCATAGTCTGTGGAAACTGATTGTTTGCATCGATGGCAGAAAACAATGAATGTGTGGATATCGACACAGGTGTGTGCCACTGTATCTGTGGATCGGCTTCAGTGCCATCACTGCTGTTGGTTGGATTTGACTGAAAAGAATGAGAAGACGGAGATGGATTTTCACCTCGATCTACAATTACTTGTTCCTGTTTTTCAATTCGTTCCACAGATAGTAAAGAGTGCAACACTTCACTTGCTTCCTTTTCTGCTGCATCTACACGTGCCATCTACAACTTTTAGAGTGATGTACACATCTGACACTGGAATGATTAAATTATAAACTAGAGTTAAGTTGTAACTAACTAATTTGTAGTTACTATTGAAACCTAGATATTGCATGGCTTTTTATCACTTTATTGGATAGGGTTAATATATATATAATTTCCATTTCTAATTTAATCAGTATACCAAAGTTTAACAACATCCGTCTTCCTATTAACAAATTATGTACTGCCTTCGGTATCAAATCATGTCAACAAATGTTACTTTAAGAGTTTTATCACACCAGGGCGACTACAAATGTTACGAATGGACATACAAACGTAATTGATAATTCTACTCGTAGCAAATGTTCTCTATTGACGAAAAAAATTATTACTTACAAAAAGTAAGGTAGGCTATCACATCACCGTAACTGAGTCACCTGCCCATGTTGAAAACAAAAAGCACAACTTTTTACATTTACCCAAGGGTAAGTTTACTGTTGGTACATGATGGATGGGGGCAGCTACACATAGACTATCATGAAAACAACTCGGGGAGGCGTATGTCCAGAAATGGAATAGTTCGACGCTGATAATGATGATCATGAAGTTTACTGCATGCGGTACATTTAGATTTGCTAAAAATGCCGCAGAAAAAAGATGCTGCTAAAAACATGTTCAAATTACCAATCATTTATTAACAACCTGTTTTCTTTGCAAGCGTATGTGCAGATATTGCTTTTTATATTTTTAAATAAGAACAAGTTAATTCCTCTGTGTGAACATGCTATTATCAAAGAGTAAATAATAGAAAACATTTCGAGCAAACCCTTTAATATTTCACGACCAGTTTCAGTGACCTGTAAACATTTAGCTCTTTAAATTGGTTATGAAACATAGTGGATAGTGACAGACTCTCCACTATTGAATCGCTTTTTGAGCCGAGAGTAAGAGTAAAGACACACGAAGTGGTTCAAGCCGAGTTGGCCTTTGATCCTATGTATTTACAGCAGACTAAACACACGATGCGACATGCAGCACGTATGCCGAGCGTACCCTCATCCAAACCATGTGCCGAACGCGTTTTTATTGCTTTGAGCGTATCCTCAGCCTGTGGTGTCTTATGAAAGTGTACACACTACAAGTGGTTAGTGGTAAGAGTGTCAGACTAGTAATCAAAGTAATCAGTGGTCCCAGGTTCAAACCCCGGGGTAGGCACTACTGTACGTGATAACGTACAAAAAATCAGTCTTTCTCACAACTAACCAGGAGTTCATTCACCTGAGGACGGGAGTAGATCAGAAACTCCCGAAACATTGTGAAACGCTCGAGACAGTGGAAAAAGTCTGATAAAACATATCATAATAGACCACTGTCAAAAAATGACATAATTCAGAAAACATCCAGATGCAGTATTACTAAATTAAGTGCAACTGCATGGGGACATTATACATAAGCTAGTCGAACGGGTCTGGGAAGATGGTACTTGGCCTGATGACTGGATAAAATCCACATTCATATCTATACATAAGAAAGGCTCCAAAGAAAAATGTAGTAACTACCGTCTTATTGCCTTAATATCCCATACAAGCAAGATATTCTTACGCATCATAAATGAAAGACTAAAACTTTACTTATCATGGCAAATCCCACTGGAACAGGCCGGCTTTGTGAAGGGCAGAGGAGCAAATAATAGAAAAATCACGAGAGTTCAACAAACCAGTCTACATTTGCTTTGTCAACTATCAAAAAGCTTTCAACAGCATAAAGTGGAACGAACTATGGCAAATACTCTCAGAAATGGGAGTGCCGCTCCCATCTCACAGGACTAATCCAACGCCTCTACTATGGAAGCAGAGCGGTAATACAGATAGAAGATCGACTCTCAAACCCCTGCAGGATAAACAAAGGAGTACGGCAGGGATACATTCTGTCCCCAATTCTGTTCAATATATTCGGAGAGTATATAATGCGGAAAACCCTTGAGAACTGGGACAAAGGATTTACCATCGGCAAACATAAAATAAATAATCTAAGATACGCGGATGATACCACCCTATTCGCAAATAACGCAGAAGAACTAGAAGAGCTTCTTCACATACTAGAACAAGAAAGTCACAACTATGGCCTAGAAATCAACGAAAATTAAACAAAAATCATGATCATCGACCGTGCAAACAATAACAGACCAGACATTGTGCAAAAAAGAAGTTGTGAGGTAGTGAATCAGTTTGTATACTTAGGAGCCCTCATAACCAATGAAGGAAATAGCTCCCTGGAAATTAGACGAATATGTGAAATGGCAGGAAGAGCTACATGTGACTTGCAGAAAATCTGGAAAGACAATGACATCTCCATGAACACTAAAAAGACACTCATAAAAACCCTCATCTTCCCGATTATGCTATACGGGGCGAAGACGTGGTCCCTAAAATCAGAAAACATCGAAAAAATTGACGCCTATAAAATGTGGACCTGGAGAAGGATGCTCCGGATACTATGGACAGCACGAAGGACCAATGTCTGATTCCTGCAAGAAATCAACGAACCACAGCGCCTGTCACAAATTATAAAACAACGAATACTAAGACTTTTCGGGCACATTACTCGACAAAACAACGAAGGCCTAGAAAGATTAATAATACAAGAAAAAGTAGAAGGAACCAGGCATCGTGGGAGGTTCCCGAGAAGATGGACAGATCTAATCAAGAACACCACCAACAGTATGGTCCATCAAGCCGCAAGGAAAGCAAGAAACCGAGAAAGATGGAGAACAATAGTTCATAGAATAGAAAACCAAAATAACTAACGAAGTAAAGAGATCACGACTCTTCTATAAAGAAGAAACGACAAAGAAGAAGAAGAAGCATGGGTTAAATGGAGTACTATACAATAGATTAGTTTGTGCATTGTTATTACACGGTCGACACTTGGCAACAGCAGGCAAAAAAGAATCACTATGCCCTAGAAGATGGCACTAAGAAAAAAAAAACTCTACGCCCTAGAAGACGGTCACTAGCCGAAAAAGAATCAAAAGAGCAGTGAAATTGTCACTAATGGCTAGAGGCCAGTCCAATCAATCAACAAACACAATACACGACAATATGAGAAAAACTTGTCAATTGTTTGTGCTGTTAGAAATATACTCGTAATTGACTGAAAAAGAAACCAGAAAAAATATAAAGAAAAATTTTACAATTATCTGTGGAAATGGAGCTAAACAGTTCACTTAAAAAACAACAGACCTTTTACAAAAACACAAGAAGACTTTTGTAACTATATTATCACTGCCGAATCGTGGTTATAATCATGAATTGAAATGCCAGTGTGATTGAGGAGACTGGTCATCCATTCCCAAAACAATTTCGTCAATCATCATTATCATCACCTAGCCATTCTCTATTCTTCGAATATATGCTTCCCTCAGTTTTGCGCCTTCTTATACCAATTAAGTCCTGCTGTTCCATTTTATTGCCACTCCATCTAATTTGTGGCCGTCCCATAATTCTTATTTTTCACCATGGTCGCCATCTGATAACTTTACCACTCCATTTTTCAATTCCTCTGGCAACGTTTCCTGCCCAGTTCCATATAAGTGAAGCAACTCTTGTTATTATATCCTCCACGCTTGTTCTTGCCCTTATCCACATATTTGTTTTGTTTCTGGTCTCTCAGAGATACTCCTATTATTTTTCTTTCTATTGCTCTCCGATGCACTGTCAATTTGTTTATTATTTCTTTCGCGAGCACCCAGGTCTCGGCACCGTAACGTAAGTCACTACCAGTAAAAGACACTGATTATACAAATGATGCTTGAGGTGTAGCAGTCTTTTCATTTCAAATACATCTTTTTGCCCCGTACGCTACTCATCCTTGTCTTATTCTTCTGTCTATTTCTATTAGTTGATTTTCTTTACCAATTGTCAGTACTTGACCTAGATATACATATCTTTCTACCTTTTCAATCTGATTGTCCGCCATTTCTATTTTCTGGGTTTCCTGATCCCTCTCGTTTGGTCATATACTTCGTCGTTTTGAAATTTAGTTAAGAGTCCCGCTCTTACTGAAGGCTTTGTGTACATATTCCAGTATAATTATTGATTGATCTTCGGTTTCCGCAAACAATACAACAACGTCTGCCCAAATTGTTGGTGACTTGGACGTTCTCCAAGAATGAATATTCCTCTATCGCCCCATTTTATGCATTTGTAGGGGTCTTCCAACACCAGTATAAATAGGTTTGGGAACATATTATCCCTTTGTCCCACTTCTCTTCTCTCTCACTGCTAATCTTTACAGTTTTTTCATGTAATCGTACTTGTTTGTTACATGTCGTTAATAGGTCAAGACGGTGCTGATATTTTTATTACATTTGAAGACTGGTCCAGTTTCAGGTCAGACTTTTAATGAAGTGTAGTATTTAGCAGTGTTGAAATGGTTTTGCGACGAAGTCGAACCTTCATGCACAAAGCTTTTGAACCTTATACCATAATAATGCTTATTTATTTCTGTCAAGGAGTTTTTGACTAACAAATTACTCTACTTCAAAACCATTAGCCGGCCATACACACAGCGACTTCTCTGCGGACTTGATCCACCGCAGTCAAAGTCTGCAGACAAATCTGTGCGTTAGTGTGTGAGTACACGCCAGACTTTACCATACACAGACTTGTCTAAAAACTTAAACCGCATGCTAAGTCTGCTGATGCCCAAAAGCGCACAGTCTTCTCACACTGGTTAAATCTGTCGATTTGTGTACTTTTATAAGTTTCTCCAAAACAATAACTAAAAAAAAGTAATATTATTGATATCCGTTTTATGAGCAAAGAATTTCTGACCGGATTTATAAAAATCATCCGCCTTTATGGAAAACTAAATCCAGAGATTACGCCAACAAAAATTAGTTAGTTTCCTTTTGAAGTAACCTTTTTTTTATCTATTTGCTTCGGTGATTTGCAGTTGTACTGTAATAATTATTTGCCATAAGACATGTTAAACATGGCCAAACACAATGCAACTTTTTTCTTATTTCTTCTGGGAATTTTCTCAATAACACAACCTAACAGAACAAAATATCACTAAAAACGTTACAGACTTCCACTAAAAACTTTTATCGAAACGGAAGTCCACAGATTTGGCAAAGTCTGCAGAGAAGTCGAAACATTTCACCCACTAACACACAGTTTTGTCTGCGAAAGTTTAAGTATGTCAGATTTTTCTGCAGACATGTCTTTACGTTAGTGGGGTAACAAAGACTTAGTTTATCACACACCAAGTCCGCAAAAGAGGGTGGACTTAACCTGCGGCGGATAAAATCCGCGGAGAAGTCTCTGTGTATGGCTGGCTATTCGTACTCGCCAAATTTTGCACAAGTCTTTCGTTTTTGAACGATAAAAAATCTCAAAAAACAACATTTTGGATGACATTGAGGACATTTAGAACAACATAATGGCAGTTTTAAAGGCAATCATTAAAAACATTATTTTGGAATTGTTTTATAGCAAAGAAACACTCAAATTTGTCAGCGCCAAAGAATATACATGAAATGTTCACAAATTAAATTATCAGAATTTGTATAATATAATTGGTGAATTTCTTTATGATCATAATATGGTAGCCCGATGTTACCGATAATTTTTTTAAAATTGTATGGCACTTGTATTCAGCATGAATTTGCAAAATATTTTGTTAGCATTAAAACTTACTATTACTATTATCAAAGTTGTATATACTTAAACAATGCAATAAAACACAAGAACATGTTTTTATCAGGTTCAAGTTTTCATTACAAGCAATGGGTTTCTGGTGACACTTATGCAAAGTGCCATTTCCACGAAGGTTAAATTAACGAGAATAAGATAAATATAATTTTTGTATGTAATTTAAGCATTAAAGAAATAGTTGTGTTAAATACATTACATTTACCAGTAATGTGCAACACATTACTGACACTCACAATGCTAAATATGTAATAGTCAAGGGTTGCAATTTTGATTGAAACTGAATCGCAGGATCAACTGCAATCAAGTAAATTCCAGTTTTCATTTTCTTTCCTTTATGTATACGATATATTCTTTTTAAGAATGTGAAAATAGTTCCAGAAACGTAGTTCTCATGTCTCAGAGTTTTGACAAAAACTAATATGCTTGGTTTACTGCTTTTTGAATTAAAATTAAACAAAATTAATGACTGCCATTCTCTATATGAAAATAATGTTATGAAAGTAATTAATAGAATTAAAATAATACAAAATTGTATAAATGTATAACCCAAATAAAGTATTTAATTTTTGCATATATCAGTTTCACTGGACATTTTGTTATCTGGCCAAGGGTCAGGTCACTTAGTGACTGGTGCAGAGCGCGTCTACTGTATTACTTTATTATCTTGCCTTACTATTATCTTTTGTACCTAGAGCTATTTAAGCATTACAATAGTGAACTTATAGAGGATACTAACTTTCAGTTTCACACTCCTCTCACAGTTAATTAAGATTTGAGAAAAAGGGAAGCCGATTTTTCTATAACAATGTGTAGAATTATAACTAGAACAAGGCAGTGATTGTGATAATTAACAATTGCATATATACCTACGAGTACGTTTATCTCAGGGCTTCTATCGGATGGAAACTCGATCCAATCATGCCCATCCACTTGAATTTTACAAGGTAAACTATGTAGTCTGAAATTTCGATCGGATGCGCCACGTAAATCCGATCCTATAATTTTGCCGGCACAAATCGAGAGAAGTGGATGCTGCGTCGCATTTTGACGACAGAAACGAGATGGAGTTAGATCGACAGACCAGCTGTTTTGGTGTTCAGCTTTCAGGGAGACGTAATTGACATTTTCCGTTCCCACCAAACCATTAAATAAACCTACCATCGAGTTGTAGCCGAGTTTGAAAATAAAAATTACCCACAGAAAGTAAGGTTATGTGCGCGTTTGACGTACAACAAAGCAAAGTTAAATAGTTAATCAAGATCGTTAACTTCTAATGCATCATTTATCTTTGTTCAATTATAATGGACTTGCTTGTGGATTGTATCGTCCATTAAAATACAGCACGACAAAAATACTGTAGCTGTAACAGGGATCGACGTTAGCAGCCCCGAGATAAACATACTCGATGTAAATATATAAGACACCATATTTTTGTAAATTAAAAATTTTATCTGAATACAATTGAATTAAAATAATTTTTGCTATTTTTTATTGTACACAGGTATGTGTACGTTTCGATTAGTTTCAGTACAAACTGCAATACTACATTCTTTGACATATGTATACGGTACCTACAATGCTCTCAGCTCTGAAAGAATGTAACCCCTTGATTTTACAGTAGATACGCTACTCTTCCTTCACTTTGTGTCTTTAGGTGATATTGATACATTCTCTTATACGCACCTTATATACAGTCAACCTTCAATAACTCGAACGGTATGCATTGGCAATAGTGTTTGGGATTTAAAAATCGTATAATTTTTATTTGATAACTCAAAATTCTTGATATCTCGAAATTAAAATTGCAAATCACCAGCAACAGAACTTCGGTAAGTCAAATTATTAGAGGAAACCCCATTCTATTTGCAAATAGCAATGCAGTATTGAATTTTTTGAATTGTGCAAACAGGGCCAGTCTCCATTGTTCATGTGTGGAGTGTTAACGTGCAAGTTACGGTAGCACAATAGTATTTATCATGCCGCTGAAACGCATTTTAAAACATTAACAATAGACGATAAATTTAAAGTGATAAAAGATATTGAAGGTTCAAAGAAAAGGATGTAGCTAATAAATACAGTATTCCACCACATATATTGTCCACAATTTTAGAAAATACACACTTAATTAAGCGATAGCACATGGTGATGCCACTCAACAAAGTAAGAGGTTAAAGAAACCTACGCATGAAAATGTACACATGAGTATTGTAGAGTGGTTTAAGGCAGAAAGAATCAAAATCAACGCATATCCAGTAAAACAGTTAAAGAATTTAGAATATTCCAGTCATCTAGCAGAACAAAATTTAAAACAAGCACTGGTTGGCTCGATACCTGGAAGCGAAGGTAACCAAAAAAATATGTTTTATAAACAACTATTATGTATTTTTGTATTTATACAATAGATAAGGTATTTGCTACAAAAAAACTTGTGGTGAAAGCAGTGACGTTAGTGAAGAAGACTACAATAAGTGGAAATACGATATTTTACACAGTTTTTCGAAAACTACAAAAGAAATGTACTTTCGGGATAAAACTAACCTTCAAAGACAAAATGTCATGCAAGACAACACCGTAAAGAACTAGTAACATGCTTGTTAGCAGTAAAAAAAATTCTTCTCGTAGGCAAGAGCAAAAAGCCTCGTTTTCGAGGTAAGTGGTTACCTGTAGACCATACAACGAATTCAAAGTGGATAACCGAACGGTTTTGTGAAGATTGGCTTTTGAAATTGGACAAAAATTGTACAGCTGCAAAAAGAAAAATGATTTTATTTATTAATAACTGCCCTGAACATCCTCCTGGTATTCAAGAACAATTACAAGCAATCAAACTAGTGTATTTTCCCCGAACACTACTTCAAAGTTAACAACTGCTCGATCAGGGAATTATTCAAAATTTGAAATGCCACTATCAACGCCGAATTTTAAAGAAAACTATAGATCATAAGCACAAAAACAAGACAGTTGTTAAACTTACAGTAATGGACTGCGTTGAAGATATTACCAAGGCCTGGGATATCGATAAAACATCAAACAATCCTCAATTGATTCAGAACTACTGGATTTGGACAATTTACTACGTGCAAAGAAACGATCTGCTCCTAATTTCTATGCTAAAAATTTTAGTTCACAATGATCGTGAGTGTGGTGAACTTAAATCTCAATAGGAAACTTGGGTAAAATTAGTAAATTGGTGGAAACTGGTAGCTGCGATGTAGATGATGATGTTTGTATGTCGCAATTTCTGACAGGTGGAAGATATTCCGGAAAATTATCTCTCGGAACCTGTAGTCGTAACCTAAGATGAAATATAATTGTACACTGTGTATTTCTACATATAAATATGTTACATGTATTGTACGTATGCAGCGGTACTTAAATCAAAGAATCTATTGCATTTCCAATTTTAAAATACAGACATATGTGTACCTATATATCTTTCTATTTTTTATACAAGTCTTGGTAACTCAAACTTTTCGTGCGGCACATCGAACTTCGAATTATCGAAGTTTGACTGTACTACCAGCAGTTCTCAACTTTTTTCTGGTGAGTCTATCACATCAATGTGGCCGCCACAAAATCTTGTTCATTATTGTGTCCCTACTTCAAATAAGGTATTTTTTAATGAAATAAGAACCAGGAGCTTGTGCAGCTTAAAGGTTATAAAAAGCGGTAAAAACCTATGTTCGGAAAAAACATATTTGGAAGCTATGGGTAATTGTTGAAACCTTGGTTAAAAAGTTAAATGTATGGTTTAATTTTAAATAAAAAATAAGTTCGAAATTGATGCAAATTATTTTCTTCGTAATTATATATTTTTCATAAAAAAAATAAACAATTATTTTTGAGTTTCTAAAATCGTGTGAGCTTTACGAATGATGAAAAGCGATTTTGTTTCCATTTGGTTTGATATTCGTCAGACACAGACGAAGATCACCCCTTTTTGAAACATCCAATCCCTTACATTTCTTCTGCGGCATCTTATTTTCGTTCAAATTGTGTTCACATGGACCAAGATCCTCTACGAGGAATCGGTTCTCTGAGGTCCACTTAGGAGCTGCTGCAGCTCCCATTTTTTCAAAATTTTCCTACGGGCCTTATTGAGAATTACTGTACTAGATGTGTAACTTATTTTTCATAAGTTTTTACAGATAATCGAAGTAAAAAGTTAGTATTTATGAGATTGTTCACATCCATGGAAAATGGCAGAAAATATGATATTAGGGCCAAGACTTTGAATCAGATTTCAATAAAAACATTTGTTCTTAATGCAATGCTTGAAAAGAATACCGTAAAACTTCGTCAGGGTTTTTGTACATTTTCCGCGCTGTAACCATATAGGATTTTTTTTAGGATAACAACATGAAATGATACCTACCAGTTATAGATGGACAATTATTATCCGTCCTTTGGTTTTTATAAATAACGTTTATACGTCCGAAAAATCGCTAAACAATTCCTGACGAAGTTGTACCGATTTTTGGACGACTTCGTCACCTAACCCAAATTCGTCTATAAACGAAGTCGTACGTTTCTAGGGACAACTTCGTCATGATAGATAACTAATTTTGGTAACTTTATTATGGTACATAAATAATTGCATAATTTTAAAACAAATTTAAGGTTATGTTAAGGTACAAAATGACTCTAGGTTAAATTGTTTCACTCCATGAAACCCACCATAAAGTCTTCACCAGGAAGTTTGGATAGAAAAATCACTGCTCTACGTCCTTTTTTATCGAGATAGTCTTATTTCTAACTTTGATAATGGATAAGACCAAGCTGAAAGTTGATTTATGGCACCAACAATTTCCGACTCCTCCACGGTCGTTAAGGCTTTTGGGTGGCCTACTGATTTAATGTGTCTACCATGCCTCTTGTCTTGAAGCGTTGTTTGCGGCATTCCATGTTTTTTGCTGGCAGCAGACACCAAGAGGCCATTTTCAATATCCTTCAGTGCGTCTTCAACCAACTGGGGATCATAACGCTGGTAACTCCTACCTGCTAACACTTTTCTGTTTTTCTTTGGCATTATTAAAGGAATAGATACACTTTCGACGTAAACAGAACGGAACCGAAACGATAACTGTAGATTTTGAGGTTATGCTTACACAATCGTACATCGGCTGCCTAACTGACGAAGTTGAGCCCGTTTTACGGTATGTTCTTGATTTATTTATCTAACCTAATCATATATCTTTTAATGAACACATATCTCCCTAAGGATGTGCTTTTTCATATAGATACGAAACTAAACTAGATTTTATTAATTTCCATACAATTTAAAATATGCATAAAAGTTCAAAACAAATTGATATTTATTGTTGTTTTTGAAGCTGCTCCTCAAAGTGTATGTTAGAAATGTGCAACTCCCTTTTTGAAACTAGTGCTTTCTTAACGCAAACTAAGTGTTCTAAAACTACTAGGAATCGACCGATACACATTTTTTGGCCAATACCGATATAATCGAGGCCGATACGCCGATATATTCTCATTGCTCTCTCCCACTACTTTTTAACTACATGCATGCATGTGTACGCCGCTGCTTGCTGGATTCGGGCGGGATAATCCTCTAAATACTAACTCATGCTTAGGTTTGTTTATGCAGGTGTCTTCTTGTCATTTCGTTTTAATAACCTATTATTGTTAACAATTTCTGATTATGCAAGACCTTGAAATGGCATCGCCTGATCGAATGCTTTTGCTGATGGACCGAGCTCTGTGGACTAGTGTTTACCACGTCTGCTTAGTATTCGAGAGGTCGTGGGTTCGATTCCCGTGGCTGTTGGCTTTGATTAAGTTTTTAGGTGGTTTTCCTGGGTCGGCAGAGTACCTTCTCTGAAGCGAATGTCGGGACAATACTTCTCCCCTTTTCCTGGCCTCTCTAGCATTCTCCACCCATCCTGAAATTCCCGTTATTGGCTGAAGAAGGACACAAGGTCCCTATAGCAGCTCGCTCCCAGTTGGGGAATTGATCACTTTATCGAGAGCCTGATATTTTTACATAATAATTTGCAAAAATTGAATTTTCAATATTAGATAGTAGTTATATTTTGTACTCCACATTGTTTACATTATATTGTTCATTTCTTATAATACTAAAATATTAAATATTGAAAGGAAGGCCGATATGACCGATACCGATATATTCCTAATTCGGCCGATACCGATTATCGGTATCGTTCGATCCCTAAAAACTACCACTTTTAATAAATTCTGAACTCCCCAAGGATCTTGGTTTATATAGATATGAGGCTAAATTCCCATATTATCCTGTAATTTTCTAATAAATAAATCTGTACATTTGCAAAATTGGTATAAAAAACCGACCAAATTTTGTTATCAACAGAATTAACAATTAACACATTTATGTTGATATAAATTCCACTGGTTTTATCAATTTTATTATAATCGAAGGAATGTTTTAGAATATTAAAAGTGGTATTTTTTTGTTGTTCTCAGTTATATAAAATTTTCCTTACCTAAAGAATTTGTACGTTACTTGTGGAAAGTAACAAAGTATTATTCATTTCTCATCTTTTTAACAACTCGGTATGTGCATAAAATCGTGTTAGTTATTCTTTCATTCGTATTGTAATAACAGGTGAGCAATGAAAACAAAATCAAGCTTGACTTTGAAAAAATTAAGTCATAATATGCTCTATTACCTCTGTTATTAAATATAAATATGACAGTTATTATAACAATAGAAGTGTCAAGTTGTTTAAATTATCAAATTTTAAGTTACACATGTTGAATCAAGAACAAAAAGGTTTTTATAATCGAAGTGATTGATGTAGCAGATGTAACCTTGTTTTTATGTGTTAGTTTTATGTTGATTTATAAAAAAAATTTGAAATGACAGTCGGTGACAGTTATGCAATGGTTTAGGTTATACAGTGCGAGTGTAAAGTCTGGAACTATCGAAATAAAACTTTTATCAAATGTTTTTGAAAGAAATCCTCGAACACGTCAATTTTTATTTTAAAAAATACATATTCTACTGTAATTGTCACTTTTCGATTGTCTTTTGTTTTTAAGTTATGACGTTCGCGATAATTTTTTTAAATGGAAACCCTAATTTTTTATGATGAATTTGGATAGAGCATGAAATTCTAAGACCAAATATGCTAAAAAAGTATGGTACTGTATTTTGAAATTTTCGAGATAATTGCCGTTAAAGTTTTAAAACAAAAATCTAATAAAAATCAAGTAGCCATGAAACAATGAGTTAGCCCTAAAATTATGACAGTTCTTCACAGTTTGTTTATCTGTTTTTGTTGTGTGCTCCTAATTAAATAAATAATGATGCAATATTTGAGTGAAAATGAACGAATTAAAATTTTAGTATTGAGGGGATCTGGTAACCGTACGATTTTCTCGAAAATTTCAAAATACAGTATCATACTTTTTTGAGCGTATTTGGACTTAGAATTTCATGCTCTATCCAAATTCATCATAAAAAATTAGGGTTTCCATTTAAAAAAATTATCGCGAACGTCATAACTCAAAAACAAAAGACAATCGAAAAGTGACAATTACAGTAGAATATGTATTTTTTAAAATAAAAATTGACGTGTTCGAGGATTTCTTTCAAAAACATTTGATAAAAGTTTTTCTTCGATAGTTCCAGACTTTACACTCGCACTGTATGTGTGTATTTCATTCTACCATGAGATCGTTTAAAAGCGGGACAGAGTGCCATGGAATTTCTGTTTTAGATTCGAACTTTGGTTAACAGCCATTTGTCGATTTATTAAATTAACCTCAAACAAGACATAAGCTTTATAAAATGTTAAAAATGACAGTAAATGTTTCAAGAGAGTGCTTTGGAATTTTTGTTTTTGTGTAATGCAGCTTATGTCTTGTTTGAGATTAATTTAATAAATTGACAAAAAATGGCTGTTAACCAAAGTTGAAATCTAAAACAGAAATTCCATGGCACTCTCTGTCCCACTTTTAAATAAAGGTGAATTAATAATCGACATGTTACTACAGTGGAAGGCATTCGTTGTGTTTGGTTTATTTGATATATAACATTTATTAAATATTTCACATTTTAATTTGCTAATACATAGTGTTCATTTTATAAAATAATTAGAAGCCAATGATTGTGATGATTTCAACCGGTATATTTTAATTTTTATTTCAATAATTTTTCTTACTTCCAAATATTGTTTAGTGCAGCGTCAATTTATTCCTATTTAAAAAAAAATGGGCGATACAATAAATAGCTGTACGTATTTATAAACACTTCTACACAATGCAAATGCAAAAGTGTAGTACAATTATTATTGAAAATCGTTTTAAACATTGCATACTCAAAACAATGATTGCCTTCACGAATTTTGAAGTCCCAACTTTTTACAAATAGTTTACTAGAAGTGCAGATGAATTTGACGGTGTATTTCTCCAACGTTTAGCATTCGACCTTCTAAATCGCGAATTTTCAAAATATAAACAAAAGAATTCAAACAGCAGCGTGCGATACACGCTTTGAAGCGAAAACCGCCTCTAACGAAAAGATCAGTTTAGCTCGTCATGATAACAGCCATACAAATCTAGGCTCTATTGGCGTCCATTACGTACCTTTTCTGTATTTATTCTCAGCTAGTATACAAATTTCTGCAGAAAGACACAACCACTGCGTAGCTACCAACTGCTGCTAGCGCTGGGCGGTGAATCGGCGGCAGGTTATCAGGCACAAACACAAAAAATATCAAACCGAATTTGGCAATTGGAATACAGCTTTGTACGCCATTGCAAAACGGTACACAAAAGCACTAACAAGAAGGTATCCATGCTTTACGCACACGCGAATGAGCTGATCGCCGTGCGCATGCGCATTTCGAATGCGGAAAATTCAAACTGGAAGCGGACTGGCTGCTGTCGCATTGAAGCACGACAAGCAGCTGCTCAGGTTCCAATTATCTTAATATACTTACCGGTAATTTACTATAGTTATAGTTATATCAAATTGTCCTCGGCCTTACTAGTTTTCGTAATAAATTAAACAAATATGTATAGAGAGAACTTAACATTTCCGAAATAATTTTTATGGGAGAACAACACCCAATGTAGTACGTAAATAAGATGATAATCAAGTCACTTCAAAATGTTTTTATTCGTAAAAGATTGTAACTTGAAATTTGATTTACCACATTCCACTTTTTTTAATAATGGCAATATTTAAAATCAACAATTTCTTGAGGATTAGCTTTCGTAACATTAATTTTATTTATTTTCAATGACACTAATATAATCACCATGGGCATAAATACCCTCAATCTGCCTAATTTTTCTTTTAAAGCTCACAAAACTAGTGTTCAAATAACTTCCTATTTTAAATATAGGTAACAGATAATTTGACAGTGTTAGAAGATATTTTCTCTTTTTATAGATAAAAGTTTCCCAGAGCTCTTCTAAAAAACAATGTTTTATTAGTAGGCCCAGGTTGTTTAATTCAGAAAACAATTGAATAATTCAATTGGTATGTCTATTTACGGATCCACCCTTATATCTGTTTTCGAAAATACTTTCGTACATATGTTATTTGGTCCACTTTAAGCTTTGGCATGGCAGACTACACACATTTGTAATAATAAATCTTTTTTATGGGCAGTGAGGAACGTCGAAATCGTCATTAAAATACCTGAAATTGACTTTTTTCAGTTGGTGCGGTGACAGATGGATGACAGAAAACGTCAACTAACCGATAAGTGTTGGTTAAAAAATTGTAATTTCACGATTTTTCGATTTAAAAAAACATAATGTACCCCTCGGCACTGCTCATGTGATTTATTAACAAAATTCCATATTCATCATAAAAAGTTAAACTTCAATGCTTTGATATACTACAAACAATTATTAGATTATGTAAAATATAATACAAACATTTTTGTGGTATTTATTTATTCGGTATTTCAAAGTTGACAATCAATAAAACAAATTTAAGTAGGCAAATAATGGAAATGCAAGCTAATCAACATACAAACTGTCAAACTTTAGGGATATGTCCCTAGAGTAATTTTTAGTAAAAAAATAAAATGCTTTTAAATAAATAGCGTTATTTATTAAACTTCTTATGTTACTTCCACAAGCCATGGCTGAGTTACGTTTTATAATCAGACCTATGCCGATATAATACATTTTTTCTTTGATTAAAATTACGCCAAAACAATGTCCTCAAAGTTTAACATATTCCACCAGGTTCAATTTTCTATTGCTTTTAAACAAAAAGCGTTATTTATGAAACTTCTTGTGTTTTTGTTCCACACGCAATGACTGAATTACGTTTTATAATCGGACCTATGTTAATATAATACAACATTTTTTGCTTAAAATTACTCCAGAACAATATGCTCCGAATTTAATATATTCCACCGGGTAAAAGTTTCAATTGCTTTTAAATAAATAGCGTTATTTATTAAACTTCCTATGTTACTTCCACTAGCCATGGCCGAGTTACGTTTTATAATCGGACCTATGTTGATATCATAGATTTTTTCTTTGCTTAAAATTACGCCAGAACAATATGCTCAAAGTTTAATATATTCCACCGGGTTTAATTTTCGATTGCTTGTAAATAAAAGGCGTTATTTATGAAACTTCTTGTGTATTTGTTCCACCAGCCATGACTGAATTACGATTTATAATCGGACCTATGGTGATATGATACAACATTTTTTACTTAAAATTACTCCAGAACAATATGCTCCGAATTTAATATATTTCACCGGGTTCAATTTTCGATTGCTTTTAAATAAAAGGCGTTATTTATGAAACTTCTTGTGTATTTGTTCCACCAGCCATGACTGAATTACGATTTATAATCGGACCTATGTTGATATGATACAACATTTTTTACTTAAAATTACTCCAGAACAATATGCTCCGAATTTAATATATTCCACCGGGTTCAATTTTCAATTGATTTTAAATAAAAAGCGTTATTTATGAAACCTCTTGTGTTTTTGTTCCACAAGCAATGACTGGATTACGTTCTATGATCTGCACTATGTTGATATCATACATTTTTTCTTTGCTTAAAATTACTCCAGAACAATATGCTCCGAATTTAATATATTCCACCGGGTTCAATTTTCGATTGCTTTTAATAAAAAAGCGTTATTTATGAAACCTCTTGCGCGTTTGTTCCACAAGCAATGACTGGATTACGTTTTATAATCTGCATTATGTTGATATCATACATTTTTTCTTTGCTTAAAATTACGCCAGAACAATATGCTCAACGTTTAATATAGTCCACCGGGTTCAATTTTCGATTGCGTTTAAGTAAAAGGCGTTATTTATGAAACTTCTTGTGTATTTGTTCCACCAGCCATGGCTGAATTACGATTTATAATCGGACCTATGTTGATATGATACAACATTTTTTACTTAAAATTACTCCAGAACAATATGCTCCGAATTTAATACATTCCACCGGGTTCAATTTTCGATTGCTTTTAAATAAAAAGCGTTATTTATGAAACCTCTTGTGTTTTTGTTCCACAACAATGACTGAATTACGTTTTATATTCGGACCTATGTTGATATGATACAACATTTTTTGCTTAAAATTACTCCAGAACAATATGCTCCGAATTTAATATATTCCACCGGCTAAAATTTTCGATTGCTTTTAAATAAATAGCGTTATTTATTAAACTTCCTATGTTACTTCCACTAGCCATGGTTAAGTTACGTTTTATAATCGGACCTATGTTGATATCATACATTTTTTCTTTGCTTAAAATTACTCCAGAACAATTGCTCCGAATTTAATATATTCCACCGGGTAAAATTTTCGATTGCTTTTAACTAAATAGCGTTATGGCTGCGTTACGTTTTATAATAGGACGTATGTTGATATAATACATTTTTTCTTTGCTTAAAATTACGCCAGAACAATATGCTCAAAGTTTAATATATTCCACGGGGTTCAATTTTCGATTTCTTTTAAATAAAAAGCGTTATTTATGAAACCTCTTGTGTTTTTGTTCCACAACAATGACTGAATTCCGTTTTATATTCGGACCTATGTTGATATGATACAACTTTTTTTGCTTAAAATTACTCCAGAACAATATGCTCCGAATTTAATATATTCCACCGGGTAAAAGTTTCAATTGCTTTTAAATAAATAGCGTTATTTATTAAACTTCCTATGTTACTTCCACTAGCCATGGCCGAGTTACGTTTTATAATCGGACCTATGTTGATATCATAGATTTTTTCTTTGCTTAAAATTACGCCAGAACAATATGCTCAAAGTTTAATATATTCCACCGGGTTTAATTTTCGATTGCTTGTAAATAAAAGGCGTTATTTATGAAACTTCTTGTGTATTTGTTCCACCAGCCATGACTGAATTACGATTTATAATCGGACCTATGTTGATATGATACAACATTTTTTACTTAAAATTACTCCAGAACAATATGCTCCGAATTTAATACATTCCACCGGGTTCAATTTTCGATTGCTTTTAAATAAAAAGCGTTATTTATGAAACCTCTTGTGTTTTTGTTCCACAACAATGACTGAATTAAGTTTTATATTCGGACCTATGTTGATATGATACAACATTTTTTGCTTAAAATTACTCCAGAACAATATGCTCCGAATTTAATATATTCCACCGGCTAAAATTTTCGATTGCTTTTAAATAAATAGCGTTATTTATTAAACTTCCTATGTTACTTCCACTAGCCATGGTTAAGTTACGTTTTATAATCGGACCTATGTTGATATCATACATTTTTTCTTTGCTTAAAATTACTCCAGAACAATTGCTCCGAATTTAATATATTCCACCGGGTAAAATTTTCGATTGCTTTTAACTAAATAGCGTTATGGCTGAGTTACGTTTTATAATAGGACCTATGTTGATATAATACATTTTTTCTTTGCTTAAAATTACGCCAGAACAATATGCTCAAAGTTTAATATATTCCACGGGGTTCAATTTTCGATTGCTTTTAAATAAAAAGCGTTATTTATGAAACCTCTTGTGTTTTTGTTCCACAACAATGACTGAATTCCGTTTTATATTCGGACCTATGTTGATATGATACAACTTTTTTTGCTTAAAATTACTCCA
Organism: Agriotes lineatus; assembly: GCA_940337035.1. Taxonomy (NCBI): domain Eukaryota; kingdom Metazoa; phylum Arthropoda; class Insecta; order Coleoptera; family Elateridae; genus Agriotes; species Agriotes lineatus. Next base: position 80,350,635 of record OW679195.1, on the reverse strand, counting down.
GAACAATATGCTCCGAATTTAATATATTCCACCGGGTAAAAGTTTCAATTGCTTTTAAATAAATAGCGTTATTTATTAAACTTCCTATGTTACTTCCACTAGCCATGGCCGAGTTACGTTTTATAATCGGACCTATGTTGATATCATAGATTTTTTCTTTGCTTAAAATTACGCCAGAACAATATGCTCAAAGTTTAATATATTCCACCGGGTTTAATTTTCGATTGCTTGTAAATAAAAGGCGTTATTTATGAAACTTCTTGTGTATTTGTTCCACCAGCCATGACTGAATTACGATTTATAATCGGACCTATGGTGATATGATACAACATTTTTTACTTAAAATTACTCCAGAACAATATGCTCCGAATTTAATATATTTCACCGGGTTCAATTTTCGATTGCTTTTAAATAAAAGGCGTTATTTATGAAACTTCTTGTGTATTTGTTCCACCAGCCATGACTGAATTACGATTTATAATCGGACCTATGTTGATATGATACAACATTTTTTACTTAAAATTACTCCAGAACAATATGCTCCGAATTTAATATATTCCACCGGGTTCAATTTTCAATTGATTTTAAATAAAAAGCGTTATTTATGAAACCTCTTGTGTTTTTCTTCCACAAGCAATGACTGGATTACGTTCTATGATCTGCACTATGTTGATATCATACATTTTTTCTTTGCTTAAAATTACTCCAGAACAATATGCTCCGAATTTAATATATTCCACCGGGTTCAATTTTCGATTGCTTTTAAATAAAAAGCGTTATTTATGAAACCTCTTGCGCCTTTGTTCCACAAGCAATGACTGGATTACGTTTTATAATCTGCATTATGTTGATATCATACATTTTTTCTTTGCTTAAAATTACGCCAGAACAATATGCTCAACGTTTAATATAGTCCACCGGGTTCAATTTTCGATTGCTTTTAAGTAAAAGGCGTTATTTATGAAACTTCTTGTGTATTTGTTCCACCAGCCATGGCTGAATTACGATTTATAATCGGACCTATGTTGATATGATACAACATTTTTTACTTAAAATTACTCCAGAACAATATGCTCCGAATTTAATACATTCCACCGGGTTCAATTTTCGATTGATTTTAAATAAAAAGCGTTATTTATGAAACCTCTTGTGTTTTTGTTCCACAAGCAATGACTCGATTACGTTTTATAATCTGCACTATGTTGATATCATACATTTTTTCTTTGCTTAAAATTACTCCAGAACAATATGCTCCGAATTTAATATATTCCACCGGGATTATGTTGATATCATACATTTTTTCTTTGCTTAAAATTACGCCAGAACAATATGCTCAAAGTTTAATATATTCCACCGAGTTCAATTTTCGATTGCTTTTAAATAAGAGGCGTTATTTATGAAACTTCTTGTGTATTTGTTCCACCAGCCATGACTGAATTACGATTTATAATCGGACCTATGTTGATATGATACAACATTTTTTACTTAAAATTACTCCAGAACAATATGCTCCGAATTTAATATATTCCACCGGGTTCAATTTTCGATTGCTTTTAAATAAAAAGCGTTATTTATGAAACCTCTTGTGTTTTTGTTCCACAAGCAATGACTGGATTACGTTTTATAATCTGCACTATGTTGATATCATACATTTTTTCTTTGCTTAAAATTACTCCAGAACAATATGCTCCGAATTTAATATATTCCACCGTGTAAAATTTTCGATTGTTTTGAAATAAAAAGCGTTATTTATGAAACTTCTTGTATTTTACTTCCACAAGCCATGCCCGAGTTACGTTTTATAATCGGACCTATGTTGATATGATACATTTTTTTTGCTTAAAATTACTCCAAAACAATATACTCAAAGTTTAATATGTTTCAGTAGTTTAAATTTTCGATTTTTTTAAAATAAAAAGCGTTTTTATGAAACTTCCTGTATTCTACTTTCAAACGCCATGGCCGAGTTACGTTTTATAATGGGACCTATGTTTATATGATACAAATGTTTTTGCCTAAAATTACTCCAGAAAAATATGCTCCAAGTTTAATATATTCCACTGGGTTAAATTTTCGATTGGTTTTAAATAAAAAAAGGTTATTTATAAAACCTCTTGTATTTTTCTTCCTTTTAGGATACAGCTCTTTTGTTTAATCTTACTCAAAAATACATTCCTAAAGTTTGACATACTGCCGCCGCGTAAATTTTCGTTGTTTATAATATATATGGTATTTCTTTCCACGAGCCATAACTCAGTTACTTTTTATAATTGGATCTATGTTGATATAACCTTTTTTGCTCAAAATTACACAAGGAACATATTCCTAAAGCTAGATATATTCCTCCCGGGTAAATTTGCGATTGTTTTAAAATACAAAGCGTTAGGTATTTATGAAATTTCTGGATTTTTTCTTGGACGAGCCATAACTAAGTTACGTTTTATAATCGGACCTTTGTTGATACAACCATTTAGTATTCAAAATTACCTATACTCAAAGAACATATTCCTAAAGTTTGACGTATTCCTCTTGGGTGCATTTTCGATTATTTTAAAATAAAAAGCGTGATTCCTGGAACTTGAGATATTTTTCTTCCAGAAAACACAACAGAGTTACCTTTTATAATCGGACTTATGTTGAATTGTTGATATAGGCTATTTCACTCAAGAAACATATTCCTAAAATCTTGACCTATTCCTCCAGGGGAAATTTTCGATCGTTTTTCTCCCACATGCCATAACTGAGTTACGTTTTATAATCGGATCTAATTTAATAAAACCTTTTTTGCTCAAAATTACTCGCGGAGCATATTCCTAAAGTTTGACATATTCCTTTCGGGTAAACGTTCCATTGTCTTTAAGTAAAAAGCGTTATTCACGAAATTGTAGGTATTTTTCTTCCATAAGTCACAACAGTTACGTATTATAATCGGACCTATGTTGATATAACCCTTTTTGCTCAAAATTACTCAATGAACATATTCCGAAAGTTAGACATATTTCTCCCGGGTAAATTTTCAATTGTTTTCAAATACAACGCGTTAGGTATTATGAAATTTTCGGTACTTTTCTCCCATGGCCAATTATTGAATTACGTTTTAATCGGAACTTTATTAATATAACCTTATTTACTCAAAATTGCTCAAGGAGGATATTCCTACAGTTTTGACATATTCCTCCCGATCAAATATTCCATTGCTTTAAAATAGTTATTTATGAAATGTTTGGTATTTATATCCCCCGAGCCACAACTGAGTTAAGTTTTATAATCGGGCCTATGTTGATACCTTTTTTATTCAAAATTACTCAACGAACTTATTTATTAAAGTTTGACATATTCCTCTCGGGTACATTTTCGATTGTTTTTAAATAAAAGGCGTAATTTATAAAATATCTGGAATTTGTTTCCCCGAGCCATAGCTGAGTTACGTTTTATAATGGTACATTTGTTGATACAACCTTTTTGCTCAAAAGTACCCAAGGAGCAAATTCCTAAATTTTGAGATATTTCTCCTGGGTTAATTTCCGACAGTTTTTAAATGAAAAGCGTTATTTATGAAATTTCTTGTATTTTTCTTCCACAAGCTATAACTCAGTTACCTTTTAAAATCGGGCCTATGCTGATACAACTTTTTCCTCAAAATTACTCAAAGAACATAAACCTAAAGTTTCATTTATTCAATGTTCGGTGGTTTTCAAACAAAAAGCCTTATTTATGACATTTCCAGTATTTTTCTTGCACAAACCATAAATCAGTTACGTTTTGCAATCGAACCTCCTTTGATATAACTTTTTTGCTTAAACTTACTCAAGACACATCCCCTAAAGTTTTTTAAATAAAATGCTTTAGAATGGGACATTTGTTGATACAATCTTTTATGCTCAAAAGTACTCAAGAAGCATATTCCTAAAGTTTGACGTATTCCTACGGGGTACATTTCCGACGGTTTTTAAATGAAAAGCATTTCTTGTATTTTTCTTCCACAAGCCATAACTCAGTTACGTTTTATAATCGGTGCTACGTGTTTTGCTTGTACTTACTCAATAAACATATTTCTAAAGTTTGCCATATTCCCCAGGATACATTTTCTGATTGTTTTTAAATAAAAAGCGTCATTTATAAAATTTCTTGTATTTTTCTTCAATAAGAACCGGCCCTATTGATATACAGATTCCTTCCGGAATACTTGTGCTGCATTAAAAATTAGTAATTTTACAATACATAATAAGCATGCAATAGGAGTCATCAGTGTAAAGAATTCATTAAAATGTAATGTCTCTTTTGAATAAAACAGTATACATACGTATTTCATTAATTCCCGTTAACTTGGCAGTGTTACGTTATCTAGGGTGTCCCATAAATTGCAATAAAACGTGAGATTTCTATTTAAATGTTTATTGAAAGCAAGAGTTTTATATTTACAACCAATATGGCAACAACGGCAGTCCCCAAATTTACGTGATTTCCAATGTGTTTTCATTTATTTCACTAGTTTTATGAATCAGTGTTGAATTAAGCATTGGTGCTTACATATTTGTACCTATTTGTAATATAATAACCGAGTTTCTATAACAGTGTTGTCAAATTTCAATCCCTTCTTTTAATTTGTGTAAATAAACAAAGCACATAACAATTTATATTATTACAATTTTTCTCTCAGAATTAATCAGACTACATAGATACAGGCTAAACAAAAAATCAGTTTTTTCACTCCGTACGTATGGCTTGTGCAAGTGCTATTGCAATTGCTAACAACAAAGAATACACCGATTGTGGAGGAGCAATTAAAACTATTGTCGTATCAAGGCCAACACACTGCCAATTGCGGTAAAATGTTACGTAATTGGTAATAATGTAATTGAAAAGCATACAAATCTCCTCCCCTCAGAAATGCAGGCAGCTGTGTTTTATTTCTAAGTTTAAAAACTCAAAACTTAATCCTGACTACTTTAGCCTGAAATTACATAAAAATGTATGAACCTCTATCCACACAAGAATGGAGCTGCAGAGTTGTGAATAATTTCGAATTATCGGTTTTTTTGAAAATATTTAGCGGACCTTGATATTGCAATATAACAACAGCACACTTTAATATAGTCCCAATGCAATTTTTTCTTCCAGCTATTGCTGTTCCCTACACTGAAAATCAAAAATATCCTATATAAAATTTAATATAAATAAACAGATAACGTTCAGTCTTTATACGTATTATACAGTGGTAAAAAATGCAGTTTAAGATTTACACTTATAGGAAATATGTGTTACATTCCAGATAAATATTCCCATTCCACCGCGAAATCAATTACTTGGTTCCAAAAAAGTGAAATGTAGATGTTAAAATATACAACGAACAAGGGATTTTAATTAATACAATAATTTCTTTGTTTAAAAATTACCCAACAACTTGTCGAGAGCATTACAAGCACAATTCCGAAGATTTGGTAAAAATTGCTAAACAGCTAATTTTTTGAATTTTTATTGAGCTGCAAAATAAAGTAGGTCCAGCTAGAAACCCTCCGAATGCTAGAAACAAATCAAAATTATTTTCAACGTTTACGATTTGATTGATTTGGTTAAAAAATATTACAGTATTTATGAATATTGAATTTGGTTTCCTCACTTATGCAGTAAAAATGTAACAATTATAATTGTTTTACTCAATAATACCAAATTCCCGTGCCCTTAAAAGTCTTATTACTCGATCTGACATTTTGAGAAGTGAATTAGTAAAACAACACCCGGTAATGTGTCGACGCACCGTGCTCGTACATATTTAAATGTTTAATTAGATAATTACGGCTCATAAAAGGATATTGCCTATTCAGTTCATAACTATGTAGCTTTATATAGATACATGACACTGCACACAACTACTAGTTAACACAACTTGCAGCGAAGGAGTTCGTCAGGAAACTAGATAATATTTCATAGTACAGACAGTGGCGCAACTATTGGTGTGCGATGTGTACTCAAAGGCGAAACAAAATTATATAACAATAATAGTATGTGTTCAATCCCCAATTATGAGAAGGGAACAAACTGCTAAATGTATTCATCGTGCTGCTCATATATTCAATTTCGAATTTTGAGACGCAAACCAACTGCAAAATTGGTTCACTCTGCTGCTCGCTGCTCAAAGGTTCAATCTCTAATTTTGAGACGAGAACCAATTGTGAAATGTTTTTACTGTGCTGTTTGTAAGTTCAACATCAAATTTTGAGACGTGAAGCCGAGCTGTACAGTAATTAATTACTTTGTAATTCAATTACTAATTAAATTCCATTTTGTTGATTTGTCTTAGAATTGAATTGCTTTTCAAAATACGGTAATTGGTAGTTGCCATTTTTGTTAAAAAGTACTTGACAATTTTTTTTTTGAAAGTAATTAATTACTACATCCAATTACTCAAATACTTTTGTGTAATTGAATTACTCTAAAGTATTTAAATTACTTCACAAGTATTTAGATACGTATAATATTTCCTATGACTAGTCGGATAACGGCTAGTTTTGTGCACGAGCAAAGAGATATTTGGAGCAGGAGCGTATGTTTGTAAATGATATGTACATGTGTTGTGTTTTGTATAGTGTAGGCTGCGCAGGATGTAGCATTGTAGCTTGCTAATAATTATTATGTAAGAAGCGAAAAATACGTCTAAAATAAAAAAAGTGGGATTACAGAGGAAAGTATGGTAAAACATAATTTAACTTTTACTTCCTTTTACAATAAAGGAAGTATTGGATTCACCCCAAAAAATCGAAATTGAGTTTTTAACAGATCTTCACGTTTTCGAATCCCCTGAACCCACGAAACATGATACCCATTGGGTAGGATATTTATAAATGGGTATTTACCCCTGCCTTGGGTAAATACTTAAAAACTGGGTATTTATCGTATTTGTAATATTTAGAAAGCTAAGCTAACTTTTACTCATATAATAATGTTATCTTAACAAATAAACTACCTATAAATACACTGGAAAAATTATGTAAAACAACAATTTAAATGGAACATTAAATAAGCATTCACCCAGGTAAATTAATCGTTTATCAGGAAAAAACATTGGCTGCCGAAATTTATGGAAATAAACAAAGACGCAATAAATTGCGTCTGTCAGAATTTACAAAAAAAATGCAATGGCTCTGACTCCAAAGATTGGGATCATTTATATTGTTGGTTCATTATTTTCCGACTTTATAATAAACATACTTATATACATATTAAAAGCAATCTTAATAAGGCATCGAAATTCACAAAATTATATAAACAACGTTGTATACCGATGAGATAATAATTATGTATAACAGCAATGAGATAGAATAAACAAGAGCACATAATACTTGAGTAAGAAAGAGATAACCGTACAAAAAAGTTATTTTAATAAGCATATTTAGTTGACATATGCCATAATTAAAATGAGCGTCAAGTCTACTCAAATATTTCTATGTTATAAATATCCGGATAATTTACATCACTATGGCTATCTAAATACTACTAAATACAAATATATGACAACAGTTTTTAGTGAAAGTAATTGAATAAGCAATTTATTTTGAGCAATTACAACTACCAAGCAATTGGTAATTGAATTACTATTTTTTTGAGTAATTGAGATGTGGTAATTCAATTACTTCATTGGGAAGTAATTTGCCCAGCTCTGACGAGAAGCAACTGCAAAATTGGTTCACTCTGATGATCACATGTTCAATCCCTAATCTTGAGACGGGAATCAACTGAAATTATTTGAAATTATTTTTACTGCTGCTCCTAGGTTCAATTTCGAATTTTAAGACGAAAAGAAAATGCGAACTTTGTTCACTCTCCTGCTTCATAGGTTCAATCTACAATTTTAAAACGAGAACCGAATGTGAAATGTGTTCACTGTGTTGCTCATACGATCAACCTCATTTTGGGACAAGAACCTACTGCGAAATGTGTTCCCCGTGCTGCTCCTAGGTTCAATCTCGAATTTTGAGGCGAGAATTTGTAAAAACATCTCCCGTAAATGCTACGTCGAAAAGACTTGCATCGTCTTGAAAAGTCGTGATAAAGCCGATATATGGGGCAGAAGGAATAAGAACACACGTGGAAATTTTCTTCTTCTTGCTGTTAATAGTTTTTGACCATATTTTAATCAAGCTTTATAGTGTATCCAAATTATTACTAACTAACAGAAACTGTGACATTCTCGAAGCAGTTAATTTCAAAATTATGAGAACCTAAATGATAAGGGGTTTTGATCAATTGCAGAAAAATTTCGAGTCACGGTGTACATTTTTGCGATTGATATAATAGTGGCCTAACTTAGTTCGCATTCTAAGAGGCTTCAGAACGTTGTGAATTTGTTAACAGTTTTAAGTCCATTGCAAGAATCATATTCTAGAACAGATTATAATGAAATTCCAATCAGCATACATCAACCAAATTGGAACGTTTTCCACCACAGTTTTGTACAATTTTTTATGTGCAACATAACCACATTCGCACATTTTCCTGATTTACAGCGTGATTGGAAAGGACATTTCAACCCCTTAAAAGTCACATACACAATTTAAACAATAACACTTCTACTGATAGAAAGGAATTGCCAATTTTCATTTTAATACCCTTTCCCAGTTTTAGTAAAATTACAAACACCTAATGTGACACCCCCCATTATCTTCGTAAGGGCATATCATCCGACGGGACTTTTTGAAGCTAATGATAATTAATTCAATCCTATTTGCGAAATAAAATGGGGCACTATCGCTTTAGCAGCTTGGTCTCAATAAGCATTGAAAATTCTAGCACAGGAAGTTAGAATTTCAAAAATTAATAGAGATATTTGCTACAATAAACTCCAGAAGAAGGTAGCTATAGCATAGGTTACTTACTTACTATTAGTTAGTATTTGTATTTGTGTACAGTTAGAATTAAGAAGCATTCTAAATTATAATACCGCGGATGATCCATAAATTGATATCCCGGAGACGGTTAGAGGTAAGAGGTTTAGGGATAAACTTTTCTAATCCTTTCGAACTCGTTAAAGCCTCGTTATCCCGTGTCAAGTTCCATTAGCCAATAAGAGCAGTACTTACAAAGATTTTAAGTAAAAATGAACCAAATATGTTTATTTGTCTATGGCCACAGCCTACCATCTCATTACATCACAATAAAACTTTTTGTATGGTCCCAAACGACATTTTGTTTGGATTCAACCTTTCGTGCTAATAGTAAATTGATCATTAGAAAACATGTTCAGTTATAATATAACTCCATCCGATAAAATTAATAAAATGTTAGATTTTTATACCTACTATGTTCATTCATTTTATGTTGTGTTCTGAATTTTTGTTTTCGTGTTGTCAATATCATTAAAAAAGTATATTCCAGGGCGCCAAGTTTACTCGCACACGGGCTCCAAGTCGGCTAGTTACGCCACTAGTATAGAATAGCATTAAAAAGTTTGTTATTTTAAGTGCCAGCGTATATCTAACCCATACAAATTGGTGGTTGAATTGTAAACATTGTTAATTAGTGGAATTATCGAAAAAAGTGCAAATACAAAGTGTTCTGCTAATTTTTCAAA